>OZ026856.1:24091574-25291574 GCA_964023215.1 Eledona agricola | reverse complement strand
AAATGGAACACGGTCCAAAATCCCAAAGAAGAACGTTATAATTAATAACACCGACCGTGAAAGCCTACATACTTTCATAAAATGCTACTAACCATAGCAAACTATGCCAAACTCACCTAAATTACTTCGGTTATCAAAAATAACCCCCAACTACACTTTACAGCAACAAACCAAGCCCAATCACTCTAAAATTACAAAAAAATGCTAAAAATCATAACAAACTATACCAGAATCACCTAAATTACTTCGGCTACCGTAAATCACCCCCAACTATCTCTTACCACAACAAACCAAACCATATCATCTTAAAATTACAAAAAAAGGTGTACAAATCATAACAAACTATGCCAGACTCACCAAAATTACTTCGGATACTCTAAATCATCACCAACTATCCCTTACCACAACAAACCAAACACATATCATCTTAAAATTACAAAAAAAGGTGTACAAATCATAACAAACTAAATTACTTCAGCTAACGTAAATCACCCCCAACTATCCCTTACCACAACAAAACAAACCATATCATCTTAAAATTTCAAAAAAAATGTGTACAAATCATAACAAATTATGCCAGACTCACCTAAATTATTCGGCTACTCTAAATCATCACCAACTAACCCTTACCACAACAAACTAAACCCAATCACTTTTAAATTACAAAAAAATTCTACTAACCATAGCAAACTATGCCAAACTCACCTAAATTACTTCAGCTATCAAAAATCACCCCCAACTACACTTTACAGCAACAAACTAAGCCCAATCACTTTAAAATTACAAAAAATGCTAAAAATCATAACAAACTATACCAGAATTACCTAAATTACTTCGGCTACCGTAAATCACACTCAAATATCCCCTACCACAACAAACCAAACCATATCATCTTAAAATTTCAAAAAAAGGTGTACAAATCATAACAAACTATGCCAGACTCACCTAAATTACTTCGGCTACTTTAAATCATCACCAACTAACCCTTACCACAACAAACTAAACCCAATCACTTTTAAATTACCAAAAAATGCTACTAACCATAGCAAACTATGCCAAACTCACCTAAATTACTTCGGCTATCAAAAATCACCCCCAACTACACTTTACAGCAACAAACTAAGCCCAATCACTTTAAAATTACAAAAAAATGCTAAAAATCATAACAAACTATACCAGAATCACCTAAATTACTTCGGGCACCGTAAATCACCCCCAAATATCCCTTACCACAACAAACCAAACCTTATCATCTCAAAATTACAAAAAAAGGTGTACAAATTATAACAAACTATGCCAAACTCACCTAAATTACTTCGGCTACCATAAATCATCACCAACTAACCCTTACCCCAACAAACTAAACCCAATCACTTTAAAATTACAAAAAAATGCTAAAAATCATAACAAACTATACCAGAATCACCTTAATTACTTCGGCTACCGTAAATCACCCCCAACTATCCCTTACCACAACAAACCAAACCATATCATCTTATAATTACAAAAAAAGATGTACAAATCATAACAAACTATGCCAGACTCACCTAAATTACTTCGGTTACTCTAAATCATCACCAACTAACCCTTACCACAACAAACTAAACCCAATCATTTTTAAATTACAAAAAAATGCTACTAACCATAGCAAACTATGCCAAACTCACCTAAATTACTTCGGCTATCAAAAATCACCCCCAACTACACTTTACAGCAACAAACTAAGCCCAATCACTTTAAAATTACAAAAAATGCTAAAAATCATAACAAACTATACCAGAATCACCTAAATTACTTCGGCTACCGTAAATCACCCCCAACTATCCCTTACCACAACAAACCAAACCATATCGTCTTAAAATTACAAAAAAAGGTGTACAAATCATAACAAACTATGCCAGACTCATCTAAATTACTTCGGCTACTCTAAATCATCACTAACTAACCCTTACCACAACAAACTAAACCCAATCACTTTTAAATTACAAAAAAATGCTACTAACCATAGTAAACTATGCCAAACTCACCTAAATTACTTCGGCTACCATAAATCATCACCAACTAACCCTTACCACAACAAACTAAACCCAATCACTTTTAAATTACAAAAAAATGCTACTAACCATAGCAAACTATGCTAAACTCACCTAAATTACTTCGGCTATCAAAAATCACCCCCAACTACACTTTACAGCAACAAACTAAGCCCAATCACTTTAAAATTACAAAAAATGCTAAAAATCATAACAAACTATACCAGAATCACCTAAATTACTTCGGCTACCGTAAATCACCCCCAACTATCCCTTACCACAACAAGCCAAACCATATCATCTTAAAATTACAAAAAAAGATGTACAAATCATAACAAACTATGCCAGACTCACCTAAATTGCTTGGGCTAATCTAAATCATAACCAACTAACCCTTACCACAACAAACTAAACCCAATCGCTTTTAAATTACAAAAAAATGCTAGTAACCATAGCAAACTATGCCAAACTCACCTAAATTACTTCGGCTACCATAAATCATCACCAACTAACCCTTACCACAACAAACTAAACCCAATCACTTTTAAATTACAAAAAAATGCTACTAACCATAGCAAACTATGCCAAACTCACCTAAATTACTTCGGCTACCATAAATCATCACCAACTAACCCTTACCACAACAAACTAAACCCAATCACTTTTAAATAACAAAAAAATGCTACTAACCATAGCAAACTATGCAAACTCACCTAAATTACTTCGGCTATCACAAATCACCCCCAACTACACTTTACAGCAACAAACTAAGCCCAATTACTTTAAAATTACAAAAAAATGCTAAAAATCATAACAAACTATACCAGAATCACCTAAATTACTTCGGATACCGTAAATCACCCCCAACTATCCCTTACCACAACAAACCAAACTATATCATCTTAAAATTACAAAAAAAGGTGTACAAATCATAACAAACTATGCCAGACTCACCTAAATTACTTGGGCTACTCTAAATCATAACCAACTAACCCTTACCACAACAAACTAAACAAAATCACTTTTAAATTACAAAAAAATGCTACTAGCCGTAGCAAACTATGCCAAACTCACCTAAATTACTTCGGCTACAATAAATCATCACCAACTAACCCTTACCACAACAAACTAAACCCAATCACATTTAAATTACAAAAAAATGCTACTAACCATAGCAAACTATGCCAAACTCACCTAAATTACTTCGGCTATCAAAAATCACTCCCAACTACCCTTTAGAGCAACAAACTAAGCCCAATCACTTTAAAATTACAAAAAAATGCTAAAAATCATAACAAACTATACCAGAATCACCTAAATTACTTCGGCTACCGTAAATCACCCCCAACTATCCCTTACCACAACAAACCAAACCATATCGTCTTAAAATTACAAAAAAAGGTGTACAAATCATAACAAACTATGCCAGACTCATCTAAATTACTTCGGCTACTCTAAATCATCACTAACTAACCCTTACCACAACAAACTAAACCCAATCACTTTTAAATTACAAAAAAATGCTACTAACCATAGTAAACTATGCCAAACTCACCTAAATTACTTCGGCTACCATAAATCATCACCAACTAACCCTTACCACAACAAACTAAACCCAATCACTTTTAAATTACAAAAAAATGCTACTAACCATAGCAAACTATGCTAAACTCACCTAAATTACTTCGGCTATCAAAAATCACCCCCAACTACACTTTACAACAACAAACTAAGCCCAATCACTTTAAAATTACAAAAAAATGCTAAAAATCATAACAAACTATACCAGAATCACTTAAATTACTTCGGCTACTCTAAATCATCACCAACTAACCCTTACCACAACAAATTAAACACAATCACTTTTAAATTACAAAAAAATGCTACTAACTATAGCAAACTATGCCAAACTCACCTAAATTACTTCGGCTATCAAAAATCACCCCCAAGTACACTTTACAGCAACAAACTAAGCGCAATCACTTTAAAATTACAAAAAAATGCTAAAAATAATAACAAACTATACCAGAATCACCTAAATTACTTCGGCTACCGTAAATCACCCCCAACTATCCCTTACCACAACAAACCAAACCATATCATCTAAAAATTACAAAAAAAAATGTACAAATCATAACAAACTATGCCAGACTCACCTAAATTACTTCGGCTACTCTAAATCATCACCAACTAAGCCTTACCACAACAAACTAAACCCAATCACTTTTAAATTACAAAAAAATGCTACTAACCATAGCAAACTATGCCAAACTCACCTAAATTACTTCGGCTACAATAAATCATCACCAACTAATACCTACCACAACAAACTAAACCCAATCACTTTTAAATTACAAAAAAATGCTACTAACCATAGTAAACTATGCCAAACTCACCTAAATTACTTCGGCTACCATAAATCATCATCAACTAACCCTTACCACAACAAACTAAACCCAATCACTTTTAAATTACAAAAAAATGCTACTAACCATAGCAAACTATGCTAAACTCACCTAAATTACTTCGGCTATCAAAAATCACCCCCAACTACACTTTACAACAACAAACTAAGCCCAATCACTTTAAAATTACAAAAAAATGCTAAAAATCATAACAAACTATACCAGAATCACTTAAATTACTTCGGCTACTCTAAATCATCACCAACTAACCCTTACCACAACAAATTAAACACAATCACTTTTAAATTACAAAAAAATGCTACTAACTATAGCAAACTATGCCAAACTCACCTAAATTACTTCGGCTATCAAAAATCACCCCCAAGTACACTTTACAGCAACAAACTAAGCGCAATCACTTTAAAATTACAAAAAAATGCTAAAAATCATAACAAACTATACCAGAATCACCTAAATTACTTCGGCTACCGTAAATCACCCCCAACTATCCCTTACCACAACAAACCAAACCATATCATCTAAAAATTACAAAAAAAAATGTACAAATCATAACAAACTATGCCAGACTCACCTAAATTACTTCGGCTACTCTAAATCATCACCAACTAAGCCTTACCACAACAAACTAAACCCAATCACTTTTAAATTACAAAAAAATGCTACTAACCATAGCAAACTATGCCAAACTCACCTAAATTACTTCGGCTACCATAAATCATCACCAACTAACCCTTACCACAACAAACTAAACCCAATCACTTTTAAATTACAACAAAATGCTACTAATTATAACGTTCTTCTTTGGGATTTTGGACCGTGTTCCATTTGAAGTTCCATTAGGGGTCACTTGTTGAATTAGCTCCTCGGAGCGTTCACTACACCCCCCCTAATGGAACTTCAAATGGAACACGGTCCAAAATCCCAAAGAAGAACGTTATAATTAATAACACCGACCGTGAAAGCCTACATACTTTCATAAAATGCTACTAACCATAGCAAACTATGCCAAACTCACCTAAATTACTTCGGTTATCAAAAATAACCCCCAACTACACTTTACAGCAACAAACCAAGCCCAATCACTCTAAAATTACAAAAAAATGCTAAAAATCATAACAAACTATACCAGAATCACCTAAATTACTTCGGCTACCGTAAATCACCCCCAACTATCTCTTACCACAACAAACCAAACCATATCATCTTAAAATTACAAAAAAAGGTGTACAAATCATAACAAACTATGCCAGACTCACCAAAATTACTTCGGATACTCTAAATCATCACCAACTATCCCTTACCACAACAAACCAAACACATATCATCTTAAAATTACAAAAAAAGGTGTACAAATCATAACAAACTAAATTACTTCAGCTAACGTAAATCACCCCCAACTATCCCTTACCACAACAAACCAAACCATATCATCTTAAAATTTCAAAAAAAATGTGTACAAATCATAACAAATTATGCCAGACTCACCTAAATTATTCGGCTACTCTAAATCATCACCAACTAACCCTTACCACAACAAACTAAACCCAATCACTTTTAAATTACAAAAAAATTCTACTAACCATAGCAAACTATGCCAAACTCACCTAAATTACTTCAGCTATCAAAAATCACCCCCAACTACACTTTACAGCAACAAACTAAGCCCAATCACTTTAAAATTACAAAAAATGCTAAAAATCATAACAAACTATACCAGAATTACCTAAATTACTTCGGCTACCGTAAATCACACTCAAATATCCCCTACCACAACAAACCAAACCATATCATCTTAAAATTTCAAAAAAAGGTGTACAAATCATAACAAACTATGCCAGACTCACCTAAATTACTTCGGCTACTTTAAATCATCACCAACTAACCCTTACCACAACAAACTAAACCCAATCACTTTTAAATTACCAAAAAATGCTACTAACCATAGCAAACTATGCCAAACTCACCTAAATTACTTCGGCTATCAAAAATCACCCCCAACTACACTTTACAGCAACAAACTAAGCCCAATCACTTTAAAATTACAAAAAAATGCTAAAAATCATAACAAACTATACCAGAATCACCTAAATTACTTCGGGCACCGTAAATCACCCCCAAATATCCCTTACCACTACAAACCAAACCTTATCATCTCAAAATTACAAAAAAAGGTGTACAAATTATAACAAACTATGCCAAACTCACCTAAATTACTTCGGCTACCATAAATCATCACCAACTAACCCTTACCCCAACAAACTAAACCCAATCACTTTAAAATTACAAAAAAATGCTAAAAATCATAACAAACTATACCAGAATCACCTTAATTACTTCGGCTACCGTAAATCACCCCCAACTATCCCTTACCACAACAAACCAAACCATATCATCTTATAATTACAAAAAAAGATGTACAAATCATAACAAACTATGCCAGACTCACCTAAATTACTTCGGTTACTCTAAATCATCACCAACTAACCCTTACCACAACAAACTAAACCCAATCATTTTTAAATTACAAAAAAATGCTACTAACCATAGCAAACTATGCCAAACTCACCTAAATTACTTCGGCTATCAAAAATCACCCCCAACTACACTTTACAGCAACAAACTAAGCCCAATCACTTTAAAATTACAAAAAATGCTAAAAATCATAACAAACTATACCAGAATCACCTAAATTACTTCGGCTACCGTAAATCACCCCCAACTATCCCTTACCACAACAAGCCAAACCATATCATCTTAAAATTACAAAAAAAGATGTACAAATCATAACAAACTATGCCAGACTCACCTAAATTACTTGGGCTAATCTAAATCATAACCAACTAACCCTTACCACAACAAACTAAACCCAATCGCTTTTAAATTACAAAAAAATGCTAGTAACCATAGCAAACTATGCCAAACTCACCTAAATTACTTCGGCTACCATAAATCATCACCAACTAACCCTTACCACAACAAACTAAACCCAATCACTTTTAAATTACAAAAAAATGCTACTAACCATAGCAAACTATGCCAAACTCACCTAAATTACTTCGGCTACCATAAATCATCACCAACTAACCCTTACCACAACAAACTAAACCCAATCACTTTTAAATAACAAAAAAATGCTACTAACCATAGCAAACTATGCCAAACTCACCTAAATTACTTCGGCTATCACAAATCACCCCCAACTACACTTTACAGCAACAAACTAAGCCCAATCACTTTAAAATTACAAAAAAATGCTAAAAATCATAACAAACTATACCAGAATCACCTAAATTACTTCGGATACCGTAAATCACCAGCAACTATCCCTTACCACAACAAACCAAACCATATCATTTTAAAATTACAAAAAAAGGTGTACAAATCATAACAAACTATGCCAGACTCACCTAAATTACTTGGGCTACTCTAAATCATAACCAACTAACCCTTACCACAACAAACTAAACAAAATCACTTTTAAATTACAAAAAAATGCTACTAGCCGTAGCAAACTATGCCAAACTCACCTAAATTACTTCGGCTACAATAAATCATCACCAACTAACCCTTACCACAACAAACTAAACCCAATCACATTTAAATTACAAAAAAATGCTACTAACCATAGCAAACTATGCCAAACTCACCTAAATTACTTCGGCTATCAAAAATCACTCCCAACTACCCTTTAGAGCAACAAACTAAGCCCAATCACTTTAAAATTACAATAAAATGCTAAAAATCATAACAAACTATACCAGAATCACCTAAATTACTTCGGCTACCGTAAATCACCCCCAACTATCCCTTACCACAACAAACCAAACCATATCGTCTTAAAATTACAAAAAAAGGTGTACAAATCATAACAAACTATGCCAGACTCATCTAAATTACTTCGGCTACTCTAAATCATCACTAACTAACCCTTACCACAACAAACTAAACCCAATCACTTTTAAATTACAAAAAAATGCTACTAACCATAGTAAACTATGCCAAACTCACCTAAATTACTTCGGCTACCATAAATCATCACCAACTAACCGTTACCACAACAAACTAAACCCAATCACTTTTAAATTACAAAAAAATGCTACTAACCATAGCAAACTATGCTAAACTCACCTAAATTACTTCGGCTATCAAAAGTCACCCCCAACTACACTTTACAACAACAAACTAAGCCCAATCACTTTAAAATTACAAAAAAATGCTAAAAATCATAACAAACTATACCAGAATCACTTAAATTACTTCGGCTACTCTAAATCATCACCAACTAACCCTTACCACAACAAATTAAACACAATCACTTTTAAATTACAAAAAAATGCTACTAACTATAGCAAACTATGCCAAACTCACCTAAATTACTTCGGCTATCAAAAATCACCCCCAAGTACACTTTACAGCAACAAACTAAGCGCAATCACTTTAAAATTACAAAAAAATGCTAAAAATCATAACAAACTATACCAGAATCACCTAAATTACTTCGGCTACCGTAAATCACCCCCAACTATCCCTTACCACAACAAACCAAACCATATCATCTAAAAATTACAAAAAAAAATGTACAAATCATAACAAACTATGCCAGACTCACCTAAATTACTTCGGCTACTCTAAATCATCACCAACTAAGCCTTACCACAACAAACTAAACCCAATCACTTTTAAATTACAAAAAAATGCTACTAACCATAGCAAACTATGCCAAACTCACCTAAATTACTTCGGCTACAATAAATCATCACCAACTAATACCTACCACAACAAACTAAACCCAATCACTTTTAAATTACAAAAAAATGCTACTAACCATAGCAAACTATGCCAAACTCACCTAAATTACTTCGGCTACCATAAATCATCACCAACTAACCCTTACCACAACAAACTAAACCCAATCACTTTTAAATTACAACAAAATGCTACTAACCATAGCAAACTATGCCAAACTCACCTAAATTACTTCGGTTATCAAAAATAACCCCCAACTACACTTTACAGCAACAAACCAAGCCCAATCACTCTAAAATTACAAAAAAATGCTAAAAATCATAATAAACTATACCAGAATCACCTAAATTACTTCGGCTACCGTAAATCACCCCCAACTATCCCTTACCACAACAAACCAAACCATATCATCTTAAAATTACAAAAAAAGGTGTACAAATCATAACAAACTATGCCAGACTCACCAAAATTACTTCGGATACTCTAAATCATCACCAACTATCCCTTACCACAACAAACCAAACACATATCATCTTAAAATTACAAAAAAAGGTGTACAAATCATAACAAACTATGCCAGACTCACCTAAATGACTTCGGCTACTCTAAATCATCACCAACTAACCCTTACCACAACAAACTAAACCCAATCACTTTTAAATACAAAAAAGTGCTACTAACCATAGCAAACTATGCCAAACTCACCTAAATTACTTCGGCTATCAAAAATCACCCCCAACTACACTTTACAGCAACAAACTAAGCCCAATCACTTTAAAATTACAAAAAAATGCTAAAAATCGTAACAAACTACACCAGAATCACCTAAATTACTTCGGCTACCGTAAATCACCCCCAACTATCCCTTACCACAACAAACCAAACCATATCATCTTAAAATTACAAAAAAAGGTGTACAAATCATAACAAACTATGCCAGACTCACCAAAATTACTTCGGATACTCTAAATCATCACCAACTAACCCTTACCACAACAAACTGAACCCAATCACTTTTAAATTACAAAAAAATACTACTAACCATAGCAAACTATGCCAAACTCACCTAAATTACTTCGGCTACCATAAATCATTACCAACTAACCCTTACCACAACATACTAAACCCAATCACTTTTAAATTACAAAAAAATGCTACTAACCATAGCAAACTATGCCAAACTCACCTAAATTACTTCGGCTATCAAAAATCACCCCCAACTACATTTTACAGCAACAAACTAAGCCCAATCACTTTAAAATTACAAAAAAATCCTAAAAATCATAACAAACTATACCAGAATCACCTAAATTACTTCAGCTAACGTAAATCACCCCCAACTATCCCTTACCACAACAAACCAAACCATATCATCTTAAAATTTCAAAAAAAATGTGTACAAATCATAACAAATTATGCCAGACTCACCTAAATTATTCGGCTACTCTAAATCATCACCAACTAACCCTTACCACAACAAACTAAACCCAATCACTTTTAAATTACAAAAAAATTCTACTAACCATAGCAAGCTATGCCAAACTCACCTAAATTACTTCAGCTACCATAAATCATTACCAACTAACCCTTACCACAACATACTAAACCCAATCACTTTTAAATTACAAAAAAATGCTACTAACCATAGCAAACTATGCCAAACTCACCTAAATTACTTCGGCTATCAAAAATCACCCCCAACTACATTTTACAGCAACAAACTAAGCCCAATCACTTTAAAATTACAAAAAAATCCTAAAAATCATAACAAACTATACCAGAATCACCCAAATTACTTCAGCTAACGTAAATCACCCCCAACTATCCCTTACCACAACAAACCAAACCATATCATCTTAAAATTACAAAAAAAGGTGTACAAATTATAACAAACTATGCCAAACTCACCTAAATTACTTCGGCTACCATAAATCATCACCAACTAACCCTTACCACAACAAACTAAACCCAATCACTTTAAAATTACAAAAAAATGCTAAAAATCATAACAAACTATACCAGAATCACCTTAATTACTTCGGCTACCGTAAATCACCCCCAACTATCCCTTACCACAACAAACCAAACCATATCATCTTATAATTACAAAAAAAGATGTACAAATCATAACAAACTATGCCAGACTCACCTAAATTACTTCGGTTACTCTAAATCATCACCAACTAACCCTTACCACAACAAACTAAACCCAATCATTTTTAAATTACAAAAAAATGCTACTAACCATAGCAAACTATGCCAAACTCACCTAAATTACTTCGGCTATCAAAAATCACCCCCAACTACACTTTACAGCAACAAACTAAGCCCAATCACTTTAAAATTACAAAAAATGCTAAAAATCATAACAAACTATACCAGAATCACCTAAATTACTTCGGCTACCGTAAATCACCCCCAACTATCCCTTACCACAACAAGCCAAACCATATCATCTTAAAATTACAAAAAAAGATGTACAAATCATAACAAACTATGCCAGACTCACCTAAATTACTTGGGCTAATCTAAATCATAACCAACTAACCCTTACCACAACAAACTAAACCCAATCGCTTTTAAATTACAAAAAAATGCTAGTAACCATAGCAAACTATGCCAAACTCACCTAAATTACTTCGGCTACCATAAATCATCACCAACTAACCCTTACCACAACAAACTAAACCCAATCACTTTTAAATTACAAAAAAATGCTACTAACCATAGCAAACTATGCCAAACTCACCTAAATTACTTCGGCTACCATAAATCATCACCAACTAACCCTTACCACAACAAACTAAACCCAATCACTTTTAAATAACAAAAAAATGCTACTAACCATAGCAAACTATGCCAAACTCACCTAAATTACTTCGGCTATCACAAATCACCCCCAACTACACTTTACAGCAACAAACTAAGCCCAATCACTTTAAAATTACAAAAAAATGCTAAAAATCATAACAAACTATACCAGAATCACCTAAATTACTTCGGATACCGTAAATCACCAGCAACTATCCCTTACCACAACAAACCAAACCATATCGTCTTAAAATTACAAAAAAAGGTGTACAAATCATAACAAACTATGCCAGACTCACCTAAATTACTTGGGCTACTCTAAATCATAACCAACTAACCCTTACAACAACAAACTAAACAAAATCACTTTTAAATTACAAAAAAATGCTACTAGCCGTAGCAAACTATGCCAAACTCACCTAAATTACTTCGGCTACAATAAATCATCACCAACTAACCCTTACCACAACAAACTAAACCCAATCACATTTAAATTACAAAAAAATGCTACTAACCATAGCAAACTATGCCAAACTCACCTAAATTACTTCGGCTATCAAAAATCACTCCCAACTACCCTTTAGAGCAACAAACTAAGCCCAATCACTTTAAAATTACAAAAAAATGCTAAAAATCATAACAAACTATACCAGAATCACCTAAATTACTTCGGCTACCGTAAATCACCCCCAACTATCCCTTACCACAACAAACCAAACCATATCGTCTTAAAATTACAAAAAAAGGTGTACAAATCATAACAAACTATGCCAGACTCATCTAAATTACTTCGGCTACTCTAAATCATCACTAACTAACCCTTACCACAACAAACTAAACCCAATCACTTTTAAATTACAAAAAAATGCTACTAACCATAGTAAACTATGCCAAACTCACCTAAATTACTTCGGCTACCATAAATCATCACCAACTAACCCTTACCACAACAAACTAAACCCAATCACTTTTAAATTACAAAAAAATGCTACTAACCATAGCAAACTATGCTAAACTCACCTAAATTACTTCGGCTATAAAAAATCACCCCCAACTACACTTTACAACAACAAACTAAGCCCAATCACTTTAAAATTACAAAAAAATGCTAAAAATCATAACAAACTATACCAGAATCACTTAAATTACTTCGGCTACTCTAAATCATCACCAACTAACCCTTACCACAACAAATTAAACACAATCACTTTTAAATTACAAAAAAATGCTACTAACTATAGCAAACTATGCCAAACTCACCTAAATTACTTCGGCTATGAAAAATCACCCCCAAGTACACTTTACAGCAACAAACTAAGCGCAATCACTTTAAAATTACAAAAAAATGCTAAAAATCATAACAAACTATACCAGAATCACCTAAATTACTTCGGCTACCGTAAATCACCCCCAACTATCCCTTACCACAACAAACCAAACCATATCATCTAAAAATTACAAAAAAAAATGTACAAATCATAACAAACTATGCCAGACTCACCTAAATTACTTCGGCTACTCTAAATCATCACCAACTAAGCCTTACCACAACAAACTAAACCCAATCACTTTTAAATTACAAAAAAATGCTACTAACCATAGCAAACTATGCCAAACTCACCTAAATTACTTCGGCTACAATAAATCATCACCAACTAATACCTACCACAACAAACTAAACCCAATCACTTTTAAATTACAAAAAAATGCTACTAACCATAGCAAACTATGCCAAACTCACCTAAATTACTTCGGCTACCATAAATCATCACCAACTAACCCTTACCACAACAAACTAAACCCAATCACTTTTAAATTACAACAAAATGCTACTAACCATAGCAAACTATGCCAAACTCACCTAAATTACTTCGGTTATCAAAAATAACCCCCAACTACACTTTACAGCAACAAACCAAGCCCAAACACTCTAAAATTACAAAAAAATGCTAAAAATCATAATAAACTATACCAGAATCACCTAAATTACTTCGGCTACCGTGAATCACCCCCAACTATCCCTTACCACAACAAACCAAACCATATCATCTTAAAATTACAAAAAAAGGTGTACAAATCATAACAAACTATGCCAGACTCACCAAAATTACTTCGGATACTCTAAATCATCACCAACTATCCCTTACCACAACAAACCAAACACATATCATCTTAAAATTACAAAAAAAGGTGTACAAATCATAACAAACTATGCCAGACTCACCTAAATGACTTCGGCTACTCTAAATCATCACCAACTAACCCTTACCACAACAAACTAAACCCAATCACTTTTAAATACAAAAAAGTGCTACTAACCATAGCAAACTATGCCAAACTCACCTAAATTACTTCGGCTATCAAAAATCACCCCCAACTACACTTTACAGCAACAAACTAAGCCCAATCACTTTAAAATTACAAAAAAATGCTAAAAATCGTAACAAACTACACCAGAATCAGCTAAATTACTTCGGCTACCGTAAATCACCCCCAACTATCCCTTACCACAACAAACCAAACCATATCATCTTAAAATTACAAAAAAAGGTGTACAAATCATAACAAACTATGCCAGACTCACCAAAATTACTTCGGATACTCTAAATCATCACCAACTAACCCTTACCACAACAAACTGAACCCAATCACTTTTAAATTACAAAAAAATACTACTAACCATAGCAAACTATGCCAAACTCACCTAAATTACTTCGGCTACCATAAATCATTACCAACTAACCCTTACCACAACATACTAAACCCAATCACTTTTAAATTACAAAAAAATGCTACTAACCATAGCAAACTATGCCAAACTCACCTAAATTACTTCGGCTATCAAAAATCACCCCCAACTACATTTTACAGCAACAAACTAAGCCCAATCACTTTAAAATTACAAAAAAATCCTAAAAATCATAACAAACTATACCAGAATCACCTAAATTACTTCAGCTAACGTAAATCACCCCCAACTATCCCTTACCACAACAAACCAAACCATATCATCTTAAAATTTCAAAAAAAATGTGAACAAATCATAACAAATTATGCCAGACTCACCTAAATTATTCGGCTACTCTAAATCATCACCAACTAACCCTTACCACAACAAACTAAACCCAATCACTTTTAAATTACAAAAAAATTCTACTAACCATAGCAAGCTATGCCAAACTCACCTAAATTACTTCAGCTATCAAAAATCACCCCCAACTACACTTTACAGCAACAAACTAAGCCCAATCACTTTAAAATTACAAAAAATGCTAAAAATCATAACAAACTATACCAGAATTACCTAAATTACTTCGGCTACCGTAAATCACACTCAAATATCCCCTACCACAACAAACCAAACCATATCATCTTAAAATTTCAAAAAAAGGTGTACAAATCATAACAAACTATGCCAGACTCACCTAAATTACTTCGGCTACTTTAAATCATCACCAACTAACCCTTACCACAACAAACTAAACCCAATCACTTTTAAATTACCAAAAAATGCTACTAACCATAGCAAACTATGCCAAACTCACCTAAATTACTTCGGCTATCAAAAATCACACCCAACCACACTTTACAGCATCAAGCTAAGCCCAATCACTTTAAAATTACAAAAAAATGCTAAAAATCATAACAAACTATACCAGAATCACCTAAATTACTTCGGATAACGTGAATCACCCCCAACTATCCCTTACCACAACAAACCAAACCATATAATCTTAAAATTACAAAAAAAGGTGTACAAATCATAACAAACTATGCCAGACTCACCTAAATTACTTCGGCTACTCTAAATCATCACCAACTAACCCTTACCACAACAAACTAATCCCAATCACTTTTAAATTACAAAAAAATGCTACTAACCATAGCAAACTATGCCAAACTCACCTAAATCACTTCGGCTACAATAAATCATCACCAACTAACCCTTACCACAACAAACTAAACCCAATCACTTTTAAATTACAAAAATGCTACTAACCATAGCAAACTATGCCAAACTCACCTAAATTACTTTGACTATCAAAAATCACCCCCAACTACACTTTGCAGCAACAAACTAAGCCCAATCACTTTAAAATTACAAAAAAATGCTAAAAATCCTAACAAACTATACCAGAATCACCTAAATTACTTCGGCTACCGTAAATCACCCCCAACTATCCCTTACTACAACAAACCAAACACATATCATCTTAAAATTACAAAAAAAGGTGTACAAATCATAACAAACTATCCCAGACTCACCTAAATGACTTCTGCTACTCTAAATCATCACCAACTAACCCTTACCACAACAAACTAAACCCAATCACTTTTAAATACAAAAAAGTGCTACTAACCATAGCAAACTATGCCAAACTCACCTAAATTACTTCGGCTACCATAAATCATCACCAACTAACCCTTACCACAACAAACTAAACCCAATCACTTTTAAATTACAAAAAAATGATACTAACCATAGCAAACTATGCCAAACTCACCTAAATTACTTCGGCTATCAAAAATCACCCCCAACTACACTTTACAGCAACAAACTAAGCCCAATCACTTTAAAATTACAAAAAAATGCTAAAAATCGTAACAAACTATACCAGAATCACCTAAATTACTTCGGCTACCGTAAATCACCCCCAACTATCCCTTACCACAACAAACCAAACCATATCATCTTAAAATTACAAAAAAAGGTGTACAAATCATAACAAACTATGCCAGACTCACCAAAATTACTTCGGATACTCTAGATCATCACCAACTAACCCCTACCACAACAAACTAAACCCAATCACTTTTAAATTACAAAAAAATACTACTAACCATAGCAAACTATGCCAAACTCACCTAAATTACTTCGGCTACCATAAATCATCACCAACAAACCCTTACCACAACATACTAAACCCAATCACTTTTAAATTACAAAAAAATGCTACTAACCATAGCAAACTATGCCAAACTCACCTAAATTACTTCGGCTATCAAAAATCACCCCCAACTACATTTTACAGCAACAAACTAAGCCCAATCACTTTAAAATTACAAAAAAATCCTAAAAATCATAACAAACTATACCAGAATCACCTAAATTATTTCGGCTAACGTAAAACACCCCCAACTATCCCTTACCACAACAAACCAAACCATATCATCTTAAAATTTCAAAAAAAATGTGTACAAATCATAACAAATTATGCCAGACTCACCTAAATTATTCGGCTACTCTAAATCATCACCAACTAACCCTTACCACAACAAACTAAACCCAATCACTTTTAAATTACAAAAAAATTCTACTAACCATAGCAAACTATGCCAAACTCACCTAAATTACTTCAGCTATCAAAAATCACCCCCAACTACACTTTACAGCAACAAACTAAGCCCAATCACTTTAAAATTACAAAAAATGCTAAAAATCATAACAAACTATACCAGAATTACCTAAATTACTTCAGCTATCGTAAATCAAACTCAAATATCCCCTACCACAACAAACCAAACCATATCATCTTAAAATTTCAAAAAAAGGTGTACAAATCATAACAAACTATGCCAGACTCACCTAAATTACTTCGGCTACTCTAAATCATCACCAACTAACCCTTACCTCAATAAACTAAACCCAATCACTTTTAAATTACAAAAAAATGCTACTAACCATAGCAAACTATGCCAAACTCACCTAAATTACTTCGGCTACCATAAATCATCACCACCTAACCCTTACCACAACAGACTAAACCCAATCACTTTTAAATTACAAAAAAATGCTACTAACCATAGCAAACTATGCCAAACTCACCTAAATTACTTCGGCTATCAAAAATCACCCCCAACTACATTTTACAGCAACAAGCTAAGCCCAATCACTTTAAAATTACAAAAAAATCCCAAAAATCATAACAAACTATACCAGAATCACCTAAATTACTTCGGCTACCGTAAATCACCCCCAACTATCCCTTACCACAACAAACCAAACCATATCATCTTAAAATTACAAAAAAAGGTGTACAAATCATAACAAATTATGCCAGACTCACCTAAATTAATTCGGCTACTCTAAATCATCACCAACTAACCCTTACCACAACAAACTAAACCCAATCACTTTTAAATTACAAAAAATGCTACTAACCATAGCAAACTATGCCAAACTCTCCTAAATTACTTCAGCTATCAAAAATCACACCCAACTACACTTTACAGCAACAAACTAAGCCCAATCACTTTAAAATTACAAAAAAATGCTAAAAATCATAAGAAACTATACCAGAATCACCTAAATTACTTCGGATACCGTAAATCACCCCCCACTATCCCTTACCACAACAAACCAAACCATATCATCTTAAAATTACAAAAAAAGGTGTACAAATCATAACAAACTATGCCAGACTCACCTAAATTACTTCAACTACTCTAAATCATCACGAACTAACCCTTACCACAACAAACTAAACCCAATCACTTTTAAATTACAAAAAAATGCTACTAACCATAGCAAACTATGCCAAACTTACCTAAATTACGTCGGCTACCACAAATCATCACCAACTAACCCTTACCACAACAAACTGAACCCAATCACTTTTAAATTACAAAAAAACGCTACAAACCATAGCAAACTATGCCAAACTCACCTAAATTACTTCGGCTATCAAAAATCACCCAAAACTACAATTTACAGCAACAAACTAAGCCCAATCACTTTAAAATTACAAAAAAATGCTAAAAATCATAACAAACTACACCAGAATCACCTAAATTACTTCGGCTAGCGTAAATCACCCCCAACTATCCCTTACCACAACAAACCAAACCATATCATCTTAAAATTACAAAAAAAGGTGTACAAATCATAACAAACTATGCCAGACTCACCTAAATTACTTCGGCTAATCTAAATCATCACCAACCAGCCCTTACCACAACAAACTAAACCCAATCACTATTAAATTACAAAAAAATGCTACTAACCATAGCAAACTATTCCAAACTCACCTAAATTACTTCGGCTATCAAAAATCACCCCCAACTATACTTTACAGCAACAAACTAAGCCCAATCACTTTAAAATTACAAAAAAATGCTAAAAATCATAACAAATTATACCAGAATCACCTAAATTACTTCGGCTACCGTAAATAACCCCCAACTATCCCTTACCACAACAAACCAAACCATATCATCTTAAAATTACAAAAAAAGGTGTACAAATCATAACAAACTATGCCAGACTCACCTAAATTACTTCGGCTACTCTAAATCATCACCAACTAACCCTTACCACAACAAACTAAACCCAATCACTGTCAAATTACAAAAAAATGCTACTAACCATAGCAAACTATGCCAAACTCACCTAAATTACTTCGGTTATCAAAAATCACCCCCAACTACACTTTACAGCAACAAACTAAGCCCAATCACTTTAAAATTACAAAAAAAATGCAAAAAATCATAACAAACTATACCAGAATCACCTAACTTACTTCGGCTACCGTAAATCACCTCCAACTATCCCTTACCACAACATGCCAAACCATATCATCTTAAAATTACAAAAAAAGGTGTACAAATCATAACAAACTATGCCAGACTCACCTAAATTACTTCGGCTACTCTAAATCATCACCAACTATCCCTTACCACAACAAACTAAACCCAATCACTTTTAAATTACAAAAAAATGCTACTAACCATAGCAAACTATGCCAAACAAACCTAAATTACGTCGGCTATCAAAAATCACACCCAACTACACTTTACAGCAACAAACTAAGCCCAATCACTTTAAAATTACAAAAAAATGCTAAAAATCATAACAAACTATACCAGAATCACCTAAATTACTTCGGATACCGTAAATCACCCCCCACTATCCCTTACCACAACAAACTAAACCATATCATCTTAAAATTACAAAAAAAGGTGTACAAATCATAACAAACTATGCCAGACTCACTTAAATTACTTCGGCTACTCTAAATCATCACGAACTAACCCTTACCACAACAAACTAAACCCAATCACTTTTAAATTACAAAAAAATGCTACTAACCATAGCAAACTATGCCAAACTTACCTAAATTACGTCGGCTACCACAAATCATCACCAACTAACCCTTACCACAACAAACAGAACCCAATCACTTTTAAATTACAAAAAAATGCTACAAACCATAGGAAACTATGCCAAACTCACCTAAATTACTTAGGCTATCAAAAATCACCCAAAACTACAATTTACAGCAACAAACTAAGCCCAATCACTTTAAAATTACAAAAAAATGCTAAAAATCATAACAAACTACACCAGAATCACCTAAATTACTTCGGCTAGCGTAAATCACCCCCAACTATCCCTTACCACAACAAACCAAACCATATCATCTTAAAATTACAAAAAAAGGTGTACAAATCATAACAAACTATGCCAGACTCACCTAAATTACTTCGGCTACTCTAAATCATCACCAACTAACCCTTACCACAACAAACTAAACCCAATCACTATTAAATTACAAAAAAATGCTACTAACCATAGCAAACTATTCCAAACTCACCTAAATTACTTCGGCTATCAAAAATCACCCCCAACTATACTTTACAGCAACAAACTAAGCCCAATCACTTTAAAATTACAAAAAAATGCTAAAAATCATAACAAACTATACCAGAATCACCTAAATTACTTCGGCTACCGTAAATCACCCCCAACTATCCCTTACCACAACAAACCAAACCATATCATCTTAAAATTACAAAAAAAGGTGTACAAATCATAACAAACTATGCCAGACTCACCTAAATTACTTCGGCTACTCTAAATCATCACCAACTAACCCTTACCAAAACAAACTAAACCCAATCACTTTTAAATTACAAAAAAATGCTACTAACCATAGCAAACTATGCCAAACTCACCTAAATTACTTCGGTTTTCAAAAATCACCCCCAACTACACTTTACAGCAACAAACTGAGCCCAATCACTTTAAAATTACAAAAAAAATGCAAAAAATCATAACAAACTATACCAGAATCCCCTAAATTACTTCGGCTACCGTAAATCACCCCCAACTATCCCTTACCACAACAAACCAAACCATATCATCTTAAAATTACAAAAAAAAATGTACAAATCATAACAAACTATGCCAGACTCACCAAAATTACTTCGGATACTCTAAATCATCACCAACTAACCCTTACCACAACAAACTAAACCCAATCACTTTTAAATTACAAAAAAATACTACTAACCATAGCAAACTATGATAAAATTCACCTTAATTACTTCGGCTACCATAAATCATCACCAACTAACCCTTACCACAACATACTAAACCCAATCACTTTTAAATTACAAAAAAATGCTACTAACCATAGCAAACTATGCCAAACTCACCTAAATTACTTCGGCTATCAAAAATCACCCCCAACTACATATTACAGCAACAAACTAAGCCCAATCACTTTAAAATTACAAAAAAATCCTAAAAATCATAACAAACTATACCAGAATCACCTAAATTACTTCGGCTAACGTGAATCACCCCCAACTATCCCTTACCACAACAAACCAAACCATATCATCTTAAAATTTAAAAAAAAATGTGTGCAAATCATAACAAATTATGCCAGACTCACCTAAATTACTTCGGCTACTCTAAATCATCACCAACTAACCCTTACCACAACAAACTAAACCCAATCACTTTTAAATTACAAAAAAATGCTACTAACCATAGCAAACTATGCCAAACTCACCTAAATTACTTCGGCTATCAAAAATCACCCCCAACTACACTTTACAGCAACAAACTAAGCCCAATCACTTTAAAATTACAAAAAATGCTAAAAATCATAACAAACTATACCAGAATTACCTAAATTACTTCGGCTACCGTAAATCACACTCAAATATCCCTTACCACAACAAACCAAACCATATCATCTTAAAATTTCAAAAAAAGGTGTACAAATCATAACAAACTATGCCAGACTCACCTAAATTACTTCGGCTACTCTAAATCATCACCAACTAACCCTTACTACAACAAACTTAACCCAATCACTTTTAAATTACAAAAAAATGCTACTAACCATAGCAAACTATGCCAAACTCACCTAAATTACTTCGGCTATCAAAAATCACACCCAACCACACTTTACAGCAACAAGCTAAGCCCAATCACTTTAAAATTACAAAAAAATGCTAAAAATCATAACAAACTATACCAGAATCACCTAAATTACTTCGGATAACGTAAATCACCCCTAACTATTCCTTACCACAACAAAATAAACCATATAATCTTAAAATTACAAAAAAATGTGTACAAATCATAACAAACTATGCCAGACTCATCTAAATTACTTCGGCTACTCTATATCATCACGAACTAACCCTTACCATAACAAACTAAACCCAATCACTTTTAAATTACAAAAAAATGCTACAAACCATAGCAAACTATGCCAAACTCACCTAAATTGCTTCGGCTATCAAAAATCACCCCCAACTACACTTTACAGCAACAAACTAAGCCCAATCACTTTAAAATTACAAAAAAATGCTACTAACCATAGCAAACTATGCCAAACTCACCTAAATTACTTCGGCTACCATAAATCATCACCAACTAATCCTTACCACAACAGACTAAACCCAATCACTTTTAAAATACAAAAAAATGCTACTAACCATAGCAAACTATGCCAAACTCACCTAAATTACTTCGGCTATAAAAAATCACCCCCAACTACATTTTACAGCAACAAGCAAAGCCCAATCACTTTAAAATTACAAAAAAATCCTAAAAATCATAACAAACTATACCAGAATCACCTAAATTACTTCGGCTACCGTAAATCACCCCCAACTATCCCTTACCACAACAAACCAAACCATATCATCTTAGAATTACAAAAAAAGGTGTACAAATCATAACAAATTATGCCAGACTCACCTAAATTAATTCGGCAACTCTAAATCATCACCAACTAACCCTTACCACAACAAACTAAACTCAATCACTTTTAAATTACAAAAAAATGCTACTAACCATAGCAAACTATGCCAAACTCACCTAAATTACTTCGGCTATCAAAAATCACACCCAACTACACTTTACAGCAACAAACTAAGCCCAATCACTTTAAAATTACAAAAAAATGCTAAAAATCATAAGAAACTATACCAGAATCAACTAAATTACTTCGGATACCGTAAATCACCCCCCACTATCCCTTACCACAACAAACCAAACCATATCATCTTAAAATTACAGAAAAAGGTGTACAAATCATAACAAACTATGCCAGACTCACCTAAATTACTTCGGCTACTCTAAATCATCACGAACTAACATTTACCACAACAAACTAAACCCAATCACTTTTAAATTACAAAAAAATGCTACTAACCATAGCAAACTATGCCAAACTTACCTAAATTACTTCGGCTACCATAAATCATCACCAACTAACCCTTACCACAACAAACTGAACCCAATCACTTTTAAATTACAAAAAAATGCTACAAACCATAGCAAACTATGCCAAACTCACCTAAATTACTTCGGCTATCAAAAATCACCCAAAACTACACTTTACAGCAACAAACTAAGCCCAATCACTTTAAAAATACAAAAATATGCTAAAAATCATAACAAACTACACCAGAATCACCTAAATTACTTCGGCTACCGTAAATCACCCCCAACTATCGCTTACCACAACAAACCAAACCATATCATCTTAAAATTACAAAAAAAGGTGTACAAATCATAACAAACTATGCCAGACTCACCTAAATTACTTCGGCTACTCTAAATCATCACCAACTAACCCTTACCACAACAAACTAAACCCAATCACTTTTAAATTACAAAAAAATGCTACTAATTATAGCAAACTATGCCAAACTCACCTAAATTACTTCGGCTACCATAAATTATCACCAACTAACCCTTACCACAACATACTAAACCCAATTACTTTTAAATTACAAAAAAATGCTACTAACCATAGCAAACTATGCCAAACTCACCTAAATTACTTCGGCTATCAAAAATCACCCCCAACTACATTTTACAGCAACAAACTAAGCCCAATCACTTTAAAATTACAAAAAAATCCTAAAAATCATGACAAACTATACCAGAATCACCTAAATTACTTCGGCTAACGTAAATCACCCCTAACTATCCCTTACCACAACAAACCAAACCATATCATCTTAAAATTTCAAAAAAAATGTGTACAAATCATAACAAATTATGCCAGACTCACCTAAATTACTTCGGCTACTCTAAATCATCACCAACTAACCCTTACCACAACAAACTAAACCCAATCACTTTTAAATTAAAAAAAAAGCTACTAACCATAGCAAACTATGTCAAACTCACCTAAATTGCTTCGGCTACCATAAATCATTACCAACTAACCCTTACCACAACAGACTCAACCCAATCACTTATTAATTACAAAAAAATGCTACTAACCATAGCAAACTATGCCAAACTCACATAAATTACTTCGGTTATCAAAAATCACCCCCAACTACACTTTACAGCAACAAACTAAGCCCAATCACTTTAAAATAACAAAAAAATGCAAAAAATCATAACAAACTATACCAGAATCACCTAACTTACTTCGGCTACCGTAAATCACCTCCAACTATCCCTTACCACAACAAACCAAACCATATCATCTTAAAATTACAAAAAAAGGTGTACAAATCATAACAAACTATGCCAGACTCACCTAAATTACTTCGGATACTCTAAATCATCACCAACTAACCCTTACCACAACAAACTAAACCCAATCACTTTTAAATTACAAAAAAATGCTACTAACCATAGCAAACTATGCCAAACTCACCTAAATTACGTCGGCTATCAAAAATCACCCCCAACTACACTTTACAGCAACAAACTAAGCCCAATCACTTTAAAATTACAAAAAAAGCCATAAATCATAACAAACTATACCAGAATCACCTAAATTACTTCGGCTACCGTAAATCACCCCCAACTATCCCTTACCACAACAAACCAAACCATATCATCTTAAAATTACAAAAAAAGGTGTACAAATCATAACAAACTAAGCCAGACTCACCTAAATTACTTCGGCTACTCTAAATCATCACCAACTAACCCTTACCACAACAAACTAAACCCTATCACTTTTAAATTACAAAAAAATGCTACTAACCATAGCAAACTATGCCAAACTCACCTAAATTACTTCGGCTACCATAAATCATCACCAACTAACCCTTACCACAACAAACTAAACCCAATCACTTTTAAATTACAAAAAAATGCTACTAACCATAGCAAACTATGCCAAACTCACCTATATTACTTAGGCTACTCTAAATCATCACCAAATAACCCTTACCACAACAAACTAAACCCAATCACTTTTAAATTACAAAAAAATGCTACTAACCATAGCAAACTATGCCAAACCCACCTAAATTAATTCGGCTACCATAAATAATCACCAACTAACCCTTACCACAACAAACAAACCCAATCACTTTTAAATTATAAAAAATGGCTACTAACCATAGCAAACTATGCCAAACTCACCTAAATTACTTCGGCTATCAAAAATCACCCCCAACTACACTGTACAGCAACAAACTAAGCCCAATCACTTTAAAATTACAACAAAATGCTAAAAATCATAACAAACTCTACTAGAATCACCTAAATTACTTCGGCTACCGTATAAATCAACCCCAACTATTCCTTACCATAACAAACCAAACCATATCATCTTAAAATTACAAAAAAAGGTGTACAAATTATAACAAACTATGCCAGACTCACCTAAATTACTACGGCTACTCTAAATCATCACCAACTAACCCTTACCACAACAATCTAAACCCAATCACTTTTAAATTACAAAAAAATGCTACTAACCATAGCAAACTATGCCAAACTCACCTAAACTACTTCGGCTATCAAAAATCACCCCCAACTACACTTTACAGCAACAAATTAGCCCACTCACTTTAAAATTACAAAAAAATGCTAAAAATTATAACAAACTATACCAGAATCACCTAAATTATTTCGGCTACCGTAAATCACCCCCAACTATCCCTTACCACAACAAACCAAACCATATCATCTTAAAATTACAAAAAAAGGTGTACAAATCATAACAAACTATGCCAGACTCACCTAAATTACTTTGGCTACTCTAAATCATCACCAACTCACCCTTACCACAACAAACTAAACCCAATTACTTTTAAATTACAAAAAACCGCTACTAACCATAGCAAACTATGCCAAACTCACCTAAATTACTTCGGCTACCATAAATCATCACCAACTAACCCTTACCACAACAAACTAAACCCAATCTCTTTTAAATTACAAAAAAATGCTACTAATCATAGCAAACTATGCCAAACTCACCTAAATTACTTCGGCTATCAAAAATCACCCCCAACTACACTTTACAGCAACAAACTAAGCCCAATCACTTTAAAATTACAACAAAATGCTAAAAATCATAACAAACTCTACTAGAATCACCTAAATTATTTCGGCTACCGTATAAATCACCCCCAACTATCCCTTACCATTACAAACCAAACCATATCATCTTAAAATTACAAAAAAAGGTGTACAAATCATAACAAACTATGCCAGACTCACCTAAATTACTACGGCTACTCTAAATCATCACCAACTAACCCTTACCACAACAATCTAAACCCAATCACTTTTAAATTACAAAAAAATGCTACTAACCATAGCAAACTATGCCAAACTCACCTAAACTACTTCGGCTATCAAAAATCACCCCCAACTACACTTTACAGCAACAAATTAGCCCAATCACTTTAAAATTACAAAAAAATGCTAAAAATCATAACAAACTATGCCAGAATCACCTAAATTATTTCGGCTACCGTAAATCACCCCCAACTATCCCTTACCACAACAAACCAAACCATATCATCTTAAAATTACAAAAAAAGGTGTACAAATCATAACAAACTATGCCAGACTCACCTAAATTACTTCGGCTACCCTAAATCATCACCAACTAACCCTTACCACAACAAACTAATCCCAATCACTTTTAAATTACAAAAAAATGCTAATAACCATAGCAAACTATGCCAAACTCACCTAAATTACTTCGGCTACCATAAATCATCACCAACTAACCCTTACCACAACAAACTAAACCCAATCTCTTTTAAATTACAAAAAAATGCTACTAACCATAGCAAACTATGCCAAACTCACCTAAATTACTTCGGCTATCAAAAATCACTCCCAACTACACTTTACAGCAACAAACTAAGCCCAATCACTTTAAAATTACAAAAAAATGCTAAAAATCATAACAAACTTTACCAGAATCACATAAATTACTTCGGCTACCGTAAATCACCCCCAACTATCCCTTACCACAACAAACCAAACCATATCATCTTAAAATTACAAAAAAAGGTGTACAAATTATAACAAACTATGCCAGACTCACCTAAATTACTTCGGCTACCCTAAATCATCACCAACTAACCCTTACCACAACAAACTAATCCCAATCACTTTAAAATTACAAAAAAATGCTAAAAATCATAACAAACTATACCAGAATCACTTAAATTACTTCGGCTACTCTAAATCATCACCAACTAACCCTTACCACAACAAACTAAATCCAATCACTTTTAAATTACAAAAAAATGCTACTAACTATAGCAAACTATACCAAACTCACCTAAATTACTTCGGCTACAACTAACCCTTACCACAGCATACTAAACACAATCACTTTTAAATTACAAAAAAATGCTACTAACCATAGCAAACTATGCCAAACTCACCTAAATTACTTCGGCTATCAAAAATCACCCCCAACTACATTTTACAGACACAAACTAAGCCCAATCACTTTAAAATTACAAAAAAATCCTAAAAATCATAACAAACTATACCAGAATCACCTAAATTACTTCGGCTAACGTAAATCACCCCCAACTATCCCTTACCACAACAAACCAAACCATATCATCTTAAAATTGTAAAAAAAATGTGTACAAATCATAACAAATTATGCCAGACTCACCTAAATTACTTCGGCTACTCTAAATCTTCACCAACTAACCCTTACCACAACAAACTAAACCCAATCACTTTTAAATTACAAAAAAATGCTACTAACCATAGCAAACTAAGCCAAACTTACCAAAATTACTTCGGCTAACATAAATCATCACCAACTAACCCTTACCACAACAAACTGAACCCAATCACTTTTAAATTACAAAAAAATGCTACAAACCATAGCAAACTATGCCAAACTCACCTAAATTACTTCGGCTATCAAAAATCACCCAAAACTACACTTTACAGCAACAAACTAAGCCCAATCACTTTAAAATTACAAAAAAATGCTAAAAATCATAACAAACTCTACTAGAATCACCTAAATTACTTCGGCTACCGTATAAATCACCCCCAACTATCCCTTACCACAACAAACCAAACCATATCATCTTAAAATTACAAAAAAAGGTGTACAAATCATAACAAAATATGCCAGAATCACCTAAATTACTTCGGCTTCTGTAAATCGTCACCAACTAACCCTTACCACAACAAACTAAACCCAATCACTTTTAAATTAGAAAAAAATGCTACTAACCATAGCAAACTATGCCAAACTCACCTAAATTACTTCGGCTACCATAAATCATCACCAACTAACCCTTACCACAACAAACTAAACCCAATCACTTTTAAATTACAAAATAATGCTACTAACTATAGCAAACTATGCCAAACTCACCTAAATTACTTCGGCTATCAAAAATCACCCCCAACTACACTTTACAGCAACAAACTAAGCCCAATCACTTTAAAATTACAAAAAATGCTAAAAATCATAACAAATTATACCAGAGTCACCTAAATTACTTCGGCTACCGTAAATCACCCCCAACTACCCCTTACCACAACAAACCAAACCATATCATCTTAAAATTACAAAAAAGGTATACAAATCATAACAAACTATCTCAGACTCACCTAAATTACTTCGGCTACTGTAAATCATCACCAACTAACCCTTACCACAACAAACTAAACCCAATCACTTTTAAATTACAAAAAAATGCTACTAACCATAGCTGACTATGCCAAACTCACCTAAATTACTTCGGCAACCATAAATCATCACCAACTAACCCTTACCACAACATACTAAACCCAATCACTTTTAAATTACAAAAAAATGCTACTAACCATAGCAAACTATGCCAAACTCACCTAAATTACTTCGGCTATCAAAAATCATCCCCAACTACATTTTACAGCAACAAACTAAGCCCAATCACTTTAAAATTACAAAAAAATCCTAAAAATCATAACAAACTATACCAGAATCACCTAAATTACTTGGGCTAACGTAAATCACCCCCAACTATCCCTTACCACAACAAACCAAACCATATCATCTTAAAATTTCAAAAAAAATGTGTACAAATCATAGCAAATTATGCCAGACTCACCTAAATTACTTCGGCTACTCTAAATCATCACCAACTAGCCCTTACCACAACAAACTAAACCCAATAACTTTTAAATTAAAAAAAAAGCAACTAACCATAGCAAACTATGTCAAACTCACCTAAATTACTTCGGCTACCATAAATCATCACCAACTAACCCTTACCACAACAGACTAAACCCAATCTATATATATAAAGCGAAGTGTCCTCACTGACACACTCATCTACACATCTACACATTCACTGATTCACCGACAACCCACAGCCCAAACCGTGAGGTCTGGCGACTTGAAATTTTAGACACGGGTGTATCATGTGCCGCAACTGAACACTAAGAAGGGATTTTGCGAAATTCGGCCCGGTTCCTTTGTAATTCAATAAAAACCGGCTAAAATATCTATATATATAAAGCGAAGTGTCCTCACTGACACACTCATCTACACATCTACACAATTCACTGATTCACCGACAACCCACAGCCCAAACCGTGAGGTCTGGCGACTTGAAATTTTAGACACGGGTGTATCATGTGCCGCAACTGAACACTAAGAAGGGATTTTGCAAAATTCGGCCCGGTTCCTTTGTAATTCAATAAAAACCGGCTAAAATAAACAAAAAATGATCCGATCGCGGAGACCGTGTTTATGTTAGAAGCACGTATCTAGCCAAAACAACTTCGACGACGGGCGACCGGTTTACATTAAAAGCACTTATTTAACCTAAACAATTTCAACGTCGAGTTTCTGCTTTCGTGATCATACTTTTGCCGTACCTAGCGAGGCCGCCGATATTTCAATTATAATTTTGATTTCAATTATAATGTCGATCCGTGACTCAATTAAAAATTACCAAATCACTCCAAATTTAATCCGTCAACATTAAACATCCTCAAATATCTCTTACCACTGCAAACTTTACCAAATCAACCCCAAAAAATTCCCGAACTACGCCAAACTGACAAATTAGATCCGTTATCTTAGATCATCCCTTACCACCCTTTAGCAACCCCAAGTAACTCCAATCACTTTAAAATAAAACAAAATGACACAAATCATAGCAAACTATCCCTAACTCACCTAAATTACTTCGGCTACCATAAATCACCCCCAACTACCCCTTACCACCCCAAACTCAGCCCAATCACTTTAAAATTACAAAAAATGTTACAAGCAATATCAAACTATGCCAAACTCATCTAAATTACTTCGGCTTCCATTAATCACCCCCAACTACCCCTTACCTCCCCAAAATAGGCTCAATCACCTTAAAATTACAAAAAAATTCTACAAACCGTAGCAAACTGTGCCAAACTCCCCTAAATTACTTCGGCTACCATAAATCACCCCCAACTACCCCTTACAACCCCAAAATAAGCCCAATCACTTTAAAATTACAAAAAATTCTACAAACCATACCAAACTATGCCAAACTCACTTAAATTACTTCGGCTTTCATAAATCACATCCAACTACCCCTTGCCACCCCTAACTCATCCCAATCACTTTAAAATTACAAAAAATGCTACAAATCATAGCAAACTATGCCAAACTCACTTAAATTACTGCGGCTACCATAAATCACCCCCAACTACCCCTTACCAACCACAAACTAAACCCAATCACTTTAAAATTACAAAAAAATGCTACAAAGCATAGCAAACTATGCCTAACTCACCTAAATTACTTCGGCTACCATAAATCACCCCCAACTACCCCTTACCACCCCAAAATAAGCCCAATCACTTTAAAATTACAAAAAAATGCTACAAACCATAGCAAACTATGCCTAACTCACCTAAATTACTTCGGCTACCATAAATCAACCCCTCAACAACCCCTTACCGCCCCAAAATAAGCCCAATCACTTTAAAATTACAAAAAATGCTACAAGCCATAGCAAACTATGCCTAACTCACCTAAATTACTTCGGCTAACATAAATCACCCACAACTACCCCTTACTACCCCAAAATAAGCCCAATCACTTTAAAATTATAAAAAATGCTACAAACCATAGCAAACTATGCCAAACTCACTTAAATTACTTCGGCTATCATAAATCACCCCCAACTACCCCCTTACCACCCCTAACTCATCCCAATCACTTTAAAATTACAAAAAATGCTACAAACCATAGCAAACTATGCCTAACTCACCTAAATTACTTCGGCTAACATAAATCACACCCAACTACCCCTTACTACCCCAAAATAAGCCCAATCACTTTAAAATTATAAAAAATGCTACAAACCATAGCAAGCTATGCCAAACTCCCCTAAATTACTTTGGCTACCATAAATCACCCCGAACTACCCCTTACAACCCCAAAATAAACCCAATCACTTTAAAATTACAAAATATTCAACAAATCATAGCAAACTATGCCTAACTCACCTAAATTACTTCGGCTACCATAAATCACCCCCAACTACCCCTTACCACCCCAAAATAAGCCAAATCACTTTAAAATTACAAAAAATGCTACAAACCATAGCAAACTATGCCAAACTCACTTAAATTAATTTGGCTTCTATAAATTACCCCCAACTACCCCTTACCACCCCAAAATAGGCTCAATCACTTTAAAATTACAAAAAAATTCTACAAACCGTAGCAAACTATGCCAAACTCCCCTAAATTACTTCGGCTACCATAAATCACCCCGAACTACCCCTTACAACCCCAAAATAAGCCCAATCACTTTAAAATTACAAAATATTTAACAAATCATAGCAAACTATGCCTAACTCACCTAAATTACTTCGGCTACCATAAATCACCCCCAACTACCCCTTACCACCCCAAAATAAGCCCAATCACTTTAAAATTACAAAAAATGCTACAAACCATAGCAAACTATGCCTAACTCACCTAAATTACTTCGGCTACCATAAATCACCCCCAACTACCCCTTACCACCCCAAAATAAGCGCAATCACTTTAAAATTACGAAAAATGCTACAAGCCATAGCAAACTATCTCAAACTCACCTGAATTACTTCGGCTACCATAAATCACCCCCAACTACCCCTTACCACCCCAAACTAAGCCCAATCACTTTAAAATTATAAAAAATGCAACAAACCATAGCAAACTATTCCAAATTCACCTAAATTACTTCGGCTACCATAAATCAGCCCCAACTACCCCTTACCGCCCCAAAATTAGCCTAATCACTTAAAATTACAAAAATGCTACAAAACATAGCAAGCTATGCCAAACTCACTTAAATTACTTCGGCTACCATAAATTAATAATCGTTTTCAATCAAAATCTTCTATTTGGTTGTGTTATTTATAAATGCCTTATCGTATTAAATCATAAAATATTAATAAATATCTGCACATAAAATATATTGTTCCGACTAATAGTCGTTATACTGAATATTAAATATGCTGATACCTATTTTGATTCTCTTCCACCTTCCAATAAATATTTGTTCCAGTTGAGATGCAAACATAAACGTATTTCTGAATTGCAACACGCTGACGGGTCAAGCCTTACCTTTTCAACATGCGTGCATTTGTATAAACAGCTCTATGGTTTTTAACTTTAAAGAGGTATAAAGGCGGTGTAAGCGCTAGAGTTTCGTAAAAATTCGAAATTCTGCAATTGAATCAGAACTATCTTTGTGTTCGATAGTAAATTTATACTTGGAGTGGCACTGCCAACCCTGCCACCCCTGACGAGGCACCTGCTGACTACTCTCCTTCCAGGGAAACTTTATAAATCAACGTCAAAATAATTTAGAGCGCCTGAATGTGAAAATATCACTGTGTAATAAGTTCAGACTGACATGGAACACTTGAAATTTCGATATTTGTTTGTAATTCGTCACAGGTCCATGAAGGAATGCATGTTAATGTAAACAAGTGTTAGTTTGTCGGAGAGACCGAATAAGATTTTTAACATTCCTGTCAAAATATTTATTTACTTTAGAATGTTAATTTCTTAAATTGATTTTGTGAAAATTATGACGGGCCATACGAGTATACCTGTGCGAGTATTATTTGGTACATACAAATTAATCTCTTTTGTTATCCAAATTGTTTTTATACGCACTAGGCACGTGCACCTCATATAATTGTGAAAATTGCTGCTTCAGCGTCTGGATCGCTGGTACTCAACGTCGCCAAGGTCGAGGCGACGCATCGGTATTCAAAGTTCTATCGCTATTAAATAAATTATTTTAATATAATAATCCCGATTTGTTCTTGCCGTTAATCAAAACTCTCCCCAATCGATTTTCGAAAAATTTCCAGCGTCGGACCGGACTTCACTTATTTTCGTACGCTAATATTTACGTTCAGTTAATGATAGTGGTGTATTTGTTCTTCACCAAACCTGCTCCGGCCGAAATCCGAAATTTTCACTGACATCATACGCTTAAGTATTGTATGCTTATACACGATTTATTTACACTATTTATTTTATGTACATTACGTTCATTATTGTTCTGCATTATTTATAACTAAGATGGAGCAGTTTGAAAATCTAATAGTAAGCGGAGAACAAATACCACCACGTATAATTCCCGTGAAAAGTGATGGAAATAGTCTTTCTTACTATCTTTCCTATTGCATTTTTAATACCGGAAATAGAGCTCAAGAGCGAAGAATAACTTCGACTTTTTTTATACATAATTCTTAATACTTCGTTTTTATGGTGTAAAATTTTGTATTTATATATTTCAACATTGTCTTTAACGTTGTCAGAGAACTAAATGGGAATAATTTGGAATAATTTAGCTTCTATGTCAACTCTCCTTCTCTTGGAACTTTTGAAAACAACGACAAAATTATTTAGGGCGCCTGGATTTGAAAATATAACTCTGTGTAATAAGTTTAGACTGACTAGAGTGAAAAGAAAGGAGCTTGCATCCAGAAACGAAATTAAATGGAACACTTGAAGTTGAAATATTTGTTTGTAATTCGTCACAAGTCCATGAGGGAATGCGTGTTAATGTAAACAAATGTGAGTTTATTGGAGAGGCCGAATAAGATTTTTACATTATTGAAGCAGCTGGAGCCTGCCACGTCAAGGGCAAGGTCAGAAACGTGAAAAGGCGATGCTCGATTTAGTTTGATTGAGTGTCTATGCAGAAATTCGCACATACCAAGCGTTGGATAAGCCTTTCTTATCGTTTCTTAGAATTCGAGAATTGCTGGTTCAGCGTGTGGAGCAGTACTCGATCGCGGTGTTTAATTTTAACACAACTACAATTGTGAAAATTGCTGCTCCAGCGTCGGAAACTGTTCGCAAAGTCGCCAAATTCGATGAGGCGACGCATCAGTGTTCGAAGGTCTACCGCTATCAAATAAAGTATTTTAATTTAACATTTGATCCTCGCGTTAACCAAATCTGCCCCCAATCAATTTTCGAAATAATCAGCATCGGACCGGACTCCACTTATATTTGTACGCTAATTTTTACGTTTAGTTAATGATAGTGGTGTATTTGTTTTTCACCAAATTTGCCCCGAAATTTTCACCGTTGTATGTACAACCGTGGACAGTCAAGAATAACACTTTAGCCGGCGGGTGTGATGCAAATACCGACTCAATGACAATATGTGCACGTGCACCTAATATAATTGTTAAAATTGCTGCTTCAGCGTCTGGAACGCTGGTACTCAACGTCGCCAAGGTCGAGGCGACGCATCAGTATTCGAAGTTCTATCGCTATTAAATTAATTTTTTTAATATAATATTCCCGATTTGTTCTTGACGTTAAGTAAATATCTCCCCAATCGATTTTCGAAAAATTACCATCGTCGTACCGGTCTCCACTTATATACCGTACGCTAATTTTTACGTTCATTTAATGATAGTGGTGTATTTGATCTTCACCAAACCTGCTCCGGCCAAAATCCGAAATTTGCAGTTTTACCGGATTTCACTGACATCATAAGTGTGTGCTTATACACGATTTACACTATTTATTTTATTTACATTGTGTTCATTATTGTTCTGCATTATTTATAACTAAGATGGAGGAATAGTAAGCGGGGTACAAATACCACCACGTATAATTCCTCTGAAAAGTGATGGAAATAGTCTTTTTTACTATCTTTCCTATTGCATTTTATTACCGAAAATAGAGCTCAAGAGGTTCGCACTATAATTGTTCATTTTTAAATTACCAAATTTTCTGTATATTTTACCTGAATACCTTAAACACCCCTAAACATAATGTACCATTCCAAACTACTCTCAAAAATCATACACTTGCCATTCCAAACTAACCCACATCAACCTAAAATGTAAAAAAATTACGAATTACAAGCAAACTACGCTAAACTCGCATAAATTACTTCGACTTCCGCTATATCACCCCAACCACTTCTTACCAAGCCAAACTAAACCCAATCGCATTAAAATTACCAAAAGTTTCGTTTAATCCGCCAAAGCTAAACCCCGCCAACCATCAATAACCATTCAAAACAATCCCCAAAAAAAACCTTATCATCCGAAACTACACCAAATACATCGTTTTTATGGTGTGAAATTATGTATTTATATATTTCAACATTCTTCGACGACATTCTTTAACGTTGTTAGAGAACTAAATGGGAATAATTTGGAATAGTTCAGCTTCTCTGTCAACTCTCCTTCTCTTGAAGAGTGAAAAAGAGTGAAAAAAAAGGAGCTTGCACCCAGAAACGAAATTATCGTAATTTTCCAAATCATATTGAAGTACCCGGTCCTGGCAATGCAGGTTAATTTCAGCAAATTTGTTTATTTTGTGATTGGAAAAGTAGAGCATTCCTGTTTAATTGTATTATAATGTCGATTAGTCTACATCACAAATACACCACTTTTGTCAACACTGCGTTTATTTAATCTACGTCCGGGCAACGCCGGGTACATTCATCTAGTCTATATATATAAAGCGAAGTGTCCTCACTGACACACTCATTCATTCACTCATTCATCTACACACTGATTCATAATCAACCCACAGCCCAAACCGTGAGGGCTGGAGACTTGAAATTTTAGACACGGGTGTATCATGTGCCGAAATTCGGCCCGGTTCCTTTGTAATTCAATAAAAACCGGCTAAAATAAACAAAAAATGATCGGATCGCGGAGACCGTGTTTATGTTAGAAGCACGTATCTAGCCAAAACAACTTCGACGACGGGCGACCGGTTTACATTAAAAGCACTTATTTAACCTAAACAATTTCAACGTCGAGTTTCTGCTTTCGTGATCATACTTTTGCCGTACCTAGCGAGGCCGCAGATATTTCAATTATAATTTTGATTTCAATTATAATGTCGATCCGTGACTCAATTAAAAATTACCAAATCACTCCAAATTTAATCCGTCAACATTAAACATCCTCAAATATCTCTTACCACTGCAAACTTTACCAAATCAACCCCAAAAAATTCCCGAACTATGCCAAACTGACATAAACTAGATCCGTTATTTTAAATCATCCCTTACCACCCCTTAGCAACCCCAAGTAACTCCAATCACTTTAAAATAAAACAAAATGACACAAATCATGGCAGATTATGTCCAACTCACACATATTATTTCGTCTACCAAAAATCACCCCCAACTACCCCTTACCACCCCAAAATTAGCCCAATCACTTTAAAATTACAAAAAATGTTACAAACCTTACCAAACTATGCCAAACTCACTTAAATTACTTCGGCTATCATAAATCACCCCCAACTACCCCTTACCACCCCTAACTCATCCCAATCACTTTAAAATTACAAAAAATGCTACAAACCATAGCAAACTATGCCTAGCTCACCTAAATTACTACGGCTAACATAAATCACCCCCAACTACCCCTTACTACGCCAAAATATGCCCAATCACTTTAAAATTATAAAAAATGCTACAAACCATAGCAAACTATGCCTAACTAACCTAAATTACTTCGGCTAACATAAATCACCCCCAACAACCCCTTACTACCCCAAAATAAGCCCAATCACTTTAAAATTACAAAAAATGCTACAAATCATAGCAAACTATGCCTAACTCACCTAAATTACTTCGGCTAACATAAATTACCCCCAACTACCCCTTACAATACCAAAATAAGCCCAATCACTTTAAAATTACAAAAAAATGCTACAAACCATAGCAAACTATGCCTAACTTACCTAATTTCCTTCGGCTACCATAAATCACCCCCAACTACCCCTTACCGCCCCAAAATAACCCCAATCACTTTAAAATTACAAAAAATGCTACAAACCATAGCAAACTATGCCGAACCCACTTAAATTACTGCGGCTACCATAAATCACCCCCAACTACCCCTTACCAACCACAAACTAAACCCAATCACTTTAAAATTACAAAAAATGCTACAAACCATAGCAAACTATGCCAAACTCACTTAAATTACTTCGGCTATCATAAATCACCCCCAACTACCCCTTACCACCCCAAACTCAGCCCAATCACTTTAAAATTACAAAAAATGTTACAAGCCATATCAAACTATGCCAAACTCATCTAAATTACTTTGGCTTCCATAAATCACCCCCAACTACCCCTTACCACCCCAAAATAGGCTCAATCACTTTAAAATTACAAAAAAATTCTACAAACCGTAGCAAACTATGCCAAACTCCCCTAAATTACTTCGGCTACCATAAATCACCCCGAACTACCCCTTACAACCCCAAAATAAACCCAATCATTTTAAAATTACAAAATATTTAACAAATCATAGCAAACTATGCCTAACTCACCTAAATTACTTCGGCTACCATAAATCACCCCCAACTACCCCTTACCACCCCAAAATAAGCCCAATCACTTTAAAATTACAAAAAATGCTACAAACCATAGCAAACTATGCCTAACTTACCTAATTTCCTTCGGTTACCATAAATCACCCCCAACTACCCCTTACCAACCACAAACTAAACCCAATCACTTTAAAATTACAAAAAATGCTACAAACCATAGCAAACTATGCCAAACTCACTTAAATTACTTCGGCTATCATAAATCACCCCCAACTACCTCTTACCACCCCGAACTCAGCCCAATCACTTTAAAATTACAAAAAATGTTACAAGCCATATCAAACTATGCCAAACTCATCTAAATTACTTTGGCTTCCATAAATCACCCCCAACTACCCCTTACCACCCCAAAATAGGCTCAATCACATTAAAATTACAAAAAAATTCTACAAACCGTAGCAAACTATCTCAAACTCACCTGAATTACTTCGGCTACCATAAATCACCCCCAACTACCCCTTACCAACCACAAACTAAACCCAATCACTTTAAAATTACAAAAAATGCTACAAACCATAGCAAACTATGCCTAACTCACCTAAATTACTTCGGCTACCATAAATCACCCCCAAATCCCCCTAACAACCCCGAACTCAGCCCAATCATTTTAAAATTACAAAAAATGTTGCAAGCCATATCAAACTATGCCAAACTCATCTAAATTACTTTGGCTTCCATAAATCACCCCCAACTACCCCTTACCACCCCAAAATAGGCTCAATCACATTAAAATTACAAAAAAATTCTACAAACCGTAGCATACTATCTCAAACTCACCTGAATTACTTCGGCTACCATAAATCACCCCCAACTACCCCTTACCAACCACAAACTAAACCCAATCACTTTAAAATTACAAAAAATGCTACAAACCATAGCAAACTATGCCTAACTCACCTAAATTACTTCGGCTACCATAAATCACCCCCAAATACCCCTTACCACCCCCAAAATAAGCCCAATCACTTTAAAATTACAAAAAATGCTACAAACCATAGCAAACTATGCCTAACTCACCTAAATTACTTCGGCTACCATAAATCACCCCCAACTACCCCTTACCAGCCCAAAATAAGCCCAATCACTTTAAAATTACGAAAAATGCTACAAGCCATAGCAAACTATCTCAAACTCACCTGAATTACTTCGGCTACCATAAATCACCCCCAACTACCCCTTACCACCCCAAACTAAGCCTAATCACTTTAAAATTACAAAAAATGCTACAAACCATAGCAAACTATTCCAAACTCACCTAAATTACTTCGGCTACCATAAATCACCCCCAACTACCCCTTACCGCCCCAAAATTAGCCTAATCACTTTAAAATTACAAAAATGCTACAAAACATAGCAAGCTATGCCAAACTCACTTAAATTACTTCGGCTACCATAAATTAGTAATCGTTTTCAATCAAAATCTTCTATTTGGTTGTGTTATTTATAAATGCCTTATCGTATTAAATCATAAAATATTAATAAATATCTGCACATAAAATATATTGTTCCGACTAATAGTCGTTATTCTGAATATTAAATAGGCTGATACCTATTTCGATTCTCTTCCACCTTCCAATAAATATTTGTTCCAGTTGAGATGCAAACATAAACGTATTTCTGAATTGCAACACGCTGACGGGGCAAGCCCTACCTTTTCAACATGCGTGCATTTGTATAAACAGCTCTATGGTTTTTAACTTTAAAGAGGTATAAAGGCGGTGTAAGCGCTAGAGTTTCGTAAAAATATCTGAAAAATTCGAAATTCTGCAATTGAATCAGAACTATCTTTGTGTTCGATAGTAAATTTATACTTGGAGTGGCACTGCCAACCCTGCCACCCCTGACGAGGCACCTGCTGACTACTCTCTTTCCAGGGAAACTTTATAAATCAACGTCAAAATAATTTAGGGCGCCTGAATGTGAAAATATCACTGTGTAATAAGTTCAGACTGACATGGAACACTTGAAATTTCGATATTTGTTTGTAATTCGTCACAGGTCCATGAAGGAATGCATGTTAATGTAAACAAGTGTTAGTTTGTCGGAGAGACCGAATAAGATTTTTAAAATTCCTGTCAAAATATTTATTTACTTTAGAATGTTAATTTCTTAAATTGATTTTGTGAAAATTATGACTGGCCATACGAGTACACCTGTGCGAGTATTATTTGGTACATACAAATTAATCTCTTTTGTTATCCAAATTGTTTTTATACGCACTAGGCACGTGCACCTCATATAATTGTGAAAATTGCTGCTTCAGCGTCAGGAACGCTGGTACTCAACGTCGCCAAGGTCGAGGCGACGCATCGGTATTCAAAGTTCTATCGCTATTAAATAAATTATTTTAATATAATATTCCCGATTTGTTCTTGCCGTTAACCAAAACTCTCCCCAATCGATTTTCGAAAAATTTCCAGCGTCGGACCGGACTTCACTTATTTTCGTACGCTAATTTTTACCGTTCAGTTAATGATAGTGGTGTATTTGTTCTTCACCAAACCTGCTCCGGCCGAAATCCGAAATTTTCACTGACATCATACGCTTAAGTATTTTATGCTTAGACACGATTTATTTACACTATTTATTTTACGTACATTGCGTTCATTATTATTTTGCATTATTTATTAGATGGATCAGTTTGAAAATCTAATAGTAAGCGGAGAACAAATACCACCACGTATAATTCCCGTGCAAAGTGATGGAAATAGTCTTTCTTACTATCTTTCCTATTGCATTTTTAATACCGGAAATAGAGCTCAAGAGCGAAGAATAACTTCGACTTTTTTTATACATAATTCCTAAATACTTCGTTTTTATGGTGTAAAATTTTGTATTTATATATTTCAACATTGTCTTTAACGTTGTCAGAGAACCAAATGGGAATAATTTGGAATAATTTAGCTTCTATGTCAACTCTCCTTCTCTTGGAACTTTTGAAAACAACGACAAAATTCTTTAGGGCGCCTGGATTTGAAAATATAACCCTGTGTAATAAGTTTAGACTGACTAGAGTGAAAATAAAGGAGCTTGCACCCAGAAACGAAATTAGATGGAACACTTGAAGTTGAAATATTTGTTTGTAATTCGTCACAAGTCCATGAGGGAATGCGTGTTAATGTAAACAAATGTGAGTTTATTGGAGAGGCCGAATAAGATTTTTACATTATTGAAGCAGCTGGAGCCTGCCACGTCAAGGGCAAGGTCAGAAACGTGAAAAGGCGATGCTCGATTTAGTTTGATTGAGTGTCTATGCAGAAATTCGCACATACCAAGCGTTGGATAAGCCTTTCTTATCGTTTCTTAGAATTTGAGAATTGCTGGTTCAGCGTGTGGAGCAGTACTCGATCGCGGTGTTTAATTTTAACACAACTACAATTGTGAAAATTGCTGCTCCAGCGTCGGAAACTGTTCGCAAAGTCGCCAAATTCGCTGAGGCGACGCAACAGTGTTCGAAGGTATACCGCTATCAAATAAAGTATTTTAATTTAACATTTGATCCTCGCGTTAACCAAATCTGCCCCCAATCAATTTTCGAAAAATTATCAGCATTGGACCGGACTCCACTTATATTTGTACGCTAATTTTTACGTTTAGTTAATGATAGTGGTGTATTTGTTTTTCACCAAATTTGCCACGAAATTTTCACCGTTGTATGTACCAGATATCACTGACATTCATACCAGTGGCGGTGTAAGCGCTAAATTTTCGTGAAAATATCTGAAAAATTCATAATTCTGGAACTGAATTACAGAACTAATTTTGTGTTCGATAGTAAATTTATACTTGGAGTGGCACTGCCAACCCTGCCACCCCTGACGAGCCCCACTGCTGACTACTTTCCTTCCAGAAAAATTTTTGAAATCAGCGGCAAAATAAATTTAGGGCACCTGGATGTGAAAATATCACTATGTAATAAGTTCAGACTGACAAGAGTGAAAAAAACCGCTTGCATCCAGAAACGAAATCAAATAGAACACTTGAAATTTAAATATTTGTTTGTAATTCGTCACAGGTCCATGAAGGCATGCATGTTAATGTAAACAAGTGTTAGTTTGTCGGAGAGGCCGAATAAGATTTTTACACCCACCACATTCCCGTCAAAATATTTATATACTTTAGTATGTTAATTCATTTTGTGCAAATTATGACGGGCCAGTCGAGTACACCTGCGCGAGTATTATTTGGTAATCCAAATTTTTTTAATACGCACTAGGCACGTGCACCTAATATAATTGTTAAAATTGCTGCTTCAGCGTCTGGAACGCTGGTACTCAACGTCGCCAAGGTCGAGGCGACGCATCAGTATTCGAAGTTCTATCGCTATTAAATAAATTTTTTTAATAAAATATTCCCGATTTGTTCTTGACGTTAAGTAAATATCTCCCCAATCGATTTTCGAAAAATTACCATCGTCGTACCGGACTCCACTTATATACAGTACGCTAATTTTTACGTTCATTTAATGATAGTGGTGTATTTGATCTTCACCAAACCTGCTCCGGCCAAAATCCGAAATTTGCAGTTTTACCGGATTTCACTGACATCATAAGTAATGTGTGCTTATACACGATTTACACTATTTATTTTATGTACATTGTGTTCATTATTGTTCTGCATTATTTATAACTAAGATGGAGGAATAGTAAGCGGGGTACAAATACCACCACGTTTAATTCCTCTGAAAAGTGATGGAAATAGTCTTTTTTACTATCTTTCCTATTGCATTTTATTACCGAAAATAGAGCTCAAGAGGTTCGCACTATAATTGTTCATTTTAAAATTACCAAATTTTCTGTATATTTTACCTGAATACGTTAAAAACCCCTAAACATAATGTACCATTCCAAACTACTCTCAAAAATCATACACTTGCCATTCCAAACTACCCTACATCAACCTAAAATGTAAAAAAATTACGAATTACAAGCAAACTACGCTAAACTCGCATAATTACTTCGACTTCCGCTATATCACCCCAACCACTTCTTACCAAGCCAAACTAAACCCAATCGCATTAAAATTACCAAAAGTTTCGTTTAATCCGCCAAAGCTAAACCCCGCCAACCATCAATAACCATTCAAAACAATCCCCAAAAAAAACCTTATCATCCGAAACTACACCAAATACATCGTTTTTATGGTGTGAAATTATTTATTTATATATTTCAACATTCTTCGACGACATTCTTTAACGTTGTTAGAGAACTAAATGGGAATAATTTGGAATAGTTCAGCTTCTCTGTCAACTCTCCTTCTCTTGAAGAGTGAAAAAGAGTGAAAAAAAAGGAGCTTGCACCCAGAAACGAAATTATCGTCATTTTCCAAATCATATTGAAGTACCCGGTCCTGGCAATGCAGGTTAATTTCAGCAAATTTGTTTATTTTGTGATTGTAAAAGTAGAGCATTCCTGTTTAATTGTATTATAATGTCGATTAGTCTACATCACAAATACACCACTTTTGTCAACACTGCGTTTATTTAATCTACGTCCGGGCAACGCCGGGTATCACTTATAAATTACAAAAAAATGCTACTAACCATAGCAAACTATGCCAAACTCACCTAAATTACTTTGGCTATCAAAAATCACCCCAACTACACTTTACAGCAACAAACTAAGCCCAATCACTTTAAAATTACAAAAAAATGCTAAAAATCATAACAAACTATACCAGAATCACCAAAATTACTTCGGCTACCGTAAATCACCCCCAACTATCTCTTACCACAACAAACCAAACCATATCATCTTAAAATTACAAAAAAAGGTGTACAAATCATAACAAACTATGCCAGACTCACCTAAATTACTTCGGCTACTCTAAATCATCACCAACTAACCCTTACCACAACAAACTAAACCCAATCACTTTTAAATTACAAAAAAATGCTACTAACCATAGCAAACTATTCCAAACTCACCTAAATTACTTCGGCTATCAAAAATCACCCCTAACTATACTTTACAGCAACAAACTAAGCCCAATCACTTTAAAATTACAAAAAAATGCTAAAAATCATAACAAATTATACCAGAATCACCTAAATTACTTCGGCTACCGTAAATCACCCCCAACTAACCCTTACCACAACAAACCAAACCATATCATCTTAAAATTACAAAAAAAGGTGTACAAATCTTAACAAACTATGCCAGACTCACCTAAATTACTACGGCTACTCTAAATCATCACCAACTAACCCTTACCACAACAAACTAAACCCAATCACAGTTAAATTACAAAAAAATGCTACTAACCATAGCAAACTATGCCAAACTCACCTAAATTACTTCGGTTATCAAAAATCACCCCCAACTACACTTTACAGCAACAAACTAAGCCCAATCACTTTAAAATTACAAAAAAAATGCAAAAAATCATAACAAACTATACCAGAATCACCTAACTTACTTCGGCTACCGTAAATCACCTCCAACTATCCCTTACCACAACAAACCAAACCATATCATCTTAAAATTACAAAAAAAGGTGTACAAATCATAACAAACTATGCCAGACTCACCTAAATTACTTCGGCTACTCTAAATCATCACCAACTAACCCTTACCACAACAAACTAAACCCAATCACTTTTAAATTACAAAAAAATGCTACTAACCATAGCAAACTATGCCAAACTCACCTAAATTACGTCGGCTATCAAAAATCACCCCCAACTACACTTTACAGCAACAAACTAAGCCCAATCACTTTAAAATTACAAAAAAAATGCTAAAAATCATAACAAACTATACCAGAATCACCTAAATTATTTCGGCTACCGTAAATCACCCCCAAATATCCCTTACCACAGCAAACCAAACCATATCATGTTAAAATTACAAAAAAAGGTGTACAAATCATAACAAACTATGCCAGACTCACCTAAATTACTTTGGCTACTCTAAATCATCACCAACTCACCCTTACCACAACAAACTAAACCCAATTACTTTTAAATTACAAAAAACCGCTACTAACCATAGCAAACTATGCCAAACTCACCTAAATTACTTCGGCTACCATAAATCATCACCAACTAACCTTTACCACAACAAACTAAACCCAATCACTTTTAAATTACAAAAAAATGCTATTAACCATAGCAAACTATGCCAAACTCACCTAAATTACTTCGGCTACCATAAATCATCACCAACTAACCCTTACCACAACAAACTAAACCCAATCACTTTTAAATTACAAAAAAATGCTACTAACTATAGCAAACTATACTAAACTCACCTAAATTACTTCGGCTATCAAAAATCACCCCCAAGTACACTTTACAGCAACAAACTAAGCCCAATCACTTTAAAATTACAAAAAAATGCTAAAAATCATAACAAACTATACCAGAATCACCTAAATTACTTCGGCTTCCGTAAATCACCCCCAACTATCCCTTACCACAACAAACCAAACCATATCATCTTAAAGTTACAAAAAAATTTATACAAATCATAACAAACTATGCCAGACTCACCTAAATTACTTCGGCTACTCTAAATCATCACCAACTAACCCTTACCACAACAAACTAAACCCAATCAGTTTTAAATTACAAAAAAATGCTACTAACCATAGCAAACTATGCCAAACTCACCTAAATTACTTCGGCTATCAAAAATCACCCCCAACTACACTTTACAGCAACAAACTAAGCCCAATCACTTTAAAATTACAAAAAAATGCTACTAACCATAGCAAACTATGCCAAACTCACCTAAATTACTTCGGCTACCATAAATCATCACCAACTACCCCTTACCACAACAAACTAAACCCAATCACTTTTAAATTACAAAAAATGCTACTAACCATAGCAAACTATGCCAAACTCACCTAAATTAATTCGGCTATTAAAAATCACCCCCATCTACACTTGACAGCAACAAACTAAGCCCAATCACTTTAAAATTACAAAAAAATGCTAAAAATCATAACAAACTATACCAGAATCACCTAAGTTACTCCGGCTACCGTAAATCACCCCCAACTATCCCTTACCACAACAAACCAAACCATATCATCTTAAAATTTTAAAAAAAGGTGTACAAATCATAACAAACTATGCCAGACTCACCTAAATTACTTCGGCTACTCTATATCATCACCAACTAACCCTTACCACAACAAACTAAACCCAATCACATTTAAATTACAAAAAAATGTTACTAACTATAGCAAACTATGCCAAACTCACCTAAATTACTTCGGCTATCAAAAATCACCCCCAACTACACTTTACAGCAACAAACTAAGCCCAATCACTTTAAAATTACAAAAAAATGCTAAAAATCATAACAACATATACCAGAATTACCTAAATTACTTCGGCTACCGTAAATCACCCCCAACTATCCCTTACCACAACAAACCAAACCATATCATCTTAAAATTACAAAAAAAAAGTGAACAAATCATAACAAACTATGCCAGATTCACCTAAATTACTTCGGCTACCATAAATCATCACCAACTAAACCTTACCACAACAAACTAAACCCAATCACTTTTAAATTACAAAAAAATGCTACTAACCATAGCAAACTATGCCAAACACACCTAAATTACTTCGGCTATCAAAAATCACCCCCAGCTACACTTTACAGCAACAAACTAAGCCCAATCACTTTAAAATTACAAAAAAATGCTAAAAATCATAACAAACTATACCAGAATCACCTAAATTACTTCGGCTACCATAAATCACCCCCAACTGTCCCTTACCACAACAAACCAAACCATATCATCTTAAAATTACAAAAAAAGGTGTACAAATCATAACAAACTATGCCAGACTCACCTAAAGTACTTCGGCTACTTTAAATCATCACCAACTAACCCTTACCACAACAAACTAAACCCAATCACTTTCAAATTACAAAAAAATTCCACTAACCATAGCAAACTATGCCAAACTCACCTAAATTACTTCGGCTACCACAAATCATCACGAACTAACCCTTACCACAACAAATTAAACCCAATCACTTTTAAATTACAAAAAAATGCTACTAACCATAGCAAACTATGCCAAACTCACCTAGTTTACTTTGGTTATAAAAAATCATTCCCAACTACACTTTACAGCAACAAACTAAGCCCAATTACTTTAAAATTACAATAAAATGCTAAAAATCATAACAAACTATACCAGAATCACCTAAATTACTTCGGCTACCGTAAATAACCCCCAACTACCCCTTACCACAACAAACCAAACCATATCATCTTAAAATTACAAAAAAAGGTGTGCAAATTATAACAAACTAAGCCAGACTCACCTAAATTACTTCGGCTACTCTAAATCATCACCAACTAACCCTTACCACAACAAATTAAACCCAATCACTTTTAAATTACAAAAAAATGCTACTAACCATAGCAAACTACGCCAAAGTCACCTAAATTACTTCGGCTACCATAAATCTTCACCAACTAACCCTTACCACAACAAACTAAACCCAATCACTTTTAAATTACAAAAAAATGCTACTAACCATAGCAAACTATGCCAAACTCTCCTAAATTACTTCGGCTATAAAAAATCACCCCCAACTACACTTTACAGCAACAAACTAAGCCCAATCACTTTAGAATTACAAAAAAATGCTAAAAATCATAACAAACTATACCAGAATCACCTAAATTACTTCGGCTACCGTAAATCACCCCCAACTATCCCTTACCACAACAAACCAAACCATATCATCTTAAAATTAAAAAAAAGGTGTACAAATCATAACAAACTATGCCAGACTCACCTAAATTACTTCGGCTACTCTAAATCATCACCAACTAAACCTTACCACAACAAACTAAACCCAATCACTTTTAAATTACAAAAAAATGCTACTAACCATAGCAAACTATGCCAAACTCACCTAAATTACTTCGGCTACCATAAATCATCACCAACTAACCCTTACCACAACAAACTAAACCCAATCACTTTTAAATTACAAAAAAATGCTACTAACCAGAGCAAACTATGCCAAACTCAACTAAATTACTTCGGCTATCAAAAATCACCCCCAACTACACTTTATAGCAACAAACAAAGCCCAATCACTTTAAAATTACAAAAAAATGCTAAAAATCATAACAAACTATACCAGAATCACATAAATTACTTTGGCTGCCGTAAATCACCCCCAACTATCCCTTACCACAACAAACCAAACCATATCATCTTAAAATTACAAAAAAAGGTGTACAAATCATAACAAACTAAGCCAGACTCACCTAAATTACTTCGGCTACTCTAAATCATCACCAACTAACCCTTACCACAACAAATTAAACCCAATCACTTTTAAATTACAAAAAAATGCTACTAACCATAGCAAACTATGCCAAACTCACCTAAATTACTTCGGCTACCATAAATCATCACCAACTAACCCTTACCACAACAAACTAAACCCAATCCCTTTTAAATTACAAAAAAATGTTACTAACCATAGCAAACTATGCCAAACTCTCCTAAATTACTTCGGCTATAAAAAATCACCCCCAACTACACTTTACAGCAACAAACTAAGCCCAATCACTTTAGAATTACAAAAAAATGCTAAAAATGATAACAAACTATACCAGAATCACCTAAATTACTTCGGCTACCGTAAATCACCCTTAACTATCCCTTACCACAACAAACCAAACCATATCATCTTAAAATTACAAAAAAAGGTGTACAAATCATAACAAACTATGCCAGACTCACCTAAATTACTTCGGCTACTCTAAATCATCACCAACTAACCCTTACCACAACAGACTAAACACAATCACTTTTAAATTACAAAAAAATGCTAGTAACCATAGCAAACTATGCCAAACTCACCTAAATTACTTCGGCTACCATAAGTCATCACCAACTAACCCTTACCACAACAAACTAAACCCAATCACTTTTAAATTACAAAAAAATGCTACTAACCATAGCAAACTATGCCAAACTCACCTAAATTACTTCGGCTATCAAAAATCACCCCCAACTACACTTTACAGCAACCAACTAAGCCCAATCATTTTAAAATTACAAAAAAATGCTAAAAATTATAACAAACTATACCAGAATCACCTAAATTATTTCGGCTACCGTAAATCACCCCCAACTATTCCTTACCACAACAAACCAAACCATATCATCTTAAAATTACAAAAAAAGGTGTACAAATCATAACAAACTATGCCAGACTCACCTAAATTATTTCGGCTACTCTAAATCATCACCAACTAACCCTTACCACAACAAACTAAACCCAATCACAGTTAAATTACAAAAAAATGCTACTAACCATAGCAAACTATGCCAAACTCACCTAAATTACTTCGGTTATCAAAAATCACCCCCAACTACACTTTACAGCAACAAACTAAGCCCAATCACTTTAAAATTACAAAAAAAATGCAAAAAATCATAACAAACTATACCAGAATCACCTAACTTACTTCGGCTACCGTAAATCACCTCCAACTATCCCTTACCACAACAAACCAAACCATATCATCTTAAAATTACAAAAAAAGGTGTACAAATCATAACAAACTATGCCAGACTCACCTAAATTACTTCGGCTACTCTAAATCATCACCAACTAACCCTTACCACAACAAACTAAACCCAATCACTTTTAAATTACAAAAAAATGCTACTAACCATAGCAAACTATGCCAAACTCACCTAAATTACGTCGGCTATCAAAAATCACCCCCAACTACACTTTACAGCAACAAACTAAGCCCAATCACTTTAAAATTACAAAAAAAATGCTAAAAATCATAACAAACTATACCAGAATCACCTAAATTATTTCGGCTACCGTAAATCACCCCCAAATATCCCTTACCACAGCAAACCAAACCATATCATCTTAAAATTACAAAAAAAGGTGTACAAATCATAACAAACTATGCCAGACTCACCTAAATTACTTTGGCTACTCTAAATCATCACCAACTCACCCTTACCACAACAAACTAAACCCAATTACTTTTAAATTACAAAAAACCGCTACTAACCATAGCAAACTATGCCAAACTCACCTAAATTACTTCGGCTACCATAAATCATCACCAACTAACCCTTACCACAACAAACTAAACCCAATCACTTTTAAATTACAAAAAAATGCTACTAACCAGAGCAAACTATGCCAAACTCAACTAAATTACTTCGGCTATCAAAAATCACCCCCAACTACACTTTATAGCAACAAACAAAGCCCAATCACTTTAAAATTACAAAAAAATGCTAAAAATCATAACAAACTATACCAGAATCACATAAATTACTTTGGCTGCCGTAAATCACCCCCAACTATCCCTTACCACAACAAACCAAACCATATCATCTTAAAATTACAAAAAAAGGTGTACAAATCATAACAAACTAAGCCAGACTCACCTAAATTACTTCGGCTACTCTAAATCATCACCAACTAACCCTTACCACAACAAATTAAACCCAATCACTTTTAAATTACAAAAAAATGCTACTAACCATAGCAAACTATGCCAAACTCACCTAAATTACTTCGGCTACCATAAATCATCACCAACTAACCCTTACCACAACAAACTAAACCCAATCCCTTTTAAATTACAAAAAAATGCTACTAACCATAGCAAACTATGCCAAACTCTCCTAAATTACTTCGGCTATAAAAAATCACCCCCAACTACACTTTACAGCAACAAACTAAGCCCAATCACTTTAGAATTACAAAAAAATGCTAAAAATGATAACAAACTATACCAGAATCACCTAAATTACTTCGGCTACCGTAAATCACCCTTAACTATCCCTTACCACAACAAACCAAACCATATCATCTTAAAATTACAAAAAAAGGTGTACAAATCATAACAAACTATGCCAGACTCACCTAAATTACTTCGGCTACTCTAAATCATCACCAACTAACCCTTACCACAACAGACTAAACACAATCACTTTTAAATTACAAAAAAATGCTAGTAACCATAGCAAACTATGCCAAACTCACCTAAATTACTTCGGCTACCATAAGTCATCACCAACTAACCCTTACCACAACAAACTAAACCCAATCACTTTTAAATTACAAAAAAATGCTACTAACCATAGCAAACTATGCCAAACTCACCTAAATTACTTCGGCTATCAAAAATCACCCCCAACTACACTTTACAGCAACCAACTAAGCCCAATCATTTTAAAATTACAAAAAAATGCTAAAAATTATAACAAACTATACCAGAATCACCTAAATTATTTCGGCTACCGTAAATCACCCCCAACTATTCCTTACCACAACAAACCAAACCATATCATCTTAAAATTACAAAAAAAGGTGTACAAATCATAACAAACTATGCCAGACTCACCTAAATTATTTCGGCTACTCTAAATCATCACCAACTAACCCTTACCACAACAAACTAAACCCAATCACAGTTAAATTACAAAAAAATGCTACTAACCATAGCAAACTATGCCAAACTCACCTAAATTACTTCGGTTATCAAAAATCACCCCCAACTACACTTTACAGCAACAAACTAAGCCCAATCACTTTAAAATTACAAAAAAAATGCAAAAAATCATAACAAACTATACCAGAATCACCTAACTTACTTCGGCTACCGTAAATCACCTCCAACTATCCCTTACCACAACAAACCAAACCATATCATCTTAAAATTACAAAAAAAGGTGTACAAATCATAACAAACTATGCCAGACTCACCTAAATTACTTCGGCTACTCTAAATCATCACCAACTAACCCTTACCACAACAAACTAAACCCAATCACTTTTAAATTACAAAAAAATGCTACTAACCATAGCAAACTATGCCAAACTCACCTAAATTACGTCGGCTATCAAAAATCACCCCCAACTACACTTTACAGCAACAAACTAAGCCCAATCACTTTAAAATTACAAAAAAAATGCTAAAAATCATAACAAACTATACCAGAATCACCTAAATTATTTCGGCTACCGTAAATCACCCCCAAATATCCCTTACCACAGCAAACCAAACCATATCATCTTAAAATTACAAAAAAAGGTGTACAAATCATAACAAACTATGCCAGACTCACCTAAATTACTTTGGCTACTCTAAATCATCACCAACTCACCCTTACCACAACAAACTAAACCCAATTACTTTTAAATTACAAAAAACCGCTACTAACCATAGCAAACTATGCCAAACTCACCTAAATTACTTCGGCTACCATAAATCATCACCAACTAACCCTTACCACAACAAACTAAACCCAATCACTTTTAAATTACAAAAAAATGCTATTAACCATAGCAAACTATGCCAAACTCACCTAAATTACTTCGGCTACCATAAATCATCACCAACTAACCCTTACCACAACAAACTAAACCCAATCACTTTTAAATTACAAAAAAATGCTACTAACCATAGCAAACTATGCTAAACTCACCTAAATTACTTCGGCTATCAAAAATCACCCCCCAACTACACTTTACAGCAACAAACTAAGCCCAATGACTTTAAAATTACAAAAAAATGCTAAAAATCGTAACAAACTATACCAGAATCACTTAAATTACTTCGGCTACTCTAAATCATCACCAACTAACCCTTACCACAACAAACTAAACCCAATCACTTTTAAATTACAAAAAAATGCTACTAACTATAGCAAACTATACTAAACTCACCTAAATTACTTCGGCTATCAAAAATCACCCCCAAGTACACTTTACAGCAACAAACTAAGCCCAATCACTTTAAAATTACAAAAAAATGCTAAAAATCATAACAAACTATACCAGAATCACCTAAATTACTTCGGCTTCCGTAAATCACCCCCAACTATCCCTTACCACAACAAACCAAACCATATCATCTTAAAGTTACAAAAAAATTTATACAAATCATAACAAACTATGCCAGACTCACCTAAATTACTTCGGCTACTCTAAATCATCACCAACTAACCCTTACCACAACAAACTAAACCCAATCAGTTTTAAATTACAAAAAAATGCTACTAACCATAGCAAACTATGCCAAACTCACCTAAATTACTTCGGCTATCAAAAATCACCCCCAACTACACTTTACAGCAACAAACTAAGCCCAATCACTTTAAAATTACAAAAAAATGCTAAAAATCATAACAAACTATACCAGAATCACCTAAATTACTTCGGCTACCGTAAATAACCCCCAACTACCCCTTACCACAACAAACCAAACCATATCATCTTAAAATTACAAAAAAAGGTGTGCAAATTATAACAAACTAAGCCAGACTCACCTAAATTACTTCGGCTACTCTAAATCATCACCAACTAACCCTTACCACAACAAATTAAACCCAATCACTTTTAAATTACAAAAAAATGCTACTAACCATAGCAAACTACGCCAAAGTCACCTAAATTACTTCGGCTACCATAAATCTTCACCAACTAACCCTTACCACAACAAACTAAACCCAATCACTTTTAAATTACAAAAAAATGCTACTAACCATAGCAAACTATGCCAAACTCTCCTAAATTACTTCGGCTATAAAAAATCACCCCCAACTACACTTTACAGCAACAAACTAAGCCCAATCACTTTAGAATTACAAAAAAATGCTAAAAATCATAACAAACTATACCAGAATCACCTAAATTACTTCGGCTACCGTAAATCACCCCCAACTATCCCTTACCACAACAAACCAAACCATATCATCTTAAAATTAAAAAAAAGGTGTACAAATCATAACAAACTATGCCAGACTCACCTAAATTACTTCGGCTACTCTAAATCATCACCAACTAAACCTTACCACAACAAACTAAACCCAATCACTTTTAAATTACAAAAAAATGCTACTAACCATAGCAAACTATGCCAAACTCACCTAAATTACTTCGGCTACCATAAATCATCACCAACTAACCCTTACCACAACAAACTAAACCCAATCACTTTTAAATTACAAAAAAATGCTACTAATCATAGCAAACTATGCCAAACTCAACTAAATTACTTCGGCTATCAAAAATCACCCCCAACTACACTTTATAGCAACAAACAAAGCCCAATCACTTTAAAATTACAAAAAAATGCTAAAAATCATAACAAACTATACCAGAATCACATAAATTACTTTGGCTGCCGTAAATCACCCCCAACTATCCCTTACCACAACAAACCAAACCATATCATCTTAAAATTACTAAAAAAGGTGTACAAATCATAACAAACTAAGCCAGACTCACCTAAATTACTTCGGCTACTCTAAATCATCACCAACTAACCCTTACCACAACAAATTAAACCCAATCACTTTTAAATTACAAAAAAATGCTACTAACCATAGCAAACTATGCCAAACTCACCTAAATTACTTCGGCTACCATAAATCATCACCAACTAACCCTTACCACAACAAACTAAACCCAATCCCTTTTAAATTACAAAAAAATGCTACTAACCATAGCAAACTATGCCAAACTCTCCTAAATTACTTCGGCTATAAAAAATCACCCCCAACTACACTTTACAGCAACAAACTAAGCCCAATCACTTTAGAATTACAAAAAAATGCTAAAAATGATAACAAACTATACCAGAATCACCTAAATTACTTCGGCTACCGTAAATCACCCTTAACTATCCCTTACCACAACAAACCAAACCATATCATCTTAAAATTACAAAAAAAGGTGTACAAATCATAACAAACTATGCCAGACTCACCTAAATTACTTCGGCTACTCTAAATCATCACCAACTAACCCTTACCACAACAGACTAAACACAATCACTTTTAAATTACAAAAAAATGCTAGTAACCATAGCAAACTATGCCAAACTCACCTAAATTACTTCGGCTACCATAAGTCATCACCAACTAACCCTTACCACAACAAACTAAACCCAATCACTTTTAAATTACAAAAAAATGCTACTAACCATAGCAAACTATGCCAAACTCACCTAAATTACTTCGGCTATCAAAAATCACCCCCAACTACACTTTACAGCAACGAACTAAGCCCAATCATTTTAAAATTACAAAAAAATGCTAAAAATTATAACAAACTATACCAGAATCACCTAAATTATTTCGGCTACCGTAAATCACCCCCAACTATTCCTTACCACAACAAACCAAACCATATCATCTTAAAATTACAAAAAAAGGTGTACAAATCATAACAAACTATGCCAGACTCACCTAAATTATTTCGGCTACTCTAAATCATCACCAACTAACCCTTACCACAACAAACTAAACCCAATCACAGTTAAATTACAAAAAAATGCTACTAACCATAGCAAACTATGCCAAACTCACCTAAATTACTTCGGTTATCAAAAATCACCCCCAACTACACTTTACAGCAACAAACTAATCCCAATCACTTTAAAATTACAAAAAAAATGCAAAAAATCATAACAAACTATACCAGAATCACCTAACTTACTTCGGCTACCGTAAATCACCTCCAACTATCCCTTACCACAACAAACCAAACCATATCATCTTAAAATTACAAAAAAAGGTGTACAAATCATAACAAACTATGCCAGACTCACCTAAATTACTTCGGCTACTCTAAATCATCACCAACTAACCCTTACCACAACAAACTAAACCCAATCACTTTTAAATTACAAAAAAATGCTACTAACCATAGCAAACTATGCCAAACTCACCTAAATTACGTCGGCTATCAAAAATCACCCCCAACTACACTTTACAGCAACAAACTAAGCCCAATCACTTTAAAATTACAAAAAAAATGCTAAAAATCATAACAAACTATACCAGAATCACCTAAATTATTTCGGCTACCGTAAATCACCCCCAAATATCCCTTACCACAGCAAACCAAACCATATCATCTTAAAATTACAAAAAAAGGTGTACAAATCATAACAAACTATGCCAGACTCACCTAAATTACTTTGGCTACTCTAAATCATCACCAACTCACCCTTACCACAACAAACTAAACCCAATTACTTTTAAATTACAAAAAACCGCTACTAACCATAGCAAACTATGCCAAACTCACCTAAATTACTTCGGCTACCATAAATCATCACCAACTAACCCTTACCACAACAAACTAAACCCAATCACTTTTAAATTACAAAAAAATGCTACTAACCATAGCAAACTATGCTAAACTCACCTAAATTACTTCGGCTATCAAAAATCACCCCCCAACTACACTTTACAGCAACAAACTAAGCCCAATGACTTTAAAATTACAAAAAAATGCTAAAAATCGTAACAAACTATACCAGAATCACTTAAATTACTTCGGCTACTCTAAATCATCACCAACTAACCCTTACCACAACAAACTAAACCCAATCACTTTTAAATTACAAAAAAATGCTACTAACTATAGCAAACTATACTAAACTCACCTAAATTACTTCGGCTATCAAAAATCACCCCCAAGTACACTTTACAGCAACAAACTAAGCCCAATCACTTTAAAATTACAAAAAAATGCTAAAAATCATAACAAACTATACCAGAATCACCTAAATTACTTCGGCTTCCGTAAATCACCCCCAACTATCCCTTACCACAACAAACCAAACCATATCATCTTAAAGTTACAAAAAAATTTATACAAATCATAACAAACTATGCCAGACTCACCTAAATTACTTCGGCTACTCTAAATCATCACCAACTAACCCTTACCACAACAAACTAAACCCAATCAGTTTTAAATTACAAAAAAATGCTACTAACCATAGCAAACTATGCCAAACTCACCTAAATTACTTCGGCTATCAAAAATCACTCCCAACTACACTTTACAGCAACAAACTAAGCCCAATCACTTTAAAATTACAAAAAAATGCTAAAAATCATAACAAACTATACCAGAATCACCTAAATTACTTCGGCTACCGTAAATCACCCCTAACTATTGTAGGATAAAATCCGATCTGATTGAATTGAGCGCCTTAAGTTTAGTTACTTTAAGTTGGTTACGTTGAGAGAAGAGAGCATGCCGGTTGAGTGAGCGAAACAAACACGTTATGTAGATCGAGAGAAATAAAAATCATTAAAACACTACGCCATCCGTTATTAAAGACAGCCCCAAAAGTGCCCTACAGTTTCAGAAGTGGGATCGAGTGTAATTTGATGTGTGATTTTCCTGAGTAATGAGTTTTAACGGAGATGATGGTGCGGAGGCACGTGGTCCGTCGACAAACACTGAAGAATTGACCATCGAAGAGCTCGTGACTCGTACAGTACAAACCGTCTTGTCTCAACAACAGAATTTCCGTAATAATACGCCATCGAGACCACCGAGAGAGAACGTGGATGATGCCGCCCGTCCCCTGGTGTTTTCTAACAAGGAAATCGCCGCATTGTTGCCAGAGTTCAGTGGTAGTGGTGAGGAAATGGACGCCGCCACTTGGCTGGAACGAATCGACACCGTTCAGGGCGTGTATGGATTGAGAGACGAAATTCTGCAGCTGATCGTCGTCAACAAATTAACGGGTGTTGCTCAAAAGTGGTATCATTCAAGAGTGGAACATGTCGGAATGCCATGGAGACAACTAAAGCGGGAAATGAAATCCTATTTTACGATCTCGTCCGATATTGTGGCCCACCGCCGTAAGTTCGAGGCACGTACATGGAAACGAGAAGAGAGGTTCTCCGAGTACTTTCACTCGAAGGTCACATTAGGAAACTGGGCGAATTTAGGAGAATCTGAAATTATCGACTACTTGATTGAAGGGATACCTGACGAAAATGTGCAAAACAACGCCCGAATGAAAGATTTTGTATCGCTGCAAGAGGTCCTGCGTACAATGAGCAATGTTAGATTGAGCGTGAAGACACCACAGATGATTCGTAACCCCCATTATGCTGCGTCAAGGAGCACCGGCTCGACAGTGACTCAGCCTGCAGGGAAATCTTCAGCCATGATTCGACCCGTTGGCGTTGCACCTGCTAGAGCTGGCCGATGTTTCAATTGTTTTGGTGAGGGACACCGAATGGCTGACTGTCCTAATCCCAAGCGTCAGCGTGGATCTTGCTTTCGATGTGGGAAAAGCGACCATCAGGTAAAGGACTGCCCGGAGAAGGCTGTGAGAGTGGCTGCTGACTCGAGCACCCATATCATCCAGTCATTGAAGCCAACGTCGCCTTTTTTGGTCCCCATCGAATTGACTGTATTTGACAGCGATAGATGCCGCTGTAAGTACGCCATTAATGCCCTGCTAGATTCCGGAAGTCCCATCAGCCTGATTAAGCAGCGCTACGTGAACGTCGCTGATTGTGAACCCGTGGAGTCTGACCACAGCTTCACTGGAATCAACGGCTCCAAACTTCGAGGTTTAGGCAACTTTAGCATACCCATTGATTTAACTGGACCTGGAATTCCTGTCAATGTCCGATTTTATGTTGTACCTGATGATACGATGTTGCATGCTTGCATTCTTGGTCGTGATTTCATTTCAAATCCGTCCATTGACGTCAAATTGTCACACCCCGTTCAAATAACGAGAGTCGATTGTAAACCGTTTTTGGTGAACTCAGATGATGAATCCCTTGAGCTCTTGAATATTGATGCTAGTGACAATGGGAGTGTCAATGAGCCCCCTCTCGTGATGAATCCCAACTTAGACTTTGTTGTAACTCAGAGACTGAAAGACTTGTATGTTACCGAATACCTTTCTAACTTAGTTACGGACAGTTCGCTTGATTTCGAAATGAATATTGTGTTGACATCTGATAAGCCAGTTAGTTTTCGACCAAGACGCATATCTTTTTATGAGAAAGGCAAACTGCGTGAAATACTAGACGATCTATTAGCCAGTAACGTTATCCGACCTAGTAATTCACCCTATGCATCCCCAATTGTATTAACGACAAAGAAGACCGGCGATCTTAGAATGTGTGTGGACTACAGGGCTCTGAATTCAATTACGGTAAAAGAGAATTTTCCCACCCCATTAATCGATGATCACCTTGATCGTCTTCGAGGAAAAAAGTGGTTCAGCTCTCTGGATTTGAAGAATGGTTTCTACCATGTTAAAGTAGCTGACAGCTCTGTGCCCTATACCTCTTTCGTCACACCACTGGGTCAATTTGAATTCTTGAGGATGCCTTTTGGCCTTGCGAATGCTCCGCGTGTGTTCCAACGATATCTTTCTGAGGTGTTCAATGAGCTGATTCGAACCGATAAAATCCTTTTGTATCTAGACGATCTTCTGGTTGCGACTGAGTCTTTGGACGAGCACTTGGAGATTTTGTCTGCAGTTTTCAGGCTTGCCGCCAAACATGCGTTGATATTTCGTGTCGATAAGTGTGATTTCGCTGAGAATAGCATTCGATATTTGGGATACGTTATCAACAAAGAAGGAGTCCGTCCTAATCCAGATTCCGTCCGAGCAGTCGTAGATTACCCCATTCCGAAGAACCAGAAAGAGCTCCATAGGTTTATTGGACTAGCTGGTTACTTCCGCCGTTTCATACCCAAGTTCGGAGTGGTAGCTGCACCGCTCACTGACCTGCTCAGGAAAGATGCTGATTTTAGGTTCGGTCCAGAACAAATGGAATGTTTTCGAGAGTTAAAGTCCAGGTTGTCGAGCTATCCAGTATTGGCAGTATTCTCTCCAGAGTTACCAACAGAGTTGCATTGTGATGCCAGTTCGGTAGGTTACGGAGCTATTCTTCTTCAAAAAAGCGGTGGCAAATGGCACCCCGTATTTTATTTTAGTAAGAGGACTACTCCTACCGAGTCGAGGTATCATAGCTTTGAGCTTGAATGCTTGTCTGTTATTTATGCCATCAAACGTTTCCATACTTATCTGTTTGGCCTGAAATTTACCATTGTAACCGACTGTGATAGTTTCCGTCTTACGCTCGCAAAGAAGGATGTACATCCTCGTATATCTCGTTGGGCAATGTTTTTACAAAGTTACGATTACGAAATTCGACATCGTCCCGGATTGAGTATGGTTCACGTCGATGCACTGAGTAGGGACCATAGCATATTAATTCTCGAGGAGAATACTTTCGAACAAGTCTTATCCATTCGTCAGGAGACTGATGTGAAAATTAAGGAAATTAGAGATCTTTTAGAACAGCGTGAGGATAAATTCTTTGAGCTTAGGAACGGCTTAGTTTATCGTAAGGGATCTCATGGTAAACTGATGTTCTATGTTCCCTCATCCATGGAAGTTTCGGTTATGCGCGCGTGTCATGAAGATATTGGTCACGCGGCGATCGAGAAGACATTGGAATATATTTCTCGTGTATACTGGTTTCCTCAAATGCGTCACAAGGTTTATGATTATGTCGCGAACTGCCTTAAGTGCATTACTTTCTCGCCAAAGTCAGGGAAAATCGAAGGTTTTCTTAATTCGATTCCCAAGGGTAACTTACCCTTTGAGACTGTGCATATCGATCATTATGGTCCTATACCTACTACTAGTAAAGGTTTTAAGCATATTCTCGTTATAGTCGATGCTTTTAGCAAGTACGTTTCACTTTATGCCTGCAAGAGTACGAAATCTGAAGAGACTATTAGGCATCTCAAGATGTACTCCCGAGTTTACAGTAGACCTCATCGAATCATTTCTGACAGAGGAACTTGTTTTACGTCGCATGCATTTGCCGATTTCGTTCGAGATTATGGGATCGATCATGTCCTAATCGCAACGCACACTCCAAGATCAAATGGCCAAGTCGAAAGGGTGAACCGTTCCTTGACCCCAATGATTTCGAAAATGACTGAAATCCCCGATAAATGGGATACCATTCTGGATAGAGTCGAGTTTGCTCTTAATAATACAATACACCGATCTTTGGGTAAATCCCCTAGTGAAGTTCTATTTGGGCGACCTCAGATTGGTTGCGTGAATGATTCTTTACGAGCTTTTCTCGAATCCGATCGTTCTTATGTTTCACTCAAGGAGGTTCGAGAAGAAACTGCTGCTAACATTAGCCATGCACAATCCGTTAGCGAGGTGTCTTACAACAAGCGTCGTAAGTCGCCCCGCGTTTACAAAGTTGGTGACTACGTTGTTATCAGGAATGTTGATTCAACCGTAGGCGCTAATAAGAAGTTTATGCCAAAATTTAAGGGTCCCTACGTTGTCCGTCGCGTTTTGGAAAGAGATCGTTATGTAGTCGGTGACGTGGAGGGCTTCCAGTTGACTCAGATTCCATTTGAGACCATAATAGGTCCTGATCAGATGAAGTCTTGGTTTTCTGACATTTAGTTTGATTATTGGCTCCCGATTTTAGTTTTTTACTTATGATCCCGGCTATGTTATGCTACCGTTATGTGTTAGATTATGTCTTGTTATGAAACCCAGTTATGTGTACCTAAATTTACAAGTTATGTTCCGTAAGTTAGGTAGGTGGTTAATCAGGAATTACATCCCTGTTCAAGTTATGAATTATGCTCGAGTTATGAATTATGTTCAATTATGTGACTAATGTCAACGTTATGTGCAAAGCAGATCAAAATTATGTGATCTTGATACTTCGCTACGAGGACGTGCGAAATGTCAGGAACGGCCGATCTGTAGGATAAAATCCGATCTGTTTGAATTGAGCGCCTTAAGTTTAGTTACTTTAAGTTGGTTACGTTGAGAGAAGAGAGCATGCCGGTTGAGTGAGCGAAACAAACACGTTATGTAGATCGAGAGAAATAAAAATCATTAAAACACTACGCCATCCGTTATTAAAGACAGCCCCAAAAGTGCCCTACACTATCCTTTACCACAACAAACCAAACCATATCATCTTAAAATTACAAAAAAAGGTGTACAAATCATAACAAACTATGCCAGACTCACCTAAATTACTTCGGCTACTCTAAATCATCACCAACTTACCCTTACCACAACAAACTAAACCCAATCACTTTTAAATTACAAAAAAATGCTACTAACCATAGCAAACTATGCCAAACTCACCTAAATTACTTCGGCTACCATAAATCATCACCAACTACCCCTTACCACAACAAACTAAACCCAATCATTTTTAAATTACAAAAAATGCTACTAACCATAGCAAACTATGCCAAACTCACCTAAATTAATTCGGCTATTAAAAATCACCCCCATCTACACTTGACAGCAACAAACTAAGCCCAATCACTTTAAAATTACAAAAAAATGCTAAAAATCATAACAAACTATACCAGAATCACCTAAGTTACTCCGGCTACCGTAAATCACCCCCAACTATCCCTTACCACAACAAACCAAACCATATCATCTTAAAATTTTAAAAAAAGGTGTACAAATCATAACAAACTATGCCAGACTCACCTAAATTACTTCGGCTACTCTAAATCATCACCAACTAACCCTTACCACAACAAACTAAACCCAATCACATTTAAATTACAAAAAAATGTTACTAACCATAGCAAACTATGCCAAACTCACCTAAATTACTTCGGCTATCAAAAATCACCCCCAACTACACTTTACAGCAACAAACTAAGCCCAATCACTTTAAAATTACAAAAAAATGCTAAAAATCATAACAACATATACCAGAATTACCTAAATTACTTCGGCTACCGTAAATCACCCCCAACTATCCCTTACCACAACAAACCAAACCATATCATCTTAAAATTACAAAAAAAAAGTGAACAAATCATAACAAACTATGCCAGACTCACCTAAATTACTTCGGCTACCATAAATCATCACCAACTAAACCTTACCACAACAAACTAAACCCAATCACTTTTAAATTACAAAAAAATGCTACTAACCATAGCAAACTATGCCAAACACACCTACATTACTTCGGCTATCAAAAATCACCCCCAGCTACACTTTACAGCAACAAACTAAGCCCAATCACTTTAAAATTACAAAAAAATGCTAAAAATCATAACAAACTATACCAGAATCACCTAAATTACTTCGGCTACCATAAATCACCCCCAACTGTCCCTTACCACAACAAACCAAACCATATCATCTTAAAATTACAAAAAAAGGTGTACAAATCATAACAAACTATGCCAGACTCACCTAAAGTACTTCGGCTACTCTAAATCATCACCAACTAACCCTTACCACAACAAACTAAACCCAATCACTTTCAAATTACAAAAAAATGCCACTAACCATAGCAAACTATGCCAAACTCACCTAAATTACTTCGGCTACCACAAATCATCACGAACTAACCCTTACCACAACAAATTAAACCCAATCACTTTTAAATTACAAAAAAATGCTACTAACCATAGCAAACTATGCCAAACTCACCTAGTTTACTTTGGCTATAAAAAATCATTCCCAACTACACTTTACAGCAACAAACTAAGCCCAATTACTTTAAAATTACAATAAAATGCTAAAAATCATAACAAACTATACCAGAATCACCTAAATTACTTCGGCTACCGTAAATAACCCCCAACTACCCCTTACCACAACAAACCAAACCATATCATCTTAAAATTACAAAAAAAGGTGTACAAATTATAACAAACTAAGCCAGACTCACCTAAATTACTTCGGCTACTCTAAATCATCACCAACTAACCCTTACCACAACAAATTAAACCCAATCACTTTTAAATTACAAAAAAATGCTGCTAACCATAGCAAACTACGCCAAAGTCACCTAAATTACTTCGGCTACCATAAATCTTCACCAACTAACCCTTACCACAACAAACTAAACCCAATCACTTTTAAATTACAAAAAAATGCTACTAACCATAGCAAACTATGCCAAACTCTCCTAAATTACTTCGGCTATAAAAAATCACCCCCAACTACACTTTACAGCAACAAACTAAGCCCAATCACTTTAGAATTACAAAAAAATGCTAAAAATCATAACAAACTATACCAGAATCACCTAAATTACTTCGGCTACCGTAAATCACCCCCAACTATCCCTTACCACAACAAACCAAACCATATCATCTTAAAATTAAAAAAAGGTGTACAAATCATAACAAACTATGCCAGACTCACCTAAATTACTTCGGCTACTCTAAATCATCACCAACTAAACCTTACCACAACAAACTAAACCCAATCACTTTTAAATTACAAAAAAATGCTACTAACCATAGCAAACTATGCCAAACTCACCTAAATTACTTCGGCTACCATAAATCACCACCAACTACACTTTATAGCAACAAACAAAGCCCAATCACTTTAAAATTACAAAAAAATGCTAAAAATCATAACAAACTATACCAGAATCACATAAATTACTTTGGCTGCCGTAAATCACCCCCAACTATCCCTTACCACAACAAACCAAACCATATCATCTTAAAATTACAAAAAAAGGTGTACAAATCATAACAAACTAAGCCAGACTCACCTAAATTACTTCGGCTACTCTAAATCATCACCAACTAACCCTTACCACAACAAATTAAACCCAATCACTTTTAAATTACAAAAAAATGCTACTAACCATAGCAAACTATGCCAAACTCACCTAAATTACTTCGGCTACCATAAATCATCACCAACTAACCCTTACCACAACAAACTAAACCCAATCCCTTTTAAATTACAAAAAAATGCTACTAACCATAGCAAACTATGCCAAACTCTCCTAAATTACTTCGGCTATAAAAAATCACCCCCAACTACACTTTACAGCAACAAACTAAGCCCAATCACTTTAGAATTACAAAAAAATGCTAAAAATCATAACAAACTATACCAGAATCACCTAAATTACTTCGGCTACCGTAAATCACCCTTAACTATCCCTTACCACAACAAACCAAACCATATCATCTTAAAATTACAAAAAAAGGTGTACAAATCATAACAAACTATGCCAGACTCACCTAAATTACTTCGGCTACTCTAAATCATCACCAACTAACCCTTACCACAACAGACTAAACACAATCACTTTTAAATTACAAAAAAATGCTAGTAACCATAGCAAACTATGCCAAACTCACCTAAATTACTTCGGCTACCATAAGTCATCACCAACTAACCCTTACCACAACAAACTAAACCCAATCACTTTTAAATTACAAAAAAATGCTACTAACCATAGCAAACTATGCCAAACTTACCTAAATTACTTCGGCTATCAAAAATCACCCCCAACTACACTTTACAGCAACGAACTAAGCCCAATCATTTTAAAATTACAAAAAAATGCTAAAAATTATAACAAACTATACCAGAATCACCTAAATTACTTCGGCTACCGTAAATCACCCCCAACTATCCCTTACCACAACAAACCAAACCATATCATTTTAAAATTACAAAAAAAGGTGTACAAATCATAACAAACTATGCCAGAATCACCTAAATTACTTCGGCTGCTCTAAATCATCACCAACTAACCCTTACCACAACAAACTAAACCCAATCAATTTAAATTACAAAAAAATGCTAGTAACCATAGCAAACTATGTCAAACTCACCTAAATTACTTCGGCTACCATAAATCATCACCAACTAACCCTTACCACAACAAACTAAACCCAATCACTTTTAAATTACTAAAAAATGCTACTAACCATAGCAAACTATGCCAAACTCACCTAAATTACTTCGGCTATCAAAAATCACCCCCAACTACACTTTACAGCAACAAACTAAGCCCAATCACTTTAAAATTACAAAAAAATGCTAAAAATCATAACAAACTATACCAGAATCACCTAAATTATTTCGGCTACCGTAAATCACCCCCAACTATTCCTTACCACAACAAACCAAACCATATCATCTTAAAATTACAAAAAAAGGTGTACAAATCATAACAAACTATGCCCGACTCACCTAAATTATTTCGGCTACTCTAAATCATCACCAACTTACCCTTACCACAACAAACTAAACCCAATCACTTTTAAATTACAAAAAATGCTAGTAACCGTAGCAAACTATGCCAAACTCACCTAAATTACTTCGGCTACCATAAATCATCACCAACTAACCCTTACCACAACAAACTAAACCCAATCAATTTTAAATTACAAAAAAATGCTACTAACCATTGCAAACTATGCCAAACTCACCTAAATTACTTCGGCTATCAAAACTTACCCCCAACTACACTTTACAGCAACTAACTAAACCGAATCACTTTAAAATTACAAAAAAATGCTAAAAATCATAACAAACTATACCAGAATCACCTAAATTACTTCGGCTACCGTAAATCACCCCCAACTATCCCTTACCACAACAAACCAAACCATATCATCTTAAAATTACAAAAAAAGGTGTACAAATCATAACAAACTATGCCAGACTCACCTAAATTACTTCGGCTACTCTAAATCATCACCAACTAACCCTTACCACAACAAACTAAACCCAATCACTTTTAAATTACAAAAAAATGCTACTAACCATAGCAAACTATGCCAAACTCACCTAAATTACTTCGGCTACCATAAATCATCACCAACTAACCCTTACCACAACAAACTAAACCCAATCACTTTTAAATTACAAAAAAATGCTACTAACCATAGCAAACTATGCCAAACTCACCTAAATTACTTCGGCTATCAAAAATCACCCCCAACTACACTTTACAGCAACAAACTAAGCCCAATCACTTTAAAATTACAAAAAATGCTAAAAATCATAACAAACTATACCAGAATTACCTAAATTACTTCGGCTACCATAAATCATCACCAACTAACCCTTACCACAACAAACTAAACCCACTCACTTTTAAATTACAAAAAAATGCTAAAAATCATAACAAACTATACCAGAATCACCTAAATTACTTCGGCTACCGTAAATCACCCCCAACTATCTCTTACCACAACAAACCAAACCATATCATCTTAAAATTACAAAAAAAGGTGTACAAATCATAACAAACTATGCCAGACTTACCTAAATTACTTCGGCTACTCTAAATCATCACCAACTAACCCTTACTACAACAAACTAGACCCAATCATTTTTAAATTACAAAAAAATGCTAGTAACCATAGCAAACTATGCCAAACTCACCTAAATTACTTCGGCTACCATAAATAATCACCAACTAACCCTTACCACAACAAACTAAACCCAATCACTTTTAAATTACACAAAAATGCTAGTAACCATAGCAAACTATGCCAAACTCACCTAAATTACTTCGGCTACCATAAATCATAACCAACTAACCCTTACCACAACAAATTAAACCCAATCACTTTTAAATCTATATATATAAAGCGAAGTGTCCTCACTGACACACACATTCATCTACACACTGATTCATAATCAACCCACAGCCCAAACCGTGAGGGCTGGAGACTTGAAATTTTAGACACGGGTGTATCATGTGCCGAAAGTGAACACTAAGAAGGGATTTTGCGAAATTCGGCCCGGTTCCTTTGTAATTCAATAAAAACCGGCTAAAATAAACAAAAAATGATCGGATCGCGGAGACCGTGTTTATGTTAGAAGCACGTATCTAGCCAAAACAAGTTCGACGACGGGCGACCTGTTTACATTAAAAGAACTTATTTAACCTAAACAATTTCAACGTCGAGTTTCTGCTTTTGTGATCAAATTTTTACCGTACCTAGCGAGGCCGCGGATATTTTTATTATAATCTTGATTTCAATTATAATGTCGATCCGTGACTCAATTAAAAATTACAAAACCACTGCAAATTTAATCCGTCTACATTAAACATCCTCAAATATCTCTTACAATTGCAAACTTTACCAAATCAACCCCAAAAAATTCCCGAACTACGCCAAACTGACATAAATTAGATCCGCCGTTATCTTAAATCAGCCCTTACCACCCTTTAGCAACCCCAAGTAACTCCAATCACTTTAAAATAAAACAAAATGACACAAATCATAGCAAACTATGCTTAACTCACCTAAATTACTTCGGCTACCATAAATCACCCCCAACTACCCCTTACCACCCCAAAATAAACCCAATTACTTTAAAATTACAAAAAATTATACAAACCATAGCAAACTATGTCAAACTCACCTAAATTACTTCGGCTATCATAAATCATCCCCAACTACTCCTTACCACCCCAAAATAAGCCCAATCACTTTAAAATTACAAAAAATGTTACAAGCAATATCAAACTATGCCAAACTCATCTAAATTACTTCGGCTACCATAAATCACCCCAACTACCCCTTACCACCCCAAACTAAGCCCAATCACTTTAAAATTACAAAAAATGATACAAACCAAAGCAAACTATTCCAAAGTCACCTAAATTACTTCGGCTATCATAAATCATCCCCAACTACCCCTTACCACCCCAAACTCAGCCCAATCACTTTAAAATTACAAAAAATGTTACAAGCAATATCAAACTATGCCAAACTCATCTAAATTACTTTGGCTACCATAAATCACCCCCAACTACCCCTTACCACCCCAAACTAAGCCCAATCACTTTAAAATTACAAAAAATGATACAAACCATAGCAAACTATGCCAAACTCACTCAAATTACTTCGGCTACCATAAATCACCCCCAACTACCCCCTACCGCCCCAAAATAAGCCCAATCACTTTAAAATTACAAAAAATTCTACAAACCATAGCAAACTATGCCAAACTCCCATAAATTACTTCGGCTACCATAAATCACCCCCAACTACCCCTTACAACCCCAAAATAAGACCAATCACTTTAAAATTACAAAAAATGCTACAAACCATAGCAAACTGTGCCAAACTCACTTAAATTACTTCGGCTACCATAAATCACCCCCAACTACCCCTTACCAACCACAAACTAAACCCAATCATTTTAAAATTACAAAAAATGCTGCAAACTATAGCAAACTATGCCAAACTCACTTAAATTACTTCGGCTATCATAAATCACCACCAACTCCCCTTACCACCATAAAATAAGCCCAATTACTTTAAAATTACAAAAAATTATACAAACCATAGCAAATTATGTCAAACTCACCTAAATTACTTCGGCTACCATAAATCACCCCAAACTACCCCTTACGACCCCAAAATTAGCCCAATCACTTTAAAATTACGAAAAATGCTACAAACCATAGCAAACTATCTCAAACTCACCTGAATTACTTCGGCTACCATAAATCACCCCCAACTACCCCTTACCACCCCAAACTAAGCCCAATCACTTTAAAATTACAAAAAATGCTACAAACTATTCCAAACTCACCTAAATTACTTCGGCTCCCATAAATCACCCCCAACTACCCCTTACCGCCCCAAAATAAGCCCAATCACTTTAAAATTACAAAAAATGCTACAAACCATAACAAACTATTCCAAAGTCACCTAAATTACTTCGGCTTTCATAAATCATCCCCAACTACCCCTTACCACCCCAAAATAAGCCCAATCACTTTAAAATTACTAAATATTCTACAAACCATAGCAAACTATGCCTAACTCACCTAAATTACTTCGGCTACCATAAATCACCCCCAACTACCCCCTACCACCCCAAAATATGCCCAATCACTTTAAAATTACAAAAAATGCTACAAACCATAACAAACTATTCCAAAGTCATCTAAATTACTTCGGCAACCATAAATCACCCCCAACTACCCCTTACAACCCCAAAATAAGACCAATCACTTTAAAATTACAAAAAATGCTACATACTATAGCAAACTATGCCAATCTCACTTAAATTACTTTGGCTACCATAAATCACCCCCAACTACCCTTTACCAACCACAAACTAAACCCAATCACTTTAAAATTACAAAAAATGCTACAAACCATAGCAAACTATGTCAAACTCACCTAAATTACTTCGGCTACCATAAATCACCCCCAACTACCCCTTACCACCCCAAAATATGCCCAATCAATTTAAAATTACAGAAAATGTTACAAACCATAGCAAACTATGTCAAACTCACTTAAATTACTTCGGCTACCATAAATCTCCCCCAACTACCCCTTACCACCCTAAAATAAGCCCAATCGCTTTAAAATTACAAAAAATGCTACAAACCATAGCAAACCATGTCAAACTCATCTAAATGACTTCGGCTACCATAAATCATCCCCAACTACCCCTTACCACCCCAAAATAAGCCCAATTACTTTAAAATTACAAAAATTATACAAACCATAGCAAACTATGTCAAACTCACCTAAATTACTTCATCTACCATAAATCACCCTCAACTACCCCTTACCACCCCAAAATAAGCCCAATTACTTTAAAATTACAAAAATTATACAAGCCATAGCAAACTATGTCAAAGTACTCTCCCTATGTCAAACTTACCTAAATTACTTCGGCTACCATAAATTACCCCCAACTACCCCTTACCGCCCCAAAATTAGCCTTATCACTTTAAAATTACAAAAAATGCTACAAAATATAGCAAGCTATGCCAAACTCACTTAAATTACTTCGGCTACCATAAATTAATAATAATTTTCAATCAAAATCTTCTATTTAGTTGTGTCATTTATAAATGCCTTATCGTATTAAATCATAAAATATTAATAAATATCTGCACATAAAATATATTGTTTCGACTAATAGACGTTATTCTGCATATTAAATATGCTGATATCTATTTTGATTCTCTTCCACCTTCCAATAAATATTTGTTCCAGTTGAGATGCAAACATAAACGTATTTCTGAATTGCAACACGCTGACGGGGCAAGCCCTACCTTTTCAACATGCGTGCATTTGTATAAACAGCTCTATGGTTTTTAACTTTAAAGAGGTATAAAGGCGGTGTAAGCGCTAGATTTTCGTAAAAATATCTGAAAAATTCGAAATTCTGCATAAGAATTACAGAACTATCTTTGTGTTCGATAGTAAATTTATACTTGGAGTGGTTTCCCTTCCAGGAAAACTTTATAAATCAACGGCAAAATAATTTAGGGCGCCTGAATGTGAAAATATCACTGTGTAATAAGTTCAGACTGACATGGAACACTTGAAATTTCGATATTTGTTTGTAATTCGTCACAGGTCCATGAAGGAATGCATGTTAATGTAAACAAGTGTTAGTTTGTTGGAGAGACCGATTAAGATTTTTAACATTCCCGTGAAAATATTTATTTACTTTAGAATGTTAATTTTTTAAATTCATTTCTTGAAAATTATGACGGGCCTTACGAGCACACCTGTGCGAGTATTATTTGAAACTTTGGAAAACAACAACAAAATTCTTTAGGGCGCCTGGATTTGAAAATATAACTCTTTGTAATAAGTTTAGACTGACTAGAGTGAAAAGAAAGGAGCTTGCACCCAGAAACGAAATTAAATGGAACACTTGAAGTTGCAATATTTGTTTGTAATTCGTCACAAGTCCATGAAGGAATGCGTGTTATGTAAACAAATGTGAGTTTATTGGAGAGGCCGAATAAGATTTTTACATTATTGAAGCAGCTGGAGCCTGCCACGTCAAGGGCAAGGTCACAAACGTGAAAAGGCGATGCTCGATTTAGTTTGATTGAGTATCTATGCAGAAATTCGCACATACCAAGCGTTGGTTAAGCCTTTCTTATCGTTTCTTAGAATTCGAGAATTGCTGGTTCAGCGTGTGGAGCAGTACTCGGTCGCGGTGTTTAATTTTAACACAACTACAATTGTGAAAATTGCTGCTCCAGCGTCGGAAACTGTTCGCAAAATCGCCAAATTCGATGAGGCGACGCATCAGTGTTCGAAGGTCTACCGCTATCAAATAAAGTATTTTAATTTAACATTTGATCCTCGCGTTAACCAAATCTGCCCCCAATCAATTTTCGAAAAATTACCAGCGTCGAACCGGACTCCACTTATATTTGTACGCTAATTTTTATTTTCAGTTAATGGTAGTGGTGTATTTGTTTTTCACCAAATTTGCCCCGGCTGAATTCCGAAATTTTCACCGTTGTATGTACCAGAGATCATTCATACCCTTAATAATTATGTGCTTACACACGTTTTACACTATTTATTTTACGTACACTGTGTTTATTATTGCTTTACATCATTTATAACTAATATGGAGAAGTTTGAAAATCTAGCGATGTACAAATACCACACCGTATTATGAAAGGTGATGGAAATTGTCTTTTTTTATATCTATGGTATTGGTATTGATATTTTAGTACTGGAACGGGAGCTCAAGGGTGTGTTAATGTAAACAGGTGTGAGTCCGTCGGAGAGACCAAATAAGATTTTTACATCCACCATATTCCCGTCAAAATATTTATTTATTTTAGAATGTTAATTTTGCCGTTAACAAAATTTGTTCCCAATCACCATCGTCGTACCGGACGACCGTTCAGTTAATGATAATGGTGTATTTATTTTTCACCAAATCTGCCTCGGCTGAAATCCAAAATTTACAGCGTTGGACCAGACATTACTGACATTGATACGCGTTTTACACTGTTTATTTTACGTAAATACATTGTGTTCATTATTGCTTTACATCATTTATAACTAAGATGGACAAGTTTGAAAATCTAGCGATGCACAAATACCATAAAATACCACATTTTACCACATACCAAAATTTTAATACTGGAAAGGAAGCTCAAAAGGTTCGCACTTTAATTGTCCAATCAGTTAGGGCCAGGTTTTAATAATTTTTGTGCAGTTCAGAAGGAGATAAGTGTTTGTTTATTCCGGAGATAAGTCAAAATCATCTACATATTGTTCTGTTTGTGAGTGCAGCAAGAGGAATCGTTCCATTGTGTTTTCAATTTTATCATAACATGATCAGCTAATTTGTAAACTTCGATTTCCCCGAAAATTATATAAAGTTAATTTCGATTTCCTACAATCGCTTATAGAACAACTGCCTAAAGAGTCTATTCAAAAATTTTCATCTCAGATATCAACCAAGGTATCCTCTTTGTCCAAATCATATTGAAGTACCCGGTCCTGGCAACGCAGGTTAATTTCAGCATATTTGTTTATTTTGTGATTGGAAAAGTAGAGCATTCCTGTTTAATTGTATTATAATGTCGATTAGTCAACATCACCACTTTAGTCAACACTGAGTTTATTTAATCTACGTCCGGGCAACGCCGGGTACATTCAGCTAGTTACAAATAAATGCTACTAACCATAGCAAACTATGCCAAACTCACCTAAATTACTTCGGCTATCAAAAATCACCCCCAACTACACTTTACAGCAACAAACTAAGCCCAATCACTTTAAATTTACAAAAAAATGCTAAAAATCATAACAAACTATACCAAAATCACCTAAATTACTTCGGCTACCGTAAATCACCCCCAACTAACCCTAACGACAACAAACCAAACCATATTATCTTAAAATTACAAAAAAAGGTGTACAAATCATAACAAACTATGCTAGACTCACCTAAATTACTTCGGCTACTCTAAATCATCACCAACTACCCCTTACCACAACAAACTAAATCCAATCACTTTTAAATTACAAAAAAATGCTACTAACCATAGCAAACTATGCCAAACTCACCTAAATTACTTCGGCCACCATAAATCATCACCAACTAACCCTTACCACAACAAACTAAACCCAATCACTTTTAAAGTACAAAAAAATGCTAGTAACCATAGCAAACTATGTCAAACTCACCTAAATTACTTCGGCTACCATAAATCATCACCAACTAACCCTTACCACAACAAACTAAACCCAATCACTTTTAAATTACAAAAAAATGCTACTAACCATTGCAAACAATGCCAAACTCACCTAAATTACTTCGGCTACCATAAATCATCACCAACTAACCCTTACCACAACAAACTAAAACCAATCACTTTTAAATTACAAAAAAATGCTACTAACCATAGCAAACTATGCCAAACCCACCTAAGTTACTTCGGCTACCATTAATCATCACCAACTAACCCTTACCACAACAAACTACACCCAATCACTTTTAAATTACAAAAAAATGCTACTAACCATAGCAAACTATGCCAAACTCACCTAAATTACTTCGGCTATCAAAAATCATCCCCAACTACACTTTACAGCAACAAACTAAGCCCAATCACTTTAAAATTACAAAAAAATGCTAAAAATCATAACAAACTATACCAGAATCACTTAAATTACTTCGGCTACCGTAAATCACCCCCAACAGTCCCTTACCACAACAAACCAAACCATATCATCTTAAAATTACAAAAAAAGGTGTACAAATTATAACAAACTATTCCAGACTTACCTAAATTATTTCGGCTACTCTAAATCATCACCAACTTACCCTTACCACAACAAACTAAACCCAATCAATTTTAAATTACAAAAAAATGCTACTAACCATAGCAAACTATGCCAAACTCACCTAAATTACTTCGGCTATCAAAAATTACCCCCAACTACACTTTACAGCAACAAACTAAGCCCAATCACTTTAAAATTACACAAAAATGCTAAAAATCATAACAAACTATACCAGAATCACCTAAATTACTTCGGCTACCGTAAATCACCCCCAACTATCCCTTACCACAACAAACCAAACCATATCATCTTAAAATTACAAAAAAAGGTGTACGAATCATAACAAACTATGCCAGACTCACCTAAATTACTTCGGCTACTCTAAATCATCACCAACTAACCCTTACCACAACAAACTAAACCCAATCACTTTTAAATTACAAAAAAATGCTACTAACCATAGCAAACTATGCCAAACTCACCTAAATTACTTCGGCTACCATAAATCATCACCAATTAACCCTTACCACAACAAACTAAACCCAATCAATTTTAAATTACAAAAAAATGCTACTAACCATAGCAAACTATGCCAAACTCACCTAAATTACTTCGGCTATCAAAAATCACCCCCAACTACACTTTACAGCAACAAACTAAGCCCAATAACTTTAAAATTACAAAAAATGCAAAAAATCATAACAAACTATTTCAGAATTACCTAAATTACTTCGGCTACCATAAATCATCACCAACTAACCCTTACCACAACAAACTAAACCCAATCACTTTTAAATTACAAAAAAATGCTAAAAATCATAACAAACTATACCAGAATCACCTAAATTACTTCGGCTACCGTAAATCACCCCCAACTATCCCTTACCACAACAAACCAAACCATATCATCTTAAAATTACAAAAAAAGGTGTACAAATTATAACAAACTATTCCAGACTTACCTAAATTATTTCGGCTACTCTAAATCATCACCAACTTACCCTTACCACAACAAACTAAACCCAATCAATTTTAAATTACAAAAAAATGCTACTAACCATAGCAAACTATGCCAAACTCACCTAAATTACTTCGGCTATCAAAAATTACCCCCAACTACACTTTACAGCAACAAACTAAGCCCAATCACTTTAAAATTACAAAAAAATGCTAAAAATCATAACAAACTATACCAGAATCACCTAAATTACTTCGGCTACCGTAAATCACCCCCAACTATCCCTTACCACAACAAACCAAACCATATCATCTTAAAATTACAAAAAAAGGTGTACGAATCATAACAAACTATGCCAGACTCACCTAAATTACTTCGGCTACTCTAAATCATCACCAACTAACCCTTACCACAACAAACTAAACCCAATCACTTTTAAATTACAAAAAAATGCTACTAACCATAGCAAACTATGCCAAACTCACCTAAATTACTTCGGCTACCATAAATCATCACCAATTAACCCTTACCACAACAAACTAAACCCAATCAATTTTAAATTACAAAAAAATGCTACTAACCATAGCAAACTATGCCAAACTCACCTAAATTACTTCGGCTATCAAAAATCACCCCCAACTACACTTTACAGCAACAAACTAAGCCCAATAACTTTAAAATTACAAAAAATGCAAAAAATCATAACAAACTATTTCAGAATTACCTAAATTACTTCGGCTACCATAAATCATCACCAACTAACCCTTACCACAACAAACTAAACCCAATCACTTTTAAATTACAAAAAAATGCTAAAAATCATAACAAACTATACCAGAATCACCTAAATTACTTCGGCTACCGTAAATCACCCCCAACTATCCCTTACCACAACAAACCAAACCATATCATCTTAAAATTACAAAAAAAGGTGTACAAATGATAACAAACTATGCCAGACTCACCTAAATTACTTCGGCTACTCTAAATCATCACCAACTAACCCTTACTACAACAAACTAGACCCAATCATTTTTAAATTACAAAAAAATGCTAGTAACCATAGCAAACTATGCCAAACTCACCTAAATTACTTCGGCTACCATAAATCATCACCAACTAACCCTTACCACAACAAACTAAACCCAATCACTTTTAAATTACACAAAAATGCTAGTAACCATAGCAAACTATGCCAAACTCACCTAAATTACTTCGGCTATCAAAAATCACCCCCAACTACACTTTACAGCAACAAACTAAGCCCAATCACTTTAAAATTACAAAAAAATGCTAAAAATCATAACAAACTATACCAGAATCACCTAAATTACTTCGGCTAACGTAAATCACCCCCAACTATCCCTTACCACAACAAACCAAACCATATCATCTTAAAATTACAAAAAAAGATGTACAAATCATAACAAACTATGCCAGACTCACCGAAATTACTTCGGCTACTCTAAATCATCACCAACTAACCTTTACCACAACAAACTAAACCCAATCACTTTTAAATTACAAAAAAATGCTACTAACCATAGCAAACTATGCCAAATTCACCTAAATTACTTCGGCTATCAAAAATCACCCCCAAGTACACTTTACAGCAACAAACTAAGCCCAATCACTTTAAAATTACAAAAAATGCTAAAAATGATAACAAACTATACCAGAATCACCTAAATTACATCGGCTACCCTAAATAACCCCCAACTATCCCTTTCCACAACAAACCAAACCATATCATCTTAAAATTACAAAAAAAGGTGTACAAATCATAACAAACTATGCCAGACTCATCTAAATTACTTCGGCTACCTTAAATCATCACCAACTAACCCTTACCACAACAAACTAAACCCAATCACTTTTAAATTACAAATAAATGCTACTAACCATAGCAAACTATGCCAAACTCACTTAAATTACTTCGGCTACCATAAATCATCACCAACTAAACCTTACCACAACAAACTAAACCCAATCACTTTTAAATTACAAAAAAATGCTACTAACCATAGCAAACTATGCCAAACTCACCTAAATTACTTCGGCTACCATAAATCATCACCAACTAAACCTTACCACAACAAACTTAACCCAATCACTTTTAACTTACAAAAAAATGCTACTAACCATAGCAAACTATGCCAAACTCACCTAAATTACTTCGGCTATCAAAAATCACCCCCAACTACACTTTACAGCAACAAACTAAGCCCAATCACTTTAAAATTACAAAAAAATGCTAAAAATTATAACAAACTATACCAGAATCACCTACATTACTTCGGCTACCGTAAATCACCCCCAACTATCCCTTACCACAACAAGCCAAACCATATCATCTTAAAATTAAAAAAAAGGTGTACAAATTATAACAAACTATGCCAGACTCACCTAAATTACTTCGGCTACTCTAAATCATCACCAACTAACCCTTACCACAACAAACTAAACCCAATCACTTTTAAATTACAAAAAAATGCTACTAACCATAGCAAAATATGCCAAACTCACCTAAATTACTTCGGCAACCATAAATCATCACCAACTAACCCTTACCACAACAAACTTAACCCAATCACTTTTAACTTACAAAAAAATGCTACTAACCATAGCAAACTATGCCAAACTCACCTAAATTACTTCGGCTATCAAAAATCACCCCCAACTACACTTTACAGCAACAAACTAAGCCCAATCACTTTAAAATTTCAAAAAAATGCTAAAAATCATAACAAACTATACCAGAATCACCTAAATTACTTCGGCTAACGTAAATCACCCCCAACTATCCCTTACCACTACAAACCAAACCATTTCATTTTAAAATTACAAAAAAAGGTGTACAAATCATCACAAACTATGCCAGACTCACCTAAATTACTTCGGCTACTCTAAATCATCACCAACTAACCCTTACCACAACAAACTAAACCCAATCACTTTTAATTACAAAAAATGCTACTAACCATAGCAAACTATGCCAAACTCACCTAAATTACTTCGGCTACCATAAATCATCACCAACTAACCCTTACCACAACAAACTAAACCCAATCACTTTTAAATTACAAAAAAATTCTACTAACCATAGCAAACTATGCCAAACTCACCTAAATTACTTCGGCTATCAAAAATCACCCCCAACTACACTTTACAGCAACAAACTAAGCCGAATCACTTTAAAATTACAAAAAAAAGCTAAAAATCATAACAAACTATACCAGAATTACCTAAATTACTTCGGCTAACGTAAATCACCCCCAACTATCCCTTACCACAACAAACCAAACCATATCATCTTAAAATAACAAAAAAAGGTGTACAAATCATAACAAACTATGCCAGACTCACCTAAATTACTTCGGCTACTCTAAATCATCACCAACTAACCCTTACCACAACAAACTAAACCCAATCACTTTTAAATTACAAAAAAATGCTTCTAACCATAGCAAACTATGCCAAATTTACCTAAATTACTTCGGCTATCAAAAATCGCCCCCAAGTACACTTTACAGCAAACAAACTAAGCCCAATCACTTTAAAATTACAAAAAATGCTAAAAATCATAACAAACTATACCAGAATCACCTAAATTACATCGGCTACTCTAAATCATCACCAACTAACCCTTACCACAACAAACTAAACCCAATCACTTTTAAATTACAAAAAAATGCTACTAACCATAGCAAACTATGCCAAACTCACCTAAATTACTTCGGCTTCCATAAATCATCACCAACTAACCCTTACCACAACAAACTAAACCCAATCACTTTTAAATTACAAAAAAATGCTACTAACCATAGCAAACTATGCCAAATTTACCTAAATTACTTCGGCTATCAAAAATCGCCCCCAAGTACACTTTACAGCAAACAAACTAAGCCCAATCACTTTAAAATTACAAAAAATGCTAAAAATCATAACAAACTATACCAGAATCACCTAAATTACATCGGCTACCGTAAATAACCCCCAACCATCCCTTTCCACAACAAACCAAACCATATCATCTTAAAATTACAAAAAAAGGTGTACAAATCATAACAAACTATGCCAGACTCACCTAAATTACTTCGGCTACCCTAAATCATCACCAACTAACCCTTACCACAACAAACTAAACACAATCACTTTTAAATTACAAAAAAATGCTAGTAATCATAGCAAACTATGCCAAACTCACCTAAATTACTTCGGCTACCATAAATCAACACCAACTAACCCTTACCACAACAAACTAAACCCAATCACTTTTAAATTACAAAAAAATGCTACTAACCATAGCAAACTATGCCAAACTCACCTAAATTACTTCAGCTATCAAAAATCACCCCCAACTACACTTTACAGCAACAAACTAAGTCCAATCACTTTAAAATTACAAAAAAATGCTAAAAATCATAACAAACTATACCAGAATCACCTAAATTACATCGGCTACCGTAAATCACCCCCAACTATCCCTTTCCACAACAAACCAAACCATATCATCTTAAAATTACAAAAAAAGGTGTACAAATCATAACAAACTATGCCAGACTCACCTAAATTACTTCGGCTACTCTAAATCATCACCAACTAACCCTTACCACAACAAACTAAACCCAATCACTTTTAAATTACAAAAAATGCTACTAACCATAGCAAACTATGCCAAACTCACCTAAATTACTTCGGCTACCATAAATCATCACCAACTAACCCTTACCACAACAAACTAAACCCAATCACTTTTAATTTACAAAAAAATGCTACTAACCATAGCAAACTATGCCAAACTCACCTAAATTACTTCGGCTATCAAAAATCACCCCCAACTACACTTTACAGCAACAAACTAAGCCCAATCACTTTAAAATTACAAAAAAATGCTAAAAATCATAACAAACTATACCAGAATCACCTAAATAACTTCGGCTAACGTAAATCACCCCCAACTATCCCTTACCACAACAAACCAAACCATATCATCTTAAAATTACAAAAAAAGGTGTACAAATCATAACAAACTATGCCAAACTCACCTAAATTACTTCGGCTATCAAAAATCACCCCCAACTACACTTTACAGCAACAAACTAAGCCCAATCACTTTAAAATTACAAAAAAATGCTAAAAATCATAACAAACTATACCAGAATCACCTAAATTACATCGGCTACCGTAAATCACCCCCAACTATCCTTTTCCACAACAAACCAAACCATATCATCTTAAAATTACAAAAAGAGGTGTACAAATCATAACAAACTATGCCAGACTCAACTAAATTACTTCGGCTACTCTAAATCATCACCAACTAACCCTTACCACAACAAACTAAACCCAATCACTTTTAAATTACAAAAAATGCTACTAACCATAGCAAACTATGCCAAACTCACCTAAATTACTTCGGCTACCATAAATCATCACCAACTAACCCTTACCACAACAAACTAAACCCAATCACTTTTAAATTACAAAAAAATGCTACTAACCATAGCAAACTATGCCAAACTCACCTAAATTACTTCGGCTATCAAAAATCACCCCCAACTACACTTTACAGCAACAAACTAAGCCCAATCACTTTAAAATTACAAAAAAATGCTAAAAATCATAACAAACTATACCAGAATCACCTAAATTACTTCGGCTAACGTAAATCACCCCCAACTATCCCTTACCACAACAAACCAAACCATATCATCTTAAAATAACAAAAAAAGGTGTACAAATCATAACAAACTATGCCAGACTCACCTAAATTACTTCGGCTACTCTAAATCATCACCAACTAACCCTTACCACAACAAACTAAACCCAATCACTTTTAAATTACAAAAAAATGCTACTAACCATAGCAAACTATGCCAAATTTACCTAAATTACTTCGGCTATCAAAAATCGCCCCAAGTACACTTTACAGCAAACAAACTAAGCCCAATCACTTTAAAATTACAAAAAATGCTAAAAATCATAACAAACTATACCAGAATCACCTAAATTACATCGACTACCGTAAATAACCCCCAACCATTTCTTTCCACAACAAACCAAACCATATCATCTTAAAATAACAAAAAAAGGTGTACAAATCATAACAAACTATGCCAGACTCACCTAAATTACTTCGGCTACTCTAAATCATCACCAACTAACCCTTACCACAACAAACTAAACACAATCACTTTTAAATTACAAAAAAATGCTAGTAATCATAGCAAACTATGCCAAACTCACCTAAATTACTTCGGCTACCATAAATCAACACCAACTAATCCTTACCACAACAAACTAAACCCAATCACTTTTAAATTACAAAAAAATGCTACTAACCATAGCAAACTATGCCAAATTCACCTAAATTACTTCGGCTATCAAAAATCATCCCCAACTACACTTTACAGCAACAAACTAAGCCCAATCACTTTAAAATTACATAAAAATGCTAAAAATCATAACAAACTATACCAGAATCACCTAAATTACTTCGGCTACCGTAAATCACCCCCAACTATCCCTTACCACAACAAACCAAACCATATTATCTGAAAATTACAAAAAAGGTGTACAAATCATAACGAACTATGCCAGACTCACCTAAATTTCTTCGGCTACTCTAAATCATCACCAACTAACTTTTACCACAACAAACTAAACCCAATCACTTTTAAATTACAAAAAAATGCTAGTAACCATAGCAAACTATGCCAAACCCACCTAAATTACTTCGGCTACCATAAATCATCACCAACTGACCCTTTCCACAACAAACCAAACCATATTATCTTAAAATTACAAAAAAAGGTGTACAAATCATAACAAACTATGCCAGACTCACCTAAATTACTTCGGCTACTCTAAATCATCACCAACTAACCCTTACCACAACAAACTAAGCCCAATCACTTTAAAATTACAAAAAAATGCTAAAAATCATAACAAACTATACCAGAATCACCTAAATTACTTCGGCTACCGTAAATCACCCCCAACTATCCCTTACCACAACAAACCAAACCATATCATCTTAAAATTACAAAAAAAGGTGTACAAATCAAAACAAACTATGCCAGACTCACCTAAATTACTTCGGCTACTCTAAATCATCACCAACTAACCCTTACCACAACAAACTAAACCCAATCACTTTTAAATTACAAAAAAATGCTACTAACCATAGAAAGCTATGCCAAACTCACCTAAATTACTTCGGCTACCATAAATCATCACCAACTAACCCTTACCACAACAAACTAAACCCAATCACTTTTAAATTACAAAAAAATGCTACTTACCATAGCAAACTATGCCAAACTCACCTAAATTACTTCGGCTATCAAAAATCACCCCCAACTACACTTTACAGCAACAAACTAAGTCCAATCACTTTAAAATTACAAAAAAATGCTAAAAATCATAACAAACTATACCAGAATCACCTAAATTACATCGGCTATCGTAAATCACCCCCAACTATCCCTTTCCACAACAAACCAAACCATATCATCTTAAAATTACAAAAAAAGGTGTACAAATCATAACAAACTATGCCAGACTCACCTAAATTACTTCGGCTACTCTAAATCATCACCAACTAACCCTTACCACAACAAACTAAACCCAATCACTTTTAAATTACAAAAAAATGCTACTAACCATAGCAAACTATGCCAAACTCACCTAAATTACTTCGGCTACCATAAATCATCACCAACTAACCCTTACCACAACAAACTAAACCCAATCACTTTTAAATTACAAAAAAATGCTACTAACCATAGCAAACTATGCCAAACTCACCTAAATTACTTCGGCTATCAAAAATCACCCCCAACTACACTTTACAGCAACAAACTAAGCCCAATCACTTTAAAATTACAAAAAAATGCTAAAAATCATAACAAACTATACCAGAATCACCTAAATTACTTCGGCTAACGTAAATCACCCCCAACTATCCCTTACCACAACAAACCAAACCATATCATCTTAAAATTACAAAAAAAGGTGTACAAACCATAACAAACTATGCCAGACTCACCGAAATTACTTCGGCTACTCTAAGTCATCACCAACTAACCTTTACCACAACAAACTAAACCCAATCACTTTTAAATTACAAAAAAATGCCACTAACCATAGCAAACTATGCCAAATTCACCTAAATTACTTCGGCTATCAAAAATCACCCCCAAGTACACTTTACAGCAACAAACTAAGCCCAATCACTTTAAAATTACAAAAAATGCTAAAAATCATAACAAATTATACCAGAATCACCTAAATTACATCGGCTACCGTAAATAACCCCCAACTATCCCTTTCCACAACAAACCAAACCATATCATTTTAAAATTACAAAAAAAGGTGTACAAATCATAACAAACTATGCCAGACTCACCGAAATTACTTCGGCTACCTTAAATCATCACCAACTAACCCTTACCACAACAAACTAAACCCAATCACTTTTAAATTACAAAAAAATGCTACTTACCATAGCAAACTATGCCAAACTCACCTAAATTACTTCGGCTATCAAAAATCACCCCCAACTACACTTTACAGCCACAAACTAAGCCCAATCACTTTAAAATTACAAAAAAATGCTAAAAATCATAACAAACTATACCAGAATCACCTAAATTACATCGGCTACCGTAAATCACCCCCAACTGTCCCGTTCCACAACAAACCAAACCATATCATCTTAAACTTACAAAAAAAGGTGTACAAATCATAACAAACTATGCCAGACTCACCTAAATTACTTCGGCTACTCTAAATCATCACCAACTAACCCTTACCACAACAAACTAAACCCAATCACTTTTAAATTACAAATAAATGCTACTAACCATAGCAAACTATGCCAAACTGACCTAAATTACTTCGGCTACCATAAATTATCACCAACTAAACCTTACCACAACAAACTAAACCCAATCACTTTTAAATTACAAAAAAATGCTACTAACCATAGCAAACTATGCCAAACTCACCTAAATTACTTCGGCTACCATAAATCATCACCAACTAAACCTTACCACAACAAACTAAACCCAATCGCTTTAAAATTACAAAAAAATGCTAAAAATTATAACAAACTATACCAGAATCACCTAAATTACTTCGGCTACCGTAAATCACCCCCAACTATCCCTTACCACAACAAGCCAAACCATATCATCTTAAAATTACAAAAAAAGATGTACAAATCATAACAAACTATGCCAGACTCACCTAAATTACTTCGGCTACTCTAAATCATCACCAACTAACCCTTACCACAACAAACTAAACCCAATCACTTTTAAATTACAAAAAAATGCTACTAACCATAGCAAAATATGCCAAACTCACCTAAATTACTTCGGCAACCATAAATCATCACCAACTAACCCTTACCACAACAAACTTAACCCAATCACTTTTAAATTACAAAAAAATGCTACTAACCATAGCAAACTATGCCAAACTCACCTAAATTACTTCGGCTATCAAAAATCACCCCCAACTACACTTTACAGCAACAAACTAAGCCCAATCACTTTAAAATTTCAAAAAAATGCTAAAAATCATAACAAACTATACCAGAATCACCTAAATTACTTCGGCTAACGTAAATCACCCCCAACTATCCCTTACCACTACAAACCAAACCATTTCATTTTAAAATTACAAAAAAAGGTGTACAAATCATAACAAACTATGCCAGACTCACCTAAATTACTTCGGCTACTCTAAATCATCACCAACTAACCTTTACCTCAACAAACTAAACCCAATCACTTTTAAATTACAAAAAAATGCCACTAACCATAGCAAACTATGCCAAATTCACCTAAATTACTTCGGCTATCAAAAATCACCCCCAAGTACACTTTACAGCAACAAACTAAGCCCAATCACTTTAAAATTACAAAAAATGCTAAAAATCATAACAAACTATACCAGAATCACCTAAATTACATCGGCTACCGTAAATAACCCCCAACTATCCCTTTCCACAACAAACCAAACCATATCATCTTAAAATTACAAAAAAAGGTGTACTAATCATAACAAACTATGCCAGACTCATCTAAATTACTTCGGCTACCTTAAATCATCACCAACTAACCCTTACCACAACAAACTAAACCCAATCACTTTTAAATTACAAAAAAATGCTACTTACCATAGCAAACTATGCCAAACTCACCTAAATTACTTCGGCTATCAAAAAACACCCCCAACTACACTTTACAGCCACAAACTAAGCCCAATCACTTTAAAATTACAAAAAAATGCTAAAAATCATAACAAACTATACCAGAATCACCTAAATTACATCGGCTACCGTAAATCACCCCCAACTATCCCGTTCCACAACAAACCAAACCATATCATCTTAAACTTACAAAAAAAGGTGTACAAATCATAACAAACTATGCCAGACTCACCTAAATTACTTCGGCTACTCTAAATCATCACCAACTAACCCTTACCACAACAAACTAAACCCAATCACTTTTAAATTACAAATAAATGCTACTAACCACAGCAAACTATGCCAAACTCACCTAAATTACTTCGGCGACCATAAATTATCACCAACTAAACCTTACCACAACAAACTAAACCCAATCACTTTTAAATTACAAAAAAATGCTACTAACCATAGCAAACTATGCCAAACTCACCTAAATTACTTCGGCTACCATAAATCATCACCAACTAAACCTTACCACAACAAACTAAACCCAATCACTTTAAAATTACAAAAAAATGCTAAAAATTATAACAAACTATACCAGAATCACCTAAATTACTTCGGCTACCGTAAATCACCCCCAACTATCCCTTACCACAACAAGCCAAACCATATCATCTTAAAATTACAAAAAAAGGTGTACAAATCATAACAAACTATGCCAGACTCACCTAAATTACTTCGGCTACTCTAAATCATCACCAACTAACCCTTACCACAACAAACTAAACCCAATCACTTTTAAATTACAAAAAAATGCTACTAACCATAGCAAAATATGTCAAACTCACCTAAATTACTTCGGCAACCATAAATCATCACCAACTAACCCTTACCACAACAAACTTAACCCAATCACTTTTAAATTACAAAAAAATGCTACTAACCATAGCAAACTATGCCAAACTCACCTAAATTACTTCGGCTATCAAAAATCACCCCCAACTACACTTTACAGCAACAAACTAAGCCCAATCACTTTAAAATTACAAAAAATGCTAAAAATCATAACAAACTATACCAGAATCACCTAAATTACTTCGGCTAACGTAAATCACCCCCAACTATCCCTTACCACTACAAACCAAACCATTTCATTTTAAAATTACAAAAAAAGGTGTACAAATCATAACAAACTATGCCAGACTCACCTAAATTACTTCGGCTACTCTAAATCATCACCAACTAACCCTTACCACAACAAACTAAACCCAATCACTTTTAAATTACAAAAAAATGCTACTAACCATAGCAAAATATGTCAAACTCACCTAAATTACTTCGGCAACCATAAATCATCACCAACTAACCCTTACCACAACAAACTTAACCCAATCACTTTTAAATTACAAAAAAATGCTACTAACCATAGCAAACTATGCCAAACTCACCTAAATTACTTCGGCTATCAAAAATCACCCCCAACTACACTTTACAGCAACAAACTAAGCCCAATCACTTTAAAATTACAAAAAATGCTAAAAATCATAACAAACTATACCAGAATCACCTAAATTACTTCGGCTAACGTAAATCACCCCCAACTATCCCTTACCACTACAAACCAAACCATTTCATTTTAAAATTACAAAAAAAGGTGTACAAATCATAACAAACTATGCCAGACTCACCTAAATTACTTCGGCTACTCTAAATCATCACCAACTAACCCTTACCACAACAAACTAAACCCAATCACTTTAAAATTACAAAAAATGCTAAAAATCATAACAAACTATACCAGAATCACCTAAATTACATCGGCTACCGTAAATAACCCCCAACTATCCCTTTCCACAACACACCAAACCATATCATCTTAAAATTACAAAAAAAGGTGCACAAATCATAACAAACTATGCCAGACTCACCTAAATTACTTCGGCTACCCTAAATCATCACCAACTAAACCTTACCACAACAAACTATACCCAATCACTTTTAAATTACACAAAAATGCTAGTAATCATAGCAAACTATGCCAAACTCACCTTAATTAATTCGGCTAACATAAATCATCACCAACTAACCCTTACCACAACAAACTAAACCCAATCACTTTTAAATTACAAAAAAATGCTACTAACCATAGCAAAATATGCCAAACTCACCTAAATTACTTTGGCAACCATAAATCATCACCAACTAACCCTTACCACAACAAACTTAACCCAATCACTTTTAAATTACAAAAAAATGCTACTAACCATAGCAAACTATGCCAAACTCACCTAAATTACTTCGGCTATCAAAAATCATCCCAAACTACACTTTACAGCAACAAACAAAACCCAATCACTTTAAAATTACATAAAAATGCTAAAAATCATAACAAACTATACCAGAATCACCTAAATTACTTCGGCTACCGTAAATCACCCCCAACTAGCCCTTACCACAACAAACCAAACCATATCATCTTAAAATTACAAAAAAAGGTGTACAAATCATAACAAACTATGCCAGACTCACCTAAATTACTTCGGCTACTCTAAATCATCACCAACTAACCCTTACCACAACAAACTAAACCCAATCGCTTTTAAATTACAAAAAAATGCTACTAACCATAGCAAACTATGCCAAACTCACCTAAATTACTTCGGCTACCATAAATCATCACCAACTAACCCTTACCACAACAAACTAAACCCAATCTCTTTTAAATTACAAAAAAATGCTACTAACCATAGCAAACTATGCCAAACTCACCTAAATTACTTCGGCTATCAAAAATCACCCCCAACTACACTTTACAGCAACAAACTAAGCCCAATCACTTTAAAATTACAAAAAAATGCTTAAAATCATAACAAGCTATACCAGAATCACCTAAATTACTTCGGCTAACGTAAATCACCCCCAACTATCCCTTACCACAACAAACCAAACCATATCATCTTAGAATTACAAAAAAAGGTGTACAAATCATAACAAACTATGCCAGACTCACCTAAATTACTTCGGCTACTCTAAATCATTACCAACTAACCCTTACCACAACAAACTAAACCCAATCACTTTTAAATTACAAAAAAATGCTACTAACCATAGCAAACTATGCCAAACTCACCTAAATTACTTCGGCTATCAAAAATCACCCCCAACTACACTTTACAGCAGTAAACTAAGCCCAATCACTTTATAATTACAAAAAAATGCTAAAAATCATAACAAACTATACCAGAATCACCTAAATTACTTCGGCTACCGTAAATCAACCCAACTATCCCTTACCACAACAAACCAAACCATATCATCTTAAAATTACAAAGAAAGGTGTACAAATCATAACAAACTATGCCAGACACACCTAAATTACTTCGGCTACTCTAAATCATCACCAACTAACCCTTACCACAACAAACTAAACCCAATCACTTATAAATTACAAAAAAATGCTACTAACCATAGCAAACTATGCCAAACTCACCTAAATTACTTCGGCTACCATAAATCATCACCAACTAACCCTTACCACAACAAACTAAACCCAATCACTTTTAAATTACAAAAAAATGCTACTAAGCATAGCAAACTATGCCAAACTCACCTAAATTACTTCGGCTATCAAAAATCACCCCCAACTACACTTTACAGCAACAAACTAAGCCCAATCCTTTTAAAATTACACAAAAATGCTTAAAATCATAACAATCTATACCAGAATCACCTAAATTACTTCGGCTAACGTAAATCACCCCCAACTATCCCTTACCACAACAAACCAAACCATATCATCTTAAAATTACAAAAAAAATTGTACAAATCATAAAAAACTATGCCAGACTCACCTAAATTACTTCGGCTATTCTAAATCATTACCAACTAACCCTTACCACAACAAACTAAACCCAATCACTTTTAAATTACAAAAAAATGCTAGTAACCATAGCAAACTATGCCAAACTCACCTAAATTACTTCGGCTACCATAAATCATCACCAACTAACCCTTACCACAACAAACTAAACCCAATCACTTTTAAATTACAAAAAAATGCTACTAACCATAGCAAACTATGCCAAACTCACCTAAATTACTTCGGCTATCAAAAATCATCCCCAACTACACTTTACAGCAACAAACAAAACCCAATCACTTTAAAATTACATAAAAATGCTAAAAATCATAACAAACTATACCAGAATTACCTAAATTACTTCGGCTACAGTAAATCACCCCCAACTAGCTCTTACCACAACAAACCAAACCATATCATCTTAAAATTACAAAAAAAGGTGTACAAATCATAACAAACTATTCCAGACTCACCTAAATTACTTCGGCTACTCTAAATCATCACCAACTAACCCTTACCACAACAAACTTAACCCAATCGCTTTTAAATTACAAAAAAATGCTACTAACCATAGCAAACTATGCCAAACTCACCTAAATTACTTCGGCTACCATAAATCATCACCAACTAACCCTTACCACAACAAACTAAACCCAATCACTTTTAAATTACAAAAAAATGCTACTAACCATAGCAAACTATGCCAAACTCACCTAAATTACTTCGGCTATCAAAAATCACCCCCAACTACACTTTACAGCAACAAACTAAGCCCAATCACTTTAAAATTACAAAAAAATGCTTAAAATCATAACAAGCTATACCAGAATCACCTAAATTACTTCGGCTAACGTAAATCACCCCCAACTATCCCTTACCACAACAAACCAAACCATATCATCTTAAAATTACAAAAAAAGGTGTACAAATCATAACAAACTATGCCAGACTCACCTAAATTACTTCGGCTACTCTAAATCATTACCAACTAACCCTTACCACAACAAACTAAACCCAATCACTTTTAAATTACAAAAAACTGCTACTAACCATAGCAAACTATGCCAAACTCACCTAAATTACTTCGGCTATCAATAATCACCCCCAACTACACTTTACAGCAATAAACTAAGCCCAATCACTTTATAATTACAAAAAAATGCTAAAAATCATAACAAACTATACCAGAATCACCTAAATTACTTCGGCTACTGTTAGCGCCAGCGTTCAAATTTGTGTTCGCTCAAGTGCGCCCCCCATCGGATGAAAATGTGATCACGATCAGTACAACACCAACCTCAAACGTGAGAGCGCAGAATAAATCACAAGCAAAATAAATCTGCAAATTTCATTATAATCCCCAAACATTTGGTCCATCGACCCGGATATTGAACAAAATCACGCTCTTGTGCTATCAGAAAACTACATAGTTTTGTGAATTGCAGTGCTTGAAAAATTCTGCACGTGTTCAGTGTTGTGCTCAAAACGGTCCTTCGAACTTGCTGCGTTGTTAACTTTCCTGGAACAGTGCGATCGCAACAAAATCAATTGCTGCGAGAAGCGTCTTGTTGGGCTTTGCATCTACAAAGCCATTTCCCAGTTCTCGGAAAACAAATCGCCATTCACACGTGGTGAAAATTCATCGGAGCCTGCTTCCAGCAGTGTTGCCACATCTCGTCCAACAGGGACAACTTGCGACGTTGTCGTAAGACTCATCGGAGCCTGCTTCCAGCAGTGTTGCCACATCTCGTCCAACAGGGACAACTTGCGACGTTGTCGTAAAAGTCATCGGAGCCTGCTTCCAGCAGTGTTGCCACATCTCGTCCACCGGGGACATCTTGTAACGTAGTCGTACCACGGCTACAGACTCATCGGAGCCTGCTTACAACAGTGCTGCCACTTTCGTCTGCTCCTGGGACCAACGTCCAGTCAGCGAATCTCGAAAAAAAGGTCACTCAAATTCCTTGTTTTTCACTTCCTATTATCAATGCTGTTTCGTATCTGTTTATTATACGAAGTTCTCCAATTGTTTTGAATGCTGCTTTGAGGGCTTTCTTGCCAAATACTTGATGCGAGCGAACCATTCTTAAGTTTCAATTCACAGTGACAATTACTGTCTATTCAAAGAATCATGAGTCTCGTAAGACGACGCACAGCTTTAAAATCGCGTCTAGCTCGTTTTGAAGTGTACGTAGATGATTTCGTGTCCAAACACACAGACGTAAAAAATGCTCCTTCCGAAAAAATAGTCGAATTGCGCACCAGACTTACGTCAATAAACAGTCTCCTCAGTTCTTTTGATGAAATTCAGCTAGAGATAGAAGCCACGGAGGGCAACGAAAGTAATGATGAAGATGAACAAACTGCAGATTTCGAAGCTAGATTCTACAGAGTTGTCTCATTGGCTGCAGACATCTTAGAACAATGTGCTTCTCAAAACATAAAATCAGACTCATCACAAACCGTCAGTGAGAGATCTTACGATACAACTTCTCACATCGCAAATTCTTTCAAGTTACCAAAGATCAATTTACCCACCTTCAGTGGAAACCATGATGAGTGGTTAAATTATAGAGAGTTGTTCTCAAGCCTAATTCATAACAATGAAAACTTAAATGATGTTCATAAGCTACATTATCTCCGAGCGTCATTATCAGGTAAGGCGTCGGATGTAATAACAAATCTAAACCTCTCTGCAGCAAGCTATTCTATTGCGTGGGATAATTTAAATGAAAGGTATAACAACAACAGGATTTTAGTTCACAATCATATTAAATCGTTATTCAATGCAGACACCATTTCAAAAGAATCCTCATTGAAAATTCGTAATTTGATTGATTGCGTAAAGAAGAACATTCGCTCCTTAGATACATTATTGCCACAAGAAACTCAGAGAGATGCTTTTTTGATGTACTTAATAAACACCAAATTAGATCACGTTACCACACGAGAATTTGAAAATCAAAATACATCAGAACTCCCAACATTAGATGATTTGATAAAATTCCTTGATAAAAAAGCTTCCTTGCTAGAAACTATTGAACAAAGAAACGTTAAAATATCTGCTGAACGTGTACCGTCAACTAGGTCCTTTCTTTCCACTTCTTATGCTTGTCCATTGTGTAAAAGGAATCACCTATTACACTCTTGTGATAACTTCAAACAACTTGATGTGACGAAACGTCAAAGCAACGTTAAAACCTTGAAGCTGTGTTTTAACTGTCTTGCTAAGGGTCATTACACCAAGGATTGTAAATCGAAATACAATTGCCTAAAGTGTAAATCCAGACATCACACTCTTCTTCATATTGATAAAAGTTCAAATGAAATTCCCCACTCGAGTAATGAACCGAGTACCGTAATTTCCGCATTCTCATCAAACGCTCAAAATGTATTGTTATCTACGGTCTCACTATATGTTCTTGACATTCATGGTCAATGCTACCAAGCAAAGGCATTACTTGATTCAGGTAGTATGTCTTCATTTGTCACTTCTAGTCTGGTTAAGCGTCTTAAGCTAACCTCTTCACCTGTAAACATCCAAATCAAGGGTATTACAAAAGGACATATGTCAATAAATTCTCGATGCGTTCTAAACATTCGCTCTCGTGTTTCAGAATTTCAATTGCAAACCAATTGTTTGATAGTTACGAATATCACTGATAAATTACCTAATTGCGATATCAGTGTAAATGATTGGAGTTTACCTCATAATATAAAACTAGCTGATCCTAGATTCAACGTTTCAGCGAACATCGACATTTTGTTGGGTGCTGACTATTTTTGGAATCTTCTGCGTGAAGGTCGTCTTTCGCTAGGTCCCAACAAACCTCTTCTTCAAAACACTCATTTTGGGTGGATTGTTTCCGGTCCGTTATTGGGAAATTCGTCCACTTCAAAGCTAAGTTGTAATTTCATTCATGCTTGCCCTGATGTACAAGATCAGTTGGCCCAATTCTGGGAATTAGAAAAGGTCCCGACACGAAATCCTCTTACTTTGGAAGAACAAAGTTGTGAAGGTAATTTCGTCAAAACGACTTTTCGAAACGCCGATGGCCGTTTTGTAGTCAATATTCCCCTTCGCCAGTGCCCGAGTGCATTAGGTGACTCTTTCATAACAGCGAAAAATTGTCTTCTTTCGCTTGAACGACGTTTCAAATCGAATGATATGTTGCGCCAACGATATATTCAGTTCATGGATGAATATCTTCGTTTGGGTCATATGTCGTTAGTGGAACCCAGTCCCACCGACATTTCCTACTTTCTTCCTCACCATGGCGTGATCAAAGACTCAAGTCTTACTACCAAACTAAGAGTCGTTTTTAATGGTTCATCAAACACCACTTCCGGTCATTCACTAAATGACATCCAGATGGTTGGACCTACAATTCAACAAGATCTGTTTCATATACTCATTCGTTTTCGCGAGTACGTCTATGCTTTCTCCGCTGATATAGAAAAAATGTATCGGCAAATTTTGATCCATGATTCTCAACGTTCTCTTCAACGAATTTTATGGAGATCCAGTCCTGAAGATGATATAAAGGTGTACAACTTAAATACAGTTACGTATGGCACCGCTTCAGCAAGCTTTCTGGCCATTCGTTCATTGTTTCAACTCGGCATTGATTGCGAGTCGTCTCACCCAGATGTGTCTGTCGTTATCAAGAATAGTTTTTACGTTGACGACGTTCTTAGTGGTGCAAATACCATTTCTGATGCTCAGCGCATTTGTGATACATTAGCCTCTATCCTTCAGAGTGGATGTTTTCCTTTGCGTAAGTGGATATCCAACGAGCCAAAAATCCTCTCCAATATCAACAAAACTGACATACATCCAAGCATCTTAGAAATTGGCTCTCGTGAGTGTACCAAAACTTTAGGTCTTTCTTGGTCCACAACAGATGATCAGCTAAGATACACCATTTCGGTTTCAGACAATTCAACAACAACAAAGCGTGCGATGCTATCTGATATAGCTAAAATATACGACCCTTTAGGTCTACTTAGTCCTTGTGTCATTCACGCGAAAATACTCCTTCAAGAGTTGTGGATGGAGAAACTTTCTTGGGATGACCCAGTGTCCATTTCCATACATCGTCAATGGCATTCATTCAAGAAAAATCTCCATGTTCTAAATGAGATGCACATTCCTCGACGAATCATATGTGATGATCCACAGCACATCGAATTACATGCTTTCTGTGATGCATCCATGAAAGGTTATGGAGCCTGTATATACATACGTTCCATCGATATAAATGGCTGCATATCCTCAAATTTATTATGCGCCAAATCTAAGGTTGCTCCTTTGAAATCAATCTCTGTGCCCAAACTGGAACTCTGTGGTGCTCTAGTTTTGTCCCGGCTCGCTGAACAAGTTCTTCACTCACTAGATGTTAAAATTGAAAATTGCTTCTTTTGGACGGACTCTTCAATTGTCCTTGGATGGTTGAGGACGCCTCCAAATCGCTTAAAAGTATTCGTCGCTAACCGAGTAGCAGAAATCATAGAGAGCTCTAACAGGGCTACATGGAATCACGTTGATGGAAAGTCGAATCCAGCTGATTTGTTATCACGTGGAGTTACTCCGCAAGAACTAATAAGTTCCGATCTCTGGATTCATGGTCCATTTTGGTTAAGCCATGAAAGTTCCTCATGGCCCAAGTCCTCATTTGAAAGTATTAGTCCTATTCTCCCTGAACTAAAAGAAAATATTCAAGTTCACATGTCACTTAAAAATGAGTCCACTTTCATGTCTCAATATTCATGTTTTACGAAGCTAAAGCGTATTGCTTCTCTTTGCTTGCGTTTTGCAAAAAATTGCAAAGTTCCAGCAATTAGTCGAACTACTGGTCCTATATCCACCATTGAAATGAATAATACATTGATCACTTTAGTCAAGGTTTCTCAATCAGAATCGTTTCCCGAGGAACTTAAAACTCTACGAAATAATCTTCCAATAAAGCGCGGTGTAGCATTAAGGCTCAATCCGTTCATTGATATAAACGAAGAAATACGAGTGGGAGGACGCATAAAAAAGTCCTCTAAGCATCATTTGAAGCGCGTCATTGGGAATACTGCGTTAACTTTTGAGGAGCTTTCTACTCTTTTGCATCAGATAGAAGCTGTATTGAATTCCCGTCCGTTGACTCCTCTCTCTCCCGATCCCAAAGACTTAGAACCGCTCACACCTGGACATTTCCTTATTGGCAAACCTATCATGTCTGTGCCTGACCCTGACGTAACTCATCTCCACTGTTCGAGGTTGTCGAGATTTCAGCACATCCAGCAAATTCAGCAACATTTCTGGAAACGGTGGTGCCAGGAGTATGTCAACGAATTACAGCAGAGAAGCAAATGGCAAAAACACCACTCCGATTTGCAAGTCAACACCTTGGTACTTGTCAAAGATGACAACTTGCCCCCTTTAAAATGGAGACTTGGTCGTGTCGTGGAAGTTCATCCTGGTCGTGATGGAATAGCCCGCGTCGCCACCATTCGCACGACCAACGGCATCATCCGAAGATCCTTTGCCAAGCTGTGTCCTTTGCCGATTGACACTGACTCTAGTGCAATTGTGAATCAGTGACCGTATTTACAGCATACTATTATGCACATTTCTTTGTTCTATGCATGCGAATTGCGTTTTAATTTTCTACCATTCTGCTTATTGAATTGTTAATTAGAATTTAAAATGTTATGTTTCGTTTGTTACCATAGTTTTTAAATTTTGAATATATTGAAAGCCAAAGCTTTCAACGCGGGGAGTATGTTAGCGCCAGCGTTCAAATTTGTGTTCGCTCAAGTGCGCCCCCCATCGGATGAAAATGTGATCACGATCAGTACAACACCAACCTCAAACGTGAGAGCGCAGAATAAATCACAAGCAAAATAAATCTGCAAATTTCATTATAATCCCCAAACAGCTACCGTAAATCAACCCAACTATCCCTTACCACAACAAACCAAACCATATCATCTTAAAATTACAAAGATAGGTGTACACATCATAACAAACTATGCCAGACACACCTAAATTACTTCGGCTACTCTAAATCATCACCAACTAACCCTTACCACAACAAACTAAACCCAATCACTTATAAATTACAAAAAAATGCTACTAACCATAGCAAACTATGCCAAACTCACCTAAATTACTTCGGCTACCATAAATCATCACCAACTAACCCTTACCACAACAAACTAAACCCAATCACTTTTAAATTACAAAAAAATGCTACTAAGCATAGCAAACTATGCCAAACTCACCTAAATTATTTCGGCTATCAAAAATCACCCCCAACTACACTTTACAGCAACAAACTAAGCCCAATCCCTTTAAAATTACAAAAAAATGCTTAAAATCATAACAAGCTATACCAGAATCACCTAAATTATTTCGGCTAACGTAAATCACCCCCAACTATCCCTTACCACAACAAACCAAACCATATCATCTTAAAATTACAAAAAAAATTGTACAAATCATAACAAACTATGCCAGACTCACCTAAATTACTTCGGCTACTCTAAATCATTACCAACTAACCCTTACCACAACAAACTAAACCCAATCACTTTTAAATTACAAAAAAATGCTAGTAACCATAGCAAACTATGCCAAACTCACCTAAATTACTTCGGCTACCATAAATCATCACCAACTAACCCTTACCACAACAAACTAAACCCAATCACTTTTAAATTACAAAAAAATGCTACTAACCATAGCAAACTATGCCAAACTCACCTAAATTACTTCGGCTATCAAAAATCATCCCCAACTACACTTTACAGCAACAAACAAAACCCAATCACTTTAAAATTACATAAAAATGCTAAAAATCATAACAAACTACACCAGAATTACCTAAATTACTTCGGCTACAGTAAATCACCCCCAACTAGCTCTTACCACAACAAACCAAACCATATCATCTTAAAATTACAAAAAAAGGTGTACAAATCATAACAAACTATGCCAGACTCACCTAAATTACTTCGGCTACTCTAAATCATCACCAACTAACCCTTACCACAACAAACTAAACCCAATCGCTTTTAAATTACAAAAAAATGCTACTAACCATAGCAAACTATGCCAAACTCACCTAAATTACTTCGGCTACCATAAATCATCACCAACTAACCCTTACCACAACAAACTAAACCCAATCACTTTTAAATTACAAAAAAATGCTACTAACCATAGCAAACTATGCCAAACTCACCTAAATTACTTCGGCTATCAAAAATCACCCCCAACTACACTTTACAGCAACAAACTAAGCCCAATCACTTTAAAATTACAAAAAAATGCTTAAAATCATAACAAGCTATACCAGAATCACCTAAATTACTTCGGCTAACGTAAATCACCCCCAACTATCCCTTACCACAACAAACCAAACCATATCATCTTAAAATTACAAAAAAAGGTGTACAAATCATAACAAACTATGCCAGACTCACCTAAATTACTTCGGCTACTCTAAATCATTACCAACTAACCCTTACCACAACAAACTAAACCCAATCACTTTTAAATTACAAAAAAATGCTACTAACCATAGCAAACTATGCCAAACTCACCTAAATTACTTCGGCTATCAAAAATCACCCCCAACTACACTTTACAGCAATAAACTAAGCCCAATCACTTTATAATTACAAAAAAATGCTAAAAATCATAACAAACTATACCAGAATCACCTAAATTACTTCGGCTACCGTAAATCAACCCAACTCTTCCTTACCTCAACAAACCAAACCATATCATCTTAAAATTACAAAGAAAGGTGTACAAATCATAACAAACTATGCCAGACACACCTAAATTACTTCGGCTACACTAAATCATCACCAACTAACCCTTACCACAACAAACTAAACGCAATCACTTTTAAATTACAAAAAAATGCTACTAACCATAGCAAACTATGCCAAACTCACCTAAATTACTTCGGCTATCAAAAATCACCCCCAACTACACTTTACAGCAACAAACTAAGCCCAATCACTTTAAAATTACAAAAAAATGCTTAAAATCATAACAAGCTATACCAGAATCACCTAAATTACTTCGGCTAACGTAAATCACCCCCAACTATCCCTTACCACAACAAACCAAACCATATCATCTTAAAATTACAAAAAAAATTGTACAAATCATAACAAACTATGCCAGACTCACCTAAATTACTTCGGCTACTCTAAATCATTACCAACTAACCCTTACCACAACAAACTAAACCCAATCACTTTTAAATTACAAAAAAATGCTACTAACCATAGCAAACTATGCCAAACTCACCTAAATTACTTCGGCTATCAAAAATCACCCCCAACTACACTTTACAGCAATAAACTAAGCCCAATCACTTTATAATTACAAAAAAATGCTAAAAATCATAACAAACTATACCAGAATCACCTAAATTACTTCGGCTACCGTAAATCAACCCAACTATCCCTTACCACAACAAACCAAACCATATCATCTTAAAATTACAAAGATAGGTGTACACATCATAACAAACTATGCCAGACACACCTAAATTACTTCGGCTACTCTAAATCATCACCAACTAACCCTTACCACAACAAACTAAACCCAATCACTTATAAATTACAAAAAAATGCTAGTAACCATAGCAAACTATGCCAAACTCCCCTAAGTTACTTCGGCTACCATAAATCATCACCAATTAACCCTTACCACAACAAACTAGACCCAATCACTTTTAAATTACAAAAAAATGCTAACCATAGCAAACTATGCCAAACTCACCTAAATTACTTCGGCTATCAAAAATCACCCCCAACTACACTTTACAGCAACAAACTAAGCCCAATCACTTTATAATTACAAAAAAATTCTAAAAATCATAACAAACTATACCAGAATCACCTAAATTACTTCGGCTACCGTAAATCAACCCAACTATCCCTTACCACAACAAACCAAACCATATCATCTTAAAATTACAAAGAAAGGTGTACAAATCATAACAAACTATGCCAGACACACCTAAATTACTTCGGCTACTCTAAATCATCACCAACTAACCCTTACCACAACAAACTAAACGCAATCACTTTTACATTACAAAAAAATGCTACTAACCATAGCAAAATATGCCAAATTCACCTAAATTACTTCGGCTATCAAAAATCACCCCCATGTACACTTTATAGCAACAAACTAAGCCCAATCACTTTAAAATTACAAAAAATGCTAAAAATCATAACAAACTATACCAGAATCACCTAAATTACATCGGCTACCGTAAATAACCCCCAACCATCCCTTTCCGCAACAAACCAAACCATATCATCTTAAAATTACAAAAAAAGGTGTACAAAGCATAACAAACTATGCCAGACTCACCTAAATTACTTCGGCTACCCTAAATCATCACCAACTAACCCTTACCACAACAAACTAAACCCAATCACTTTTAAATTACAAAAAAATGCTAGTAATCATAGCAAACTATGCCAAACTCACCTAAATTAATTCGGCTACCATAAATCATCACCAACTAACCCTTACCACAACAAACTAAACCCAATCACTTTTAAATTACAAAAAAATGCTACGAACCATAGCAAACTATGCCAAACTCACCTAAATTACTTCGGCTATCAAAAATCACCCCCAACTACACTTTACAGCAAAAAACTAAGCCCAATCACTTTAAAATTACAAAAAAATGCTAAAAATCATAACAAACTATACCAGAATCACCTAAATTACATCGGCTACCGTAAATAACCCCCAACTATCCCTTTCCACAACAAACCAAACCATATCATCTTAAAATTACAAAAAAAGGTGTACAAATCATAACAAACTATGCCAGACTCACCTAAATTACTTCGGCTACTCTAAATCATCACCAACTAACCCTTACCACAACAAACTAAACCCAATCACTTTAAAATTACAAAAAATGCTAAAAATCATAACAAACTATACCAGAATCACCTAAATTACATCGGCTACCGTAAATAACCCCCAACTATCCCTTTCCACAACAAACCAAACCAAATCATCTTAAAATTACAAAAAAAGGTGTACCAATCATAACAAACTATGCCAGACTCACCTAAATTACTTCGGCTACCCTAAATCATCACCAACTAACCCTTACAACAACAAACTAAACTCAATCACTTTTAAATTACACAAAAATGCTAGTAATCATAGCAAACTATGCCAAACTCACCTAAATTACTTCGGCTACCATAAATCATCACCAACTAACCCTTACCACAACAAACTAAACCCAATCACTTTTAAATTACACAAAAATGCTAGTAATCATAGCAAACTATTCCAAACTCACCTAAATTACTTCGGCTACCATAAATCATCACCAACTAACCCTTACCACAACAAACTAAACCCTATCACTTTTATATTACAAAAAAATGCTACTAACCATAGCAAACTATGCCAAACTCACCTAAATTACTTCGGCTATCAAAAATCATCCCTAACTACACTTTACAGCAACAAACAAAGCCCAATCACTGTAAAATTACATAAAAATGCTAAAAATCATTACAAACTATACCAGAATCACCTAAATTACTTCGGCTACCGTAAATCACCCCCAACTAGCCCTTACCACAACAAACCAAACCATATCATCTTAAAATTACAAAAAAAGGTGTACAAATCATAACAAACTATGCCAGACTCACCTAAATTACTTCGGCTACTCTAAATCATCACCAACTAACCCTTACCACAACAAACTAAACCCAATCGCTTTTAAATTACAAAAAAATGCTACTAACCATAGCAAACTATGCCAAACTCACCTAAATTACTTCGGCTACCATAAATCATCACCAACTAACCCTTACCACAACAAACTAAACCCAATCACTTTTAAATTACAAAAAAATGCTAGTAATCATAGCAAACTATGCCAAACTCACCTAAATTACTTCGGCTACCATAAATCATCACCAACTAACCCTTACCACAACAAACTAAACCCAATCACTTTTAAATTACAAAAAAATGCTAGTAATCATAGCAAACTATGCCAAACTCACCTAAATTACTTCGGGTATCAAAAATCACCCCCAACTACACTTTACAGCAAAAAACTAAGCCCAATCATTTTAAAATTACAAAAAAATGCTAAAAATCATAACAAACTATACCAGAATCACCTAAATTACATCGGCTAACGTAAATCACCCCCAACTATCCCTTACCACTACAAACCAAACCATTTCATCTTAAAATTACAAAAAAAGGTGTACAAATCATAACAAACTATGCCAAACTCACCTAAATTACTTCGGCTACCCTAAATCATCACCAACTAACCCAAACAACAACAACAAACTAAACTCAATCACTTTTAAATTACACAAAAATGCTAGTAATCATAGCAAACTATGCCAAACTCACCTAAATTACTTCGGCTACCTTAAATCATCACCAACTAACCCTTACCACAACAAACTAAACCCAATCACTTTTAAATTACACAAAAATGCTAGTAATCATAGCAAACTATGCCAAACTCACCTAAATTACTTCGGCTACCATAAATCATCACCAACTAACCCTTACCACAACACACTAAACCCTATCAATTTTAAATTACAAAAAAATGCTACTAACCATAGCAAACTATGCCAAACTCACCTAAATTACTTCGGCTATCAAAAATCATCCCCAACTACACTTTACAGCAACAAACAAAGCCCAATCACTTTAAAATTACATAAAAATGCTAAAAATCATTACAAACTATACCAGAATCACCTAAATTACTTCGGCTACCGTAAATCACCCCCAACTAGCCCTTACCACAACAAACCAAACCATATCATCTTAAAATTACAAAAAAAGGTGTACAAATCATAACAAACTATGCCAGACTCACCTAAATTACTTCGGCTTCTCTAAATCTACACCAACTAACCCTTACCACAACAAACTAAACCCAATCGCTTTTAAATTACAAAAAAATGCTACTAACCATAGCAAACTATGCCAAACTCACCTAAATTACTTCGGCTACCATAAATCATCACCAACTAACCCTTACCACAACAAACTAAACCCAATCACTTTTAAATTACAAAAAAATGCTACTAACCATAGCAAACTATGCCAAACTCACCTAAATTACTTCGGCTATCAAAAATCACCCCCAACTACACTTTACAGCAACAAACTAAACCCAATCACTTTAAAATTACAAAAAAATGCTGAAAATCATAACAAACTATACCAGAATCACCTAAATTACTTCGGCTAACGTAAATCACCCCCAACTATCCCTTACCACAACAAACCAAACCATATCATCTTAAAATTACAAAAAAAGGTGTACAAATCATAACAAACTATGCCAGACTCACCTAAATTACTTCGGCTACTCTAAATCATTACCAACTAACCCTTACCACAACAAACTAAACCCAATCACTTTTAAATTACAAAAAAATGCTACTAAGTATAGCAAACTATGCCAAACTCACCTAAATTACTTCGGCTATCAAAAATCACCCCCAAGTACACTTTACAGCAACAAACTAAGCCCAATCACTTTTAAATTACAAAAAATGCTAAAAATCATAACAAACTATACCAGAATCACCTAAATTACATCGGCTACCGTAAATAACCCCCAACTATCCCTTTCCACAACAAACCAAACCATATCATCTTAAAAATACAAAAAAAGGTGTACAAAGCAAAACAAACTATGCCAGACTCACCTAAATTACTTCGGCTACCCTAAATCATCACCAATTAACCCTTACCACAACAAACTAAACCCAATCACTTTTAAATTACAAAAAAATGCTAGTAATCATAGCAAACTATGCCAAACTCACCTAAATTACTTCGGCTACCATAAATCATCGCCAACTAACCCTTACCACAACAAACTAAACCCAATCACTTTTAAATTACAAAAAAATGCTACGAACCATTGCAAACTATGCCAAACTCACCTAAATTACTTCGGCTATCAAAAATCACCCCCAACTACACTTTACAGCAAGAAACTAAGCCCAATCACTTTAAAATTACAAAAAAATGCTAAAAATCATAACAAACTATACCAGAATCACCTAAATTACATCGGCTACCGTAAATCACCCCCAACTATGCCAACTATCCCTTTCCACAGCAAACCAAACCATATCATCTTAAAATTACAAAAAAAGGTGTACAAATCATAACAATCTATGCCAGACTCACCTAAATTACTTCGGCTACTCTAAATCATCATCAACTAACCCTTACCACAACAAACTAAACCCAATCACTTTTAAATTCCAAAAAAATGCTAGTAACCATAGCAAACTATGCCAAACTCACCTAAATTACTTCGGCTACCATAAATCATCACCAACTAACCCTTACCACAACAAACTAAACCCAATCACTTTTAAATTACAAAATAATGCTACTAACCATAGCAAACTATGTCAAACTCACCTAAATTACTTCGGCTATCAAAAATCAACCCCAACTACACTTTACAGCAACAAACTAAGCCCAATCACTTTAAAATTACAAAAAATGCTAAAAATCATAACAAGCTATACCAGAATCACCTAAATTACATCGGCTACCGTAAATAACCCACAACTATCCCTTTCCACAACAAACCAAACCATATCATCTTAAAATTACAAAAAAGGTGTACAAATCATAACAAACTATGCCAGACTCACCTAAATTACTTCGGCTACCCTAAATCATAACCAACTAACCCTTACCACAACAAACTAAATCCAATCACTTTTAAATTACAAAAAAATGCTAGTAATCATAGCAAACTATGCCAAACTGACCTAAATTACTTCGGCTACCATAAATCATCACCAACTAGCCCTTACCACAACAAACTAAACTCAATCACTTTTAAATTACAAAAAAATGCTACGAACCACAGCAAACTATGCCAAACTCACCTAAATTACTTCGGCTATCAAAAATCGCCCCCAACTACACTTTACAGCAACAAACTAAGCCCAATCACTTTAAAATTACAAAAAAATGCTAAAAATCATAACAAACTATACCAGAATCACCTAAATTACATCGGCTACCGTAAATCACCCCCAACTATCCCTTTCCACAACAAACCAAACCATATCATCTTAAAATTACAAAAAAAGGTGTACAAATCATAACAATCTATGCCAGACTCACCTAAATTACTTCGGCTTCCATAAATCATCACCAACTAACCCTTACCACAACAAACTAAACCCAATCACTTTTAAATTACAAAAAAATGCTACTAACCATAGCAAACTATGCCAAACTCACCTAAATTACTTCGGCTATCAAAAATCATCCCCAACTACACTTTACAGCAACAAGCAAAGCCCAATCACTTTAAAATTACATAAAAATGCTAAAAATCATAACAAACTATACCAGAATCACCTAAATTACTTCGGCTACCGTAAATCACCCCCAACTATCCCTTACCACAACAAACCAAACCATATCATCTTAAAATTACAAAAAAAGATGTACAAATCATAACAAACTATGCCAGACTCACCTAAATTACTTCGGCTACTCTAAATCATCACCAACTAACCCTTACCACAACAAACTAAACCCAATCGCTTTTAAATTACAAAAAAAAGCTACTAACCATAGCAAACTATGCCAAACTCACCTAAATTACTTCGGCAATCAAAAATCACCCCCAACTACACTTTACAGAAACAAACTAAGCCCAATCACTTTATAATTACAAAAAAATGCTAAAAATCATAACAAACTATACCAGAATCACCTAAATTACTTCGGCTACCGTAAATCAACCCAACTATCCCTTACCACAACAAACCAAACCATATCATCTTAAAATTACACAAAAAGGTGTACAAATCATAACAATCTATGCCAGACTCACCTAAATTACTTCGGCTAATCTAAATCATCACCAACTAACCCTTACCACAACAAACTAAACCCAATCACTTTTAATTACAAAAAAATGCTACTAACCTTAGCAAAATATGCCAAATTCACCTAAATTACTTCGGCTATCAAAAATCGCCCCCAAGTACACTTTACAGGAACAAACTAAGCCCAATCACTTTAAAATTACAAAAAATGCTATAAATCATAACAAACTATACCAGAATCACCTAAATTACATTGGCTACCGTAAATAACCCCCAACTATTCCTTTCCACAACAAACCAAACCATATCATCTTTTAAATTACAAAAAAATGCTACTAACCATAGCATACTATGCCAAACTCACCTAAATTACTTCGGCTACCATAAATCATCACCAACTAACCCTTACCACAACAAACTAAACCCAATCACTTTTAAATTACAAAAAAATGCTAGTAATCATAGCAAACTATGCCAAACTCACCTAAATTACTTCGGCTACCATAAATCATCGCCAACTAACCCTTACCACAACAAACTAAACCCAATCACTTTTAAATTACAAAAAAATGCTACGAACCATTGCAAACTATGCCAAACTCACCTAAATTACTTCGGCTATCAAAAATCACCCCCAACTACACTTTACAGCAAGAAACTAAGCCCAATCACTTTAAAATTACAAAAAAATGCTAAAAATCATAACAAACTATACCAGAATCACCTAAATTACATCGGCTACCGTAAATCACCCCCAACTATGCCAACTATCCCTTTCCACAGCAAACCAAACCATATCATCTTAAAATTACAAAAAAAGGTGTACAAATCATAACAATCTATGCCAGACTCACCTAAATTACTTCGGCTACTCTAAATCATCATCAACTAACCCTTACCACAACAAACTAAACCCAATCACTTTTAAATTCCAAAAAAATGCTAGTAACCATAGCAAACTATGCCAAACTCACCTAAATTACTTCGGCTACCATAAATCATCACCAACTAACCCTTACCACAACAAACTAAACCCAATCACTTTTAAATTACAAAATAATGCTACTAACCATAGCAAACTATGTCAAACTCACCTAAATTACTTCGGCTATCAAAAATCAACCCCAACTACACTTTACAGCAACAAACTAAGCCCAATCACTTTAAAATTACAAAAAATGCTAAAAATCATAACAAGCTATACCAGAATCACCTAAATTACATCGGCTACCGTAAATAACCCCCAACTATCCCTTTCCACAACAAACCAAACCATATCATCTTAAAATTACAAAAAAGGTGTACAAATCATAACAAACTATGCCAGACTCACCTAAATTACTTCGGCTACCCTAAATCATAACCAACTAACCCTTACCACAACAAACTAAATCCAATCACTTTTAAATTACAAAAAAATGCTAGTAATCATAGCAAACTATGCCAAACTGACCTAAATTACTTCGGCTACCATAAATCATCACCAACTAGCCCTTACCACAACAAACTAAACTCAATCACTTTTAAATTACAAAAAAATGCTACGAACCACAGCAAACTATGCCAAACTCACCTAAATTACTTCGGCTATCAAAAATCGCCCCCAACTACACTTTACAGCAACAAACTAAGCCCAATCACTTTAAAATTACAAAAAAATGCTAAAAATCATAACAAACTATACCAGAATCACCTAAATTACATCGGCTACCGTAAATCACCCCCAACTATCCCTTTCCACAACAAACCAAACCATATCATCTTAAAATTACAAAAAAAGGTGTACAAATCATAACAATCTATGCCAGACTCACCTAAATTACTTCGGCTACTCTAAATCATCACCAACTAACCCTTACCACAACAAACTAAACCCAATCACTTTTAAAATACAAAAAAATGCTAGTAACGATAGCAAACTATGCCAAACTCACCTAAATTACTTCGGCTTCCATAAATCATCACCAACTAACCCTTACCACAACAAACTAAACCCAATCACTTTTAAATTACAAAAAAATGCTACTAACCATAGCAAACTATGCCAAACTCACCTAAATTACTTCGGCTATCAAAAATCATCCCCAACTACACTTTACAGCAACAAGCAAAGCCCAATCACTTTAAAATTACATAAAAATGCTAAAAATCATAACAAACTATACCAGAATCACCTAAATTACTTCGGCTACCGTAAATCACCCCCAACTATCCCTTACCACAACAAACCAAACCATATCATCTTAAAATTACAAAAAAAGATGTACAAATCATAACAAACTATGCCAGACTCACCTAAATTACTTCGGCTACTCTAAATCATCACCAACTAACCCTTACCACAACAAACTAAACCCAATCGCTTTTAAATTACAAAAAAAAGCTACTAACCATAGCAAACTATGCCAAACTCACCTAAATTACTTCGGCAATCAAAAATCACCCCCAACTACACTTTACAGAAACAAACTAAGCCCAATCACTTTATAATTACAAAAAAATGCTAAAAATCATAACAAACTATACCAGAATCACCTAAATTACTTCGGCTACCGTAAATCAACCCAACTATCCCTTACCACAACAAACCAAACCATATCATCTTAAAATTACACAAAAAGGTGTACAAATCATAACAATCTATGCCAGACTCACCTAAATTACTTCGGCTAATCTAAATCATCACCAACTAACCCTTACCACAACAAACTAAACCCAATCACTTTTAATTACAAAAAAATGCTACTAACCTTAGCAAAATATGCCAAATTCACCTAAATTACTTCGGCTATCAAAAATCGCCCCCAAGTACACTTTACAGGAACAAACTAAGCCCAATCACTTTAAAATTACAAAAAATGCTATAAATCATAACAAACTATACCAGAATCACCTAAATTACATTGGCTACCGTAAATAACCCCCAACTATCCCTTTCCACAACAAACCAAACCATATCATCTTAAAATTACAAAAAAAGGTATACAAAGCATAACAAACTATGCCAGACTCACCTAAATTACTTCGGCTACCCTAAATCATCACCAACTAACCCTTACCACAACAAACTAAACCCAATCACATTTAAATTACAAAAAAATGCTAGTAATCATAGCAAACTATGCCAAACACACCTAAATTACTTCGGCTACCATAAATCATCACCAACTAACCCTTACCACAACAAACTAAACCCAATCACTTTTAAATTACAAAAAAATGCTACGAACCATAGCAAACTATGCCAAACTCACCTAAATTACTTTGGCTATCAAAAATCGCCCCCAAGTACACTTTACAGCAACAAACTAAGCCCAATCACTTTAAAATTACAAAAAATTATAAAAATCATAACAAACTATACCAGAATCACCTAAATTACATCGGCTACCGTAAATCAACCCAACTATCCCTTACCACAACAAACCAAACCATATCATCTTAAAATTACACAAAAAAGTGTACAAATCATAACAATCTATGCCAGACTCACCTAAATTACTTCGGCTAATCTAAATCATCACCAACTAACCCTTACCACAACAAACTAAACCCAATCACTTTTAATTACAAAAAAATGCTACTAACCATAGCAAAATATGCCAAATTCACCTAAATTACTTCGGCTATCAAAAATCGCCCCCAAGTACACTTTACAGGAACAAACTAAGCCCAATCACTTTAAAATTACAAAAAATGCTAAAAATCATAACAAACTATACCAGAATCACCTAAATTACATTGGCTACCGTAAATAACCCCCAGCTATCCCTTTCCACAACAAACCAAACCATATCATCTTAAAATTACAAAAAAAGGTATACAAAGCATAACAAACTATGCCAGACTCACCTAAATTACTTCGGCTACCCTAAATCATCACCAACTATTCCTTACCACAACAAACTAAACCCAATCACATTTAAATTACAAAAAAATGCTAGTAATCATAGCAAACTATGCCAAACACACCTAAATTACTTCGGCTACCATAAATCATCACCAACTAACCCTTACCACAACAAACTAAACCCAATCACTTTTAAATTACAAAAAATGCTACGAACCATAGCAAACTATGTCAAACTCACCTAAATTACTTTGGCTATCAAAAATCGCCCCCAACTACACTTTACAGCAACAAACTAAGCCCAATCACTTTAAAATTACAAAAAAATGATAAAAATCATAACAAACTATACCAGAATCACCTAAATTACATCGGCTACCGTAAATCACCCCCAACTATCCCTTTCCACAACAAACCAAACCATATCATCTTAAAATTACAAAAAAAGGTGTACAAATCATAACAATCTATGCCAGACTCACCTAAATTACTTCGGCTACTCTAAATCATCACCAACTAACCCTTACCACAACAAACTAAACCCAATCACTTTTAAATTACAAAAAAATGCTAGTAACCATAGCAAACTATGCCAAACTCACCTAAATTACTTCGGCTACCATAAATCATCACCAACTAATCCTTACCACAACAAACTAAACCCAATCACTTTTAAATTACAAAAAAATTCTACTAACCATAGCAAACTATGCCAAACTCACCTAAATTACTTCGGCTATCAAAAATCATCCCCAACTACACTTTACAGCAACAAACAAAGCCCAATCACTTTAAAATTACATAAAAATGCTAAAAATCATAACAAACTATACCAGAATCACCTAAATTATTTCGGCTACCGTAAATCACCCCCAACAATCCCTTACCACAACAAACCAAACCATATCATCTTAAAATTACAAAAAAAGGTGTACAAATCATAACAAACTATGCCAGACTCACCTAAATTACTTCGGCTACTCTAAATCATCACCAACTAACCCTTACCACAACAAACTAAACCCAATCGCTTTTAAATTACAAAAAAAAGCTACTAACCATAGCAAACTATGCCAAACTCACCTAAATTACTTCGGCTATCAAAAATCATCCCCAACTACACTTTACAGCAACAAACAAAGCCCAATCACTTTAAAATTACATAAAAATGCTAAAAATCATAACAAATTATACCAGAATCACCTAAATTACTTCGGCTACCGTAAATCAACCCAACTATCTCTTACCACAACAAACCAAACCATATCATCTTAAAATTACAAAGAAAGGTGTACAAATCATAACAAACTATGCCAGACACACCTGAATTACTTCGGCTACTCTAAATCATCACCAACTAACCCTTACCACAACAAACTAAACCCAATCGCTTTTAAATTACAAAAAAAAGCTACTAACCATAGCAAACTATGCCAAACTCACCTAAATTACTTCGGCTATCAAAAATCACCCCCAACTACACTTTACAGAAACAAACTAAGCCCAATCACTTTATAATTACAAAAAAATGCTAAAAATCATAACAAACTATACCAGAATCACCTAAATTACTTCGGCTACCATAAATCAACCCAACTATCCCTTACCACAACAAACCAAACCATATCATCTTAAAATTTCAAAAAAAGGTGTACAAATCATAACAATCTATGCCAGACTCACCTAAATTACTTCGGCTAATCTAAATCATCACCAACTAACCCTTACCACAACAAACTAAACCCAATCACTTTTAAATTACAAAAAAATGCTACTAACCATAGCAAAATATGCCAAATTCACCTAAATTACTTCGGCTATCAAAAATCGCCCCCAAGTGCACTTTACAGGAACAAACTAAGCCCATTCACTTTAAAATTACAAAAAATGCTAAAAATCATAACAAACTATACCAGAATCACCTAAATTACATTGGCTACCGTAAATAACCCCCAACTATCCCTTTCCACAACAAACCAAACCATATCATCTTAAAATTACAAAAAAAGGTGTACAAAGCATAACAAACTATGCCAGACTCACCTAAATTACTTCGGCTACCCTAAATCATCACCAACTAACCCTTACCACAACAAACTAAACCCAATCACATTTAAATTACAAAAAAATGCTAGTAATCATAGCAAACTATGCCAAACTCACCTAAATTACTTCGGCTACCATAAATCATCACCAACTAACCCTTACCACAACAAACTAAACCCAATCACTTTTAAATTACAAAAAAATGCTACGAACCATAGCAAACTATGCCAAACTCACCTAAATTACTTCGGCTATCAAAAATCACCCCCAACTACACTTTACAGCAACAAACTAAGCCCAATCACTTTAAAATTACAAAAAAATGCTAAAAATCATAACAGACTATACCAGAATCACCTAAATTACATCGGCTACCGTAAATTACCCCCAACTATCCCTTTCCACAGCAAACCAAACCATATCATCTTAAAATTACAAAAAAAGGTGTACAAATCATAACAATCTATGCCAGACTCACCAAAATTACTTCGGCTACTCTAAATCATCACCAACTAACCCTTACCACAACAAACTAAACCCAATCACTTTTAAATTACAAAAAAATGCTAGTAACCATAGCAAACTATGCGAAACTCACCTAAATTACTTCGGCTATTAAAAATCATCCCCAACTACACTTTACAGCAACAAACAAAGCCCAATCACTTTAAAATTACATAAAAATGCTAAAAATCATAACAAATTATACCAGAATCACCTAAATTACTTCGGCTACCGTAAATCAACCCAACTATCCCTTACCACAACAAACCAAACCATATCATCTTAAAATTACAAAGAAAGGTGTACAAATCATAACAAACTATGCCAGACACACCTGAATTACTTCGGCTACTCTAAATCATCACCAACTAACCCTTACCACAACAAACTAAACCCAATCACTTTTAAATTACAAAAAAATTCTAGTAACCATAGCAAACTATGCCAAACTCACCTAAATTACTTCGGCTACCATAAATCATCACCAACTAACCCTTACCACAACAAACTAAACCCAATCACTTTTAAATTACAAAAAAATGCAGCTAACCATAGCAAACTATGCCAAACTCACCTAAATTACTTCGGATATCAAAAATTTCCCCCAACTACACTTTACAGCAACAAATTAAGCCCAATCACTTTAAAATTACAAAAAAATGCTAAAAATCATAAAAAACTATACCAGAATCACCTAAATTACTTCGGCTACCGTAAATCACCCCCAAATATCACTTACCACAACAAACCAAACAATATCATCTTAAAATTACAAAAAAAGGTGTACAAATCATAACAAACTATGCCAGACTCACCTAAATTACTTCGGCTACTCTAAATCATCACCAACTAAACCTTACCACAACAAACTAAACCCAATCACTTTTAAATTACAAAAAAATGCTACTAACCATAGCAAACTATGCCAAACTCACCTAAATTACTTCGGCTAGGATAAATCATCACCAACTAACCCTTACCACAACAAACTAAACCCAATCACTTTTAAATTACAAAAAAATGCTACTAACCATAGCAAACTATGTCAAACTCACCTAAGTTACTTCGGCTATTAAAAATCACCCCCAACTACACTTTACAGCAACAAACTAAGCCCAATCACTTTAAAATTACAAAAAAATGCTAAAAATCATAACAAACTATACCAGAATCACCTAAATTACTTCGGCTACTGTAAATCACCCCCAACTATCCCTTACCACAACAAACCAAACCATATCATCTTAAAATTACAAAAAAGGTGTACAAATCATAACAAACTATGCCTGACTCACCTAAATTACTTCGGCTTCTCTAAATCATCACCAACTAACCCTTACCACAACAAACTAAACCCAATCACTTTTAAATTACAAAAAAATACTACTAACCATAGCAAACTATGCCAAACTCACCTAAATTACTTCGGCTATCAAAAATCACCCCCAACTACACTTTACAGCAACAAACTAATCGCAATCACTTTAAAATTACAAAAAAATGCTAAAAATCATAACAAACTATTCCAGAATCACCTAAATTACTTCGGCTACCGTAAAACACCCCCAACTATCCCTTACCACAACAAACCAAACCATATCATCTTAAAATTACAAAAAAAGGTGTACAAATCATAACAAACTATGCCAGACTCACCTAAATTACTTCGGCTACTCTAAATCATCACCAACTAACCCTTACCACAACAAACTAAACCCAATCACTTTTAAATTACAAAAAAATGCTACTAACCATAGCAAACTATGCCAAACTCACCAAAATTACTTCGGCTTCCATAAATCATCACCAACTAACCCTTACCACAACAAACTAAACCCAATCACTTTTAAATTACAAAAAAATGCTACTAACCATAGCAAACTATGCCAAACTCACCTAAATTACTTTGGCTATCAAAAATCACCCCCAACTATACTTTACAGCAACAAACTAAGCCCAATCACTTTAAAATTATAAAAGAATGCTAAAAATCATAACAAACTATACCAGAATCACCTAAATTACTTCTGCTACCGTAAATCACCCCCAACCATCTCTTACCACAACAAACCAAACCATATCATCTTAAAATTACAAAAAAAGGTGAACAAATCATAACAAACTATGCCAGACTCACCTAAATTACTTCGGCTACTCTAAATCATCACCAACTAACCCTTACCACAACAAACTAAACCCAATCACTTTTAAATTACAAAAAAATTCTACTAACCATAGCAAACTATGCCAAACTCACCTAAATTACTTCGGCTACCATAAATCATCACCAACTAACCCTTACCACAACAAACTAAACCCAATCACTTTTAAATTACAAAAAAATGCTACTAACCATAGCAAACTATGCCAAACTCACCTAAATTACTTCGGCTATCAAAAATCACCCCCAACTACACTTTACAGCAACAAACTAAGCCCAATCACTTTAAAATTACAAAAAAATGCTAAAAATCAAAACAAACTATACCAGAATCACCTAAATTACTTCGGCTACCGTAAATCACCCCCAACTATCCCTTACCACAACAAACCAAACCATATCATCTTAAAATTACAATAAAGGTGTACAAATCATAACAAACTATGCCAGACTCACCTAAATTACTTCGGCTACTCTAAATCATCACCAACTAACCCTTACCACAACAAACTAAACGCAATCACTTTTAAATTACAAAAAAATGCTACTAACCATAGCAAACTATGCCAAACTCACCTAAATTACTTCGGCTACCATAAATCATCACCAACTAACTAACCTAAATTACTTCGGCTACCATAAATCACCCCCAACTATCCCTTACCACAACAAACCAAACCATATCATCTGAAAATTACAAAAAAAGGTGTACAAATCATAACAAACTATGCCACACTCACCTAAATTACTTCGGCTACTCTAAATCATCACCAACTAACCCTTACCACAACAAACTAAACCCAATCACTTTTAAATTACAAAAAAATGCTACTAACCATAGCAAACTATGCCAAACTCACCTAAATTACTTCGGCTTCCATAAATCATCACCAACTAACCCTTACCACAACAAACTAAACCCAATCACTTTTAAATTACAAAAAAATGCTACTAACCATAGCAAACTATGCCAAACTCACCTAAATTACTTCGGATATCAAAAATCACCCCCAACTACACTTTACAGCAACAAACTAAGCCCAATCACTTTAAAATTACAAAAAAATGCTAAAAATCAAAACAAACTATACCAGAATCACCTAAATTACTTCGGCTACCGTAAATCACCCCCAACTATCCCTTACCACAACAAACCAAACCATATCATCTTAAAATTACAAAAAAAGGTGTACAAATTATAACAAACTATGCCAGACTCACCTAAATTACTTCGGCTACTCTAAATCATCACCAACTAGCCCTTACCACAACAAACTAAACCCAATCACTTTTAAGTTACAAAAAAATTCTACTAACCATAGCAAACTATGCCAAACTCACCTAAATTACTTCGGCTACCATAAATCATCACCAACTAACCCTTACCACAACAAACTAAACCCAATCACTTTTAAATTACAAAAAAATGCTACTAACCATAGCAAACTATGCCAAACTCACCTAAATTACTTCGGCTATCAAAAATCCCCCCCAACTACACTTTACAGCAACAAACTAAGCCCAATCACTTTAAAATTACAAAAAAAATGCTAAAAATCATAACAAACTATACCAGAATCACCTAAATTGCTTCGGCTACCGTAAATCACCCCCAACTATCCCTTACCACAACAAACCAAACCATATCATCTTAAAATTACAAAAAAGGTTTACAAATCATAACAAACTATGCCAGACTCACCTAAATTACTTCGGCAACTCTAAATCATCACCAACTAACCCTTACCACAACAAACTAAACCCAATCACTTTTAAATTACAAAAAAATGCTACTAACCATAGCAAACTATGCCAAACTCACCCAAATTACTTCGGCTACCATAAATCATCACCAACTAACCCTTACCACAACAAACTAAACCCAATCACTTTTAAATTACAAAAAAATGCTACTAACCATAGCAAACTATGCCAAACTCATCTAAATTACTTCGGCTACTCTAAATCATCACCAACTAACCCTTACCACAACAAACTAAACCCAATCACTTTTAAATTACAAAAAAATGCTACTAACCATAGCAAACTATGCCAAACTCACCTAAATTACTCTGGCTACCATAAATCATCACCAACTAACCCTTACCACAACAAACTAAACCCAATCACTTTTAAATTACAAAAAAATGCTACTAACCATAGCAAACTATGCCAAACTCACCTAAATTACTTCGGCTACCATAAATCAATTCCAACTAACCCTTACCACAACAAACTAAACCCAATCACTTTTAAATTACAAAAAAATGCTACTAACCATACAAACTATGCCAAACTCACCTAAATTACTTCGGCTACCGTAAATCACCCCAACTAACCCTTACCACAACAAACTAAACCATATCATTCTTAAATTACAAAAAAAGGTGTAAAAATCATAGCAAACTATGCCAGACTCACCTAAATTACTTCGGCTACTCTAAATCATCACCAACTAACCCTTACCACAACAAACTAAACCCAATCACTTTTAAATTACAAAAAAATGCTACTAACCATAGCAAACTATGCCAAACTCACCTAAATTACTTCGGCTTTCAAAAATCACCCCCAACTACACTTTACAGCAACAAACTAAGCCCAATCACTTTAAAATTACAAAAAAATGCTAAAAATCATAACAAACTATACGAGAATCACCTACATTACTTCGGCTAACGTAAATCACCCCCAACTATCCCTTACCACAACAAACCAAACCATATCATCTTAAAATTACAAAAAAAGGTGTACAAATCATAACAAACTATGCCAGACTCATCTAAATTACTTCGGCTACTCTAAATCATCACCAACTAACCCTTACCACAACAAACTAAACCCCATCACTTTTAAATTACAAAAAAATGCTACTAACCATAGCAAACTATGCCAAACTCACCTAAATTACTTCGGCTACCATAAATCATCACCAACTAACCCTTACCACAACAAACTAAACCCAATCACTTTTAAATTACAAAAAAATGCTACTAACCATAGCAAACTATGCCAAACTCATCTAAATTACTTCGGTTACTCTAAATCATCACCAACTAACCCTTAACGCAACAAACTAAACCCAGTCACTTTTAAATTACAAAAAAATGCTACTAACCATAGCAAACTATGCCAAACTCACCTAAATTACTTCGGCTACCGTAAATCAACCCAACTATCCCTTACCACAACGAACCAAACCATATCATCTTAAAATTACAAAAAAAGGTGTACATCTTATAACAAACTATGCCAGACTCACCTAAATTACTTCGGCTACTCTAAATCATCACCAACTAACCCTTACCACAACAAACTAAACCCAATCACTTTTAAATTACAAAAAATGCTACTAACCATAGCAAACTATGCCAAACTCACCTAAATTACTTCGGCTACCGTAAATCACCCCAACTAACCCTTACCACAACAAACTAAACCATATCATCTTTAAATTACAAAAAAAGGTGTAAAAATCATAACAAACTATGCCAGACTAACCTAAATTACTTCGGCTACTCTAAATCATCACCAACTAACCCTTACCACAACAAACTAAACCCAATCACTTTTAAATTACAAAAAAATGCTACTAACCATAGCAAACTATGCCAAACTCACCTAAATTACTTCGGCTTTCAAAAAGCACCCCCAACTACACTTTACAGCAACAAACTAAGCCCAATCACTTTAAAATTACAAAAAATGCTAAAAATCATAACAAACTATACGAAAATCACCTACATTACTTCGGCTAACGTAAATCACCCCCAACTATCCCTTACCACAACAAACCAAACCATATCATCTTAAAATTACAAAAAAAGGTGTACAAATCATAACAAACTATACCAGACTCATCTAAATTACTTCGGCTACTCTAAATCATCACCAACTAACCCTTACCACAACAAACTAAACCCAATCACTTTTAAATTACAAAAAAATGCTACTAACCATAGCAAACTATGCCAAACTCACCTAAATTACTTCGGCTACCATAAATCATCATTAACTAACCCTTACCACAACAAACTAAACCCAATCACTTTTAAATTACAAAAAAATGCTACTAACCATAGCAAACTATGCCAAACTCACCTAAATTATTTCGGCTACCATAAATCAATTCCAACTAACCCTTACCACAACAAACTAAACCCAATCACTTTTAAATTACAAAAAAATGCTACTAACCATAGCAAACTATGCCAAACTCACCTAAATTACTTCGGCTACCGTAAATCACCCCAACTAACCCTTACCACAACAAACTAAACCATATCATTCTTAAATTACAAAAAAAGCTGTAAAAATCATAACAAACTATGCCAGACTCACCTAAATTACTTCGGCTACTCTAAATCATCACCAACTAACCCTTACCACAACAAACTAAACCCAATCACTTTTAAATTACAAAAAAATGCTACTAACCATAGCAAACTATGCCAAACTCACCTAAATTACTTCGGCTTTCAAAAATCACCCCCAACTACACTTTACAGCAACAAACTAAGCCCAATCACTTTAAAATTACAAAAAAAATGCTAAAAATCATAACAAACTATACGAGAATCACCTACATTACTTCGGCTAACGTAAATCACCCCCAACTATCCCTTACCACAACAAACCAAACCATATCATCTTAAAATTACAAAAAAAGGTGTACAAATCATAACAAACTATGCCAGACTCATCTAAATTACTTCGGCTACTCTAAATCATCACCAACTAACCCTTACCACAACAAACTAAACCCCATCACTTTTAAATTACAAAAAAATGCTACTAACCATAGCAAACTATGCCAAACTCACCTAAATTACTTCGGCTACCATAAATCATCACCAACTAACCCTTACCACAACAAACTAAACCCAATCACTTTTAAATTACAAAAAAATGCTACTAACCATAGCAAACTATGCCAAACTCATCTAAATTACTTCGGCTACTCTAAATCATCACCAACTAACCCTTAACGCAACAAACTAAACCCAGTCACTTTTAAATTACAAAAAAATGCTACTAACCATAGCAAACTATGCCAAACTCACCTAAATTACTTCGGCTACCGTAAATCAACCCAACTATACCTTACCACAACGAACCAAACCATATCATCTTAAAATTACAAAAAAAGGTGTACATCTTATAACAAACTATGCCAGACTCACCTAAATTACTTCGGCTACTCTAAATCATCACCAACTAACCCTTACCACAACAAACTAAACCCAATCACTTTTAAATTACAAAAAATGCTACTAACCATAGCAAACTATGCCAAACTCACCTAAATTACTTCGGCTACCGTAAATCACCTCAACTAACCCTTACCACAACAAACTAAACCATATCATCTTTAAATTACAAAAAAAGGTGTAAAAATCATAACAAACTATGCCAGACTCACCTAAATTACTTCGGCTACTCTAAATCATCACCAACTAACCCTTACCACAACAAACTAAACCCAATCATTTTTAAATTACAAAAAAATGCTACTAACCATAGCAAACTATGCCAAACTCACCTAAATTACTTCGGCTTTCAAAAATCACCCCCAACTACACTTTACAGCAACAAACTAAGCCCAATCACTTTAAAATTACAAAAAAATGCTAAAAATCATAACAAACTATACGAGAATCACCTACATTACTTCGGCTAACGTAAATCACCCCCAACTATCCCTTACCACAACAAACCAAACCATATCATCTTAAAATTACAAAAAAAGGTGTACAAATCATAACAAACTATGCCAGACTCATCTAAATTACTTCGGCTACTCTAAATCATCACCAACTAACCCTTACCACAACAAACTAAACCACATCACTTTTAAATTACAAAAAAATGCTACTAACCATAGCATACTATGCCAAACTCACCTAAATTACTTCGGCTACCATAAATCATCACCAACTAACCCTTACCACAACAAACTAAACCCAATCACTTTTAAATTACAAAAAAATGCTACTAACCATAGCAAACTATGCCAAACTCATCTAAATTACTTCGGCTACTCTAAATCATCACCAACTAACCCTTAACGCAACAAACTAAACCCAGTCACTTTTAAATTACAAAAAAATGCTACTAACCATAGCAAACTATGCCAAACTCACCTAAATTACTTCGGCTACCGTAAATCAACCCAACTATCCCTTACCACAACGAACCAAACCATATCATCTTAAAATTACAAAAAAAGGTGTACATCTTATAACAAACTATGCCAGACTCACCTAAATTACTTCGGCTACTTTAAATCATCACCAACTAACCCTTACCACAACAAACTAAACCCAATCACTTTTAAATTACAAAAATATGCTACTAACCATAGCAAACTATGCCAAACTCACCTAAATTACTTCGGCTACCGTAAATCAACCCAACTATCCCTTACCACAACGAACCAAACCATATCATCTTAAAATTACAAAAAAAGGTGTACATCTTATAACAAACTATGCCAGACTCACCTAAATTACTTCGGCTACTATAAATCATCACCAACTAACCCTTACCACAACAAACTAAACCCAATCACTTTTAAATTACAAAAAAATTCTACTAACCATAGCAAACTATGCCAAACTCACCTAAATTACTTCGGCTTTCAAAAATCACCCCCAACTACACTTTACAGCAACAAACTAAGCCCAATCACTTTAAAATTACAAAAAATGCTAAAAATCATAACAAACTATACGAGAATCACCTACATTACTTCGGCTAACGTAAATCACCCCCAACTATCCCTTGCCACAACAAACCAAACCATATCATCTTAAAATTACAAAAAAAGGTGTACAAATCATAACAAACTATACCAGACTCATCTAAATTACTTCGGCTACTCTAAATCATCACCAACTAACCCTTACCACAACAAACTAAACCCAATCACTTTTAAATTACAAAAAAATGCTACTAACCATAGCAAACTATGCCAAACTCACCTAAATTACTTCGGCTACCATAAATCATCACCAACTAACCCTTACCACAACAAACTAAACCCAATCACTTTTAAATTACAAAAAAATGCTACTAACCATAGCAAACTATGCCAAACTCACCTAAATTATTTCGGCTACCATAAATCAATTCCAACTAACCCTTACCACAACAAACTAAACCCAATCACTTTTAAATTTCAAAAAAATGCTACTAACCATAGCAAACTATGCCAAACTCACCTAAATTACTTCGGCTACCGTAAATCACCCCAACTAACCCTTACCACAACAAACTAAACCATATTATTCTTAAATTACAAAAAAAGGTGTAAAAATCATAACAAACTATGCCAGACTCACCTAAATTACTTCGGCTACTCTAAATCATGACCAACTAACCCTTACCACAACAAACTAAACCCAATCACTTTTAAATTACAAAATATGCTACTAACCATAGCAAACTATGCCAAACTCACCTAAATTACTTCGGATTTCAAAAATCACCCCCAACTACACTTTACAGCAACAAACTAAGCCCAATCACTTTAAAATTACAAAAAAATGCTAAAAATCATAACAAACTATACGAGAATCACCTACATTACTTCGGCTAACGTAAATCACCCCCAACTATCCCTTACCACAACAAACCAAACCATATCATCTTAAAATTACAAAAAAAGGTGTACAAATCATAACAAACTATGCCAGACTCATCTAAATTACTTCGGCTACTCTAAATCATCACCAACTAACCCTTACCACAACAAACTAAACCCCATCACTTTTAAATTACAAAAAAATGCTACTAACCATAGCAAACTATGCCAAACTCACCTAAATTACTTCGGCTACCATAAATCATCACCAACTAACCCTTACCACAACAAACTAAACCCAATCACTTTTAAATTACAAAAAAATGCTACTAACCATAGCAAACTATGCCAAACTCATCTAAATTACTTCGGCTACTCTAAATCATCACCAACTAACCCTTAACGCAACAAACTAAACCCAGTCACTTTTAAATTACAAAAAAATGCTACTAACCATAGCAAACTATGCCAAACTCACCTAAATTACTTCGGCTACCGTAAATCAACCCAACTATCCCTTACCACAACGAACCAAACCATATCATCTTAAAATTACAAAAAAAGGTGTACATCTTATAACAAACTATGCCAGACTCACCTAAATTACTTCGGCTACTCTAAATCATCACCAACTAACCCTTACCACAACAAACTAAACCCAATCACTTTTAAATTACAAAAAATGCTACTAACCATAGCAAACTATGCCAAACTCACCTAAATTACTTCGGCTACCGTAAATCACCCCAACTAACCCTTACCACAACAAACTAAACCATATCATCTTTAAATTACAAAAAAAGGTGTAAAAATCATAACAAACTATGCCAGACTCACCTAAATTACTTCGGCTACTCTAAATCATCACCAACTAACCCTTACCACAACAAACTAAACCACATCACTTTTAAATTACAAAAAAATGCTACTAACCATAGCAAACTATGCCAAACTCACCTAAATTACTTCGGCTACCATAAATCATCACCAACTAACCCTTACCACAACAAACTAAACCCAATCACTTTTAAATTACAAAAAAATGCTACTAACCATAGCAAACTATGCCAAACTCATCTAAATTACTTCGGCTACTCTAAATCATCACCAACTAACCCTTAACGCAACAAACTAAACCCAGTCACTTTTAAATTACAAAAAAATGCTACTAACCATAGCAAACTATGCCAAACTCACCTAAATTACTTCGGCTACCGTAAATCAACCCAACTATCCCTTACCACAACGAACCAAACCATATCATCTTAAAATTACAATAAAGGTGTACAAATCATAACAAACTATGCCAGACTCACCTAAATTACTTCGGCTACTCTAAATCATCACCAACTAACCCTTACCACAACAAACTAAACCCAATCACTTTTAAATTACAAAAAAATGCTACTAACCATAGCAAACTATGCCAAACTCACCTAAATTACTTCGGCTACCATAAATCATCACCAACTAACTAACCTAAATTACTTCGGCTACCATAAATCACCCCCAACTATCCCTTACCACAACAAACCAAACCATATCATCTGAAAATTACAAAAAAAGGTGTACAAATCATAACAAACTATGCCACACTCACCTAAATTACTTCGGCTACTCTAAATCATCACCAACTAACCCTTACCACAACAAACTAAACCCAATCACTTTTAAATTACAAAAAAATGCTACTAACCATAGCAAACTATGCCAAACTCACCTAAATTACTTCGGCTTCCATAAATCATCACCAACTAACCCTTACCACAACAAACTAAACCCAATCACTTTTAAATTACAAAAAAATGCTACTAACCATAGCAAACTATGCCAAACTCACCTAAATTACTTTGGCTATCAAAAATCACCCCCAACTATACTTTACAGCAACAAACTAAGCCCAATCACTTTAAAATTACAAAAAAATGCTAAAAATCATAACAAACTATACCAGAATCACCTAAATTACTTCGGCTACCGTAAATCAACCCCAACTATCTCTTACCACAACAAACCAAACCATATCATCTTAAAATTACAAAAAAAGGTGTACAAATCATAACAAACTATGCCAGACTCACCTAAATTACTTCGGCTACTCTAAATCATCACCAACTAGCCCTTACCACAACAAACTAAACCCAATCACTTTTAAGTTACAAAAAAATTCTACTAACCATAGCAAACTATGCCAAACTCACCTAAATTACTTCGGCTACCATAAATCATCACCAACTAACCCTTACCACAACAAACTAAACCCAATCACTTTTAAATTACAAAAAAATGCTACTAACCATAGCAAACTATGCCAAACTCACCTAAATTACTTCGGCTATCAAAAATCCCCCCCAACTACACTTTACAGCAACAAACTAAGCCCAATCACTTTAAAATTACAAAAAAAATGCTAAAAATCATAACAAACTATACCAGAATCACCTAAATTACTTCGGCTACCGTAAATCACCCCCAACTATCCCTTACCACAACAAACCAAACCATATCATCTTAAAATTTCAAAAAAGGTGTACAAATCATAACAAACTATGCCAGACTCACCTAAATTACTTCGGCAACTCTAAATCATCACCAACTAACCCTTACCACAACAAACTAAACCCAATCACTTTTAAATTACAAAAAAATGCTACTAACCATAGCAAACTATGCCAAACTCACCCAAATTACTTCGGCTACAATAAATCATCACCAACTAACCCTTACCACAACAAACTAAACCCAATCACTTTTAAATTACAAAAAAATGCTACTAACCATAGCAAACTATGCCAAACTCACCTAAATTACTTCGGCTACCATAAATCAATTCCAACTAACCCTTACCACAACAAACTAAACCCAATCACTTTTAAATTACAAAAAAATGCTACTAACCATAGCAAACTATGCCAAACTCACCTAAATTACTCTGGCTACCATAAATCATCACCAACTAACCCTTACCACAACAAACTAAACCCAATCACTTTTAAATTACAAAAAAATGCTACTAACCATAGCAAACTATGCCAAACTCACCTAAATTACTTCGGCTACCATAAATCAATTCCAACTAACCCTTACCACAACAAACTAAACCCAATCACTTTTAAATTACAAAAAAATGCTACTAACCATACAAACTATGCCAAACTCACCTAAATTACTTCGGCTACCGTAAATCACCCCAACTAACCCTTACCACAACAAACTAAACCATATCATTCTTAAATTACAAAAAAAGGTGTAAAAATCATAGCAAACTATGCCAGACTCACCTAAATTACTTCGGCTACTCTAAATCATCACCAACTAACCCTTAGCACAACAAACTAAACCCAATCACTTTTAAATTACAAAAAAATGCTACTAACCATAGCAAACTATGCCAAACTCACCTAAATTACTTCGGCTTTCAAAAATCACCCCCAACTACACTTTACAGCAACAAACTAAGCCCAATCTCTTTAAAATTACAAAAAAATGCTAAAAATCATAACAAACTATACGAGAATCACCTACATTACTTCGGCTAACGTAAATCACCCCCAACTATCCCTTACCACAACAAACCAAACCATATCATCTTAAAATTACAAAAAAAGGTGTACAAATCATAACAAACTATGCCAGACTCATCTAAATTACTTCGGCTACTCTAAATCATCACCAACTAACCCTTACCACAACAAACTAAACCCCATCACTTTTAAATTACAAAAAAATGCTACTAACCATAGCAAACTATGCCAAACTCACCTAAATTACTTCGGCTACCATAAATCATCACCAACTAACCCTTACCACAACAAACTAAACCCAATCACTTTTAAATTACAAAAAAATGCTACTAACCATAGCAAACTATGCCAAACTCATCTAAATTACTTCGGCTACTCTAAATCATCACCAACTAACCCTTAACGCAACAAACTAAACCCAGTCACTTTTAAATTACAAAAAAATGCTACTAACCATAGCAAACTATGCCAAACTCACCTAAATTACTTCGGCTACCGTAAATCAACCCAACTATCCCTTACCACAACGAACCAAACCATTTCATCTTAAAATTACAAAAACAGGTGTACATCTTATAACAAACTATGCCAGACTCACCTAAATTACTTCGGCTACTCTAAATCATCACCAACTAACCCTTACCACAACAAACTAAACCCAATCACTTTTAAATTACAAAAAATGCTACTAACCATAGCAAACTATGCCAAACTCACCTAAATTACTTCGGCTACCGTAAATCACCCCAACTAACCCTTACCACAACAAACTAAACCATATCATCTTTAAATTACAAAAAAAGGTGTAAAAATCATAACAAACTATGCCAGACTAACCTAAATTACTTCGGCTACTCTAAATCATCACCAACTAACCCTTACCACAACAAACTAAACCCAATCACTTTTAAATTACAAAAAAATGCTACTAACCATAGCAAACTATGCCAAACTCACCTAAATTACTTCGGCTTTCAAAAATCACCCCCAACTACACTTTACAGCAACAAACTAAGCCCAATCACTTTAAAATTACAAAAAATGCTAAAAATCATAACAAACTATACGAGAATCACCTACATTACTTCGGCTAACGTAAATCACCCCCAACTATCCCTTACCAAAACAAACCAAACCATATCATCTTAAAATTACAAAAAAAGGTGTACAAATCATAACAAACTATACCAGACTCATCTAAATTACTTCGGCTACTCTAAATCATCACCAACTAACCCTTACCACAACAAACTAAACCCAATCACTTTTAAATTACAAAAAAATGCTACTAACCATAGCAAACTATGCCAAACTCACCTAAATTACTTCGGCTACCATAAATCATCACCAACTAACCCTTACCACAACAAACTAAACCCAATCACTTTTAAATTACAAAAAAATGCTACTAACCATAGCAAACTATGCCAAACTCACCTAAATTATTTCGGCTACCATAAATCAATTCCAACTAACCCTTACCACAACAAACTAAACCCAATCACTTTTAAATTACAAAAAAATGCTACTAACCGTAGCAAACTATGCCAAACTCACCTAAATTACTTCGGCTACCGTAAATCAACCCAACTATCCCTTACCACAACGAACCAAACCATTTCATCTTAAAATTACAAAAAAAGGTGTACATCTTATAACAAACTATGCCAGACTCACCTAAATTACTTCGGCTACTCTAAATCATCACCAACTAACCCTTACCACAACAAACTAAACCATATCATTCTTAAATTACAAAAAAAGGTGTAAAAATCATAACAAACTATGCCAGACTCACCTAAATTACTTCGGCTACTCTAAATCATCACCAACTAACCCTTACCACAACAAACTAAACCCAATCACTTTTAAATTACAAAAAAATGCTACTAACCATAGCAAACTATGCCAAACTCACCTAAATTACTTCGGCTTTCAAAAATCACCCCCAACTACACTTTACAGCAACAAACTAAGCCCAATCACTTTAAAATTACAAAAAAATGCTAAAAATCATAACAAACTATACGAGAATCACCTACATTACTTCGGCTAACGTAAATCACCCCCAACTATCCCTTACCACAACAAACCAAACCATATCATCTTAAAATTACAAAAAAAGGTGTACAAATCATAACAAACTATGCCAGACTCATCTAAATTACTTCGGCTACTCTAAATCATCACCAACTAACCCTTACCACAACAAACTAAACCCCATCACTTTTAAATTACAAAAAAATGCTACTAACCATAGCAAACTATGCCAAACTCACCTAAATTACTTCGGCTACCATAAATCATCACCAACTAACCCTTACCACAACAAACTAAACCCAATCACTTTTAAATTACAAAAAAATGCTACTAACCATAGCAAACTATGCCAAACTCATCTAAATTACTTCGGCTACTCTAAATCATCACCAACTAACCCTTAACGCAACAAACTAAACCCAGTCACTTTTAAATTACAAAAAAATGCTACTAACCATAGCAAACTATGCCAAACTCACCTAAATTACTTCGGCTACCGTAAATCAACCCAACTATCCCTTACCACAACGAACCAAACCATATCATCTTAAAATTACAAAAAAAGGTGTACATCTTATAACAAACTATGCCAGACTCACCTAAATTACTTCGGCTACTCTAAATCATCACCAACTAACCCTTACCACAACAAACTAAACCCAATCACTTTTAAATTACAAAAAATGCTACTAACCATAGCAAACTATGCCAAACTCACCTAAATTACTTCGGCTACCGTAAATCACCCCAACTAACCCTTACCACAACAAACTAAACCATATCATCTTTAAATTACAAAAAAAGGTGTAAAAATCATAACAAACTATGCCAGACTCACCTAAATTACTTCGGCTACTCTAAATCATCACCAACTAACCCTTACCACAACAAACTAAACCCAATCATTTTTAAATTACAAAAAAATGCTACTAACCATAGCAAACTATGCCAAACTCACCTAAATTACTTCGGCTTTCAAAAATCACCCCCAACTACACTTTACAGCAACAAACTAAGCCCAAGCACTTTAAAATTACAAAAAAATGCTAAAAATCATAACAAACTATACGAGAATCTCCTACATTACTTCGGCTAACGTAAATCACCCCCAACTATCCCTTACCACAACAAACCAAACCATATCATCTTAAAATTACAAAAAAAGGTGTACAAATCATAACAAACTATGCCAGACTCATCTAAATTACTTCGGCTACTCTAAATCATCACCAACTAACCCTTACCACAACAAACTAAACCACATCACTTTTAAATTACAAAAAAATGCTACTAACCATAGCAAACTATGCCAAACTCACCTAAATTACTTCGGCTACCATAAATCATCACCAACTAACCCTTACCACAACAAACTAAACCCAATCACTTTTAAATTACAAAAAAATGCTACTAACCATAGCAAACTATGCCAAACTCATCTTAATTACTTCGGCTACTCTAAATCATCACCAACTAACCCTTAACGCAACAAACTAAACCCAGTCACTTTTAAATTACAAAAAAATGCTACTAACCATAGCAAACTATGCCAAACTCACCTAAATTACTTCGGCTACCGTAAATCAACCCAACTATCCCTTACCACAACGAACCAAACCATATCATCTTAAAATTACAAAAAAAGGTGTACATCTTATAACAAACTATGCCAGACTCACCTAAATTACTTCGGCTACTCTAAATCATCACCAACTAACCCTTACCACAACAAACTAAACCCAATCACTTTTAAATTACAAAAATATGCTACTAACCATAGCAAACTATGCCAAACTCACCTAAATTACTTCGGCTACCATAAATCATTACAAACTAACCCTTACCACAACAAACTAAACCCAATCACATTTAAATTACAAAAAAATTCTACTAACCATAGCAATCTATGCCAAACTCACCTAAATTACTTCGGCTACGGTAAATCACTTCCAACTATCCCTTACCACAACAAACCAAACCATATCATCTTAAAATTACAAAAAAAGGTGTACAAATCATAACAAACTATGCCAGACTCACCTAAATTACTTCGGCTACTCTAAATCATCACCAACTAACCCTTACCACAACAAACTAAACCCAATCAATTTTAAATGAAAAAAAAATGCTACTAACCATTGCAAATTATGCCAAACTCACCTAAATTACTTCGGCTATCAACAATCACCCCCAACTACACTTTACAGCAACAAACTAAGCCCAATCACTTTAAAATTACAAAAAAATTTTAAAAATTATAACAAACTATACCAGAATCACCTAAATTACTTCGGCTAACGCAAATAACCCCCAACTATCCCTTACCACGACAAACCAAACCATATCATCTTAAAATTACAAAAAAAGGTGTACAAATCATAACAAACTATGCCAGACTCACCTAAATTACTTCGGCTACTCTAAATCAACACCAACTAACCCTTACCACAACAAACTAAACCCAATCACTTTTAAATTACAAAAAAATGCTACTAACCCTAGCAAACTATGCCAAACTCACCTAAATTATTTCGGCTTCCATAAATCATCACCAACTAACCCTTACCACAACAAACTAAACCCAATCACTTTTAAATTAGAAAAAAATGCTACTAACCATAGCAAACTATGCCAAACTCACCTAAATTATTTCGGCTTCCATAAATCATCACCAACTAACCCTTACCACAACAAACTAAACCCAATCACTTTTAAATTAGAAAAAAATGCTACTAACCATAGCAAACTATGCCAAACTCACCTAAATTACTTTGGCTATCAAAAATCACCCCCAACTACACTTTACAGCAACAAACTAAGCCTAATCACTTTAAAATTACAAAAAAAAATGCTAAAAATCATAACAAACTATACCAGAATCACCTAAATTACTTCGGCTACCGTAAATCACCCCCAACTATCCCTTACCACTACAAACCAGACCATATCATCTTAAAATTACAAAAAAAGGTGTACAAATCATAACAAACTATGCCAGACTCACCTAAATTACTTCGGCTACTCTAAATCATCACCAACTAACCCTTACCACAACAAATTAAACCCAATCACTTTTAAATTACAAAAAAATGCTACTAACCATAGCAAACTATCCCAAACTCACCTAAATTACTTCGGCTATCAAAAATTACCCCCAACTACACTTTACAGCAACAAACTAAGCCCAATCACTTTAAAATTACAAAAAAATGCTAAAAATCATAACAAACCATACCAGAATCACCTAAATTACTTCGGCTACCGTAAATCACCCCCAACTATCCCTTACCACAACAAACCAAACCATATCATCTTAAAATTACAAAAAAAGGTGTACAAATCATAACAAACTATGCCAGACTCACCTAAATTACTTCGGCTACTCTAAATCATCACCAACTAAACCTTACCACAACAAACTAAACCCAATCACTTTTAAATTACAAAAAATGCTACTAACCATAGCAAACTATGCCAAACTCACCTAAATTACTTCGGCTAGGATAAATCATCACCAACTAACCCTTACCACAACAAACTAAACCCAATCACTTTTAAATTATAAAAATGCTACTAACCATAGCAAACTATGTCAAACTCACCTAAATTACTTCGGCTATTAAAAATCACCCCCAACTACACTTTACAGCAACAAACTAAGCCCAATCACTTTAAAATTACAAAAAAATGCTAAAAATCATAACAAACTATACCAGAATCACCTAAATTACTTCGGCTACCGTAAATCACCCCCAACTATCCCTTACCACAACAAACCAAACCATATCATCTTAAAATTACAAAAAAGGTGTACAAATCATAACAAACTATGCCAGACTCACCTAAATTACTTCGGCTTCTCTAAATCATCACCAACTAACCCTTACCACAACAAACTAAACCCAATCACTTTTAAATTACAAAAAAATGCTACTAACCATAGCAAACTATGCCAAACTCACCTAAATTACTTCGGCTACCATAAATCATCACCAACTAACCCTTACCACAATAAACTAAACCCAATCACTTTTAAATTACAAAAAAATGCTACTAACCATAGCAAACTATGCCAAACTCACCTAAATTACTTCGGCTATCAAAAATCACCCCAAACTACACTTTACAGCAACAAACTAATCGCAATCACTTTAAAATTACAAAAAAATGCTAAAAATCATAACAAACTATTCCAGAATCACCTAAATTACTTCGGCTACCGTAAAACACCCCCAACTATCCCTTACCACAACAAACCAAACCATATCATCTTAAAATTACAAAAAAAGGTGTACAAACCATAACAAACTATGCCAGACTCACCTAAATTACTTCGGCTACTCTAAATCATCACCAACTAACCCTTACCACAACAAACTAAACCCAATCACTTTTAAATTACAAAAAAATGCTACTAACCATAGCAAACTATGCCAAACTCACCTAAATTACTTCGGCTTCCATAAATCATCACCAACTAACCCTTACCACAACAACCTAAACCCAATCACTTTTAAATTACAAAAAAATGCTACTAACCATAGCAAACTATGCCAAACTCACCTAAATTACTTTGGCTATCAAAAATCACCCCCAACTATACTTTACAGCAACAAACTAAGCCCAATCACTTTAAAATTACAAAAGAATGCTAAAAATCATAACAAACTGTACCAGAATCACCTAAATTACTTCTGCTACCGTAAATCACCCCCAACTATCTCTTACCACAACAAACCAAACCATATCATCTTAAAATTACAAAAAAAGGTGAACAAATCATAACAAACTATGCCAGACTCACCTAAATTACTTCGGCTACTCTAAATCATCACCAACTAACCCTTACCACAACAAACTAAACCCAATCACTTTTAAATTACAAAAAAATTCTACTAACCATAGCAAACTATGCCAAACTCACCTAAATTACTTCGGCTACCATAAATCATCACCAACTAACCCTTACCACAACAAACTAAACCCAATCACTTTTAAATTACAAAACAATGCTACTAACCATAGCAAACTATGCCAAACTCACCTAAATTACTTCGGCTATCAAAAATCACCCCCAACTACACTTTACAGCAACAAACTAAGCCCAATCACTTTAAAATTACAAAAAAAATGCTAAAAATCATAACAAACTATACCAGAATCACCTAAATTACTTCGGCTACCGTAAATCACCCCCAACTATCCCTTACCACAACAAACCAAACCATATCATCTTAAAATTACAATAAAGGTGTACAAATCATAACAAACTATGCCAGACTCACCTAAATTACTTCGGCTACTCTAAATCATCACCAACTAACCCTTACCACAACAAACTAAACCCAATCACTTTTAAATTACAAAAAAATGCTACTAACCATAGCAAACTATGCCAAACTCACCTAAATTACTTCGGCTACCATAAATCATCACCAACTAACTAACCTAAATTACTTCGGCTACCGTAAATCACCCCCAACTATCCCTTATCACAACAAACCAAACCATATCATCTTAAAATTACAAAAAAAGGTGTACAAATCATAACAAACTATGCCACACTCACCTAAATTACTTCGGCTACTCTAAATCATCACCAACTAACCCTTACCACAACAAACTAAACCCAATCACTTTTAAATTACAAAAAATGCTACTAACCATAGCAAACTATGCCAAACTCACCTAAATTACTTCGGCTTCCCTAAATCATCACCAACTAACCCTTACCACAACAAACTAAACCCAATCACTTTTAAATTACAAAAAAATGCTACTAACCATAGCAAACTATGCCAAACTCACCTAAATTACTTTGGCTATCAAAAATCACCCCCAACTATACTTTACAGCAACAAGCTAAGCCCAATCACTTTAAAATTACAAAAAAATGCTAAAAATCATAACAAACTATACCAGAATCACCTAAATTACTTCGGCTACCGTAAATCACCCCCAACTATCTCTTACCACAACAAACCAAACCATATCATTTTAAAATTACAAAAAAAGGTGTACAAATCATAACAAACTATGCCAGACTCACCTAAATTACTTCGGCTACTCTAAATCATCACCAACTAACCCTTACCACAACAAACTAAACCCAATCACTTTTAAATTACAAAAAAATTCTACTAACCTTAGCAAACTATGCCAAACTCACCTAAATTACTTCGGCTACCATAAATCATCACCAACTAACCCTTACCACAACAAACCAAACCCAATCACTTTTAAATTACAAAAAAATGCTACTAACCATAGCAAACTATGCCAAACTCACCTAAATTACTTCGGCTATCAAAAATCCCCCCCAACTACACTTTACAGCAACAAACTAAGCCCAATCTCTTTAAAATTACAAAAAAAATGCTAAAAATCATAACAAACTATACCAGAATCACCTAAATTGCTTCGGCTACCGTAAATCACCCCCAACTATCCCTTACCACAACAAACCAAACCATATCATCTTAAAATTACAAAAAAGGTGTACAAATCATAACAAACTATGCCAGACTCACCTAAATTACTTCGGCTACCCTAAATCATCACCAACTAACCCTTACCACAACAAACTAAACCCAATCACTTTTAAATTACAAAAAAATGCTACCTACCATAGCAAACTATGCCAAACTCACCTAAATTACTTCGGCTACCATAAATCATCACCAACTAACCCTTACCACAACAAACTAAACCCAATCACTTTTAAATTACAAAAAAAAGCTACTAACCATAGCAAACTATGCAAAACTTACCTAAATTACTTCGGCTATCAAAAATCACCCCCAACTACACTTTACAGCAACAAACTAAGCCCAATCACTTTAAAATTACAAAAAAATGCTAAAAATCATAACAAACTATACGAGAATCACCTACATTACTTCGGCTAACGTAAATCACCCCCAACTATCCCTTACCACAACAAACCAAACAATATCATCTTAAAATTACAAAAAAAGGTGTACAAATCATATCAAACTATGCCAGACTCATCTAAATTACTTCGGCTTCTCTAAATCATCACCAACTAACCCTTACCACAACAAACTAAACCCCATCACTTTTAAATTACAAAAAAATGCCACTAACCATAGCAAACTATGCCAAACTCACCTAAATTACTTCGGCTACCATAAATCATCACCAACTAACCCTTACCACAACAAACTAAACCCAATCACTTTTAAATTACAAAAAAATGCTACTAACCATAGCAAACTATGCCAAACTCATTTAAATTACTTCGGCTACTCTAAATCATCACCAACTAACCCTTAACGCAACAAACTAAACCCAGTCACTTTTAAATTACAAAAAAATGCTACTAACCATAGCAAACTATGCCAAACTCACCTAAATTACTTCGGCTACCGTAAATCACCCCCAACTATCCCTTACCACAACGAACCAAAACATATCATCTTAAAATTACAAAAAAAGGTGTACATCTTATAACAAACTATGCCAGACTCACCTAAATTACTTCGGCTACTCTAAATCATCACCAACTAACCCTTACCACAACAAACTAAACCCAATCACTTTTAAATTACAAAAAAATTCTACTAACCTTAGCAAACTATGCCAAACTCACCTAAATTACTTCGGCTACCATAAATCATCACCAACTAACCCTTACCACAACAAACCAAACCCAATCACTTTTAAATTACAAAAAAATGCTACTAACCATAGCAAACTATGTCAAACTCACCTAAATTACTTCGGCTACCATAAATCATTACAAACTAACCCTTACCACGACAAACTAAACCCAATCACATTTAAATTACAAAAAAATTCTACTAACCATAGCAAAATATGCCAAACTCACCTAAATTACTTCGGCTACGGTAAATCACTTCCAACTATCCCTTACCACAACAAACCAAACCATATCATCTTAAAATTACAAAAAAAGGTGTACAAATCATAACAAACTATGCCAGACTCACCTAAATTACTTCGGCTACTCTAAATCATCACCAACTAACCCTTACCACAACAAACTAAACCCAATCAATTTTAAATGACAAAAAAATGCTACTAACCATTGCAAACTATGCCAAACTCACCTAAATTACTTCGGCTATCAACAATCACCCCCAACTACACTTTACAGCAACAAACTAAGCCCAATCACTTTAAAATTACAAAAAAATTTTAAAAATTATAACAAACTACACCAGAATCACCTAAATTACTTCGGCTAACGTAAATAACCCCCAACTATCCCTTACCACAACAAACCAAACCATATCATCTTAAAATTACAAAAAAAGGTGTACAAATCATAACAAACTATGCCAGACTCACCTAAATTACTTCGGCTACTCTAAATCAACACCAACTAACCCTTACCACAACAAACTAAACCCAATCACTTTTAAATTACAAAAAAATGCTACTAACCATAGCAAACTATGCCAAACTCACCTAAATTACTTCGGCTATCAAAAATCACCCCCAACTACACTTTACAGCAACAAACTAAGCCCAATCACTTTAAAATTACAAAAAAATGCTAAAAATCATAACAAACTATACCAGAATCACCTAAATTACTTCGGCTACCGTAAATGACCCCCAACTATCCCTTACCACAACAAACCAAACCATATCATCTTAAAATTACAAAAAAAGGAGTACAAATCATAACAAACTATGCCAGACTCACCTAAATTACTTCGGCTACTCTAAATCATCACCAACTAACCCTTACCACAACAAACTAAACCCAATCACTTTTAAATTACAAAAAAATGCTACTAACCATAGCAAACTATGCCAAACTCACCTAAATTACTTCGGCTACCGTAAATCACCCCAACTAACCCTTACCACAACAAACTAAACCATATCATCTTTAAATTACAAAAAAAGGTGTACAAATCATAACAAACTATGCCAGACTAACCTAAATTACTTCGGCTACTCTAAATCATCACCAACTAACCCTTACCACAACAAACTAAACCCAATCACTTTTAAATTACAAAAAAATGGTACTAACCATAGCAAACTATGCCAAACTCACCTAAATTACTTCGGCTTTCAAAAATCACCCCCAACTACACTTTACAGCAACAAACTAAGCCCAATCACTTTAAAATTACAAAAAAATGCTAAAAATCATAACAAACTATACGAGAATCACCTACATTACTTCGGCTAACGTAAATCACCCCCAACTATCCCTTACCACAACAAACCAAACCATATCATCTTAAAATTACAAAAAAAGGTGTACAAATCATAACAAACTATACCAGACTCATCTAAATTACTTCGGCTACTCTAAATCATCACCAACTAACCCTTACCACAACAAACTAAACCCAATCACTTTTAAATTACAAAAAAATGCTACTAACCATAGCAAACTATGCCAAACTCACCTAAATTACTTCGGCTACCATAAATCATCACCAACTAACCCTTACCACAACAAACTAAACCCAATCACTTTTAAATTACAAAAAAATGCTACTAACCATAGCAAACTATGCCAAACTCACCTAAATTATTTCGGCTACCATAAATCAATTCCAACTAACCCTTACCACAACAAACTAAACCCAATCACTTTTAAATTACAAAAAAATGCTACTAACCATAGCAAACTATGCCAAACTCACCTAAATTACTTCGGCTACCGTAAATCACCCCAACTAACCCTTACCACAACAAACTAAACCATATCATTCTTAAATTACAAAAAAAGGTGTAAAAATCATAACAAACTATGCCAGACTCACCTAAATTACTTCGGCTACTCTAAATCATCACCAACTAACCCTTACCACAACAAACTAAACCCAATCACTTTTAAATTACAAAAAAATGCTACTAACCATAGCAAACTATGCCAAACTCACCTAAATTACTTCGGCTACCATAAATCATCACCAACTAACCCTTACCACAACAAACTAAACCCAATCACTTTTAAATTACAAAAAAATGCTACTAACCATAGCAAACTATGCCAAACTCATCTAAATTACTTCGGCTACTCTAAATCATCACCAACTAACCCTTAACGCAACAAACTAAACCCAGTCACTTTTAAATTACAAAAAAATGCTACTAACCATAGCAAACTATGCCAAACTCACCTAAATTACTTCGGCTACCGTAAATCAACCCAACTATCCCTTACCACAACGAACCAAACCATATCATCTTAAAATTACAAAAAAAGGTGTACATCTTATAACAAACTATGCCAGACTCACCTAAATTACTTCGGCTACTCTAAATCATCACCAACTAACCCTTACCACAACAAACTAAACCCAATCACTTTTAAATTACAAAAAATGCTACTAACCATAGCAAACTATGCCAAACTCACCTAAATTACTTCGGCTACCGTAAATCACCCCAACTAACCCTTACCACCACAAACTAAACCATATCATCTTTAAATTACAAAAAAAGGTGTAAAAATCATAACAAACTATGCCAGACTCACCTAAATTACTTCGGCTACTCTAAATCATCACCAACTAACCCTTACCACAACAAACTAAACCCAATCACTTTTAAATTACAAAAAAATGCTACTAACCATAGCAAACTATGCCAAACTCACCTAAATTACTTCGGCTTTCAAAAATCACCCCCAACTACACTTTACAGCAACAAACTAAGCCCAATCACTTTAAAATTACAAAAAAATGCTAAAAATCATAACAAACTATACGAGAATCACCTACATTACTTCGGCTAACGTAAATCACCCCCAACTATCCCTTACCACAACAAACCAAACCATATCATCTTAAAATTACAAAAAAAGGTGTACAAATCATAACAAACTATGCCAGACTCATCTAAATTACTTCGGCTACTCTAAATCATCACCAACTAACCCTTACCACAACAAACTAAACCACATCACTTTTAAATTACAAAAAAATGCTACTAACCATAGCAAACTATGCCAAACTCACCTAAATTACTTCGGCTACCATAAATCATCACCAACTAACCCTTACCACAACAAACTAAACCCAATCACTTTTAAATTACAAAAAAATGCTACTAACCATAGCAAACTATGCCAAACTCATCTAAATTACTTCGGCTACTCTAAATCATCACCAACTAACCCTTAACGCAACAAACTAAACCCAGTCACTTTTAAATTACAAAAAAATGCTACTAACCATAGCAAACTATGCCAAACTCACCTAAATTACTTCGGCTACCGTAAATCAACCCAACTATCCCTTACCACAACGAACCAAACCATATCATCTTAAAATTACAAAAAAAGGTGTACATCTTATAACAAACTATGCCAGACTCACCTAAATTACTTCGGCTACTCTAAATCATCACCAACTAACCCTTACCACAACAAACTAAACCCAATCACTTTTAAATTACAAAAATATGCTACTAACCATAGCAAACTATGCCAAACTCACCTAAATTACTTCGGCTACCATAAATCATTACAAACTAACCCTTACCACAACAAACTAAACCCAATCACATTTAAATTACAAAAAAATTCTACTAACCATAGCAATCTATGCCAAACTCACCTAAATTACTTCGGCTACGGTAAATCACTTCCAACTATCCCTTACCACAACAAACCAAACCATATCATCTTAAAATTACAAAAAAAGGTGTACAAATCATAACAAACTATGCCAGACTCACCTAAATTACTTCGGCTACTCTAAATCATCACCAACTAACCCTTACCACAACAAACTAAACCCAATCAATTTTAAATGACAAAAAAATGCTACTAACCATTGCAAATTATGCCAAACTCACCTAAATTACTTCGGCTATCAACAATCACCCCCAACTACACTTTACAGCAACAAACTAAGCCCAATCACTTTAAAATTACAAAAAAATTTTAAAAATTATAACAAACTATACCAGAATCACCTAAATTACTTCGGCTAACGCAAATAACCCCCAACTATCCCTTACCACAACAAACCAAACCATATCATCTTAAAATTACAAAAAAAGGTGTACAAATCATAACAAACTATGCCAGACTCACCTAAATTACTTCGGCTACTCTAAATCAACACCAACTAACCCTTACCACAACAAACTAAACCCAATCACTTTTAAATTACAAAAAAATGCTACTAACCCTAGCAAACTATGCCAAACTCACCTAAATTATTTCGGCTTCCATAAATCATCACCAACTAACCCTTACCACAACAAACTAAACCCAATCACTTTTAAATTAGAAAAAAATGCTACTAACCATAGCAAACTATGCCAAACTCACCTAAATTACTTTGGCTATCAAAAATCACCCCCAACTATACTTTACAGCAACAAACTAAGCCCAATCACTTTAAAATTACAAAAAAATGCTAAAAATTATAACAAACTATACCAGAATCACCTAAATTACTTCGGCTACCGTAAATCACCCCCACCTATCTCTTACCACAACATACCAAACCATATCATTTTAAAATTACAAAAAAAGGTGTACAAATCATAACAAACTATGCCAGACTCACCTAAATTACTTCGGCTACTCTAAATCATCACCAAATAACCCTTACCACAACAAACTAAACCCAATCACTTTTAAATTACAAAAAAATTCTACTAACCATAGCAAACTATGCCAAACTCACCTAAATTACTTCGGCTACCATAAATCATCACCAACTAACCCTTACAACAACAAACTAAACCCAATCACTTTTAAATTACAAAAAAATGCTACTAACCATAGCAAACTATGCCAAACTCACCTAAATTACTTCGTCTATCAAAAATCACCCCCAACTACACTTTACAGCAACAAACTAAGCCCAATCACTTTAAAATTACAAAAAAATGCTAAAAATCATAACAAACTATACCAGAATCACCTAAATTACTTCGGCTAGCGTAAATCACCCCCAACTATCCCTTACCACAACAAACCAAACCATATCATCTTAAAATTACAAAAAAAGGTGTACAAATCATAACAAACTATGCCAGACTCACCTAAAGTACTTCGGCTACACTAAATCATCACCAACTAACCCTTACCACAACAAACTAAACAAAATCACTTTTAAATTACAAAAAAATGCTACTAACCATAGCAAACTATGCCACACTCACCTAAATTACTTCGGCTATCAAAAATCATTCCCAACTACACTTTACAGCAACAAACTAAGCCCAATCACTTTAAAATTACAAAAAAAAATGCTAAAAATCATAACAAACTATACCAGAATCACCTAAATTACTTCGGCTAGCGTAAATCACCCCCAACTATCCCTTACCACAACAAACCAAACCATATCATCTTAAAATTACAAAAAAAGGTGTACAAATCATAACAAACTATGCCAGACTCACCTAAATTACTTCGGCTACACTAAATCATCACCAACTAACCCTTACCACAACAAACTAAACAAAATCACTTTTAAATTACAAAAAAATGCTACTAACCATAGCAAACTATGCCAAACTCACCTAAATTACTTCGGCTACCGTAAATCAACCCAACTATCCCTTACCACAACGAACCAAACCATATCATCTTAAAATTACAAAAAAAGGTGTACATCTTATAACAAACTATGCCAGACTCACCTAAATTACTTCGGCTACTCTAAATCATCACCAACTAACCCTTACCACAACAAACTAAACCCAATCACTTTTAAATTACAAAAAAATGCTACTAACCATAGCAAACTATGCCAAACTCACCTAAATTATTTCGGCTTCCATAAATCATCACCAACTAACCCTTACCACAACAAACTAAACCCAATCACTTTTAAATTAGAAAAAAATGCTACTAACCATAGCAAACTATACCAAACTCACCTAAATTACTTTGGCTATCAAAAATCACCCCCAACTACACTTTACAGCAACAAACTAAGCCCAATCACTTTAAAATTACAAAAAAAAATGCTAAAAATCATAACAAACTATACCAGAATCACCTAAATTACTTCGGCTACCGTAAATCACCCCCAACTATCCCTTACCACTACAAACCAGACCATATCATCTTAAAATTACAAAAAAAGGTGTACAAATCATAACAAACTATGCCAGACTCACCTAAATTACTTCGGCTACTCTAAATCATCACCAACTAACTCTTACCACAACAAATTAAACCCAATCACTTTTAAATTACAAAAAAATGCTACTAACCATAGCAAACTATCCCAAACTCACCTAAATTACTTCGGCTATCAAAAATTACCCCCAACTACACTTTACAGCAACAAACTAAGCCCAATCACTTTAAAATTACAAAAAAATGCTAAAAATCATAACAAACCATACCAGAATCACCTAAATTACTTCGGCTACCGTAAATCACCCCCAACTATCTCTTACCACAACAAACCAAACCATATCATCTTAAAATTACAAAAAAAGGTGTACAAATCATAACAAACTATGCCAGACTCACCTAAATTACTTCGGCTACTCTAAATCATCACCAACTAAACCTTACCACAACAAACTAAACCCAATCACTTTTAAATTACAAAAAATGCTACTAACCATAGCAAACTATGCCAAACTCACCTAAATTACTTCGGCTAGGATAAATCATCACCAACTAACCCTTACCACAACAAACTAAACCCAATCACTTTTAAATTACAAAAAAATGCTACTAACCATAGCAAACTATGTCAAACTCACCTAAGTTACTTCGGCTATTAAAAATCACCCCCAACTACACTTTACAGCAACAAACTAAGCCCAATCACTTTAAAATTACAAAAAAATGCTAAAAATCATAACAAACTATACCAGAATCACCTAAATTACTTCGGCTACCGTAAATCACCCCCAACTATCCCTTACCACAACAAACCAAACCATATCATCTTAAAATTACAAAAAAGGTGTACAAATCATAACAAACTATGCCAGACTCACCTAAATTACTTCGGCTTCTCTAAATCATCACCAACTAACCCTTACCACAACAAACTAAACCCAATCACTTTTAAATTACAAAAAAATGCTACTAACCATAGCAAACTATGCCAAACTCACCTAAATTACTTCGGCTACCATAAATCATCACCAACTAACCCTTACCACAATAAACTAAACCCAATCACTTTTAAATTACAAAAAAATGCTACTAACCATAGCAAACTATGCCAAACTCACCTAAATTACTTCGGCTATCAAAAATCACCCCAAACTACACTTTACAGCAACAAACTAATCGCAATCACTTTAAAATTACAAAAAAATGCTAAAAATCATAACAAACTATTCCAGAAACACCTAAATTACTTCGGCTACCGTAAAACACCCCCAACTATCCCTTACCACAACAAACCAAACCATATCATCTTAAAATTACAAAAAAAGGTGTACAAATCATAACAAACTATGCCAGACTCACCTAAATTACTTCGGCTACTCTAAATCATCACCAACTAACCCTTACCACAACAAACTAAACCCAATCACTTTTAAATTACAAAAAAATGCTACTAACCATAGCAAACTATGCCAAACTCACCTAAATTACTTCGGCTTCCATAAATCATCACCAACTAACCCTTACCACAACAACCTAAACCCAATCACTTTTAAATTACAAAAAAATGCTACTAACCATAGCAAACTATGCCAAACTCACCTAAATTACTTTGGCTATCAAAAATCACCCCCAACTATACTTTACAGCAACAAACTAAGCCCAATCACTTTAAAATTACAAAAGAATGCTAAAAATCATAACAAACTGTACCAGAATCACCTAAATTACTTCTGCTACCGTAAATCACCCCCAACTATCTCTTACCACAACAAACCAAACCATATCATCTTAAAATTACAAAAAAAGGTGAACAAATCATAACAAACTATGCCAGACTCACCTAAATTACTTCGGCTACTCTAAATCATCACCAACTAACTCTTACCACAACAAATTAAACCCAATCACTTTTAAATTACAAAAAAATGCTACTAACCATAGCAAACTATCCCAAACTCACCTAAATTACTTCGGCTATCAAAAATTACCCCCAACTACACTTTACAGCAACAAACTAAGCCCAATCACTTTAAAATTACAAAAAAATGCTAAAAATCATAACAAACCATACCAGAATCACCTAAATTACTTCGGCTACCGTAAATCACCCCCAACTATCTCTTACCACAACAAACCAAACCATATCATCTTAAAATTACAAAAAAAGGTGTACAAATCATAACAAACTATGCCAGACTCACCTAAATTACTTCGGCTACTCTAAATCATCACCAACTAAACCTTACCACAACAAACTAAACCCAATCACTTTTAAATTACAAAAAATGCTACTAACCATAGCAAACTATGCCAAACTCACCTAAATTACTTCGGCTAGGATAAATCATCACCAACTAACCCTTACCACAACAAACTAAACCCAATCACTTTTAAATTACAAAAAAATGCTACTAACCATAGCAAACTATGTCAAACTCACCTAAGTTACTTCGGCTATTAAAAATCACCCCCAACTACACTTTACAGCAACAAACTAAGCCCAATCACTTTAAAATTACAAAAAAATGCTAAAAATCATAACAAACTATACCAGAATCACCTAAATTACTTCGGCTACCGTAAATCACCCCCAACTATCCCTTACCACAACAAACCAAACCATATCATCTTAAAATTACAAAAAAGGTGTACAAATCATAACAAACTATGCCAGACTCACCTAAATTACTTCGGCTTCTCTAAATCATCACCAACTAACCCTTACCACAACAAACTAAACCCAATCACTTTTAAATTACAAAAAAATGCTACTAACCATAGCAAACTATGCCAAACTCACCTAAATTACTTCGGCTACCATAAATCATCACCAACTAACCCTTACCACAATAAACTAAACCCAATCACTTTTAAATTACAAAAAAATGCTACTAACCATAGCAAACTATGCCAAACTCACCTAAATTACTTCGGCTATCAAAAATCACCCCAAACTACACTTTACAGCAACAAACTAATCGCAATCACTTTAAAATTACAAAAAAATGCTAAAAATCATAACAAACTATTCCAGAAACACCTAAATTACTTCGGCTACCGTAAAACACCCCCAACTATCCCTTACCACAACAAACCAAACCATATCATCTTAAAATTACAAAAAAAGGTGTACAAATCATAACAAACTATGCCAGACTCACCTAAATTACTTCGGCTACTCTAAATCATCACCAACTAACCCTTACCACAACAAACTAAACCCAATCACTTTTAAATTACAAAAAAATGCTACTAACCATAGCAAACTATGCCAAACTCACCTAAATTACTTCGGCTTCCATAAATCATCACCAACTAACCCTTACCACAACAACCTAAACCCAATCACTTTTAAATTACAAAAAAATGCTACTAACCATAGCAAACTATGCCAAACTCACCTAAATTACTTTGGCTATCAAAAATCACCCCCAACTATACTTTACAGCAACAAACTAAGCCCAATCACTTTAAAATTACAAAAGAATGCTAAAAATCATAACAAACTGTACCAGAATCACCTAAATTACTTCTGCCACCGTAAATCACCCCCAACTATCTCTTACCACAACAAACCAAACCATATCATCTTAAAATTACAAAAAAAGGTGAACAAATCATAACAAACTATGCCAGACTCCCCTAAATTACTTCGGCTACTCTAAATCATCACCAACTAACCCTTACCACAACAAACTAAACCCAATCACTTTTAAATTACAAAAAAATTCTACTAACCATAGCAAACTATGCCAAACTCACTTAAATTACTTCGGCTACCATAAATCATCACCAACTAACCCTTACCACAACAAACTAAACCCAATCACTTTTAAATTACAAAAAAATGCTACTAACCATAGCAAACTATGCCAAACTCACCTAAATTACTTCGGCTATCAAAAATCACCCCCAACTACACTTTACAGCAACAAACTAAGCCCAATCACTTTAAAATTACAAAAAAATGCTAAAAATCATAACAAACTATACCAGAATCACCTAAATTACTTCGGCTACCGTAAATCACCCCCAACTATCCCTTACCACAACAAACCAAACCATATCATCTTAAAATTACAATAAAGGTGTACAAATCATAACAAACTATGCCAGACTCACCTAAATTACTTCGGCTACTCTAAATCATCACCAACTAACCCTTACCACAACAAACTAAACCCAATCACTTTTAAATTACAAAAAAATGCTACTAACCATAGCAAACTATGCCAAACTCACCTAAATTACTTCGGCTACCATAAATCATCACCAACTAACTAACCTAAATTACTTCGGCTACCGTAAATCACCCCCAACTATCCCTTACCACAACAAACCAAACCATATCATCTTAAAATTACAAAAAAAGGTGTACAAATCATAACAAACTATGCCACACTCACCTAAATTACTTCGGCTACTCTAAATCATCACCAACTAACCCTTACCACAACAAACTAAACCCAATCACTTTTAAATTACAAAAAAATGCTACTAACCATAGCAAACTATGCCAAACTCACCTAAATTACTTCGGCTTCCCTAAATCATCACCAACTAACCCTTACCACAACAAACTAAACCCAATCACTTTTAAATTACAAAAAAATGCTACTAACCATAGCAAACTATGCTAAACTCACCTAAATTACTTTGGCTATCAAAAATCACCCCCAACTATACTTTACAGCAACAAGCTAAGCCCAATCACTTTAAAATTACAAAAAAATGCTAAAAATCATAACAAACTATACCAGAATCACCTAAATTACTTCGGCTACCGTAAATCACCCCCAACTATCTCTTACCACAACAAACCAAACCATATCATCTTAAAATTACAAAAAAAGGTGTACAAATCATAACAAACTATGCCAGACTCACCTAAATTACTTCGGCTACTCTAAATCATCACCAACTAACCCTTACCACAACAAACTAAACCCAATCACTTTTAAATTACAAAAAAATTCTACTAACCTTAGCAAACTATGCCAAACTCACCTAAATTACTTCGGCTACCATAAATCATCACCAACTAACCCTTACCACAACAAACCAAACCCAATCACTTTTAAATTACAAAAAAATGCTACTAACCATAGCAAACTATGCCAAACTCACCTAAATTACTTCGGCTATCAAAAATCCCCCCCAACTACACTTTACAGCAACAAACTAAGCCCAATCTTTTTAAAATTACAAAAAAAATGCTAAAAATCATAACAAACTATACCAGAATCACCTAAATTGCTTCGGCTACCGTAAATCACCCCCAACTATCCCTTACCACAACAAACCAAACCATATCATCTTAAAATTACAAAAAAGGTGTACAAATCATAACAAACTATGCCAGACTCACCTAAATTACTTCGGCTACCCTAAATCATCACCAACTAACCCTTACCACAACAAACTAAACCCAATCACTTTTAAATTACAAAAAAATGCTACCTACCATAGCAAACTATGCCAAACTCACCTAAATTACTTCGGCTACCATAAATCATCACCAACTAACCCTTACCACAACAAACTAAACCCAATCACTTTTAAATTACAAAAAAAAGCTACTAACCATAGCAAACTATGCCAAACTTACCTAAATTACTTCGGCTATCAAAAATCACCCCCAACTACACTTTACAGCAACAAACTAAGCCCAATCACTTTAAAATTACAAAAAAATGCTAAAAATCATAACAAACTATACGAGAATCACCTACATTACTTCGGCTAACGTAAATCACCCCCAACTATCCCTTACCACAACAAACCAAACCATATCATCTTAAAATTACAAAAAAAGGTGTACAAATCATAACAAACACTGCCAGACTCATCTAAATTACTTCGGCTTCTCTAAATCATCACCAACTAACCCTTACCACAACAAACTAAACCCCATCACTTTTAAATTACAAAAAAATGCCACTAACCATAGCAAACTATGCCAAACTCACCTAAATTACTTCGGCTACCATAAATCATCACCAACTAACCCTTACCACAACAAACTAAACCCAATCACTTTTAAATTACAAAAAAATGCTACTAACCATAGCAAACTATGCCAAACTCATCTAAATTACTTCGGCTACTCTAAATCATCACCAACTAACCCTTAACGCAACAAACTAAACCCAGTCACTTTTAAATTACAAAAAAATGCTACTAACCATAGCAAACTATGCCAAACTCACCTAAATTACTTCGGCTACCGTAAATCACCCCCAACTATCCCTTACCACAACGAACTAAACCATATCATCTTAAAATTACAAAAAAAGGTGTACATCTTATAACAAACTATGCCAGACTCACCTAAATTACTTCGGCTACTCTAAATCATCACCAACTAACCCTTACCACAACAAACTAAACCCAATCACTTTTAAATTACAAAAAAATGCTACTAACCATAGCAAACTATGCCAAACTCACCTAAATTACTTCGGCTACCATAAATCATCACCAACTAACCCTTACCACAACAAACTAAACCCAATCACTTTTAAATTACAAAAAAATGCTACTAACCATAGCAAACTATGCCAAACTCATCTAAATTACTTCGGCTACTCTAAATCATCACCAACTAACCCTTAACGCAACAAACTAAACCCAGTCACATTTAAATTACAAAAAAATTCTACTAACCATAGCAAACTATGCCAAACTCACCTAAATTACTTCGGCTACGGTAAATCACTTCCAACTATCCCTTACCACAACAAACCAAACCATATCATCTTAAAATTACAAAAAAAGGTGTACAAATCATAACAAACTATGCTAGACTCACCTAAATTACTTCGGCTACTCTAAATCATCACCAACTAACCCTTACCACAACAAACTAAACCCAATCAATTTTAAATGACAAAAAAATGCAACTAACCATTGCAAACTATGCCAAACTCACCTAAATTACTTCGGCTATCAACAATCACCCCCAACTACACTTTACAGCAACAAACTAAGCCCAATCACTTTAAAATTACAAAAAAATTTTAAAAATTATAACAAACTACACCAGAATCACCTAAATTACTTCGGCTAACGTAAATAACCCCCAACTATCCCTTACCACAACAAACCAAACCATATCATCTTAAAATTACAAAAAAAGGTGTACAAATCATAACAAACTATGCCAGACTCACCTAAATTACTTCGGCTACTCTAAATCAACACCAACTAACCCTTACCACAACAAACTAAACCCAATCACTTTTAAATTACAAAAAAATGCTACTAACCATAGCAAACTATGCCAAACTCACCTAAATTACTTCGGCTATCAAAAATCACCCCCAACTACACTTTACAGCAACAAACTAAGCCCAATCACTTTAAAATTACAAAAAAATGCTAAAAATCATAACAAACTATACCAGAATCACCTAAATTACTTCGGCTACCGTAAATGACCCCCAACTATCCCTTACCACAACAAACCAAACCATATCATCTTAAAATTACAAAAAAAGGTGTACAAATCATAACAAACTATGCCAGACTCACCTAAATTACTTCGGCTACTCTAAATCATCACCAACTAACCCTTACCACAACAAACTAAACCCAATCACTTTTAAATTACAAAAAAATGCTACTAACCATAGCAAACTATGCCAAACTCACCTAAATTACTTCGGCTTCCATAAATCATCACCAACTAACCCTTACCACAACAAACTAAACCCAATCACTTTTAAATTACAAAAAAATGCTACTAACCATAGCAAACTATGCCAAACTCACCTAAATTACTTCGGCTACCATAAATCATTACAAACTAACCCTTACCACAACAAACTAAACCCAATCACATTTAAATTACAAAAAAATTCTACTAACCATAGCAAACTATGCCAAACTCACCTAAATTACTTCGGCTACGGTAAATCACTTTCAACTATCCCTTACCACAACAAACCAAACCATATCATCTTAAAATTACAAAAAAAGGTGTACAAATCATAACAAACTATGCCAGACTCACCTAAATTACTTCGGCTACTCTAAACCATCACCAACTAACCCTTACCACAACAAACTAAACCCAAACACTTTTAAATTAAAAAAAAATGCTTCTAACCATAGCAAACTATGCCAAACTCCCCTAAATTACTTCGGCTACCATAAATCATCACCAACTAATACTTACCACAACAAACTAAACCCAATCACTTTTAAATTACAAAAAAATTCTATTAACCATTGCAAACTATGCCAAACTCACCTAAATTACTTCAGCTACCATAAATCATCACCAACTAACCCTTTTACAAGAAACTAAACCCAATCACTTTTAAATTACAACAAAATGCTACTAACCATAGCAAACTATGCCAAACTAACCTAAATTACTTCGGCTATCAAAAATCACCCCCAACTACACTTTACAGCAACAATCTAAGCCCAATCACTTTAAAATTACAAAAAAATGCTAAAAATCATAACAAACTATACCAGAATCACCTAAATTACTTCGGCTAACGTAAATCACCACCAACTATCCCTTACCACAACAAACCAAACCATATCATCTTAAAATTACAAAAAAAGTGTACAAATCATAACAAACTATGCCAGACTCACCTAAATTACTTCGGCTACTCTAAATCATCACCAACTAACCCTTACCAAAACAAACTAAACCCAATCACTTTTAGATTACAAAAAAATGCTACTAACAATAGCAAACTATGCCAAACTCACCTAAATTACTTCGGCTACCATAAATCATCACCAACTAACCCTTACCACAACAAACTAAACCCAATCACTTTTAAATTACAAAAAAATGCTACTAACCATAGCAAACTATGCCAAACTCACCTAAATTACTTCGGCTATCAAAAATCACCCCCAACTACACTTTACAGCAACAAACTAAGCCCAATCACTTTAAAATTACAAAAAAATGCTAAAAATCATAACAAACTACCAGAATCACCTAAATTACTTCGGCTACCGTAAATCACCCCCAACTAACCCTTACTACAACAAACTAAACCATACCATCTTTAAATTACAAAAAAAGGTTTACAAATCATAACAAACTATGCCAGACTCACCTAAATTACTTCGGCTACTCTAAATCATCACCAACTAACCCTTACCACAACAAACTAAACCCAATCACTTTTAAATTACAAAAAAATGCTACTAACCATAGCAAACTATGCCAAACTCATCTAAATTACTTCGGCTACTCTAAATCATCACCAACTAACCCTTAACGCAACAAACTAAACCCAGTCACTTTTAAATTACAAAAAAATGTTAAAAATCATAACAAACTATACCAGAATCACCTAAATTACTTCGGCTAACGTAAATAACACCCAACTATCCCTTACCACAACAAACCAAACCATATCATCTTAAAATTACAAAAAAAGGTGTACAAATCATAACAAACTATGCCAGACTCACCTAAATTACTTCGGCTACTCTAAATCATCACCAACTAACCCTTACCACAACAAACTAAACCCAATCACTTTTAAATTACAAAAAAATGCTACTAACCATTGCAAACTATGCCAAACTCACCTAAATTACTTCGGCTATCAAAAATCACCCCCAACTACACTTTACAGCAACAAACTAAGCCCAATCACTTTAAAATTACAAAAAAATGTTAAAAATCATAACAAACTATACCAGAATCACCTAAATTACTTCGGCTAACGTAAATAACACCCAACTATCCCTTACCACAACAAACCAAACCATATCATCTTAAAATTACAAAAAAAGGTGTATGAATCATAACAAACTATGCCAGACTCACCTAAATTACTTCGGCTACTCTAAATCAACACCAACTAACCCTTAAAAAAACAAACTAAACCCAATCACTTTTAAATTACAAAAAAATGCTACTAACCATAGCAAACTATGCCAAACTCACCTAAATTACTTCGGCTATCAAAAATCACCCCAACTACACTTTACAGCAACAAACTAAGCCCAATCACTTTAAAATTACAAAAAAATGCTAAAAATCATAACAAACTATACCAGAATCACCTAAATTACTTCGGCTACCGTAAATCACCCCCAACTATCCCTTACCACAACAAACCAAACTATATCACCTTTAAATTACAAAAAAAGGTGTACAAATCATAACAAACTATGCCAGACTCACCTAAATTACTTCGCCTACTCTAAATCATCACCAACTAACCCTTACCACAACAAACTAAACCCAATCACTTTTAAATTACAAAAAAATGCTACTAACCATTGCAAACTATGCAAAACTCACCTAAATTACTTTGGCTATCAAAAATCACCCCCAACTATACTTTACAGCAACAAACTAAGCCCAATCACTTTAAAATTACAAAAGAATGCTAAAAATCATAACAAACTATACCAGAATCACCTAAATTACTTCGGCTACCGTAAATCACCCCCAACTATCTCTTACCACAACAAACCAAACCATATCATCTTAAAATTACAAAAAAAGGTGAACAAATCATAACAAACTATGCCAGACTCACCTAAATTACTTCGGCTACTCTAAATCATCACCAACTAACACTTACCACAACAAACTAAACCCAATCATTTTTAAATTACAAAAAAATTCTACTAACCATAGCAAACTATGCCAAACTCACCTAAATTACTTCGGCTACCATAAATCATCACCAACTAACCCTTACCACAACTAACTAAACCCAATCACTTTTAAATCACAGAAAAATGCTACTAACCATAGCAAACTATGTCAAACTCACCTAAATTACTTCGGCTATCAAAAATCACCCCCAACTACGCTTTACAGCAACAAACTAAGCCCAATCACTTTAAAATTACAAAAAAAATGCTAAAAATCATTGCAAACTATACCAGAATCACCTAAATTACTTCGGCTACCGTAAATCACCCCCAACTATCCCTTACCACAACAAACCAAACCATATCATCTTAAAATTACAATAAAGGTGTACAAATCATAACAAACTATGCCAGACTCACCTAAATTACTTCGGCTACTCTAAATCATCACCAACTAACCCTTACCACAACAAACTAAACCCAATCACTTTTAAATTACAAAAAAATGCTACTAACCATAGCAAACTATGCCAAACTCACCTAAATTACTTCGGCTACCATAAATCATCACCAACTAACTAACCTAAATTACTTCGGCTACCGTAAATCACCCCCAACTATCCCTTACCACAACAAACTAAACCATATCATCTTAAAATTACAAAAAAAGGTGTACAAATCATAACAAACTATGCCAGACTCACCTAAATAACTTCGGCTACTCTAAATCATCACCAACTAACCCTTACCACAACAAACTAAACTTAATCACTTTTAAATTACAAAAAAATGCTACTAACCATAGCAAACTATGCCAAACTCACCTAAATTACTTCGGCTTCCATAAATCATCACCAACTAACCCTTACCACAACAAACTAAACCCAGTCACTTTTAAATTACAAAAAAATGCTACCAACCATAGCAAACTATGCCAAACTCACCTAAATTACTTCGGCTATCAAAAATCACCCCAACTAAACTTTACAGCAACAAACTAAGCCCAATCACTTTAAAATTATAAAAAAGTGCTAAAAATCATAACAAACTATACCAGAATCACCTAAATTACTTCGGCTACCGTAAATCACCCCCAACTATCCCTTACCACAACAAACCAAACCATATCATCTTAAAATTACAAAAAAAGGTGTACAAATCATAACAAACTATGCCAGACTCACCTAAATTACTTCGGCTACTCTAAATCATCACCAACTAACCCTTACCACAACAAACTAAACCCAATCACTTTTAAATTACAAAAAAATGCTACTAACCATAGCAAACTATGCCAAACTCACCTAAATTACTTCGGCTATCAAAAATCACTCCCAACTACACTTTACAGCAACAAACTAAGCCCAATCACTTTAAAATTACAAAAAAATGCTAAAAATCATAACAAACTATACAAGAATCACCTAAATTACTTCGGCTACCGTAAATCACCCCCAACTATCCCTTACCACAACAAACCAAACCATATCATCTTAAAATTACAATAAAGGTGTACAAATCATAACAAACTATGCCAGACTCACCTAAATTACTTCGGCTACTCTAAATCATCACCAACTAACCCTTACCACAACAAACTAAACCCAATCACTTTTAAATTACAAAAAAATGCTACTAACCATAGCAAACTATGCCAAACTCACCTAAATTACTTCGGCTACCATAAATCATCACCAACTAACTAACCTAAATTACTTCGGCTACCGTAAATCACCCCCAACTATCCCTTACCACATCAAACTAAACCATATCATCTTAAAATTACAAAAAAATGTGTACAAATCATAACAAACTATGCCAGACTCACCTAAATTACTTCGGCTACTCTAAATCATCACCAACTAACCCTTACCACAACAAACTAAACCCAATCACTTTTAAATTACAAAAAAATGCTACTAACCATAGCAAACTATGCCAAACTCACCTAAATTACTTCGGCTTCCATAAATCATCACCAACTAACCCTTACCACAACAAACTAAACCCAATCACTTTTAAATTACAAAAAAATGCTACTAACCATAGAAAACTATGCCAAACTCACCTAAATTACTTCGGCTATCAAAAATCACCCCCAACTAAACTTTACAGCAACAAACTAAACCCAATCACTTTAAAATTATAAAAAAGTGCTAAAAATCATAACAAACTATACCAGAATCACCTAAATTACTTCGGCTACCGTAAATCACCCCCAACTATCCCTTACCACAACAAACCAAACCATATCATCTTAAAATTACAAAAAAAGGTGTACAAATCATAACAAACTATGCCAGACTCACCTAAAGTACTTCGGCTACTCTAAATCATCACCAACTAACCCTTACCACAACAAACTAAACCCAATCACTTTTAAATTACAAAAAAATGCTACTAACCATAGCAAACTATGCCAAACTCACCTAAATTACTTCGGCTATCAAAAATCACCCCCAACTACACTTTACAGCAACAAACTAAGCCCAATCAATTTAAAATTACAAAAAAATGCTAAAAATCATAACAAACTATACCAGAATCACCTAAATTACTTCGGCTACCGTAAATCATCCCCAACTATCCCTTACCACAACAAACCAAACCATATCATCTTAAAATTACAAAAAAAGGTGTACAAATCATAACAAACTATGCCAGACTCACCTAAATTACTTCGGCTACTCTAAATCATCACCAACTAACCCTTACCACAACAAACTAAACCCAATCAATTTTAAATGACAAAAAAATGCTACTAACCATTGCAAACTATGCCAAACTCACCTAAATTACTTCGGCTACCATAAATCATTACAAACTAACCCTTACCACAACAAACTAAACCCAATCACATTTAAATTACAAAAAAATTCTACTAACCATAGCAAACTATGCCAAACTCACCTAAATTACTTTGGCTACGGTAAATCACCCCCAACTATCCCTTACCACAACAAACCAAACCATATCATCTTAAAATTACAAAAAAAGGTGTACAAATCATAACAAACTATGCCAGACTCACCTAAATTACTTCGGCTACTCTAAATCATCACCAACTAACCCTTACCACAACAAACTAAACCCAATCAATTTTAAATGACAAAAAAATGCTACTAACCATTGCAAACTATGCCAAACTCACCTAAATTACTTCGGCTATCAAAAATCACCCCCAACTACACTTTACAGCAACAATCTAAGCCCAATCACTTTAAAATTACAAAAAAATGTTAAAAATCATAACAAACTATACCAGAATCACCTAAATTACTTCGGCTAACGTAAATAACCCCCAACTATCCCTTACCACAACAAACCAAACCATATCATCTTAAAATTACAAAAAAAGGTGTTCAAATCATAACAAACTATGCCAGACTCACCTAAATTACTTCGGCTACTCTAAATCATCACCAACTAACCCTTACCAAAACAAACTAAACCCAATCACTTTTAAATTACAAAAAAATGCTACTAACCATAGCAAACTATGCCAAACTCACCTAAATTACTTCGGCTATCAAAAATCACCCCAACTACACTTCACAGCAACAAACTAAGCCCAATCACTTTAAAATTACAAAAAATGCTAAAAATCATAACAAACTATACCAGAATCACCTAAATTACTTCGGCTACCGTAAATCACCCCCAACTATCCCTTACCACAACAAACCAAACTATATCACCTTTAAATTACAAAAAAGGTGTACAAATCATAACAAACTATGCCAGACTCACCTAAATTACTTCGGCTACTCTAAATCATCACCAACTAACCCTTACCACAACAAACTAAACCCAATCACTTTTAAATTACAAAAAAATGCTACTAACCATAGCAAACTATGCCAAACTCACCTAAATTACTTTGGCTATCAAAAATCACCCCCAACTATACTTTACAGCAACAAACTAAGCCCAATCACTTTAAAATTACAAAAAAATGCTAAAAATCATCACAAACTATACCAGAATCACCTAAATTACTTCGGCTACCGTAAATCACCCCCAACTATCTCTTACCACAACAAACCAAACCATATCATCTTAAAATTACAAAAAAAGGTGAACAAATCATAACAAACTATGCCAGACTCACCTAAATTACTTCGGCTACTCTAAATCATCACCAACTAACCCTTACCACAACAAACTAAACCCAATCATTTTTAAATTACAAAAAAATTCTACTAACCATAGCAAATTATGCCAAACTCACCTAAATTACTTCGGCTACCATAAATCATCACCAACTAACCCTTACCACAACAAACTAAACCCAATAACTTTTAAATTACAAAAAAATGCTACTAACCATAGCAAACTATGCCAAACTCACCTAAATTACTTCGGCTATCAAAAATCACCCCCAACTACACTTTACAGCAACAAACTAAGCCCAATCACTTTAAAATTACAAAAAAATGCTAAAAATCATCACAAACTATACCAGAATCACCTAAATTACTTCGGCTACCGTAAATCACCCCCAACTATCCCTTACCACAACAAACCAAACTATATCACCTTTAAATTACAAAAAAAGGTGTACAAATCATAACAAACTATGCCAGACTCACCTAAATTACTTCGCCTACTCTAAATCATCACCAACTAACCCTTACCACAACAAACTAAACCCAATCACTTTTAAATTACAAAAAAATGCTACTAACCATTGCAAACTATGCAAAACTCACCTAAATTACTTTGGCTATCAAAAATCACCCCCAACTATACTTTACAGCAACAAACTAAGCCCAATCACTTTAAAATTACAAAAGAATGCTAAAAATCATAACAAACTATACCAGAATCACCTAAATTACTTCGGCTACCGTAAATCACCCCCAACTATCTCTTACCACAACAAACCAAACCATATCATCTTAAAATTACAAAAAAAGGTGAACAAATTATAACAAACTATGCCAGACTCACCTAAATTACTTCGGCTACTCTAAATCATCACCAACTAACACTTACCACAACAAACTAAACCCAATCATTTTTAAATTACAAAAAAATTCTACTAACCATAGCAAACTATGCCAAACTCACCTAAATTACTTCGGCTACCATAAATCATCACCAACTAACCCTTACCACAACTAACTAAACCCAATCACTTTTAAATTACAGAAAAATGCTACTAACCATAGCAAACTATGCCAAACTCACCTAAATTACTTCGGCTATCAAAAATCACCCCCAACTACGCTTTACAGCAACAAACTAAGCCCAATCACTTTAAAATTACAAAAAAAATGCTAAAAATCATTACAAACTATACCAGAATCACCTAAATTACTTCGGCTACCGTAAATCACCCCCAACTATCCCTTACCACAACAAACCAAACCATATCATCTTAAAATTACAATAAAGGTGTACAAATCATAACAAACTATGCCAGACTCACCTAAATTACTTCGGCTACTCTAAATCATCACCAACTAACCCTTACCACAACAAACTAAACCCAATCACTTTTAAATTACAAAAAAATGCTACTAACCATAGCAAACTATGCCAAACTCACCTAAATTACTTCGGCTACCATAAATCATCACCAACTAACTAACCTAAATTACTTCGGCTACCGTAAATCACCCCCAACTATCCCTTACCACAACAAACTAAACCATATCATCTTAAAATTACAAAAAAAGGTGTACAAATCATAACAAACTATGCCAGACTCACCTAAATAACTTCGGCTACTCTAAATCATCACCAACTAACCCTTAACACAACAAACTAAACTTAATCACTTTTAAATTACAAAAAAATGCTACTAACCATAGCAAACTATGCCAAACTCACCTAAATTACTTCGGCTTCCATAAATCATCACCAACTAACCCTTACCACAACAAACTAAACCCAGTCACTTTTAAATTACAAAAAAATGCTACCAACCATAGCAAACTATGCCAAACTCACCTAAATTACTTCGGCTATCAAAAATCACCCCAACTAAACTTTACAGCAACAAACTAAGCCCAATCACTTTAAAATTATAAAAAAGTGCTAAAAATCATAACAAACTATACCAGAATCACCTAAATTACTTCGGCTACCGTAAATCACCCCCAACTATCCCTTACCACAACAAACCAAACCATATCATCTTAAAATTACAAAAAAAGGTGTACAAATCATAACAAACTATGCCAGACTCACCTAAATTACTTCGGCTACTCTAAATCATCACCAACTAACCCTTACCACAACAAACTAAACCCAATCACTTTTAAATTACAAAAAAATGCTACTAACCATAGCAAACTATGCCAAACTCACCTAAATTACTTCGGCTATCAAAAATCACCCCCAACTACACTTTACAGCAACAAACTAAGCCCAATCACTTTAAAATTACAAAAAAATGCTAAAAATCATAACAAACTATACAAGAATCACCTAAATTACTTCGGCTACCGTAAATCACCCCCAACTATCCCTTACCACAACAAACCAAACCATATCATCTTAAAATTACAATAAAGGTGTACAAATCATAACAAACTATGCCAGACTCACCTAAATTACTTCGGCTACTCTAAATCATCACCAACTAACCCTTACCACAACAAACTAAACCCAATCACTTTTAAATTACAAAAAAATTCTACTAACCATAGCAAACTATGCCAAACTCACCTAAATTACTTCGACTACCATAAATCATCACCAACTAACTAACCTAAATTACTTCGGCTACCGTAAATCACCCCCAACTATCCCTTACCACATCAAACTAAACCATATCATCTTAAAATTACAAAAAAATGTGTACAAATCATAACAAACTATGCCAGACTCACCTAAATTACTTCGGCTACTCTAAATCATCACCAACTAACCCTTACCACAACAAACTAAACCCAATCACTTTTAAATTACAAAAAAATGCTACTAACCATAGCAAACTATGCCAAACTCACCTAAATTACTTCGGCTATCAAAAATCACCCCCAACTACACTTTACAGCAACAAACTAAGCCCAATCACTTTAAAATTACAAAAAAATTCTAAAAATCATAACAAACTATACAAGAATCACCTAAATTACTTCGGCTACCGTAAATCACCCCCAACTATCCCTTACCACAACAAACCAAACCATATCATCTTAAAATTACAATAAAGTTGTACAAATCATAACAAACTATGCCAGACTCACCTAAATTACTTCGGCTACTCTAAATCATCACCAACTAACCCTTACCACAACAAACTAAACCCAATCACTTTTAAATTACAAAAAAATGCTACTAACCATAGCAAACTATGCCAAACTCACCTAAATTACTTCGGCTACCATAAATCATCACCAACTAACTAACCTAAATTACTTCGGCTACCGTAAATCACCCCCAACTATCCCTTACCACATCAAACTAAACCATATCATCTTAAAATTACAAAAAAAGGTGTACAAATCATCACAAACTATGCCAGACTCACCTAAATTACTTCGGCTACTCTAAATCATCACCAACTAACCCTTACCACAACAAACTAAACCCAATCAATTTTAAATTACAAAAAAATTCTACTAACCATAGCAAACTATGCCAAACTCACCTAAATTACTTCGGCTTCCATAAATCATCACCAACTAATCCTTACCACAACAAACTAAACCCAATCAATTTTAAATTACAAAAAATGCTACTAACCATAGCAAACTATGCCAAACTCACCTAAATTACTTCGGCTATCGAAAATCACCCCCAACTAAACTTTACAGCAACAAACTAAACCCAATCACTTTAAAATTATAAAAAAGTGCTAAAAATCATAACAAACTATACCAGAATCACCTAAATTACTTCGGCTACCGTAAATCACCCCTAACTATCCCTTACCACAACAAACCAAACCATATCATCTTAAAATTACAAAAAAAGGTGTACAAATCATAACAAACTATGCCAGACTCACCTAAAGTACTTCGGCTACTCTATATCATCACCAACTAACCCTTACCACAACAAACTAAACCCAATCACTTTTAAATTACAAAAAAATGCTACTAACCATAGCAAACTATGCCAAACTCAACTAAATTACTTCGGCTATCAAAAATCACCCCCAACTACACTTTACAGCAACAAACTAAGCCCAATCAATTTTAAATTACAAAAAAATGCTAAAAATCATAACAAACTATACCAGAATCACCTAAATTACTTCGGCTACGGTAAATCACCCCCAACTATCCCTTACCACAACAAACCAAACCATATCATCTTAAAATTACAAAAAAAGGTGTACAAATCATAACAAACTATGCCAGACTCACCTAAATTACTTCGGCTATTCTAAATCATCACCAACTAACCCTTACCACAACAAACTAAACCCAATCAATTTTAAATGACAAAAAAATGCTACTAACCATTGCAAACTATGCCAAACTCACCTAAATTACTTCGGCTATCAAAAATCACCCCCAACTACACTTTACAGCAACAATCTAAGCCCAATCACTTTAAAATTACAAAAAAATGTTAAAAATCATAACAAACTATATCAGAATCACCTAAATTACTTCGGCTAACGTAAATAACCCCCAACTATCCCTTACCACAACAAACCAAACCATATCATCTTAAAATTACAAAAAAAGGTGTACAAATCATAAAAAACTATGCCAGACTCACCTAAATTACTTCGGCTACTCTAAATCAACACCAACTAACCCTTACCAAAACAAAATAAACCCAATCACTTTTAAATTACAAAAAAATGCTACTAACCATAGCAAACTATGCCAAACTCACCTAAATTACTTCGGCTATCAAAAATCACCCCAACTACACTTTACAGCAACAAACTAAGCCCAATCACTTTAAAATTACAAAAAAATGCTAAAAATCATAACAAACTATACCAGAATCACCTAAATTACTTCGGCTACCGTAAATCACCCCCAACTATCCCTTACCACAACAAACCAAACTATATCACCTTTAAATTACAAAAAAGGTGTTCAAATCATAACAAACTATGCCAGACTCACCTAAATTACTTCGGCTACTCTAAATCATCACCAACTAACCCTTACCACAACAAACTAAACCCAATCACTTTTAAATTACAAAAAAATGCTACTAACCATAGCAAACTATGCCAAACTCACCTAAATTACTTTGGCTATCAAAAATCACCCCCAACTATACTTTACAGCAACAAACTAAGCCCAATCACTTTAAAATTACAAAAAAATGCTAAAAATCATTACAAACTATACCAGAATCACCTAAATTACTTCGGCTACCGTAAATCACCCCCAACTATCTCTTACCACAACAAACCAAACCATATCATCTTAAAATTACAAAAAAAGGTGAACAAATCATAACAAACTATGCCAGACTCACCTAAATTACTTCGGCTACTCTAAATCATCACCAACTAACCCTTACCACAACAAACTAAACCCAATCATTTTTAAATTACAAAAAAATTCTACTAACCATAGCAAACTATGCCAAACTCACCTAAATTACTTCGGCTACCATAAATCATCACCAACTAACCCTTACCACAACAAACTAAACCCAATCACTTTTAAATTACAAAAAAATGCTACTAACCATAGCAAACTATGCCAAACTCACCTAAATTACTTCGGCTATCAAAAATCACCCCCAACTACACTTTACAGCAACAAACTAAGCCCAATCACTTTAAAATTACAAAAAAATGCTAAAAATCATAACAAACTATACAAGAATCACCTAAATTACTTCGGCTACCGTAAATCACCCCCAACTATCCCTTACCACAACAAACCAAACCATATCATCTTAAAATTACAAAAAAAGGTGAACAAATCATAACAAACTATGCCAGACTCACCTAAATTACTTCGGCTACTCTAAATCATCACCAACTAACCCTTACCACAACAAACTAAACCCAATCATTTTTAAATTACAAAAAAATTCTACTAACCATAGCAAACTATGCCAAACTCACCTAAATTACTTCGGCTACCATAAATCATCACCAACTAACTAACCTAAATTACTTCGGCTACCGTAAATCACCCCCAACTATCCCTTACCACATCAAACTAAACCATATCATCTTAAAATTACAAAAAAAGGTGTACAAATCATCACAAACTATGCCAGACTCACCTAAATTACTTCGGCTACTCTAAATCATCACCAACTAACCCTTACCACAACAAACTAAACCCAATCACTTTTAAATTACAAAAAAATGCTACTAACCATAGCAAACTATGCCAAACTCACCTAAATTACTTCGGCTTCCATAAATCATCACCAACTAATCGTTACCACAACAAACTAAACCCAATCAATTTTAAATTACAAAAAATGCTACTAACCATAGCAAACTATGCCAAACTCACCTAAATTACTTCGGCTATCAAAAATCACCCCCAACTAAACTTTACAGCAACAAACTAAACCCAATCACTTTAAAATTATAAAAAAGTGCTAAAAATCATAACAAACTATACCAGAATCACCTAAATTACTTCGGCTACCGTAAATCACCCCTAACTATCCCTTACCACAACAAACCAAACCATATCATCTTAAAATTACAAAAAAAGGTGTACAAATCATAACAAACTATGCCAGACTCACCTAAATTACTTCGGCCACTCTAAATCATCACCAACTAACCCTTACCACAACAAACTAAACCCAATCACTTTTAAATTACAAAAAAATGCTACTAACCATAGCAAACTATGCCAAACTCACCTAAATTACTTCGGCTATCAAAAATCACCCCCAACTACACTTTACAGCAACAAACTAAGCCCAATCACTTTAAAATTACAAAAAAATGCTAAAAATCATAACAAACTATACCAGAATCATCTAAATTACTTCGGCTACCGTAAATCATCCCCAACTATCCCTTACCACAACAAACCAAACCATATCATCTTAAAATTACAAAAAAAGGTGTACAAATCATAACAAACTATGCCAGACTCACCTAAATTACTTCGGCTACTCTAAATCATCACCAACTAACCCTTACCACAACAAACTAAACCCAATCACTTTTAAATTACAAAAAAATGCTACTAACCATAGCAAACTATGCCAAACTCACCTAAATTACTTCGGCTATCAAAAATCACCCCCAACTACACTTTACAGCAACAAACTAAGCCCAATCACTTTAAAATTACAAAAAAATGCTAAAAATCATAACAAACTATACAAGAATCACCTAAATTACTTCGGCTACCGTAAATCATCCCCAACTATCCCTTACCACAACAAACCAAACCATATCATTTTAAAATTACAAAAAAAGGTGTACAAATCATAACAAACTATGCCAGACTCACCTAAATTACTTCGGCTACTCTAAATCATAACCAACTAACCCTTACCACAACAAACTAAATCCAATCACTTTTAAATTACAAAAAAATGCTACTAACCATAGCAAACTATGCCAAATTCACCTAAATTACTTCGGCTATCAAAAATCACCCCCAACTACACTTTACAGCAACAAACTAAGCCCAATCACTTTAAAATTACAAAAAAATGCTAAAAATCATAACAAACTATACCAGAATCACCTAAATTACTTCGGCTACCGTAAATCATCCCCAACTATCCCTTACCACAACAAACCAAACCATATCATTTTAAAATTACAAAAAAAAGTGTACAAATCATAACAATCTATGCCAGACTCACCTAAATTACTTCGGCTAATCTAAATTATCACCAACTAACCCTTACCACAACAAATTAAACCCAATCACTTTTAAATTACAAAAAAATGCTACTAACCATAGCAAACTATGCCAAACGCACCTAAATTACTTCGGCTATCAAAAATCACCCCCAACTAAACTTTACAGCAACAAACTAAACCCAATCACTTTAAAATTATAAAAAAGTGCTAAAAATCATAACAAACTATACCAGAATCACCTAAATTACTTCGGCTACCGTAAATCACCCCTAACTATCCCTTACCACAACAAACCAAACCATATCATCTTAAAATTACAAAAAAAGGTGTACAAATCATAACAAACTATGCCAGACTCACCTAAAGTACTTCGGCTACTCTATATCATCACCAACTAACCCTTACCACAACAAACTAAACCCAATCACTTTTAAATTACAAAAAAATGCTACTAACCATAGCAAACTATGCCAAACTCACCTAAATTACTTCGGCTATCAAAAATCACCCCCAACTACACTTTACAGCAACAAACTAAGCCCAATCAATTTTAAATTACAAAAAAATGCTAAAAATCATAACAAACTATACCAGAATCACCTAAATTACTTCGGCTACCGTAAATCATCCCCAACTATCCCTTACCACAACAAACCAAACCATATCATCTTAAAATTACAAAAAAAGGTGTACAAATCATAACAAACTATGCCAGACTCACCTAAATTACTTCGGCTACTCTAAATCATCACCAACTAACCCTTACCACAACAAACTAAACCCAATCAATTTTAAATGACAAAAAAATGCTACTAACCATTGCAAACTATGCCAAACTCACCTAAATTACTTCGGCTACCATAAATCATTACAAACTAACCCTTACCACAACAAACTAAACCCAATCACATTTAAATTACAAAAAAATTCTACTAACCATAGCAAACTATGCCAAACTTACCTAAATTACTTCGGCTACGGTAAATCACCCCCAACTATCCCTTACCACAACAAACCAAACCATATCATCTTAAAATTACAAAAAAAGGTGTACAAATCATAACAAACTATGCCAGACTCACCTAAATTACTTCGGCTATTCTAAATCATCACCAACTAACCCTTACCACAACAAACTAAACCCAATCAATTTTAAATGACAAAAAAATGCTACTAACCATTGCAAACTATGCCAAACTCACCTAAATTACTTCGGCTATCAAAAATCACCCCCAACTACACTTTACAGCAACAATCTAAGCCCAATCACTTTAAAATTACAAAAAAATGTTAAAAATCATAACAAACTATATCAGAATCACCTAAATTACTTCGGCTAACGTAAATAACCCCCAACTATCCCTTACCACAACAAACCAAACCATATCATCTTAAAATTACAAAAAAAGGTGTACAAATCATAAAAAACTATGCCAGACTCACCTAAATTACTTCGGCTACTCTAAATCAACACCAACTAACCCTTACCAAAACAAAATAAACCCAATCACTTTTAAATTACAAAAAAATGCTACTAACCATAGCAAACTATGCCAAACTCACCTAAATTACTTCGGCTATCAAAAATCACCCCAACTACACTTTACAGCAACAAACTAAGCCCAATCACTTTAAAATTACAAAAAAATGCTAAAAATCATAACAAACTATACCAGAATCACCTAAATTACTTCGGCTACCGTAAATCACCCCCAACTATCCCTTACCACAACAAACCAAACTATATCACCTTTAAATTACAAAAAAGGTGTTCAAATCATAACAAACTATGCCAGACTCACCTAAATTACTTCGGCTACTCTAAATCATCACCAACTAACCCTTACCACAACAAACTAAACCCAATCACTTTTAAATTACAAAAAAATGCTACTAACCATAGCAAACTATGCCAAACTCACCTAAATTACTTTGGCTATCAAAAATCACCCCCAACTATACTTTACAGCAACAAACTAAGCCCAATCACTTTAAAATTACAAAAAAATGCTAAAAATCATAACAAACTATACCAGAATCACCTAAATTACTTCGGCTACCGTAAATCACCCCCAACTATCTCTTACCACAACAAACCAAACCATATCATCTTACAAAAAAAGGTGAACAAATCATAACAAACTATGCCAGACTCACCTAAATTACTTCGGCTACTCTAAATCATCACCAACTAACCCTTACCACAACAAACTAAACCCAATCATTTTTAAATTACAAAAAAATTCTACTAACCATAGCAAACTATGCCAAACTCACCTAAATTACTTCGGCTACCATAAATCATCACCAACTAACTAACCTAAATTACTTCGGCTACCGTAAATCACCCCCAACTATCCCTTACCACATCAAACTAAACCATATCATCTTAAAATTACAAAAAAAGGTGTACAAATCATCACAAACTATGCCAGACTCACCTAAATTACTTCGGCTACTCTAAATCATCACCAACTAATCGTTACCACAACAAACTAAACCCAATCAATTTTAAATTACAAAAAATGCTACTAACCATAGCAAACTATGCCAAACTCACCTAAATTACTTCGGCTATCAAAAATCACCCCCAACTAAACTTTACAGCAACAAACTAAACCCAATCACTTTAAAATTATAAAAAAGTGCTAAAAATCATAACAAACTATACCAGAATCACCTAAATTACTTCGGCTACCGTAAATCACCCCTAACTATCCCTTACCACAACAAACCAAACCATATCATCTTAAAATTACAAAAAAAGGTGTACAAATCATAACAAACTATGCCAGACTCACCTAAATTACTTCGGCTACTCTAAATCATCACCAACTAACCCTTACCACAACAAACTAAACCCAATCACTTTTAAATTACAAAAAAATGCTACTAACCATAGCAAACTATGCCAAACTCACCTAAATTACTTCGGCTATCAAAAATCACCCCCAACTACACTTTACAGCAACAAACTAAGCCCAATCACTTTAAAATTACAAAAAAATGCTAAAAATCATAACAAACTATACAAGAATCACCTAAATTACTTCGGCTACCGTAAATCATCCCCAACTATCCCTTACCACAACAAACCAAACCATATCATTTTAAAATTACAAAAAAAAGTGTACAAATTATAACAATCTATGCCAGACTCACCTAAATTACTTCGGCTAATCTAAATCATCACCAACTAACCCTTACCACAACAAATTAAACCCAATCACTTTTAAATTACAAAAAAATGCTACTAACCATAGCAAACTATGCCAAACTCACCTAAATTACTTCGGCTATCAAAAATCACCCCCAACTACACTTTACAGCAACAAACTAAGCCCAATCACTTTAAAATTACAAAAAAATGCTAAAAATCATAACAAACTATACCAGAATCATCTAAATTACTTCGGCTACCGTAAATCATCCCCAACTATCCCTTACCACAACAAACCAAACCATATCATCTTAAAATTACAAAAAAAGGTGTACAAATCATAACAAACTATGCCAGACTCACCTAAATTACTTCGGCTACTCTAAATCATCACCAACTAACCCTTACCACAACAAACTAAACCCAATCACTTTTAAATTACAAAAAAATGCTACTAACCATAGCAAACTATGCCAAACTCACCTAAATTACTTCGGCTATCAAAAATCACCCCCAACTACACTTTACAGCAACAAACTAAGCCCAATCACTTTAAAATTACAAAAAAATGCTAAAAATCATAACAAACTATACAAGAATCACCTAAATTACTTCGGCTACCGTAAATCATCCCCAACTATCCCTTACCACAACAAACCAAACCATATCATTTTAAAATTACAAAAAAAGGTGTACAAATCATAACAAACTATGCCAGACTCACCTAAATTACTTCGGCTACTCTAAATCATAACCAACTAACCCTTACCACAACAAACTAAATCCAATCACTTTTAAATTACAAAAAAATGCTACTAACCATAGCAAACTATGCCAAATTCACCTAAATTACTTCGGCTATCAAAAATCACCCCCAACTACACTTTACAGCAACAAACTAAGCCCAATCACTTTAAAATTACAAAAAAATGCTAAAAAACATAACAAACTATACCAGAATCACCTAAATTACTTCGGCTACCGTAAATCATCCCCAACTATCCCTTACCACAACAAACCAAACCATATCATTTTAAAATTACAAAAAAAAGTGTACAAATCATAACAATCTATGCCAGACTCACCTAAATTACTTCGGCTAATCTAAATTATCACCAACTAACCCTTACCACAACAAATTAAACCCAATCACTTTTAAATTACAAAAAAATGCTACTAACCATAGCAAACTATGCCAAACGCACCTAAATTACTTCGGCTATCAAAAATCACACCCAACTACACTTTACAGCAACAAACTAAGCTCAATTACTTTAAAATTACAAAAAAATGCTAAAAATCATAACAAACTATACCAGAATCACCTAAATTACTTCGGCTACCGTAAATCACCCCCAACTATCCCTTACCACAACAAACCAAACCATATCATCTTAAAGTTACAAAAAAAGGTGAACAAATCATAACAAACTATGCCAGACTCACCTAAATTACTTCGGCTACTCTAAATCATCACCAACTAACCCTTACAACAACAAACTAAATCCAATCACTTTTAAATTACAAAAAAATGCTGCCAACCATAGCAAACTATGCCAAACTCACCTAAATTACTTCGGCTATCAAAAATTACCCCCAACTACACTTTACAGCAACAAACTAAGCCCAATCACTTTAAAATTACAAAAAAATGCTAAAAATCATAACAAACTATACCAGAATCACCTAAATTACTTCGGCTACCGTAAATCACTCCCAACTATCCCTTACCACAACAAACCAAATCATATCATCTTAATATTACAAAAAAAGGTGTACAAATCATAACAAACTATGCCAGACTCACCTAAATTACTTCGGCTACTCTAAGTCATCACCAACTAACCCTTACCACAACAAACTAAACCCAATCACTTTTAAATTACAAAAAAATGCTACTAACCATAGCAAACTATGCCAAACTCACCTAAATTACTTCGGCTATCAAAAATCACCCCCAACTACACTTTACAGCAACAAACTAAGCCCAATCACTTTAAAATTACAAAAAAATGCTAAAAATGATAACAAACTATACCAGAATCACCTAAATTACTTCGGCTAATGTAAATCACCCCCAACTATCCCTTACCACAACAAACCAAATCATATCATCTTAATATTACAAAAAAAGGTGTACAAATCATAACAAACTATGCCAGACTCACCTAAATTACTTCGGCTACTCTAAATCATCACCAACTAACCCTTACCACAACAAACTAAACCCAATCACTTTTAAATTACAAAAAAATGCTACTAACCATAGCAAACTATGCCAAACTCACGTAAATTACTTCGGCTATCAAAAATCACTTCCAACTACACTATACAGCAACAAACTAAGCCCAATCACTTTAAAATTACAAAAGAATGGTAAAAATCATAACAAACTATACCAGAATTACCTAAATTACTTCGGCTACCGTAAATCACCCCCAACTATCCCTTACCACAACAAATTAAATCATATCATCTTAATATTACAAAAAAAGGTGTACAAATCATAACAAACTATGCCAGACTCACCTAAATTACTTCGGCTACTCTAAATCATCACCAACTAACCCTTACCACAACAAACTAAACCCAATCACTTTTAAATTACAAAAAAATGCTACTAACCATAGCAAACTATGCCAAACTCACGTAAATTACTTCGGCTATCAAAAATCACTTCCAACTACACTATACAGCAACAAACTAAGCCCAATCACTTTAAAATTACAAAAGAATGGTAAAAATCATAACAAACTATACCAGAATTACCTAAATTACTTCGGCTACCGTAAATCACCCCCAACTATCCCTTACCACAACAAACCAAACCATATCATCTTAAAATTACAAAAAAAGATGTACAAATCATAACAAACTATGCCAGACTCACCTAAATTACTTCGGCTACTCTAAATCATCACCAACTAACCCTTACAACAACAAACTAAATCCAATCACTTTTAAATTACAAAAAAATGCTGCCAACCATAGCAAACTATGCCAAACTCACCTAAATTACTTCGGCTATCAAAAATTACCCCCAACTACACTTTACAGCAACAAACTAAGCCCAATCACTTTAAAATTACAAAAAAATGCTAAAAATCATAACAAACTATACCAAAATCAATTAAATTACTTCGGCTACCGTAAATCACTCCCAACTATCCCTTACCACAACAAACCAAATCATATCATCTTAATATTACAAAAAAAGGTGTACAAATCATAACAAACTATGCCAGACTCACCTAAATTACTTCGGCTACTCTAAATCATCACCAACTAACCCTTACCACAACAAACTAAACCCAATCACTTTTAAAATACAAAAAAATGCTACTAACCATAGCAAACTATGCCAAACTCACCTAAATTACTTCGGCTATCAAAAATCACCCCCAACTACACTTTACAGCAACAAACTAAGCCCAATCACTTTAAAATTACAAAAAAATGCTAAAAATGATAACAAACTATACCAGAATCACCTAAATTACTTCGGCTAATGTAAATCACCCCCAACTATCCCTTACCACAACAAACCAAACCATATCATCTTAAAATTACAAAAAAGGTGTACAAATCATAACAAACTATGCCAGACTCACCTAAATTACTTCGGCTACTCAAAATCATCACCAACTAACCCTTACCACAACAAACTAAACCCAATCACTTTTAAATTACAAAAAAATGCTACTAACCATAGCAAACTATGCCAAACTCACCTAAATTACTTCGGCTATCAAAAATCACCCCCAACTACACTTTACAGCAACAAACTAAGCCCAATCACTTTAAAATTAAAAAAAAATGCTAAAAATGATAACAAACTATACCAGAATCACCTAAATTACTTCGGCTAATGTAAATCACCCCCAACTATGCCTTACCACAACAAACCAAATCATATCATCTTAATATTACAAAAAAAGGTGTACAAATCATAACAAACTATGCCAGACTCACCTAAATTACTTCGGCTACTCTAAATCATCACCAACTAACCCTTACCACAACAAACTAAACCCAATCATTTTTAAATTACAAAAAAATTCTACTAACCATAGCAAACTATGCCAAACTCACCTAAATTACTTCGGCTACCATAAATCATCACCAACTAACTAACCTAAATTACTTCGGCTACCGTAAATCACCCCCAACTATCCCTTACCACATCAAACTAAACCATATCATCTTAAAATTACAAAAAAAGGTGTACAAATCATCACAAACTATGCCAGACTCACCTAAATTACTTCGGCTACTCTAAATCATCACCAACTATCCCTTACCACAACAAACTAAACCCAATCACTTTTAAATTACAAAAAAATGCTACTAACCATAGCAAACTATGCCAAACTCACCTAAATTACTTCGGCTTCCATAAATCATCACCAACTAATCGTTACCACAACAAACTAAACCCAATCAATTTTAAATTACAAAAAATGCTACTAACCATAGCAAACTATGCCAAACTCACCTAAATTACTTCGGCTATCAAAAATCACCCCCAACTAAACTTTACAGCAACAAACTAAACCCAATCACTTTAAAATTATAAAAAAGTGCTAAAAATCATAACAAACTATACCAGAATCACCTAAATTACTTCGGCTACCGTAAATCACCCCTAACTATCCCTTACCACAACAAACCAAACCATATCATCTTAAAATTACAAAAAAAGGTGTACAAATCATAACAAACTATGCCAGACTCACCTAAATTACTTCGGCCACTCTAAATCATCACCAACTAACCCTTACCACAACAAACTAAACCCAATCACTTTTAAATTACAAAAAAATGCTACTAACCATAGCAAACTATGCCAAACTCACCTAAATTACTTCGGCTATCAAAAATCACCCCCAACTACACTTTACAGCAACAAACTAAGCCCAATCACTTTAAAATTACAAAAAAATGCTAAAAATCATAACAAACTATACAAGAATCACCTAAATTACTTCGGCTACCGTAAATCATCCCCAACTATCCCTTACCACAACAAACCAAACCATATCATTTTAAAATTACAAAAAAAAGTGTACAAATTATAACAATCTATGCCAGACTCACCTAAATTACTTCGGCTAATCTAAATCATCACCAACTAACCCTTACCACAACAAATTAAACCCAATCACTTTTAAATTACAAAAAAATGCTACTAACCATAGCAAACTATGCCAAACTCACCTAAATTACTTCGGCTATCAAAAATCACCCCCAACTACACTTTACAGCAACAAACTAAGCCCAATCACTTTAAAATTACAAAAAAATGCTAAAAATCATAACAAACTATACCAGAATCATCTAAATTACTTCGGCTACCGTAAATCATCCCCAACTATCCCTTACCACAACAAACCAAACCATATCATCTTAAAATTACAAAAAAAGGTGTACAAATCATAACAAACTATGCCAGACTCACCTAAATTACTTCGGCTACTCTAAATCATCACCAACTAACCCTTACCACAACAAACTAAACCCAATCACTTTTAAATTACAAAAAAATGCTACTAACCATAGCAAACTATGCCAAACTCACCTAAATTACTTCGGCTATCAAAAATCACCCCCAACTACACTTTACAGCAACAAACTAAGCCCAATCACTTTAAAATTACAAAAAAATGCTAAAAATCATAACAAACTATACAAGAATCACCTAAATTACTTCGGCTACCGTAAATCATCCCCAACTATCCCTTACCACAACAAACCAAACCATATCATTTTAAAATTACAAAAAAAGGTGTACAAATCATAACAAACTATGCCAGACTCACCTAAATTACTTCGGCTACTCTAAATCATAACCAACTAACCCTTACCACAACAAACTAAATCCAATCACTTTTAAATTACAAAAAAATGCTACTAACCATAGCAAACTATGCCAAATTCACCTAAATTACTTCGGCTATCAAAAATCACCCCCAACTACACTTTACAGCAACAAACTAAGCCCAATCACTTTAAAATTACAAAAAAATGCTAAAAATCATAACAAACTATACCAGAATCACCTAAATTACTTCGGCTACCGTAAATCATCCCCAACTATCCCTTACCACAACAAACCAAACCATATCATTTTAAAATTACAAAAAAAAGTGTACAAATCATAACAATCTATGCCAGACTCACCTAAATTACTTCGGCTAATCTAAATTATCACCAACTAACCCTTACCACAACAAATTAAACCCAATCACTTTTAAATTACAAAAAAATGCTACTAACCATAGCAAACTATGCCAAACGCACCTAAATTACTTCGGCTATCAAAAATCACCCCCAACTAAACTTTACAGCAACAAACTAAACCCAATCACTTTAAAATTATAAAAAAGTGCTAAAAATCATAACAAACTATACCAGAATCACCTAAATTACTTCGGCTACCGTAAATCACCCCTAACTATCCCTTACCACAACAAACCAAACCATATCATCTTAAAATTACAAAAAAAGGTGTACAAATCATAACAAACTATGCCAGACTCACCTAAAGTACTTCGGCTACTCTATATCATCACCAACTAACCCTTACCACAACAAACTAAACCCAATCACTTTTAAATTACAAAAAAATGCTACTAACCATAGCAAACTATGCCAAACTCACCTAAATTACTTCGGCTATCAAAAATCACCCCCAACTACACTTTACAGCAACAAACTAAGCCCAATCAATTTTAAATTACAAAAAAATGCTAAAAATCATAACAAACTATACCAGAATCACCTAAATTACTTCGGCTACCGTAAATCATCCCCAACTATCCCTTACCACAACAAACCAAACCATATCATCTTAAAATTACAAAAAAAGGTGTACAAATCATAACAAACTATGCCAGACTCACCTAAATTACTTCGGCTACTCTAAATCATCACCAACTAACCCTTACCACAACAAACTAAACCCAATCAATTTTAAATGACAAAAAAATGCTACTAACCATTGCAAACTATGCCAAACTCACCTAAATTACTTCGGCTACCATAAATCATTACAAACTAACCCTTACCACAACAAACTAAACCCAATCACATTTAAATTACAAAAAAATTCTACTAACCATAGCAAACTATGCCAAACTTACCTAAATTACTTCGGCTACGGTAAATCACCCCCAACTATCCCTTACCACAACAAACCAAACCATATCATCTTAAAATTACAAAAAAAGGTGTACAAATCATAACAAACTATGCCAGACTCACCTAAATTACTTCGGCTATTCTAAATCATCACCAACTAACCCTTACCACAACAAACTAAACCCAATCAATTTTAAATGACAAAAAAATGCTACTAACCATTGCAAACTATGCCAAACTCACCTAAATTACTTCGGCTATCAAAAATCACCCCCAACTACACTTTACAGCAACAATCTAAGCCCAATCACTTTAAAATTACAAAAAAATGTTAAAAATCATAACAAACTATATCAGAATCACCTAAATTACTTCGGCTAACGTAAATAACCCCCAACTATCCCTTACCACAACAAACCAAACCATATCATCTTAAAATTACAAAAAAAGGTGTACAAATCATAAAAAACTATGCCAGACTCACCTAAATTACTTCGGCTACTCTAAATCAACACCAACTAACCCTTACCAAAACAAAATAAACCCAATCACTTTTAAATTACAAAAAAATGCTACTAACCATAGCAAACTATGCCAAACTCACCTAAATTACTTCGGCTATCAAAAATCACCCCAACTACACTTTACAGCAACAAACTAAGCCCAATCACTTTAAAATTACAAAAAAATGCTAAAAATCATAACAAACTATACCAGAATCACCTAAATTACTTCGGCTACCGTAAATCACCCCCAACTATCCCTTACCACAACAAACCAAACTATATCACCTTTAAATTACAAAAAAGGTGTTCAAATCATAACAAACTATGCCAGACTCACCTAAATTACTTCGGCTACTCTAAATCATCACCAACTAACCCTTACCACAACAAACTAAACCCAATCACTTTTAAATTACAAAAAAATGCTACTAACCATAGCAAACTATGCCAAACTCACCTAAATTACTTTGGCTATCAAAAATCACCCCCAACTATACTTTACAGCAACAAACTAAGCCCAATCACTTTAAAATTACAAAAAAATGCTAAAAATCATAACAAACTATACCAGAATCACCTAAATTACTTCGGCTACCGTAAATCACCCCCAACTATCTCTTACCACAACAAACCAAACCATATCATCTTAAAATTACAAAAAAAGGTGAACAAATCATAACAAACTATGCCAGACTCACCTAAATTACTTCGGCTACTCTAAATCATCACCAACTAACCCTTACCACAACAAACTAAACCCAATCATTTTTAAATTACAAAAAAATTCTACTAACCATAGCAAACTATGCCAAACTCACCTAAATTACTTCGGCTACCATAAATCATCACCAACTAACCCTTACCACAACAAACTAAACCCAATCACTTTTAAATTACAAAAAAATGCTACTAACCATAGCAAACTATGCCAAACTCACCTAAATTACTTCGGCTATCAAAAATCACCCCCAACTACACTTTACAGCAACAAACTAAGCCCAATCACTTTAAAATTACAAAAAAATGCTAAAAATCATAACAAACTATACAAGAATCACCTAAATTACTTCGGCTACCGTAAATCACCCCCAACTATCCCTTACCACAACAAACCAAACCATATCATCTTAAAATTACAAAAAAAGGTGAACAAATCATAACAAACTATGCCAGACTCACCTAAATTACTTCGGCTACTCTAAATCATCACCAACTAACCCTTACCACAACAAACTAAACCCAATCATTTTTAAATTACAAAAAAATTCTACTAACCATAGCAAACTATGCCAAACTCACCTAAATTACTTCGGCTACCATAAATCATCACCAACTAACTAACCTAAATTACTTCGGCTACCGTAAATCACCCCCAACTATCCCTTACCACATCAAACTAAACCATATCATCTTAAAATTACAAAAAAAGGTGTACAAATCATCACAAACTATGCCAGACTCACCTAAATTACTTCGGCTACTCTAAATCATCACCAACTAACCCTTACCACAACAAACTAAACCCAATCACTTTTAAATTACAAAAAAATGCTACTAACCATAGCAAACTATGCCAAACTCACCTAAATTACTTCGGCTTCCATAAATCATCACCAACTAATCGTTACCACAACAAACTAAACCCAATCAATTTTAAATTACAAAAAATGCTACTAACCATAGCAAACTATGCCAAACTCACCTAAATTACTTCGGCTATCAAAAATCACCCCCAACTAAACTTTACAGCAACAAACTAAACCCAATCACTTTAAAATTATAAAAAAGTGCTAAAAATCATAACAAACTATACCAGAATCACCTAAATTACTTCGGCTACCGTAAATCACCCCTAACTATCCCTTACCACAACAAACCAAACCATATCATCTTAAAATTACAAAAAAAGGTGTACAAATCATAACAAACTATGCCAGACTCACCTAAATTACTTCGGCTACTCTAAATCATCACCAACTAACCCTTACCACAACAAACTAAACCCAATCACTTTTAAATTACAAAAAAATGCTACTAACCATAGCAAACTATGCCAAACTCACCTAAATTACTTCGGCTATCAAAAATCACCCCCAACTACACTTTACAGCAACAAACTAAGCCCAATCACTTTAAAATTACAAAAAAATGCTAAAAATCATAACAAACTATACAAGAATCACCTAAATTACTTCGGCTACCGTAAATCATCCCCAACTATCCCTTACCACAACAAACCAAACCATATCATTTTAAAATTACAAAAAAAAGTGTACAAATTATAACAATCTATGCCAGACTCACCTAAATTACTTCGGCTAATCTAAATCATCACCAACTAACCCTTACCACAACAAATTAAACCCAATCACTTTTAAATTACAAAAAAATGCTACTAACCATAGCAAACTATGCCAAACTCACCTAAATTACTTCGGCTATCAAAAATCACCCCCAACTACACTTTACAGCAACAAACTAAGCCCAATCACTTTAAAATTACAAAAAAATGCTAAAAATCATAACAAACTATACCAGAATCATCTAAATTACTTCGGCTACCGTAAATCATCCCCAACTATCCCTTACCACAACAAACCAAACCATATCATCTTAAAATTACAAAAAAAGGTGTACAAATCATAACAAACTATGCCAGACTCACCTAAATTACTTCGGCTACTCTAAATCATCACCAACTAACCCTTACCACAACAAACTAAACCCAATCACTTTTAAATTACAAAAAAATGCTACTAACCATAGCAAACTATGCCAAACTCACCTAAATTACTTCGGCTATCAAAAATCACCCCCAACTACACTTTACAGCAACAAACTAAGCCCAATCACTTTAAAATTACAAAAAAATGCTAAAAATCATAACAAACTATACAAGAATCACCTAAATTACTTCGGCTACCGTAAATCATCCCCAACTATCCCTTACCACAACAAACCAAACCATATCATTTTAAAATTACAAAAAAAGGTGTACAAATCATAACAAACTATGCCAGACTCACCTAAATTACTTCGGCTACTCTAAATCATAACCAACTAACCCTTACCACAACAAACTAAATCCAATCACTTTTAAATTACAAAAAAATGCTACTAACCATAGCAAACTATGCCAAATTCACCTAAATTACTTCGGCTATCAAAAATCACCCCCAACTACACTTTACAGCAACAAACTAAGCCCAATCACTTTAAAATTACAAAAAAATGCTAAAAAACATAACAAACTATACCAGAATCACCTAAATTACTTCGGCTACCGTAAATCATCCCCAACTATCCCTTACCACAACAAACCAAACCATATCATTTTAAAATTACAAAAAAAAGTGTACAAATCATAACAATCTATGCCAGACTCACCTAAATTACTTCGGCTAATCTAAATTATCACCAACTAACCCTTACCACAACAAATTAAACCCAATCACTTTTAAATTACAAAAAAATGCTACTAACCATAGCAAACTATGCCAAACGCACCTAAATTACTTCGGCTATCAAAAATCACACCCAACTACACTTTACAGCAACAAACTAAGCTCAATTACTTTAAAATTACAAAAAAATGCTAAAAATCATAACAAACTATACCAGAATCACCTAAATTACTTCGGCTACCGTAAATCACCCCCAACTATCCCTTACCACAACAAACCAAACCATATCATCTTAAAGTTACAAAAAAAGGTGAACAAATCATAACAAACTATGCCAGACTCACCTAAATTACTTCGGCTACTCTAAATCATCACCAACTAACCCTTACAACAACAAACTAAATCCAATCACTTTTAAATTACAAAAAAATGCTGCCAACCATAGCAAACTATGCCAAACTCACCTAAATTACTTCGGCTATCAAAAATTACCCCCAACTACACTTTACAGCAACAAACTAAGCCCAATCACTTTAAAATTACAAAAAAATGCTAAAAATCATAACAAACTATACCAGAATCACCTAAATTACTTCGGCTACCGTAAATCACTCCCAACTATCCCTTACCACAACAAACCAAATCATATCATCTTAATATTACAAAAAAAGGTGTACAAATCATAACAAACTATGCCAGACTCACCTAAATTACTTCGGCTACTCTAAGTCATCACCAACTAACCCTTACCACAACAAACTAAACCCAATCACTTTTAAATTACAAAAAAATGCTACTAACCATAGCAAACTATGCCAAACTCACCTAAATTACTTCGGCTATCAAAAATCACCCCCAACTACACTTTACAGCAACAAACTAAGCCCAATCACTTTAAAATTACAAAAAAATGCTAAAAATGATAACAAACTATACCAGAATCACCTAAATTACTTCGGCTAATGTAAATCACCCCCAACTATCCCTTACCACAACAAACCAAATCATATCATCTTAATATTACAAAAAAAGGTGTACAAATCATAACAAACTATGCCAGACTCACCTAAATTACTTCGGCTACTCTAAATCATCACCAACTAACCCTTACCACAACAAACTAAACCCAATCACTTTTAAATTACAAAAAAATGCTACTAACCATAGCAAACTATGCCAAACTCACGTAAATTACTTCGGCTATCAAAAATCACTTCCAACTACACTATACAGCAACAAACTAAGCCCAATCACTTTAAAATTACAAAAGAATGGTAAAAATCATAACAAACTATACCAGAATTACCTAAATTACTTCGGCTACCGTAAATCACCCCCAACTATCCCTTACCACAACAAATTAAATCATATCATCTTAATATTACAAAAAAAGGTGTACAAATCATAACAAACTATGCCAGACTCACCTAAATTACTTCGGCTACTCTAAATCATCACCAACTAACCCTTACCACAACAAACTAAACCCAATCACTTTTAAATTACAAAAAAATGCTACTAACCATAGCAAACTATGCCAAACTCACGTAAATTACTTCGGCTATCAAAAATCACTTCCAACTACACTATACAGCAACAAACTAAGCCCAATCACTTTAAAATTACAAAAGAATGGTAAAAATCATAACAAACTATACCAGAATTACCTAAATTACTTCGGCTACCGTAAATCACCCCCAACTATCCCTTACCACAACAAACCAAACCATATCATCTTAAAATTACAAAAAAAGATGTACAAATCATAACAAACTATGCCAGACTCACCTAAATTACTTCGGCTACTCTAAATCATCACCAACTAACCCTTACAACAACAAACTAAATCCAATCACTTTTAAATTACAAAAAAATGCTGCCAACCATAGCAAACTATGCCAAACTCACCTAAATTACTTCGGCTATCAAAAATTACCCCCAACTACACTTTACAGCAACAAACTAAGCCCAATCACTTTAAAATTACAAAAAAATGCTAAAAATCATAACAAACTATACCAAAATCAATTAAATTACTTCGGCTACCGTAAATCACTCCCAACTATCCCTTACCACAACAAACCAAATCATATCATCTTAATATTACAAAAAAAGGTGTACAAATCATAACAAACTATGCCAGACTCACCTAAATTACTTCGGCTACTCTAAATCATCACCAACTAACCCTTACCACAACAAACTAAACCCAATCACTTTTAAAATACAAAAAAATGCTACTAACCATAGCAAACTATGCCAAACTCACCTAAATTACTTCGGCTATCAAAAATCACCCCCAACTACACTTTACAGCAACAAACTAAGCCCAATCACTTTAAAATTACAAAAAAATGCTAAAAATGATAACAAACTATACCAGAATCACCTAAATTACTTCGGCTAATGTAAATCACCCCCAACTATCCCTTACCACAACAAACCAAACCATATCATCTTAAAATTACAAAAAAGGTGTACAAATCATAACAAACTATGCCAGACTCACCTAAATTACTTCGGCTACTCAAAATCATCACCAACTAACCCTTACCACAACAAACTAAACCCAATCACTTTTAAATTACAAAAAAATGCTACTAACCATAGCAAACTATGCCAAACTCACCTAAATTACTTCGGCTATCAAAAATCACCCCCAACTACACTTTACAGCAACAAACTAAGCCCAATCACTTTAAAATTAAAAAAAAATGCTAAAAATGATAACAAACTATACCAGAATCACCTAAATTACTTCGGCTAATGTAAATCACCCCCAACTATGCCTTACCACAACAAACCAAATCATATCATCTTAATATTACAAAAAAAGGTGTACAAATCATAACAAACTATGCCAGACTCACCTAAATTACTTCGGCTACTCTAAATCATCACCAACTAACCCTTACCACAACAAACTAAACCCAATCACTTTTAAATTACAAAAAAATGCTACTAACCATAGCAAACTGTGCCAAACTCACCTAAATTACTTCGGCTATCAAAAATCACCCCCAACTACACTTTACAGCAACAAACTAAGCCCAATTACTTTAAAATTACAAAAAAATGCTAAAAATGATAACAAACTATACCAGAATCACCTAAATTACTTCGGCTAATGTAAATCACCCTCAACTATCCCTTACCACAACAAACCAAACCATATCATCTTAAAATTACAAAAAAGGTGTACAAATCATAACAAACTATGCCAGACTCACCTAAATTACTTCGGCTACTCAAAATCATCACCAACTAACCCTTACCACAACAAACTAAACCCAATCACTTTTAAATTACAAAAAAATGCTACTAACAAACTAAACCCAATCACTTTTAAATTACAAAAAAATGCTACTAACCATAGCAAACTATGCCAAACTCACCTAAATTACTTCGGCTATCAAAAATCACCCCCAACTACACTTTAAAGCAACAAACTAAGCCCAATCACTTTAAAATTACAAAAAAATGCTAAAAATCATAACAAACTATACCAGAATCACCTAAATTACTTCGGCTACCGTAAATCACCCCCAACTAACCCTTACCACAACAAACTAAACCATATCATCTTTAAATTACAAAAAAAGGTGTTCAAATCATAACAAACTATGCCAGACTCACCTAAATTACTTCGGCTACTCTAAATCATCACCAACTAACCCTTACCACAACAAACTAAACCCAATCACTTTTAAATTACAAAAAAATGCTACTAACCATAGCAAACTATGCCAAACTCACCTAAATTACTTCGGCTATAAAAAATTACTTCCAACTACACTATACAGCAACAAACCAAGCCCAATCACTTTAAAATTACAAAAGAATGGTAAAAATCATAACAAACTATACCAGAATTACCTAAATTACTTCGGCTACCGTAAATCACCCCCAACTAACCCTTACCACAACAAACCAAACCATATCATCTTAAAATTACAAAAAAAGGTGTACAAATCATAACAAACTATGCCAGACTCACCTAAATTACTTCGGCTACTATAAATCATCACCAACTAACCCTTACCACAACAAACTAAACCCAATCACTTTTAAATTATAAAAAAATGCTACTAACCATAGCAAACTATGCCAAACTCACCTAAATTACTTCGGCTATCAAAAATCACCCCCAACTACACTTTACAGCAACAAACTAAGCCCAATCACTTTAAAATTACAAAAAAATGCTAAAAATGATAACAAACTATACCAGAATCACCTAAATTACTTCGGCTAATGTAAATCACCCCCAACTATCCCTTACCACAACAAACCAAACCATATCATCTTAAAATTACAAAAAAAGGAGTACAAATCATAACAAACTATGCCAGACTCTCCTAAATTACTTCGGCTACTCTAAATCATCACCAACTAACCCTTACCACAACAAACTAAATCCAATCACTTTTAAATTACAAAAAAAATGCTACTAACCATAGCAAACTATGCCAAACTTACCTAAATTACTTTGGCTATCAAAAATCACCCCCAACTACACTTTACAGCAACAAACTAAGCCCAATCACTTTAAAATTACAAAAAAATGCTAAAAATCATAACAAACTATACCAGAATCACCTAAATTACTTCGGCAACCGTAAATCACCCCCAAGTATCCCTTACCACAACAAACCAAACTATATCATCTTAAAATTACAAAAAAAGGTGTACAAATCATAACAAACTATGCCAGACTCACCTAAATTACTTCGGCTACTCTAAATCATCACCAACTAACCCTTACCACAGCAAACTAAACCCAATCACTTTTAAATTACAAAAAAATGCTATTAACCATAGCAAACTGTGCCAAACTCACCTAAATTACTTCGGCTATCAAAAACCACCCCCAACTACACTTTACAGCAACAAACTAAGCCCAATCACTTTAAAATTACAAAAAAATGCTAAAAATGATAACAAACTATACCAGAATCACCTAAATTACTTCGGCTAATGTAAATCACCCCCAACTATCCCTTACCACAACAAACCAAACCATATCATCTTAAAATTACAAAAAAAGGTGTACAAATCATAACAAACTATGCCAGACTCACCTAAATTACTTCGGCTACTCTAAATCATCACCAACTAAACCTTACCACAACAATCTAAACCCAATCACTTTTAAATTACAAAAAAATGCTAAAAATCATAACAAACTATACCAGAATCACCTAAATTACTTCGGCTATCGTAAATCACCCCCAACTATCCCTTACCACAACAAACCAAACCATATCATCTTAAAATTATAAAAAAAGGTGTACAAATCATAACAAACTATGCCAGACTCACCTAAATTACTTCGGCTTCTCTAAATCATCACCAACTAACCCTTTCCACAACAAACTAAACCCAATCATTTTTAAATTACAAAAAAATGCTACTAACCATAGCAAACTATGCCAAACTCACCTAAATTACTTCGGCTACCATAAATCATCACCAACTAACCCTTACCACCACAAACTAAACCCAATCACTTTTAAATTACAAAAAAATGCTACTAACCATAGCAAACTTTGCCAAACTCACCTAAATTACTTCGGCTATCAAAAATCACCCCCAACTACACTTTACAGCAACAAACTAAGCCCAATCACTTTAAAATTACAAAAAAATGCTAAAAATCATAAAAAACTATACCAGAATCACCTAAATTACTTCGGCTACCGTAAATCACCCCCAACTATCACTTACCACAACAAACCAAACCATATCATCTTAAAATTACAAAAAAAGGTGTTCAAATCATAACAAACTATGCCAGACTCACCTAAATTACTTCGGCTACTCTAAATCATCACCAACTAACCCTTACCACAACAAACTAAACCCAATGACTTTTAAATTACAAAATAATGCTAGTTACCATGGCAAACTATGCCAAACTCACTTAAATTACTTCGGCTACCATAAATCATCACCAACTAACCCTTACCACAACAAACTAAACCCAATCACTTTTAAAATACAAAAAAATGCTAAAAATCATAAAAAACTATACCAGAATCACCTAAATTACTTCGGCTACCGTAAATCACCCCCAACTATCACTTACCACAACAAACCAAACCATATCATCTTAAAATTACAAAAAAAGGTGTACAAATCAAAACAAACTATGCCAGACTCACCTAAATTACTTCGGCTACTCTAAATCATCACCAACTAACCCTTACCACAACAAACAAAACCCAATCACTTTTAAATTACAAAAAAATGCTACTAACCATAGCAAACTATGCCAAACTCACCTAAATTACTTCGGCTACCATAAATCATCACCAACTAACCCTTACCACAACAAACTAAACCCAATCACTTTTAAATGACAAAAAAATGCTACTAACCATTGCAAACTATGCAAAACTCACCTAAATTACTTCGGCTATCAAAAATCACCCCCAACTACACTTTACAGCAACAAACTAAGCCCAATCACTTTAAAATTACAAAAAAATGCTAAAAATCATAACAAACTATACCAGAATCACCTAAATTACTTCGGCTATCGTAAATCACCCCCACCTATCCCTTACCACAACAAACCAAACCATATCATCTTAAAATTACAAAAAAAGGTGTACAAATCATAACAAACTATGCCAGACTCACCTAAATTACTTCGGCTTCTCTAAATCATCACCAACTAACCCTTTCCACAACAAACTAAACCCAATCACTTTTAAATTACAAAAAAATGCTACTAACCATAGCAAACTATGCCAAACTCACCTAAATTACTTCGGCTACCATAAATCATCACCAACTAACCCTTACCACAACAAACTAAACCCAATCACTTTTAAATTACAAAAAAATGCTACTAACCATAGCAAACTTTTCCAAACTCACCTAAATTACTTCGGCTATCAAAAATCACCCGAACTACACTTTACAGCAACAAACTAAGCCCAATCACTTTAAAATTACAAAAAAATGCTAAAAATCATAAAAAACTATACCAGAATCACCTAAATTACTTCGGCTACCGTATATCACCCCCAACTATCACTTACCACAACAAACCAAACCATATCATCTTAAAATTACAAAAAAAGGTGTACAAATCATAACAAACTATGCCAGACACACCTAAATTACTTCGGCTACTCTAAATCATCACCAACTAAACCTTACCACAACAAACTAAACCCAATCACTTTAAAATTACAAAAAAATGCTAAAAATCATAACAAACTATACCAGAATCACCTAAATTACTTCGGCTACCGTAAATCACCCCCAACTATCCCTTACCACAACAAACCAAACCATATCATCTTAAAATTACAAAAAAGGTGTACAAATCATAACATACTATGCCAGACTCACCTAAATTACTTCGGCTTCTCTAAATCATCACCAACTAACCCTTACCACAACAAACTAAACCCAATCACTTTTAAATTACAAAAAAATGCTACTAACCATAGCAAACTTTGCCAAACTCACCTAAATTACTTCGGCTATCAAAAATCACCCGAACTACACTTTACAGCAACAAACTAAGCCCAATCACTTTAAAATTACAAAAAAATGCTAAAAATCATAAAAAACTATACCAGAATCACCTAAATTACTTCGGCTACCGTAAATCACCCCCAACTATCACTTACCACAACAAACCAAACCATATCATCTTAAAATTACAAAAAAAGGTGTACTAATCATAACAAACTATGCCAGACTCACCTAAATTACTTCGGCTACTCTAAATCATCACCAACTAAACCTTACCACAACAAACTAAACCCAATCACTTTAAAATTACAAAAAAATGCTAAAAATCATAACAAACTATACCAGAATCACCTAAATTACTTCGGCTACCATAAATCATCACCAACTAACCCTTACCACAACAAACTAAACCCAATCACTTTTAAATTACAAAAAAATGCTACTAACCATAGCAAACTATGCCAAACTCACCTAAATTACTTCGGCTATCAAAAATCACCCCCAACTACACTTTACAGCAACAAACTAAGCGCAATCACTTTAAAATTACAAAAAAATGCTAAAAATCATAACAAACTATACCAGAATCACCTAAATTACTTCGGCTACCGTAAATCACCCCCAATTATCCCTTACCACAACAAACCAAACCATATCATCTTAAAATTACAAAAAAGGTGTACAAATCATAACAAACTATGCCAGACTCACCTAAATTACTTCGGCTACTCTAAATCATTACCAACTAACCCTTACCACAACAAACTAAACCCAATCACTTTTAAATTACAAAAAAATGCTACTAACCATAGCAAACTATGCCAAACTCACCTAAATTACTTCGGCTTCCATAAATCATCACCAACTAACCCTTACCACAACAAACTAAACCCAATCACTTTTAAATTACAAAAAAATGCTACTAACCATAGCAAACTATGCCAAACTCACCTAAATTACTTCGGCTATCAAAAATCACCCCCAACTAAACTTTACAGCAACAAACTAAGCCCAATCAATTTAAAATTACAAAAAAGTGCTAAAAATCATAACAAACTATACCAGAATCACCTAAATTACTTCGGCTACCGTAAATCACCCCCAACTATCCCTTACCACAACAAACCAAACCATATCATCTTAAAATTACAAAAAAAGGTGTACAAATCATAACAAACTATGCCAGACTCACTTATATTACTTCGGCTACTCTAAATCATCACCAACTAACCCTTACCCCAACAAACTAAACCCAATCACTTTTAAATTACAAAAAAATGCTACTAACCATAGCAAACTATGCCAAACTCACCTAAATTACTTCGGCTACCATAAATCATCACCAACTAACTACCCTAAATTACTTCGGCTACCGTAAATCACCCCCAACTATCCCTTACCACAACAAACCAAACCAGATCATCTTAAAATTACAAAAAAAGGTGTACAAATCATAACAAACTATGCCAGACTCACCTAAATTACTTCGGCTACTCTAAATCATCACCAACTAACCCTTACCACAACAAACTAAACCCAATCACTTTTAAATTACAAAAAAATGCTACTAACCATAGCAAACTATGCCAAACTCACCTAAATTACTTCGGCTTCCATAAATCATCACCAACTAACCCTTACCACAACAAACTAAACCCAATCACTTTTAAATTACAAAAAAATGCTACTAACCATAGCAAACTATGCCAAACTCACCTAAATTACTTCGGCTATCAAAAATCACCCCCAACTACACTTTACAGCAACAAACTAAGCCCAATCACTTTAAAATTACAAAAAAATGCTAAAAATCATAACAAACTATACCAGAATCACCTAAATTACTTCGGCTACCGTAAATCATCCCCAACTATCCCTTACCACAACAAACCAAACCATATCATCTTAAAATTACAAAAAAAGGTGTACAAATCATAACAAACTATGCCAGACTCACCTAAATTACTTCGGCTACTCTAAATCATCACCAACTAACCCTTACCACAACAAACTAAACCCAATCACTTTTAAATTACAAAAAAATGCTACTAACCATAGCAAACTATGCCAAACTCACCTAAATTACTTCGGCTATCAAAAATCACCCCCAACTACACTTTACAGCAACAAACTAAGCCCAATCACTTTAAAATTACAAAAAAATGCTAAAAATCATAACAAACTATACAAGAATCACCTAAATTACTTCGGCTACCGTAAATCATCCCCAACTATCCCTTACCACAACAAACCAAACCATATCATTTTAAAATTACAAAAAAAGGTGTACAAATCATAACAAACTATGCCAGACTCACCTAAATTACTTCGGCTACTCTAAATCATAACCAACTAACCCTTACCACAACAAACTAAACCCAATCACTTTTAAATTACAAAAAAATGCTACTAACCATAGCAAACTATGCCAAACTCACCTAAATTTCTTCGGCTATCAAAAATCTCCCCCAACTACACTTTACAGCAACAAACTAAGCCCAATCACTTTAAAATTACAAAAAAATGCTAAAAATCATAACAAACTATACCAGAATCACCTAAATTACTTCGGCTACCGTAAATCATCTCCAACTATCCCTTACCACAACAAACCAAACCATATCATTTTAAAATTACAAAAAAAAGTGTACAAATCATAACAATCTATGCCAGACTCACCTAAATTACTTCGGCTAATCTAAATTATCACCAACTAACCCTTACCACAACAAATTAAACCCAATCACTTTTAAATTACAAAAAAATGCTACTAACCATAGCAAACTATGCCAAACGCACCTAAATTACTTCGGCTATCAAAAATCACACCCAACTACACTTTACAGCAACAAACTAAGCTCAATTACTTTAAAATTACAAAAAAATGCTAAAAATCATAACAAACTATACCAGAATCACCTAAATTACTTCGGCTACCGTAAATCACCCCCAACTATCCCTTACCACAACAAACCAAACCATATCATCTTAAAATTACAAAAAAAGGTGAACAAATCATAACAAACTATGCCAGACTCACCTAAATTACTTCGGCTACTCTAAATCATCACCAACTAACCCTTACAACAACAAACTAAATCCAATCACTTTTAAATTACAAAAAAATGCTGCCAACCATAGCAAACTATGCCAAACTCACCTAAATTACTTCGGCTATCAAAAATTACCCCCAACTACACTTTACAGCAACAAACTAAGCCCAATCACTTTAAAATTACAAAAAAATGCTAAAAATCATAACAAACTATACCAGAATCACCTAAATTACTTCGGCTACCGTAAATCACTCCCAACTATCCCTTACCACAACAAACCAAATCATATCATCTTAATATTACAAAAAAAGGTGTACAAATCATAACAAACTATGCCAGACTCACCTAAATTACTTCGGCTACTCTAAGTCATCACCAACTAACCCTTACCACAACAAACTAAACCCAATCACTTTTAAATTACAAAAAAATGCTACTAACCATAGCAAACTATGCCAAACTCACCTAAATTACTTCGGCTATCAAAAATCACCCCCAACTACACTTTACAGCAACAAACTAAGCCCAATCACTTTAAAATTACAAAAAAATGCTAAAAATGATAACAAACTATACCAGAATCACCTAAATTACTTCGGCTAATGTAAATCACCCCCAACTATCCCTTACCACAACAAACCAAATCATATCATCTTAATATTACAAAAAAAGGTGTACAAATCATAACAAACTATGCCAGACTCACCTAAATTACTTCGGCTACTCTAAATCATCACCAACTAACCCTTACCACAACAAACTAAACCCAATCACTTTTAAATTACAAAAAAATGCTACTAACCATAGCAAACTATGCCAAACTCACGTAAATTACTTCGGCTATCAAAAATCACTTCCAACTACACTATACAGCAACAAACTAAGCCCAATCACTTTAAAATTACAAAAGAATGGTAAAAATCATAACAAACTATACCAGAATTACCTAAATTACTTCGGCTACCGTAAATCACCCCCAACTATCCCTTACCACAACAAATTAAATCATATCATCTTAATATTACAAAAAAAGGTGTACAAATCATAACAAACTATGCCAGACTCACCTAAATTCCTTCGGCTACTCTAAATCATCACCAACTAACCCTTACCACAACAAACTAAACCCAATCACTTTTAAATTACAAAAAAATGCTACTAACCATAGCAAACTATGCCAAACTCACGTAAATTACTTCGGCTATCAAAAATCACTTCCAACTACACTATACAGCAACAAACTAAGCCCAATCACTTTAAAATTACAAAAGAATGGTAAAAATCATAACAAACTATACCAGAATTACCTAAATTACTTCGGCTACCGTAAATCACCCCCAACTATCCCTTACCACAACAAACCAAACCATATCATCTTAAAATTACAAAAAAAGATGTACAAATAAAACAAACTATGCCAGACTCACCTAAATTACTTCGGCTACTCTAAATCATCACCAACTAACCCTTACAACAACAAACTAAATCCAATCACTTTTAAATTACAAAAAAATGCTGCCAACCATAGCAAACTATGCCAAACTCACCTAAATTACTTCGGCTATCAAAAATTACCCCCAACTACACTTTACAGCAACAAACTAAGCCCAATCACTTTAAAATTACAAAAAAATGCTAAAAATCATAACAAACTATACCAGAATCACCTAAATTACTTCGGCTACCGTAAATCACTCCCAACTATCCCTTACCACAACAAACCAAATCATATCATCTTAATATTACAAAAAAAGGTGTACAAATCATAACAAACTATGCCAGAGTCACCTAAATTACTTCGGCTACTCTAAATCATCACCAACTAACCCTTACCACAACAAACTAAACCCAATCACTTTTAAAATACAAAAAAATGCTACTAACCATAGCAAACTATGCCAAACTCACCTAAATTACTTCGGCTATCAAAAATCACCCCCAACTACACTTTACAGCAACAAACTAAGCCCAATCACTTTAAAATTACAAAAAAATGCTAAAAATGATAACAAACTATACCAGAATCACCTAAATTACTTCGGCTAATGTAAATCACCCCCAACTATCCCTTACCACAACAAACCAAACCATATCATCTTAAAATTACAAAAAAGGTGTACAAATCATAACAAACTATGCCAGACTCACCTAAATTACTTCGGCTACTCAAAATCATCACCAACTAACCCTTACCACAACAAACTAAACCCAATCACTTTTAAATTACAAAAAAATGCTACTAACCATAGCAAACTATGCCAAACTCACCTAAATTACTTCGGCTATCAAAAATCACCCCCAACTACACTTTACAGCAACAAACTAAGCCCAATCACTTTAAAATTACAAAAAAATGCTAAAAATGATAACAAACTATACCAGAATCACCTAAATTACTTCGGCTAATGTAAATCACCCCCAACTATCCCTTACCACAACAAACCAAATCATATCATCTTAATATTACAAAAAAAAGTGTACAAATCATAACAAACTATGCCAGACTCACCTAAATTACTTCGGCTACTCTAAATCATCACCAACTAACCCTTACCACAACAAACTAAACCCAATCACTTTTAAATTACAAAAAAATGCTACTAACCATAGCAAACTGTGCCAAACTCACCTAAATTACTTCGGCTATCAAAAATCACCCCCAACTACACTTTACAGCAACAAACTAAGCCCAATCACTTTAAAATTACAAAAAAATGCTAAAAATGATAACAAACTATACCAAAATCACCTAAATTACTTCGGCTAATGTAAATCACCCCCAACTATCCCTTACCACAACAAACCAAACCATATCATCTTAAAATTACAAAAAAGGTGTACAAATCATAACAAACTATGCCAGACTCACCTAAATTACTTCGGCTACTCAAAATCATCACCAACTAACCCTTACCACAACAAACTAAACCCAATCACTTTTAAATTACAAAAAAATGCTACTAACAAACTAAACCCAATCACTTTTAAATTACAAAAAAATGCTACTAACCATAGCAAACCATGCCAAACTCACCTAAATTACTTCGGCTATCAAAAATCACCCCCAACTACACTTTACAGCAACAAACTAAGCCCAATCACTTTAAAATTACAAAAAAATGCTAAAAATCATAACAAACTATACCAGAATCACCTAAATTACTTCGGCTACCGTAAATCACCCCCAACTAACCCTTACCACAACAAACTAAACCATATCATCTTTAAATTACAAAAAAAGGTGTTCAAATCATAACAAACTATGCCAGACTCACCTAAATTACTTCGGCTACTCTAAATCATCACCAACTAACCCTTACCACAACAAACTAAACCCAATCACTTTTAAATTACAAAAAAATGCTACTAACCATAGCAAACTATGCCAAACTCACCTAAATTACTTCGGCTATAAAAAATTACTTCCAACTACACTATACAGCAACAAACTAAGCCCAATCACTTTAAAATTACAAAAAAATGCTAAAAATGATAACAAACTATACCAGAATCACCTAAATTACTTCGGCTAATGTAAATCACCCCCAACTATCCCTTACCACAACAAACCAAACCATATCATCTTAAAATTACAAAAAAAGGTGTACAAATCATAACAAACTATGCCAGACTCACCTAAATTACTTCGGCTACTCTAAATCATCACCAACTAAACCTTACCACAACAATCTAAACCCAATCACTTTTAAATTACAAAAAAATGCTAAAAATCATAACAAACTATACCAGAATCACCTAAATTACTTCGGCTATCGTAAATCACCCCCAACTATCCCTTACCACAACAAACCAAACCATATCATCTTAAAATTATAAAAAAAGGTGTACAAATCATAACAAACTATGCCAGACTCACCTAAATTACTTCGGCTTCTCTAAATCATCACCAACTAACCCTTTCCACAACAAACTAAACCCAATCATTTTTAAATTACAAAAAAATGCTACTAACCATAGCAAACTATGCCAAACTCACCTAAATTACTTCGGCTACCATAAATCATTACCAACTAACCCTTACCACCACAAACTAAACCCAATCACTTTTAAATTACAAAAAAATGCTACTAACCATAGCAAACTTTGCCAAACTCACCTAAATTACTTCGGCTATCAAAAATCACCCCCAACTACACTTTACAGCAACAAACTAAGCCCAATCACTTTAAAATTACAAAAAAATGCTAAAAATCATAAAAAACTATACCAGAATCACCTAAATTACTTCGGCTACCGTAAATCACCCCCAACTATCACTTACCACAACAAACCAAACCATATCATCTTAAGATTACAAAAAAAGGTGTTCAAATCATAACAAACTATGCCAGACTCACCTAAATTACTTCGGCTACTCTAAATCATCACCAACTAACCCTTACCACAACAAACTAAACCCAATGACTTTTAAATTACAAAATAATGCTAGTTACCATGGCAAACTATGCCAAACTCACTTAAATTACTTCGGCTACCATAAATCATCACCAACTAACCCTTACCACAACAAACTAAACCCAATCACTTTTAAAATACAAAAAAATGCTAAAAATCATAAAAAACTATACCAGAATCACCTAAATTACTTCGGCTACCGTAAATCACCCCCAACTATCACTTACCACAACAAACCAAACCATATCATCTTAAAATTACAAAAAAAGGTGTACAAATCAAAACAAACTATGCCAGACTCACCTAAATTACTTCGGCTACTCTAAATCATCACCAACTAACCCTTACCACAACAAACAAAACCCAATCACTTTTAAATTACAAAAAAATGCTACTAACCATAGCAAACTATGCCAAACTCACCTAAATTACTTCGGCTACCATAAATCATCACCAACTAACCCTTACCACAACAAACTAAACCCAATCACTTTTAAATGACAAAAAAATGCTACTAACCATTGCAAACTATGCAAAACTCACCTAAATTACTTCGGCTATCAAAAATCACCCCCAACTACACTTTACAGCAACAAACTAAGCCCAATCACTTTAAAATTACAAAAAAATGCTAAAAATCATAACAAACTATACCAGAATCACCTAAATTACTTCGGCTATCGTAAATCACCCCCACCTATCCCTTACCACAACAAACCAAACCATATCATCTTAAAATTACAAAAAAAGGTGTACAAATCATAACAAACTATGCCAGACTCACCTAAATTACTTCGGCTTCTCTAAATCATCACCAACTAACCCTTTCCACAACAAACTAAACCCAATCACTTTTAAATTACAAAAAAATGCTACTAACCATAGCAAACTATGCCAAACTCACCTAAATTACTTCGGCTACCATAAATCATCACCAACTAACCCTTACCACAACAAACTAAACCCAATCACTTTTAAATTACAAAAAAATGCTACTAACCATAGCAAACTTTGCCAAACTCACCTAAATTACTTCGGCTATCAAAAATCACCCGAACTACACTTTACAGCAACAAACTAAGCCCAATAACTTTAAAATTACAAAAAAATGCTAAAAATCATAAAAAACTATACCAGAATCACCTAAATTACTTCGGCTACCGTAAATCACCCCCAACTATCACTTACCACAACAAACCAAACCATATCATCTTAAAATTACAAAAAAAGGTGTACAAATCATAACAAACTATGACAGACTCACCTAAACTACTTCGGCTACTCTAAATCATCACCAACTAAACCTTACCACAACAAACTAAACCCAATCACTTTAAAATTACAAAAAAATGCTAAAAATCATAACAAACTATACCAGAATCACCTAAATTACTTCGGCTACCATAAATCATCACCAACTAACCCTTACCACAACAAACTAAACCCAATCACTTTTAAATTACAAAAAAATGCTACTAACCATAGCAAACTATGCCAAACTCACCTAAATTACTTCGGCTATCAAAAATCACCCCCAACTACACTTTACAGCAACAAACTAAGCGCAATCACTTTAAAATTACAAAAAAATGCTAAAAATCATAACAAACTATACCAGAATCACCTAAATTACTTCGGCTACCGTAAATCACCCCCAATTATCCCTTACCACAACAAACCAAACCATATCATCTTAAAATTACAAAAAAGGTGTACAAATCATAACAAACTATGCCAGACTCACCTAAATTACTTCGGCTACTCTAAATCATTACCAACTAACCCTTACCACAACAAACTAAACCCAATCACTTTTAAATTACAAAAAAATGCTACTAACCATAGCAAACTATGCCAAACTCACCTAAATTACTTCGGCTTCCATAAATCATCACCAACTAACCCTTACCACAACAAACTAAACCCAATCACTTTTAAATTACAAAAAAATGCTACTAACCATAGCAAACTATGCCAAACTCACCTAAATTACTTCGGCTATCAAAAATCACCCCCAACTAAACTTTACAGCAACAAACTAAGCCCAATCAATTTAAAATTACAAAAAAGTGCTAAAAATCATAACAAACTATACCAGAATCACCTAAATTACTTCGGCTACCGTAAATCACCCCCAACTATCCCTTACCACAACAAACCAAACCATATCATCTTAAAATTACAAAAAAAGGTGTACAAATCATAACAAACTATGCCAGACTCACTTATATTACTTCGGCTACTCTAAATCATCACCAACTAACCCTTACCCCAACAAACTAAACCCAATCACTTTTAAATTACAAAAAAATGCTACTAACCATAGCAAACTATGCCAAACTCACCTAAATTACTTCGGCTACCATAAATCATCACCAACTAACTACCCTAAATTACTTCGGCTACCGTAAATCACCCCCAACTATCCCTTACCACAACAAACCAAACCAGATCATCTTAAAATTACAAAAAAAGGTGTACAAATCATAACAAACTATGCCAGACTCACCTAAATTACTTCGGCTACTCTAAATCATCACCAACTAACCCTTACCACAACAAACTAAACCCAATCACTTTTAAATTACAAAAAAATGCTACTAACCATAGCAAACTATGCCAAACTCACCTAAATTACTTCGGCTTCCATAAATCATCACCAACTAACCCTTACCACAACAAACTAAACCCAATCACTTTTAAATTACAAAAAAATGCTACTAACCATAGCAAACTATGCCAAACTCACCTAAATTACTTCGGCTATCAAAAATCACTCCCAACTAAACTTTACAGCAACAAACTAAGCCCAATCACTTTAAAATTACAAAAAAGTGCTAAAAATCATAACAAACTATACCAGAATCACCTAAATTACTTCGGCTACCGTAAATAACCCCCAACTATTCCTTACCACAACAAACCAAACCATATCATCTTAAAATTACAAAAAAAGGTGTACAAATCATAACAAACTATGCCAGACTCACCTAAATTACTTCGGCTACTCTAAATCATCACCAACTAACCCTTACTACAACAAACTAAACCCAATCACTTTTAAATTACAAAAAAATGCTACTAACCAGAGCAAACTATGCCAAACTCACCTAAATTACTTCGGCTATCAAAAATCACCCCCAACTACACTTTACAGCAACAAACTAAGCCCAATCACTTTAAAATTACAAAAAAATGCTAAAAATCATAACAAACTATACCAGAATCACCTAAATTACTTCGGCTACCGTAAATCACCCCCAACTAACCCTTACCACAACAAACTAAACCATATCATCTTTAAATTACAAAAAAAGGTGTTCAAATCATAACAAACTATGCCAGACTCACCTAAATTACTTCGGCTACTCTAAATCATCACCAACTAACCCTTACCACAACAAACTAAACCCAATCACTTTTAAATTACAAAAAAATGCTACTAACCATAGCAAACTATGCCAAACTCACCTAAATTACTTCGGCTATAAAAAATTACTTCCAACTACACTATACAGCAACAAACTAAGCCCAATCACTTTAAAATTACAAAAAAATGCTAAAAATGATAACAAACTATACCAGAATCACCTAAATTACTTCGGCTAATGTAAATCACCCCCAACTATCCCTTACCACAACAAACCAAACCATATCATCTTAAAATTACAAAAAAAGGTGTACAAATCATAACAAACTATGCCAGACTCACCTAAATTACTTCGGCTACTCTAAATCATCACCAACTAAACCTTACCACAACAATCTAAACCCAATCACTTTTAAATTACAAAAAAATGCTAAAAATCATAACAAACTATACCAGAATCACCTAAATTACTTCGGCTATCGTAAATCACCCCCAACTATCCCTTACCACAACAAACCAAACCATATCATCTTAAAATTATAAAAAAAGGTGTACAAATCATAACAAACTATGCCAGACTCACCTAAATTACTTCGGCTTCTCTAAATCATCACCAACTAACCCTTTCCACAACAAACTAAACCCAATCATTTTTAAATTACAAAAAAATGCTACTAACCATAGCAAACTATGCCAAACTCACCTAAATTACTTCGGCTACCATAAATCATTACCAACTAACCCTTACCACCACAAACTAAACCCAATCACTTTTAAATTACAAAAAAATGCTACTAACCATAGCAAACTTTGCCAAACTCACCTAAATTACTTCGGCTATCAAAAATCACCCCCAACTACACTTTACAGCAACAAACTAAGCCCAATCACTTTAAAATTACAAAAAAATGCTAAAAATCATAAAAAACTATACCAGAATCACCTAAATTACTTCGGCTACCGTAAATCACCCCCAACTATCACTTACCACAACAAACCAAACCATATCATCTTAAGATTACAAAAAAAGGTGTTCAAATCATAACAAACTATGCCAGACTCACCTAAATTTCTTCGGCTACTCTAAATCATCACCAACTAACCCTTACCACAACAAACTAAACCCAATGACTTTTAAATTACAAAATAATGCTAGTTACCATGGCAAACTATGCCAAACTCACTTAAATTACTTCGGCTACCATAAATCATCACCAACTAACCCTTACCACAACAAACTAAACCCAATCACTTTTAAAATACAAAAAAATGCTAAAAATCATAAAAAACTATACCAGAATCACCTAAATTACTTCGGCTACCGTAAATCACCCCCAACTATCACTTACCACAACAAACCAAACCATATCATCTTAAAATTACAAAAAAAGGTGTACAAATCAAAACAAACTATGCCAGACTCACCTAAATTACTTCGGCTACTCTAAATCATCACCAACTAACCCTTACCACAACAAACAAAACCCAATCACTTTTAAATTACAAAAAAATGCTACTAACCATAGCAAACTATGCCAAACTCACCTAAATTACTTCGGCTACCATAAATCATCACCAACTAACCCTTACCACAACAAACTAAACCCAATCACTTTTAAATGACAAAAAAATGCTACTAACCATTGCAAACTATGCAAAACTCACCTAAATTACTTCGGCTATCAAAAATCACCCCCAACTACACTTTACAGCAACAAACTAAGCCCAATCACTTTAAAATTACAAAAAAATGCTAAAAATCATAACAAACTATACCAGAATCACCTAAATTACTTCGGCTATCGTAAATCACCCCCACCTATCCCTTACCACAACAAACCAAACCATATCATCTTAAAATTACAAAAAAAGGTGTACAAATCATAACAAACTATGCCAGACTCACCTAAATTACTTCGGCTTCTCTAAATCATCACCAACTAACCCTTTCCACAACAAACTAAACCCAATCACTTTTAAATTACAAAAAAATGCTACTAACCATAGCAAACTATGCCAAACTCACCTAAATTACTTCGGCTACCATAAATCATCACCAACTAACCCTTACCACAACAAACTAAACCCAATCACTTTTAAATTACAAAAAAATGCTACTAACCATAGCAAACTTTGCCAAACTCACCTAAATTACTTCGGCTATCAAAAATCACCCGAACTACACTTTACAGCAACAAACTAAGCCCAATCACTTTAAAATTACAAAAAAATGCTAAAAATCATAAAAAACTATACCAGAATCACCTAAATTACTTCGGCTACCGTAAATCACCCCCAACTATCACTTACCACAACAAACCAAACCATATCATCTTAAAATTACAAAAAAAGGTGTACAAATCATAACAAACTATGCCAGACTCACCTAAATTACTTCGGCTACTCTAAATCATCACCAACTAAACCTTACCACAACAAACTAAACCCAATCACTTTAAAATTACAAAAAAATGCTAAAAATCATAACAAACTATACCAGAATCACCTAAATTACTTCGGCTACCATAAATCATCACCAACTAACCCTTACCACAACAAACTAAACCCAATCACTTTTAAATTACAAAAAAATGCTACTAACCATAGCAAACTATGCCAAACTCACCTAAATTACTTCGGCTATCAAAAATCACCCCCAACTACACTTTACAGCAACAAACTAAGCGCAATCACTTTAAAATTACAAAAAAATGCTAAAAATCATAACAAACTATACCAGAATCACCTAAATTACTTCGGCTACCGTAAATCACCCCCAATTATCCCTTACCACAACAAACCAAACCATATCATCTTAAAATTACAAAAAAGGTGTACAAATCATAACAAACTATGCCAGACTCACCTAAATTACTTCGGCTACTCTAAATCATTACCAACTAACCCTTACCACAACAAACTAAACCCAATCACTTTTAAATTACAAAAAAATGCTACTAACCATAGCAAACTATGCCAAACTCACCTAAATTACTTCGGCTTCCATAAATCATCACCAACTAACCCTTACCACAACAAACTAAACCCAATCACTTTTAAATTACAAAAAAATGCTACTAACCATAGCAAACTATGCCAAACTCACCTAAATTACTTCGGCTATCAAAAATCACCCCCAACTAAACTTTACAGCAACAAACTAAGCCCAATCAATTTAAAATTACAAAAAAGTGCTAAAAATCATAACAAACTATACCAGAATCACCTAAATTACTTCGGCTACCGTAAATCACCCCCAACTATCCCTTACCACAACAAACCAAACCATATCATCTTAAAATTACAAAAAAAGGTGTACAAATCATAACAAACTATGCCAGACTCACTTATATTACTTCGGCTACTCTAAATCATCACCAACTAACCCTTACCCCAACAAACTAAACCCAATCACTTTTAAATTACAAAAAAATGCTACTAACCATAGCAAACTATGCCAAACTCACCTAAATTACTTCGGCTACCATAAATCATCACCAACTAACTACCCTAAATTACTTCGGCTACCGTAAATCACCCCCAACTATCCCTTACCACAACAAACCAAACCAGATCATCTTAAAATTACAAAAAAAGGTGTACAAATCATAACAAACTATGCCAGACTCACCTAAATTACTTCGGCTACTCTAAATCATCACCAACTAACCCTTACCACAACAAACTAAACCCAATCACTTTTAAATTACAAAAAAATGCTACTAACCATAGCAAACTATGCCAAACTCACCTAAATTACTTCGGCTTCCATAAATCATCACCAACTAACCCTTACCACAACAAACTAAACCCAATCACTTTTAAATTACAAAAAAATGCTACTAACCATAGCAAACTATGCCAAACTCACCTAAATTACTTCGGCTATCAAAAATCACTCCCAACTAAACTTTACAGCAACAAACTAAGCCCAATCACTTTAAAATTACAAAAAAGTGCTAAAAATCATAACAAACTATACCAGAATCACCTAAATTACTTCGGCTACCGTAAATAACCCCCAACTATTCCTTACCACAACAAACCAAACCATATCATCTTAAAATTACAAAAAAAGGTGTACAAATCATAACAAACTATGCCAGACTCACCTAAATTACTTCGGCTACTCTAAATCATCACCAACTAACCCTTACTACAACAAACTAAACCCAATCACTTTTAAATTACAAAAAAATGCTACTAACCAGAGCAAACTATGCCAAACTCACCTAAATTACTTCGGCTATCAAAAATCACCCCCAACTACACTTTACAGCAACAAACTAAGCCCAATCACTTTAAAATTACAAAAAAATGCTAAAAATCATAACAAACTAAACAAGAATCACCTAAATTACTTCGGCTACCGTAAATCACCCCCAACTATCCCTTACCACAACAAACCAAACCATATCATTTTAAAATTACAAAAAAAGGTGTACAAATCATAACAATCTATGCCAGACTCACCTAAATTACTTCGGCTAATCTAAATCATCACCAACTAACCCTTACCACAACAAATTAAACCCAATCACTTTTAAATTACAAAAAAATGCTACTAACCATAGCAAACTATGCCAAACTCACCTAAATTACTTCGGCTATCAAAAATCACCCCCAACTACACTTTACAGCAACAAACTAAGCCCAATTACTTTAAAATTTCAAAAAAATGCTAAAAATCATAACAAAATATACCAGAATTACCTAAATTACTTCGGCTACCGTAAATCACCCCCAACTATCCCTTACCACAACAAACCAAACCATATCATCTTAAAATTACAAAAAAAGGTGAACAAATCATAACAAACTATGCCAGACTCACCTAAATTACTTCGGCTAATCTAAATCATCACCAACTAACCCTTACAACAACAAACTAAATCCAATCACTTTTAAATTACAAAAAAATGCTGCTAACCATAGCAAACTATGCCAAACTCACCTAAATTACTTCGGCTATCAAAAATCACCCCCTGTTGTGGCCTTTGTTTGCAAATGAAAAACTCTCTTCAACACTGAACAATTTTTATTTTATAACATGAAGCGACGTTTTTGTATTAATTTAGATTTTGATGCTAAAACTTGTTGTTTTACCATCACCATGTCTACAGGGAAAAAACAAAATAAGAGAGGGGAGAATTAATTCGAATTGAGGCGGCAACATTCCCCCACACCTTGAAAGCTCTAGCTTTCAATAAAGAAACCAAAATGAACTTATTCTAGTTACACTTTGCATTGTAAAACAATAATAAACATAAACAGTTGTTATGAAAGACGTAGTTAAAGCGCAACACAGAACACAATATTGCACTAATCACTGAAGGGAAGAGGGCAAAGCTTGGAGAAGGCTCGCTGAACGATGCCGTTGGTTGTCTTGACTGTGGCAACCCTAGCAATGCCATCTTTTCCGGGATGTAACTGCATAATTCGTCCTAGCTTCCACGATAACGGAGGTTGGTTATCGACTTTTATGACTACCATATCGCCTTCTTGTAGGGAGCCCTTACTGGAATGCCACTTGGAACGAGTTTGGAGCTCCGTGAGATACTCTTTGTGCCATCTTGTCCAAAATTGTCGTTGAATTTGTTGAACTCGTTGATAATGACTCAAACGCGCAACTGGTATGTCTGATAAGTCCGGGTCAGGTATGGAAAGGAGCGATCGTCCAATTAAAAAATGTCCAGGTGTGACGACTTCTAGGTCGTTGGGGTCAGATGACAAGGGGAACAAGGGACGCGAATTCAAGATTGACTCTATTTGTGCTAAAAGAGTATACATCTCTTCATAAATAAGCGAAGTATTATGAGCAACTCTCTTCAGGTGATGTTTCACAGATTTAACACCGGCTTCCCATAGGCCGCCAAAATGCGGCGAACTGGGTGGAATGAAGTGCCAATTGACTTCATGTTTTGAGGCTGCTTCAAGAACTGCTTTGCGATTCGCAGTGAGAAACGAAGCTAACTCCTTTAATTCAGAGCTCGCGCCCTTAAAATTAGTTCCATTGTCGGAAAATACGTTACGGGGTTTGCCCCTGCGAGCGCAAAATCTTCGCAAAGCCGCAATGAATGTTTCGGTGGTCAAATTACTGACTAACTCTAAATGAATTGCTTTTGTAGAGAAGCAAACAAAAACGGCTACATAAGACTTTATTGACTTGGATCTCCGGCCCTTTTTATCCTTTATCAGAATAGGACCAGCGTAGTCTACACCTGTTGTCATAAATGGATTTGTTGGTGTTACTCTAACATCGGGAAGATTGCCCATGATGCGAATAACGTTCTTTGGTGAAGCTCGAGAACAGATTCTGCAGCTTCTGACTGTGTAGCGAGCCAAATTTCTCCCTCCTAAAGGCCAATACCGGTCACGAATTGTAGCTAATAATAGTTGAGGACCAGCGTGTAGCAACCTCTCATGCTCGCGAGCAAAAAGTAATTTTGTGAACGTATGACTAGATTTCAACACCAAAGGATGCTTTTTCATAAAGCTAAGTTTAAAGTTTTGCAAACGACCTCCCACACGAAGCAAACCTTCATTATCCAAAAATGGATTTAAAACGCGCAATTGGCTGCTAATCTTATGAGACTCACTTGATTTTAAAGATCTTATCTCAGGAGCCAAAGTGTCGGATTGAGACATTTTGACAAGCATTTTTTGTGAGGTTTGTAACTCAGTCAAACAAATGGGGCCGATCTTCCTGTCAGTTTTTGTTTTTCTGCAGTTTTCTAAGAACCTTAAGCAATAAGCAAATATGTACTCAAGTCTGGTGATGTTTGAATATTTTGAAAATGGGAAACCTTCAACACTGACTCCCATCATCACAATGTTATTTGACTTCAATTCAGGAAGATCAGATGTTGTTGAAGTCTGGGCTGGCCAAGAAGATTCAGAAAGAGAAAGCCAAGATGGACCAGACCACCACAGATCAAGATCTGAAAGTTTGCTAAGGGGAACGCCCCTGGAAAGTAAATCAGCAGGGTTAGAATGAGTGGGTACATGCCGCCAAATGGCCTGTAATTTAGTGGACGTTTCCTGAATCTCCGCGACGCAGTTGCATACGAATGTTTTCAAGAGATTTGGGGAAGTTTTTAACCAACCAAGGACAACTGTAGAGTCTGACCAGAAGAAGCATCTGTCAAACTTGATTTGAATTGCTTTGAAAATTTGGTTGGCTAATCTTGCTAGAATTAATGCAGCAGAAAGTTCAAGCCTTGGAATAGTAATTGGTTTCAGGGGGGCGACTCTGGTCTTTGAACATAACAAATGGACTGAAATTTGGCCTTCCTTATTGATCGTCCTAATATATGAGCAAGCTCCGTACGCAACAGAACTAGCATCTGCAAAACAGTGCAGCTCAGTAGCAACAGGATCTCTGTAACAAACATATCTAGGAATCTTGATGCTGTTTAAACTTACAAGTTGAGCACGGAAAGACAACCACTTTTCATAAAGATTACGAGATATCTGTTCATCCCACGAAATTCTTTCTAGCCACAATTGCTGAAGCAGTATTTTTGCTATGATTATACACGGGCTTAAGAATCCCAATGGATCGAATATTTGCGATATTTCCGATAATATACTTCTTTTTGTGACGTTAGGTGACGATGGCACCTTGATTGAATAAGAAAAAAAATCCTTTTTGAATGACCATCTGAGGCCAAGCGTTTTTGCTAGCCCGCTGGTATCAAAAGATAAAAAGTCTGGATGCAATTTGGTGTTTTCAAAATTTGAGAGAATGTCTGGTTCGTTCGAAATCCATTTCCGCAACTTAAAACAACCCGCTTCTAGAACCTGGGGGAGACGCTTGCAGATGTGATGGGCATGCTCGAGAGAGTCTGTTCCAGTTATTAAATCGTCTACGTAGAAATCCTCACGAATTATTTTAGCTAGGATGGGATCTGATTCATAAACGTCAATTCCGGTTTGTGTTAGAGATCGAATGGCAAGAAACGATGCAGACGCAGTACCGTAAGTAACAGTATTCAATTCAAAAGTTTGAATTGGTTCTGATGGGGTTTTGCGCCAAAGGATTCGTTGAAGATGTCGCTGATTGGGCTCAACCAGAACCTGGCGGTACATTTTGATTGCGTCGGCTGAAATGGCTATGAAATGCTTGCGAAATCGCAAAAGAATTGAAAACAAATCAGACTGAATGGTGGGACCTATCATTTGAATGTCATTCAATGACACTCCGCTTGTTGTAGAAGCAGAATCGTCGAACACAACTCTAAGAGCAGTTGTTGTTGATTCCTTTAACACTCCATGGTGAGGAAGATAAAATGAATTTTCGTTAGATTGTGAAGTAACTAACGACATGTGACCTAGATCTTGGTACTCACGCAAGAAATCTACGTATTTTGTACGAAGAACTGAGTTGGCTTGTAATTTTCGTTCTAGATTTAGAAAACGCGATTTAGCACTTTCGTATGAATCACCTAATTCGTTAACTGAATTCTTTAATGGAATTGAAACAATGAATCTACCATTTGAATCACGTCTATGCGTTTTCACAAAATGTCGCTCACACTCATTTTCTTCCTTTGAGTAAATCTTGGTTTCAGAGATTTCTTCAATTTCCCAGAATTTAGCTAACTGCTCGGAAATGTCCAAAGTGCAAGAAGCGTTGCAGGAAATGGGATTCGAAGAGGAAATAGATTGCACGGCACCACTAACAATCCAACCAAACTTTGTAAACTGCAAAATGGGATTACCAGCGCCTAATGATTGTTGACCGTTGCAAAGAATTTGCCAAAAGCAGTTGGCGCCTAATAAAATGTCTATTTTGCTTGGTATATTGAAATTCTCGTCAGCAAGAGGAATATTTTGCGGTATATTCCACTTTGTGACGTCGATATCATCACCAGGTATCTTACCAGTAATGAAGGGCATTACTAGACAGCTGGTTTCCAATTGAAAGCGAGTGTGATTTGACTTGATCTTTACACTACATCTTGAATTTATGTTTGTGGCAGCACCAGTTATACCACGTATTTTGAGTTCGACTGGGAGAAGATCGAGCTTTAATCGTTTGACTAAGCTCTCAGTTATGAGACTAGACATGCTGCCAGAATCCAATAACACTCTAGCTTGATGTGTGTTACCAAAACGGTCGAAAACTTGCACAGATGCAGTGGAGAGAAGTACTCTGTGAGCACTGAAGGACATAGCAGAAAGATTTATGCTGCTATCAAGAGTAGATGAATTCGATGATGTTTGTTTGGTAGGCTCAACATGTAATAAAGAGTGATGACGCGATTTACATTTCTGACAATTGAATTTGGATCGACAATTGCCTATGAAATGTCCTTTGTTTAAACAATTGAAACACAATTTTAATTCGTTAACCTTCTTCCGACGCTCCGTTGGCGTTAAAGATTTGAATTTTTGACATAAATATAGATTGTGAGCTTCTTTGCATAGCGGACAAGAAGTTGCAACAGAGATAAAAGACTTGCTGCTTCCACGCTCGACGTTAGCTTTCTGATATCGTTGTTCAAGAGTTTCTAGCATAGAAGCTTTCTTTTCTAAGAAAAGTAATAATTGATCAAGTGTAGGATGATTATTGACGTCAAAAGAATTTGAGTTTTCAAACTCACGACAAGTAACACTGTCTAGTTTTGAATTTATTAAGTGTAGAATGAGTGCATCCTTTTGATCCTCTTCGTTGATTAGAGAATCAAGTGATCTTATATTTTTCTTTACCGTATCTATTAAGTGTCTGAGTTTTCCAGAAGATTCCTTTGCAATTGACTCTAAGTTGAACAACGCTTTAATATGATAATATATTAAAACACGAGAGTTGTTAAATCGATCGTTTACACTGTCCCAAGCAATTTTATAATTTTCCGCGGTTATCGGCAAATTTTTGATTGCTTCTCTAGCCTTGCCTGTCAGAGAGACACTAAGATAATGCATTTTGTAAACATCACTAAGAGAAGTGTTTTCGTGAATCATGTTTTTGAAAAGATCTCTGAAGTTTAACCATTCTTCCGGATTTCCGTTGAATGTCGGAAGATTGATAGGAGGAACCTTTATGCACGCAGAAGCGCCATTATTAGAAATTGAATCATGATTTGATTCAGAGTTTGTAGTTTCGTGAATTGAAACCGAGCTTTGAGAAAGTGTTTGCGCAATAGGTGCAACTTGTTCTAATATCGCTTCAGCTTCGGATATTAAACTATAGTATTTGTTTTCAAATTCCAAAATCTCAGCCTGATTATCTTCTTCACTGTTAGCTACATCTATTTCCAACTGCAAATCGCTAAAGCTGTCCAGATGTGAGTCAATACTGAGTAATCTTTTTCGTAGTTCAATTACCTTGATGTTTGGTAAAGTTCGATTGATATCGAAATTAGTCTTTAGCTCGCTTAAGTAGTCCCCGAATCGCGTAAGCTTAGCCTTGATAGTTCCTCTTTTTCTTATTAAATCCATTATTTAAATAAGAGTACAAAAGGAAGCAAACGTAGAGAACTTATAAAGGCTGTGCCTGAACGAAAACAATCAAAACAATGAAAATCAGGCACGATAAAGTCAATCTTGAAAGAATCGGAAATGAAATTAAGGAAAGAGTTCACCTTGTTCAATCGTAGTTATTGTTTCAATTTTCATCCAAATGATGACGGTTGAAGAATGCCGATGGCTGACTACGATGGCAGCGCAGATTTGGCGACCATGTAGTGAGAGAGAATACTGTTTTGTTGATTGCGGGTGATGATCCTCACGAGGGGATGTGGGATGACGCCGTGACGTCACGCTTCGCACAGCCGACAAGTTTGGACAGGAAGGATGATGAAATGTTGCAAATTTCACCGTGAACTAAATTTCCGCTACCAACTCGCAGTATTTGCTTGGTTTTGAGAACTAGCACCAACTTCTTTTCTTGATTGAAGGACCATCCGTTTTTGGAAGCACGTGTTGAAACAAAGCCAAGTTATGAGAAGAAACTGATTTCTGCACTTCGATGCTCAGGATCCGGCTCGAAGGACCAAAAAATGTTGTGGCCTTTGTTTGCAAATGAAAAACTCTCTTCAACACTGAACAATTTTTATTTTATAACATGAAGCGACGTTTTTGTATTAATTTAGATTTTGATGCTAAAACTTGTTGTTTTACCATCACCATGTCTACAGGAAAAAAACAAAATAAGAGAGGGGAGAATTAATTCGAATTGAGGCGGCAACACCCCCAACTACACTTTACAGCAACAAACTAAGCCCAATCACTTTAAAATTACAAAAAAAATGCTAAAAATCATAACAAACTATACCAGAATCACCTAAATTACTTCGGCTACCGTAAATCACTCCCAACTATACCTTACCACAACGAACCAAATCATATCATCTTAATATTACAAAAAAAGGTGTACAAATCATAACAAACTATGCCAGACTCACCTAAATTACTTCGGCTACTCTAAATCATCACCAACTAACCCTTACCACAACAAACTAAACCCAATCACTTTTAAATTACAAAAAAATGCTACTAACCAAAGCAAACTATGCCAAACTCACCTAAATTACTTCGGCTATCAAAAATCACTTCCAACTACACTATACAGCAACAAACTAAGACCAATCACTTTAAAATAACAAAAGAATGGTAAAAATCATAACAAACTATACCAGAATCACCTAAATTACTTCGGCTACCGTAAATCACCCCCAACTATCCCTTACCACAACAAACCAAACCATATCATCTTAAAATTACAAAAAAAGGTGTACAAATCATAACAAACTATGCCAGACTCACCTAAATTACTTCGGCTACTATAAATCATCACCAACTAACCCTTACCACAACAAACTAAACCCAATCACTTTTAAATTACAAAAAAATGCTACTAACCATAGCAAACTATGCCAAACTCACCTAAATTACTTCGGCTATCAAAAATCACCCCCAACTACACTTTACAGCAACAAACTAAGCCCAATCACTTTAAAATTACAAAAAAATGCTAAAAATGATAACAAACTATACCAGAATCACCTAAATTACTTCGGCTAATGTAAATCACCCCCAACTATCCCTTACCACAACAAACCAAACCATATCATCTTAAAATTAAAAAAAAGGAGTACAAATCATAACAAACTATGCCAGACTCTCCTAAATTACTTCGGCTACTCTAAATCATCACCAACTAACCCTTACCACAACAAACTAAACCCAATCACTTTTAAATTACAAAAAAAATGCTACTAACCATAGCAAACTATGCCAAACTTACCTAAATTACTTCGGCTATCAAAAATCACCCCCAACTACACTTTACAGCAACAAACGTAGCCCAATCACTTTAAAATTACAAAAAAATGCTAAAAATCATAACAAACTATACCAGAATCACCTAAATTACTACGGCAACCGTAAATCACCCCCAAGTATCCCTTACCACAACAAACCAAACTATATCATCTTAAAATTACAAAAAAGGTGTACAAATCATAACAAACTATGCCAGACTCACCTAAATTACTTCGGCTACTCTAAATCATCACCAACTAACCCTTACCACAACAAACTAAACCCAATCACTTTTAAATTACAAAAAAATGCTACTAACCATAGCAAACTATGCCAAACTCACCTAAATTACTTCGGCTATCAAAAATCACCCCCAACTACACTTTACAGCAACAAACTAAGCCCAATCACTTTAAAATTACAAAAAAATGCTAAAAATGATAACAAACTATACCAGAATCACCTAAATTACTTCGGCTAATGTAAATCACCCCCAACTATCCCTTACCACAACAAACCAAACCATATCATCTTAAAATTACAAAAAAAGGTGTACAAATCATAACAAACTATGCCAGACTCACCTAAATTACTTCGGCTACTCAAAATCATCACCAACTAACCTTTACCACAACAAACTAAACCCAATAACTTTTAAATTACAAAAAAATGCTACTAACAAACTAAACCCAATCACTTTTAAATTACAAAAAAATGCTACTAACCATAGCAAACTATGCCAAACTCACCTAAATTACTTCGGCTATCAAAAATCACCCCCAACTACACTTTACAGCAACAAACTAAGCCCAATCACTTTAAAATTACAAAAAAATGCTAAAAATCATAACAAACTATACCAGAATCACCTAAATTACTTCGGCTACCGTAAATCACCCCCAACTAACCCTTACCACAACAAACTAAACCATATCATCTTTAAATTACAAAAAAAGGTGTTCAAATCATAACAAACTATGCCAGACTCACCTAAATTACTTCGGCTTCTCTAAATCATCACCAACTAACCCTTACCACAACAAACTAAACCCAATTACTTTTAAATTACAAAAAAATGCTACTAACCATAGCAAACTATGCCAAACTCACCTAAATTACTTCAGCTACCATAAATCACCACCAACTAACCCTTACCACAACAAACTAAACCCAATCACTTTTAAATTTCAAAAAAATGCTACTTACCATAGCAAACTATGCCAAACTCACCTAAATTACTTCGGCTATTAAAAATCACCCCCCAACTACACTTTACAGCAACAAACTAAGCGCAATCACTTTAAAATTACAAAAAAATGCTAAAAATCATAACAAACTATACCAGAATCACCTAAATTACTTCGGCTACCGTAAATCACTCCCAACTATCCCTTACCACAACAAACCAAATCATATCATCTTAAAATTACAAAAAAAGGTGTACAAATCATAACAAACTATGCCAGACTCACCTAAATTACTTCGGCTACTCTAAATCATCACCAACTAACCCTTACCACAACAAACTAAACCCAATCACTTTTAAATTACAAAAAAATGCTACTAACCATAGCAAGCTATGCCAAACTCACCTAAATTACTTCGGCTTCCATAAATCATCACCAACTAACCCTTACCACAACAAACTAAACCCAATCACTTTTAAATTACAAAAAAATGCTACTAACCATAGCAAACTATGCCAAACTCACCTAAATTACTTTGGCTATCAAAAATCACCCCCAACTATACTTTACAGCAACAAACTAAGCCCAATCACTATAAAATTACAAAAGAATGCTAAAAATCATAACAAACTATACCAGAATCACCTAAATTACTTCGGCTACCGTAAATCACCCCCAACTATCTCTTACCACAACAAACCAAACCATATCATCTTAAAATTACAAAAAAAGGTGAACAAATCATAACAAACTATGCCAGACTCACCTAAATTACTTCGGCTACTCTAAATCATCACCAACTAACCCTTACCACAACAAACTAAACCCAATGACTTTTAAATTACAAAAAAATTCTACTAACCATAGCAAACTATGCCAAACTCACCTAAATTACTTCGGCTACCATAAATCATCACCAACTAACCCTTACCACAACAAACTAAACCCAATCACTTTTAAATTACAAAAAAATGCTACTAACCATAGCAAACTATGCCAAACTCACCTAAATTACTTCGGCTATCAAAAATCACCCCCAACTACACTTTACAGCAACAAACTAAGCCCAATCACTTTAAAATTACAAAAAAATGCTAAAAATCATAACAAACTATACCAGAATCACCCAAATTACTTCGGCTACCGTAAATCACCCCCAACTATCCCTTACCACAACAAACCAAACCATATCACCTTAAAATTACAATAAAGGTGTACAAATCATAACAAACTATGCCAGACTCACCTAAATTACTTCGGCTACTCTAAATCATCACCAACTAACCCTTACCACAACAAACTAAACCCAATCACTTTTAAATTACAAAAAAATGCTACTAACCATAGCAAACTATGCCAAACTCACCTAAATTACTTCGGCTACCATAAATCATCACCAACTAACTAACCTAAATTACTTCGGCTACCGTAAATCACCCCCAACTATCCCTTACCACAACAAACCAAACCATATCATCTTAAAATTACAAAAAAAGGTGTACAAATCATAACAAACTATGCCAGACTCACCTAAATTACTTCGGCTACTCTAAATCATCACCAACTAACCCTTACCACAACAAACTCACCCAATCACTTTTAAATTACAAAAAAATGCTACTAACCATAGCAAACTATGCCAAACTCACCTAAATTACTTCGGCTTCCATAAATCATCACCAACTAACCCTTACCACAACAAACTAAACCCAATCACTTTTAAATTACAAAAAAATGCTACTAACCATAGCAAACTATGCCAAACTCACCTAAATTACTTCGGCTATCAAAAATCACCCCCAACTACACTTTACAGCAACAAACTAAGCCCAATGACTTTAAAATTACAAAAAAATGCTAAAAATCATAAAAAACTATACCAGAATCACCTAAATTACTTCGGCTACCATAAATCATCACCAACTAACCCTTACCACAACAAACTAAACCCAATCACTTTTAAATTACAAAAAAATGCTACTAACCATAGCAAATTATGCCAAACTCACCTAAATTACTTCGGCTTCCATAAATCATCACCAACTAACCCTTACCACAACAAACTAAACCCAATCACTTTTAAATTACAAAAAAATGCTACTAACCATAGCAAACTATGCCAAACTCACCTAAATTACTTTGGCTATCAAAAATCACCCCCAACTATACTTTACAGCAACAAACTAAGTCCAATCACTTTAAAATTACAAAAAAATGCTAAAAATCATAACAAACTATACCAGAATCACCTAAATTACTTCGGCTACCGTAAATCATTCCCAACTATTTCTTACCACAACAAACCAAACCATATCATCTTAAAATTACAAAAAAAGGTGTACAAATCATAACAAACTATGCCAGACTCACCTAAATTACTTCGGCTACTCTAAATCATCACCAACTAACCCTTACCACAACAAACTAAACCCAATCACTTTTAAATTACAAAAAAATGCTACTAACCATAGCAAACTATGCCAAACTCACTTAAATTACTTCGGCTATCAAAAATCACCCCCAACTACACTTTACAGCAACAAACTAAGCCCAATCACTTTAAAATTACAAAAAAAATGCTAAAAATCATAACAAACTATACCACAATCACCTAAATTGCTTCGGCTACCGTAAATCACCCCCAACTATCCCTTACCACAACAAACCAATCCATATCATCTTAAAATTACAAAAAAGGTGTACAAATCATAACAAACTATGCCAGACTCACCTAAATTACTTCGGCTACTCTAAATTATCACCAACTAACCCTTACCACAACAAACTAAACCCAATCACTTTTAAATTACAAAAAAATGCTACTAACCATAGCAAACTATGCCAAACTCACCTAAATTATTTCGGCTACCATAAATCATCACCAACTAACCCTTACCACAACAAACTAAACCCAATAACTTTTAAATTACAAAAAAATGCTACTAACCATAGCAAACTATGCCAAACTCACCTAAATTACTGCGGCTATCAAAAATCACCCCCAACTACACTTTACAGCAACAAACTAAGCCCAATCACTTTAAAATTACAAAAAAAATTCTAAAAATCATAACAAACTATACCAGAATCACCTAAATTGCTTCGGCTACCGTAAATCACCCCCAACTATCCCTTACCACAACAAACCAAACCATATCATCTTAAAATTACAAAAAAGGTGTACAAATCATAACAAACTATGCCAGACTCACCTAAATTACTTCGGCTACTCTAAATCATCACCAACTAACCCTTACCACAACAAACTAAACCCAATCACTTTTAAATTACAAAAAAATGCTACTAACCATAGCAAACTATGCCAAACTCACCTAAATTACTTCGGCTACCATAAATCATCACCAACTAACCCTTACCACAACAAACTAAACCCAATCACTTTTAAATTACAAAAAAATGCTACTAACCATAGCAAACTATGCCAAACTCACCTAAATTACTTCGGCTATCAAAAATCACCCCCAACTACACTTTACAGCAACAAACTAAGCCCAATCACTTTAAAATTACAAAAAAATGCTATAAATCATAACAAACTATACCAGAATCACCTAAATTACTTCGGCTACCGTAAATCACCCCCAACTATCCCTTACCACAACAAACCAAACCATATCATCTTAAAATTAAAAAAAAGGTGTACAAATCATAACAAACTTTGCCAGACTCACCTAAATTACTTCGGCTACTCTAAATCATCACCAACTAACCCTTACCACAACAAACTAAACCCAATCACTTTTAAATTACAAAAAAATGCTACTAACCATAGCAAACTATGCCAAACTCACCTAAATTACTTCGGATACCATAAATCATCACCAACTAACCCTTACCACAACAAACTAAACCCAATCACTTTTAAATTACAAAAAAATGCTACTAACCATAGCAAACTATGCCAAACTCACCTAAATTACTTCGGCTACCAAAAATCACCCCCAACTACACTTTACAGCAACAAACTAAGCCCAATCACTTTAAAATTACAAAAAAATGCTAAAAATCATAACAAACTATACCAGAATCACCTAAATTACTTCGGCTACCGTAAATCACCCCCAACTAACCCTTACCACAACAAACTAAACCATATCATCTTTAAATTACAAAAAAAGGTGTACAAATCATAACAAACTATGCCAGACTCACCTAAATTACTTCGGCTACTCTAAATCATCACCAACTAACCCTTACCACAACAAACTAAACCCAATCACTTTTAAATTACAAAAAAATGCTACTAACCATAGCAAACTATGCCAAACTCACCTAAATTACTTCGGCTATCAAAAATCACCCCCAACTACACTTTACAGCAACAAACTAAGCCCAATCACTTTAAAATTACAAAAAAATGCTAAAAATCATAACAAACTATACCAGAATCACCTAAATTGCTTCGGCTACCGTAAATCACCCCCAACTATCCCTTACAACAACAAACCAAACCATATCATCTTAAAATTAAAAAAAAGGTGTACAAATCATAACAAACTATGCCAGACTCACCTAAATTACTTCGGCTACTCTAAATCATCACCAACTAACCCTTACCACAACAAACTAAACCCAATCACTTTTAAATTACAAGAAAATGCTACTAACCATAGCAAACTATGCCAAACTCACCTAAATTATTTCGGATACCATAAATCATCACCAACTAACCCTTACCACAACAAACTAAACCCAATCACTTTTAAATTACAAAAAAATGCTACTAACCATAGCAAACTATGCCAAACTCACCTAAATTACTTCGGCTACCAAAAATCACCCCCAACTACACTTTACAGCAACAAACTAAGCCCAATCACTTTAAAATTACAAAAAAATGCTAAAAATCATAACAAACTATACCAGAATCACCTAAATTACTTCGGCTACCGTAAATCACCCCCAACTAACCCTTACCACAACAAACTAAACCATATCATCTTTAAATTACAAAAAAAGGTGTACAAATCATAACAAACTATGCCAGACTCACCTAAATTACTTCGGCTACTCTAAATCATCACCAACTAACCCTTACCACAACAAACTAAACCCAATCACTTTTAAATTACAAAAAAATGCTACTAACCATAGCAAACTATGCCAAACTCACCTAAATTACTTCGGCTATCAAAAATCACCCCCAACTACACTTTACAGCAACAAACTAAGCCCAATCACTTTAAAATTACAAAAAAATGCTAAAAATCATAACAAACTATACCAGAATCACCTAAATTGCTTCGGCTACCGTAAATCACCCCCAACTATCCCTTACCACAACAAACCAAACCATATCATCTTAAAATTAAAAAAAAGGTGTACAAATCATAACAAACTATGCCAGACTCACCTAAATTACTTCGGCTACTCTAAATCATCACCAACTAACCCTTACCACAACAAACTAAACCCAATCACTTTTAAATTACAAGAAAATGCTACTAACCATAGCAAACTATGCCAAACTCACCTAAATTACTTCGGATACCATAAATCATCACCAACTAACCCTTACCACAACAAACTAAACCCAATCACTTTTAAATTACAAAAAAATGCTACTAACCATAGCAAACTATGCCAAACTCACCTAAATTACTTCGGCTATCAAAAATCACCCCCAACTACACTTTACAGCAACAAACTAAGCCCAATCACTTTAAAATTACAAAAAAATGCTAAAAATCATAACAAACTATACCAGAATCACCTAAATTACTTCGGCTACCGTAAATCACCCCCAACTAACCCTTACCACAACAAACTAAACCATATCATCTTTAAATTACAAAAAAAGGTGTACAAATCATAACAAACTATGCCAGACTCACCTAAATTACTTCGGCTACTCTAAATCATCACCAACTAACCCTTACCACAACAAACTAAACCCAATCACTTTTAAATTACAAAAAAATGCTACTAACCATAGCAAACTATGCCAAACTCACCTAAATTACTTCGGCTATCAAAAATCACCCCCAACTACACTTTACAGCAACAAACTAAGCCCAATCACTTTAAAATTAAAAAAAAATGCTAAAAATCATAACAAACTATACCAGAATCACCTAAATTGCTTCGGCTACCGTAAATCACCCCCAACTATCCCTTACCACAACAAACCAAACCATATCATCTTAAAATTACAAAAAAGGTGTACAAATCATAACAAACTATGCCAGACTCACCTAAATTACTTCGGCTACTCTAAATCATCACCAACTAACCCTTACCACAACAAACTAAACCCAATCACTTTTAAATTACAAAAAAATGCTACTAACTATAGCAAACTATGCCAAACTCACCTAAATTACTTCGGCTACCATAAATCATCACCAACTAACCCTTACCACAACAAACTAAACCCAATCACTATTAAATTACAAAAAAATGCTACTAACCATAGCAAACTATGCCAAACTCACCTAAATTACTTCGGCTATCAAAAATCACCCCCAACTACACTTTACAGCAACAAACTAAGCCCAATCACTTTAAAATTACAAAAAAATGCTATAAATCATAACAAACTATACCAGAATCACCTAAATTACTTCGGCTACCGTAAATCACCCCCAACAATCCCTTACCACAACAAACCAAACCATATCATCTTAAAATTAAAAAAAAGGTGTACAAATCATAACAAACTATGCCAGACTCACCTAAATTACTTCGGCTACTCTAAATCATCACCAACTAACCCTTACCACAACAAACTAAACCCAATCACTTTTAAATTACAAAAAAATGCTACTAACCATAGCAAACTATGCCAAACTCACCTAAATTACTTCGGCTACCATAAATCATCACCAACTAACCCTTACCACAACAAACTAAACCCAATCACTTTTAAATTACAAAAAAATGCTACTAACCATAGCAAACTATGCCAAACTCACCTAAATTACTTCGGCTATCAAAAATCACCCCCAACACTTTACAGCAACAAACTAAGCCCAATCACTTTAAAATTACAAAAAAATGCTAAAAATCATAACAAACTATACCAGAATCACCTAAATTACTTCGGCTACCGTAAATCACCCCCAACTATCCCTTACCACAACAAACCAAACCATATCATCTTAAAATTAAAAAAAAGATGTACAAATCATAACAAACTATGCCAGACTCACCTAAATTACTTCGGCTACTCTAAATCATCACCAACTAACCCTTACCACAACAAACTAAACCCAATCACTTTTAAATTACAAAAAAATGCTACTAACCATTGCAAACTATGCCAAACTCACCTAAATTACTTCGGCTACCATAAATCATCACCAACTAACCCTTACCACAACAAACTAAACCCAATCACTTTTAAATTACAAAAAAATGCTACTAACCATAGCAAACTATGCCAAACTCACCTAAATTACTTCGGCTATCAAAAATCACCCCCAACTACACTTTACAGCAACAAACTAAGCCCAATCACTTTAAAATTACAAAAAAATGCTATAAATCATAACAAACTATACCAGAATCACCTAAATTACTTCGGCTACCGTAAATCACCCCCAACTATCCCTTACCACAACAAACCAAACCATATCATCTTAAAATTAAAAAAAAGGTGTACAAATCATAACAAACTATGCCAGACTCACCTAAATTACTTCGGCTACTCTAAATCATCACCAACTAACCCTTACCACAACAAACTAAACCCAATCACTTTTAAATTACAAAAAAATGCTACTAACCATAGCAAACTATGCCAAACTCACCTAAATTACTTCGGCTATCAAAAATCACCCCCAACTACACTTTACAGCAACAAACTAAGCCCAATCACTTTAAAATTACAAAAAAATGCTATAAATCATAACAAACTATACCAGAATCACCTAAATTACTTCGGCTACCGTAAATCACCCCCAACTATCCCTTACCACAACAAACCAAACCATATCATCTTAAAATTAAAAAAAAGGTGTACAAATCATAACAAACTATGCCAAACTCACTTAAATTACTTCGGCTATCAAAAATCACCCCCAACTACACTTTACAGCTACAAACTAAGCCCAATCACTTTAAAATTACAAAAAAAATGCTAAAAATCATAACAAACTATACCACAATCACCTAAATTGCTTCGGCTACCGTAAATCACCCCCAACTATCCCTTACCACAACAAACCAATCCATATCATCTTAAAATTACAAAAAAGGTGTACAAATCATAACAAACTATGCCAGACTCACCTAAATTACTTCGGCTACTCTAAATTATCACCAACTAACCCTTACCACAACAAACTAAACCCAATCACTTTTAAATTACAAAAAAATGCTACTAACCATAGCAAACTATGCCAAACTCACCTAAATTATTTCGGCTACCATAAATCATCACCAACTAACCCTTACCACAACAAACTAAACCCAATAACTTTTAAATTACAAAAAAATGCTACTAACCATAGCAAACTATGCCAAACTCACCTAAATTACTGCGGCTATCAAAAATCACCCCCAACTACACTTTACAGCAACAAACTAAGCCCAATCACTTTAAAATTACAAAAAAAATTCTAAAAATCATAACAAACTATACCAGAATCACCTAAATTGCTTCGGCTACCGTAAATCACCCCCAACTATCCCTTACCACAACAAACCAAACCATATCATCTTAAAATTACAAAAAAGGTGTACAAATCATAACAAACTATGCCAGACTCACCTAAATTACTTCGGCTACTCTAAATCATCACCAACTAACCCTTACCACAACAAACTAAACCCAATCACTTTTAAATTACAAAAAAATGCTACTAACCATAGCAAACTATGCCAAACTCACCTAAATTACTTCGGCTACCATAAATCATCACCAACTAACCCTTACCACAACAAACTAAACCCAATCACTTTTAAATTACAAAAAAATGCTACTAACCATAGCAAACTATGCCAAACTCACCTAAATTACTTCGGCTATCAAAAATCACCCCCAACTACACTTTACAGCAACAAACTAAGCCCAATCACTTTAAAATTACAAAAAAATGCTATAAATCATAACAAACTATACCAGAATCACCTAAATTACTTCGGCTACCGTAAATCACCCCCAACTATCCCTTACCACAACAAACCAAACCATATCATCTTAAAATTAAAAAAAAGGTGTACAAATCATAACAAACTATGCCAGACTCACCTAAATTACTTCGGCTACTCTAAATCATCACCAACTAACCCTTACCACAACAAACTAAACCCAATCACTTTTAAATTACAAAAAACTGCTACTAACCATAGCAAACTATGCCAAACTCACCTAAATTACTTCGGATACCATAAATCATCACCAACTAACCCTTACCACAACAAACTAAACCCAATCACTTTTAAATTACAAAAAAATGCTACTAACCATAGCAAACTATGCCAAACTCACCTAAATTACTTCGGCTACCAAAAATCACCCCCAACTACACTTTACAGCAACAAACTAAGCCCAATCACTTTAAAATTACAAAAAAATGCTAAAAATCATAACAAACTATACCAGAATCACCTAAATTACTTCGGCTACCGTAAATCACCCCCAACTAACCCTTACCACAACAAACTAAACCATATCATCTTTAAATTACAAAAAAAGGTGTACAAATCATAACAAACTATGCCAGACTCACCTAAATTACTTCGGCTACTCTAAATCATCACCAACTAACCCTTACCACAACAAACTAAACCCAATCACTTTTAAATTACAAAAAAATGCTACTAACCATAGCAAACTATGCCAAACTCACCTAAATTACTTCGGCTATCAAAAATCACCCCCAACTACACTTTACAGCAACAAACTAAGCCCAATCACTTTAAAATTACAAAAAAATGCTAAAAATCATAACAAACTATACCAGAATCACCTAAATTGCTTCGGCTACCGTAAATCACCCCCAACTATCCCTTACCACAACAAACCAAACCATATCATCTTAAAATTACAAAAAAGGTGTACAAATCATAACAAACTATGCCAGACTCACCTAAATTACTTCGGCTACTCTAAATCATCACCAACTAACCCTTACCACAACAAACTAAACCCAATCACTTTTAAATTACAAAAAAATGCTACTAACCATAGCAAACTATGCCAAACTCACCTAAATTACTTCGGATACCATAAATCATCACCAACTAACCCTTACCACAACAAACTAAACCCAATCACTTTTAAATTACAAAAAAATGCTACTAACCATAGCAAACTATGCCAAACTCACCTAAATTACTTCGGCTACCAAAAATCACCCCCAACTACACTTTACAGCAACAAACTAAGCCCAATCACTTTAAAATTACAAAAAAATGCTAAAAATCATAACAAACTATACCAGAATCACCTAAATTACTTCGGCTACCGTAAATCACCCCCAACTAACCCTTACCACAACAAACTAAACCATATCATCTTTAAATTACAAAAAAAGCTGTACAAATCATAACAAACTATGCCAGACTCACCTAAATTACTTCGGCTACTCTAAATCATCACCAACTAACCCTTACCACAACAAACTAAACCCAATCACTTTTAAATTACAAAAAAATGCTACTAACCATAGCAAACTATGCCAAACTCACCTAAATTACTTCGGCTATCAAAAATCACCCCCAACTACACTTTACAGCAACAAACTAAGCCCAATCACTTTAAAATTACAAAAAAATGCTAAAAATCATAACAAACTATACCAGAATCACCTAAATTGCTTCGGCTACCGTAAATCACCCCCAACTATCCCTTACCACAACAAACCAAACCATATCATCTTAAAATTAAAAAAAAGGTGTACAAATCATAACAAACTATGCCAGACTCACCTAAATTACTTCGGCTACTCTAAATCATCACCAACTAACCCTTACCACAACAAACTAAACCCAAACACTTTTAAATTACAAGAAAATGCTACTAACCATAGCAAACTATGCCAAACTCACCTAAATTACTTCGGATACCATAAATCATCACCAACTAACCCTTACCACAACAAACTAAACCCAATCACTTTTAAATTACAAAAAAATGCTACTAACCATAGCAAACTATGCCAAACTCACCTAAATTACTTCGGCTACCAAAAATCACCCCCAACTACACTTTACAGCAACAAACTAAGCCCAATCACTTTAAAATTACAAAAAAATGCTAAAAATCATAACAAACTATACCAGAATCACCTAAATTACTTCGGCTACCGTAAATCACCCCCAACTAACCCTTACCACAACTAACTAAACCATATCATCTTTAAATTACAAAAACAGGTGTACAAATCATAACAAACTATGCCAGACTCACCTAAATTACTTCGGCTACTCTAAATCATCACCAACTAACCCTTACCACAACAAACTAAACCCAATCACTTTTAAATTACAAAAAAATGCTACTAACCATAGCAAACTAAGCCAAACTCACCTAAATTACTTCGGCTATCAAAAATCACCCCCAACTACACTTTACAGCAACAAACTAAGCCCAATCACTTTAAAATTAAAAAAAAATGCTAAAAATCATAACAAACTATACCAGAATCACCTAAATTGCTTCGGCTACCGTAAATCACCCCCAACTATCCCTTACCACAACAAACCAAACCATATCATCTTAAAATTACAAAAAAGGTGTACAAATCATAACAAACTATGCCAGACTCACCTAAATTACTTCGGCTACTCTAAATCATCACCAACTAACCCTTACCACAACAAACTAAACCCAATCACTTTTAAATTACAAAAAAATGCTACTAACTATAGCAAACTATGCCAAACTCACCTAAATTACTTCGGCTACCATAAATCATCACCAACTAACCCTTACCACAACAAACTAAACCCAATCACTATTAAATTACAAAAAAATGCTACTAACCATAGCAAACTATGCCAAACTCACCTAAATTACTTCGGCTATCAAAAATCACCCCCAACTACACTTTACAGCAACAAACTAAGCCCAATCACTTTAAAATTACAAAAAAATGCTATAAATCATAACAAACTATACCAGAATCACCTAAATTACTTCGGCTACCGTAAATCACCCCCAACAATCCCTTACCACAACAAACCAAACCATATCATCTTAAAATTAAAAAAAAGGTGTACAAATCATAACAAACTATGCCAGACTCACCTAAATTACTTCGGCTACTCTAAATCATCACCAACTAACCCTTACCACAACAAACTAAACCCAATCACTTTTAAATTACAAAAAAATGCTACTAACCATAGCAAACTATGCCAAACTCACCTAAATTACTTCGGCTACCATAAATCATCACCAACTAACCCTTACCACAACAAACTAAACCCAATCACTTTTAAATTACAAAAAAATGCTACTAACCATAGCAAACTATGCCAAACTCACCTAAATTACTTCGGCTATCAAAAATCACCCCCAACTACACTTTACAGCAACAAACTAAGCCCAATCACTTTAAAATTACAAAAAAATGCTAAAAATCATAACAAACTATACCAGAATCACCTAAATTACTTCGGCTACCGTAAATCACCCCCAACTATCCCTTACCACAACAAACCAAACCATATCATCTTAAAATTAAAAAAAAGATGTACAAATCATAACAAAGTATGCCAGACTCACCTAAATTACTTCGGCTACTCTAAATCATCACCAACTAACCCTTACCACAACAAACTAAACCCAATCACTTTTAAATTACAAAAAAATGCTACTAACCATTGCAAACTATGCCAAACTCACCTAAATTACTTCGGCTACCATAAATCATCACCAACTAACCCTTACCACAACAAACTAAACCCAATCACTTTTAAATTACAAAAAAATGCTACTAACCATAGCAAACTATGCCAAACTCACCTAAATTACTTCGGCTATCAAAAATCACCCCCAACTACACTTTACAGCAACAAACTAAGCCCAATCACTTTAAAATTACAAAAAAATGCTATAAATCATAACAAACTATACCAGAATCACCTAAATTACTTCGGCTACCGTAAATCACCCCCAACTATCCCTTACCACAACAAACCAAACCATATCATCTTAAAATTAAAAAAAAGGTGTACAAATCATAACAAACTATGCCAGACTCACCTAAATTACTTCGGCTACTCTAAATCATCACCAACTAACCCTTACCACAACAAACTAAACCCAATCACTTTTAAATTACAAAAAAATGCTACTAACCATAGCAAACTATGCCAAACTCACCTAAATTACTTCGGCTACCATAAATCATCACCAACTAACCCTTACCACAACAAACTAAACCCAATCACTTTTAAATTACAAAAAAATGCTACTAACCATAGCAAACTATGCCAAACTCATCTAAATTACTTCAGCTACTCTAAATCATCACCAACTAACCCTTAACGCAACAAACTAAACCCAGTCACTTTTAAATTACAAAAAAATGCTACTAACCATAGCAAACTATGCCAAACTCACCTAAATTACTTCGGCTACCGTAAATCACCCCCAACTATCCCTTACCACAACGAACCAAACCATATCATCTTAAAATTACAAAAAAAGGTGTACATCTTATAACAAATTATGCCAGACTCACCTAAATTACTTCGGCTACTCTAAATCATCACCAACTAACCCTTACCACAACAAACTAAACCCAATCACTTTTAAATTACAAAAAAATGCTACTAACCATAGCAAACTATGCCAAACTCACCTAAATTACTTCGGCTACCATAAATCATCACCAACTAACTAACCTAAATTACTTCGGCTACCGTAAATCACCCCCAACTATCCCTTACCACAACAAACCAAACCATATCACCTTAAAATTACAAAAAAAGGTGGACAAATCATAACAAACTATGCCAGACTCACCTAAATTACTTCGGCTACTCTAAATCATCACCAACTAACTCTTACCACAACAAACTAAACCCAATCACTTTTAAATTACAAAAAATTGCTACTAACCATAGCAAACTATGCCAAACTCACCTAAATTACTTCGGCTTTCATAAATCTTCACCAACTAACCCTTACCACAACAAACTAAACCCAATCACTTTTAAATTACAAAAAAATGCTACTAACCATAGCAAACTATGCCAAACTCACCTAAATTACTTTGGCTATCAAAAATCACCCCAACTATACTTTACAGCAACAAACTAAGCCCAATCACTTTAAAATTACAAAAAAATGCTAAAAATCATAACAAACTATACCAGAATCACCTAAATTACTTCGGCTACCGTAAATCACCCCCAACTATCTCTTACCACAACAAACCAAACCATATCATCATAAAATTACAAAAAAAGGTGTACAAATCATAACAAACTATGCCAGACTCACCTAAATTACTTCGGCTACTCTAAATCATCACCAACTAACCCTTACCACAACAAACTAAACCCAATCACTTTTAAATTACAAAAAAAAGCTACTAACCATAGCAAACTATGCCAAACTCACCTAAATTACTTCGGCTACCATAAATCATCACCAACTAACTAACCTTAATTACTTCGGCTACCGTAAATCACCCCCAACTATCCCTTACCACAACAAACCAAACCATATCATCTTAAAATTACAAAAAAAGGTGTACAAATCATAACAAACTATGCCAGACTCACTTAAATTACTTCGGCTACTCTAAGTCATCACCAACTAACCCTTACCACAACAAACTAAACCCAATCACTTTTAAATTACAAAAAAAATCTACTAACCATAGCAAACTATGCCAAACTCACCTAAATTACTTCGGCTACCATAAATCATCACCAACTAACCCTTACCACAACAAACTAAACCCAATCACTTTTAAATTACAAAAAAATGCTACTAACCATAGCAAACTATGCCAAACTCACCTAAATTACTTTGGCTATCAAAAATCACCCCCAACTATACTTTACAGCAACAAACTAAGCCCAATCACTCTAAAATTACAAAAAAATGCTAAAAATCATAACAAACTATACCAGAATCACCTAAATTACTTCGGCTACCGTAAATCCCCCCAACTATCTCTTACCACAACAAACCAAACCATATCATTTTAAAATTACAAAAAAAGGTGTACAAATCATAACAAACTATGCCAGACTCACCTAAATTACTTCGGCTACTCTAAATCATCACCAACTAACCCTTACCACAACAAACTAAACCCAATCACTTTTAAATTACAAAAAAATTCTACTAACCATAGCAAACTATGCCAAACTCACCTAAATTACTGGGGCTACCATAAATCATCACCAACTAACCCTTACCACAACAACCTAAACCCAATCACTTTTAAATTACAAAAAAATGCTACTAACCATAGCAAACTATGCCAAACTCACCTAAATTACTTCGGCTATCAAAAATCACCCCCAACTACACTTTACAGCAACAAACTAAGCCCAATCACTTGAAAATTACAAAAAAAATGCTAAAAATCATAACAAACTATACCAGAATCACCTAAATTGCTTCGGCTACCGTAAATCACCCCCAACTATCCCTTACCACAACAAACCAAACCATATCATCTTAAAATTACAAAAAAGGTGTACAAATCATAACAAACTAAGCCAGACTTACCTAAATTACTTCGGCTACTCTAGATCATCACCAACTAACCCTTACCACAACAAACTAAACCCAATCACTTTTAAATTACAAAAAAATGCTACTAACCATAGCAAACTATGCCAAACTCACCTAAATTACTTCGGCTACCATAAATCATCACCAACTAACCCTTACCACAACAAACTAAACCCAATCACTTTTAAATTACAAAAAAATGCTACTAACCATAGCAAACTATGCCAAACTCACCTAAATTACGTCGGCTATCAAAAATCACCCCCAACTACACTTTACAGCAACAAACTAAGCCCAATAACTTTAAAATTACAAAAAAATGCTATAAATCATAACAAACTATACCAGAATCACCTAAATTACTTCGGCTACCGTAAATCACCCCCAACTAACCCTTACCACAACAAACTAAACCATATCATCTTTAAATTACAAAAAAAGGTGTACAAATCATAACAAACTATGCCAGACTTACCTAAATTACTTCGGCTACTCTAAATCATCACCAACTAACCCTTACCACAACAAACTAAACCCAATCACTTTTAAATTACAAAAAAATGCTACTAACCATAGCAAACTATGCCAAACTCACCTAAATTACTTCGGCTATCAAAAATCACCCCCAACTACACTTTACAGCAACAAACTAAGCCCAATCACTTTAAAATTACAAAAAAATGCTAAAAATCATAACAAACTATACGAGAATCACCTACATTACTTCGGCTAACGTAAATCACCCCCAACTATCCCTTACTACAACAAACCAAACCATATCATCTTAAAATAACAAAAACAGGTGTGCAAATCATAACAAACTATGCCAGACTCATCTAAATTACTTCGGCTATTTTAAATCATCACCAACTAACCCTTACCACAACAAACTAAACCCAATCACTTTTAAATTACAAAAAAATGCCACTAACCATAGCAAACTATGCCAAACTCACCTAAATTACTTCGGCTACGATAAATCATCACCAACTTACCCTTACCACAACAAACTAAACCCAATCACTTTTAAATTACAAAAAAATGCTACTAACCATAGCAAACTATGCCAAACTCATCTAAATTACTTCGGCTACTCTAAATCATCACCAACTAACCCTTAACGCAACAAACAAAACCCAGTCACTTTTAAATTACAAAGAAATGCTACTAACCATAGCAAACTATGCCAAACTCACCTAAATTACTTCGGCTACGGTAAATCACCCCCAACTATCCCTTACCACAACAAACCAAACCATATCATCTTAAAATTACAAAAAAAGGTGTACAAATGATAACAAACCATGCCAAACTCTCCTAAATTACTTCGGCTTCCATAAATCATCACCAACTAACCCTTACCACAACAAACTAAACCCAATCACTTTTAAATTACAAAAAAATGCTACTAACCATAGCAAACTATGCCAAACTCACCTTAATTACTTTGGCTATCAAAAATCACCCCCAACTATACTTTACAGCAACAAACTAAGCCCAATCACTTTAAAATTACAAAAAAATGCTAAAAATTATAACAAACTATACCAGAATCACCTAAATTACTTCGGCTACCGTAAATCACCCCCAACTATCTCTTACCACAACAAACCAAACCATATCATCTTAAAATTACAAAAAAAGGTGTACAAATCATAACAAACTATGCCAGACTCACCTAAATTACTTCGGCTACTCTAAATCATCACCAACTAACCCTTACCACAACAAACTAAACCCAATAACTTTTAAATTACAAAAAAATGCTACTAACCATAGCAAACTATGCCAAACTCACCTTAATTACTTCGGCTACCATAAATCATCACCAACTAACCCTTACCACAACAAACTAAACCCAATCACTTTTAAATTACAAAAAAATGCTACTAACCATAGCAAACTATGCCAAACTCACCTAAATTACTTCGGCTATCAAAAATCACCCCCAACTACACTTTACAGCAACAAACTAAGCCCAATCACTTTAAAATTACAAAAAATGCTATAAATCATAACAAACTATACCAGAATCACCTAAATTACTTCGGCTACCGTAAATCACCCCCAACTATCCCTTACCATAACAAACCAAACCATATCATCTTAAAATTAAAAAAAAGGTGTACAAATCATAACAAACTATGCCAGACTCACCTAAATTACTTCGGCTACTCTAAATCATCACCAACTAACCCTTACCACAACAAACTAAACCCAATCACTTTTAAATTACAAAAAAATGCTACTAACCATTGCAAACTATGCCAAACTCACCTAAATTACTTCGGCTACCATAAATCATCACCAACTAACCCTTACCACAACAAACTAAACCCAATCACTTTTAAATTACAAAAAAATGCTACTAACCATAGCAAACTATGCCAAACTCACCTAAATTACTTCGGCTATCAAAAATCACCCCCAACTACACTTTACAGCAACAAACTAAGCCCAATCACTTTAAAATTACAAAAAATGCTATAAATCATAACAAACTATACCAGAATCACCTAAATTACTTCGGCTACCGTAAATCACCCCCAACTATCCCTTACCATAACAAACCAAACCATATCATCTTAAAATTAAAAAAAAGGTGTACAAATCATAACAAACTATGCCAGACTCACCTAAATTACTTCGGCTACTCTAAATCATCACCAACTAACCCTTACCACAACAAACTAAACCCAATCACTTTTAAATTACAAAAAAATGCTACTAACCATAGCAAACTATGCCAAACTCACCTAAATTACTTCGGCTACCATAAATCATCACCAACTAACCCTTACCACAACAAACTAAACCCAATCACTTTTAAATTACAAAAAAATGCTACTAACCATAGCAAACTATGCCAAACTCACCTAAATTACTTTGGCTACCATAAATCATCACCAACTAACTAACCTAAATTACTTCGGCTACCGTAAATCACCCCCAACTATCCCTTACCACAACAAACCACACCATATCACCTTAAAATTACAAAAAAAGGTGTACAAATCATAACAAACTATGCCAGACTCACCTAAATTACTTCGGCTACTCTAAATCATCACCAACTAACTCTTACCACAACATACTAAACCCAATCACTTTTAAATTACAAAAAAATGCTACTAACCATAGCAAACTATGCCAAACTCACCTAAATTACTTCGGCTTTCATAAATCATCACCAACTAACCCTTACCACAACAAACTAAACCCAATCACTTTTAAATTACAAAAAAATGCTACTAACCATAGCAAACTATGCCAAACTCACCTAAATTACTTTGGCTATCAAAAATCACCCCAACTACACTTTACAGAAACAAACTAAGCCCAATCACTTTATAATTACAAAAAAATGCTAAAAATCATAACAAACTATACCAGAATCACCTAAATTACTTCGGCTACCATAAATCAACCCAACTATCCCTTACCACAACAAACCAAACCATATCATCATAAAATTACAAAAAAAGGTGTACAAATCATAACAAACTATGCCAGACTCACCTAAATTACTTCGGCTACTCTAAATCATCACCAACTAACCCTTACCACAACAAACTAAACCCAATCACTTTTAAATTACAAAAAAATGCTACTAACCATAGCAAACTATGCCAAACTCACCTAAATTACTTCGGCTACCATAAATCATCAAAAACTAACTAACCTTAATTACTTCGGCTACCGTAAATCACCCCCAACTATCCCTTACCACAACAAACCAAACCATATCATCTTAAAATTACAAAAAATGGTGTACAAATCATAACAAACTATGCCAGACTCACCTAAATTACTTCGGCTACTCTAAGTCATCACCAACTAACCCTTACCACAACAAACTAAACCCAATCACTTTTAAATTACAAAAAAATTCTACTAACCATAGCAAACTATGCCAAACTCACCTAAATTACTTCGGCTACCATAAATCATCACCAACTAACCCTTACCACAACAAACTAAACCCAATCACTTTTAAATTACAAAAAAATGCTACTAACCATAGCAAACTATGCCAAACTCACCTAAATTACTTTGGCTATCAAAAATCACCCCCAACTATACTTTACAGCAACAAACTAAGCCCAATCACTTTAAAATTACAAAAAAATGCTAAAAATCATAACAAACTATACCAGAATCACCTAAATTACTTCGGCTACCGTAAATCACCCCCAACTATCTCTTACCACAACAAACCAAACCATATCATTTTAAAATTACAAAAAAAGGTGTACAAATCATAACAAACTATGCCAGACTCACCTAAATTACTTCGGCTACTCTAAATCATCACCAACTAACCCTTACCACAACAAACTAAACCCAATCACTCTTAAATTACAAAAAAATTCTACTAACCATAGCAAACTATGCCAAACTCACCTAAATTACTTCGGCTACCATAAATCATCACCAACTAACCCTTACCACAACAAACTAAACCCAATCACTTTTAAATTACAAAAAAATGCTACTGACCATAGCAAACTATGCCAAACTCACCTAAATTAATTCGGCTATCAAAAATCACCCCCAACTACACTTTACAGCAACAAACTAAGCCCAATCACTTTAAAATTACAAAAAAAATGCTAAAAATCATAACAAACTATACCAGAATCACCTAAATTGCTTCGGCTACCGTAAATCACACCCAACTACACCTTACCACAACAAACCAAACCATATCATCTTAAAATTACAAAAAAGGTGTACAAATCATAACAAACTATGCCAGACTTACCTAAAGTACTTCGGCTACTCTAAATCATCACCAACTAACCCTTACCACAACAAACTAAACCTAATCACTTTTAAATTACAAAAAAATGCTACTAACCATAGCAAACTATGCCAAACTCACCTAAATTACTTCGGCTACCATAAATCATCACCAACTAACCCTTACCACAACAAACTAAACCCAATCACTTTTAAATTACAAAAAAATGCTACTACCATAGTAAACTATGCCAAACTCACCTAAATTACTTCGGCTATCAAAAATCACCCCCAACTACACTTTACAGCAACAAACTAAGCCCAATCACTTTAAAATTACAAAAAAATGCTATAAATCATAACAAACTATACCAGAATCACCTAAATTACTTCTTCTTCTTCCTCTTTTCCTTAGGCATTTTGCCTGTTTTCATTAGCATACGGCCTCATCGTGGTGGCGATTCTATAGATGATGAGGTCCAACTTTCGGCCCATCTTTTTGGTGGTCTTCCCGGTTGTCTTTTGCCGAAGGGGATTCCGTCTCGCACAGTTTTTGGTAGCCGATCTTCACCCATGCGATCGACGTGAGCGTTCCATTCTTTCCTTCTGGTCTTGGTGAATTTGATTATGTCCTGGATGTCACATTTTTTCCTGATTTCTCGATTAGGTATTCTGTCGTGGAGAGTTACACCTACTATCGTCCTTAGCGCTCTCATCTCGGTTACTCTGAGCCTTTGTTTTGTTTTGCTCGTCTCAGCTCTAGTTTCGCTCGCGTATGTCAGCGTTGGTCTTACTATGCTTTTGTAGATTCTGACTTTATTCGTTACCGACATGTATTTGTTCCGCCATATGACGTCTCGCAGGCAACCCGACACTATGGCGCCCTTGTTCGATTGTTTCATTACCTCCCTGTTCAGATCACGTGCGCTGGAGATATCAACGCCTAGATAGTTGTAAGTCATTACTTGTTCGATGACGCGGCCGTCGATTTCCAATTTGCACCTTAGAGGTTCCTTTGATATTGTCAGGCATTTTGTTTTCTCCTTCGATACATCCATGTTGACGTTTTTTGCGGTTGTTATGAACTGGAATAAGAGTTTTTGGAGGTCGTCTTCGCTGCTGGCAATCAGGACCGCATCGTCAGCATAGCATATTACGTTCACACTGCTTCCCCCCATTCTGTATCCGTTCTTAGACTTGACGCTGTCGATAATTTTGTCCATTATGATGTTGAACAACATAGGGCTTAGCGAGTCACCTTGACGTATTCCGGATCTTGTTGGGATTTCTGCTGTTGTGTCATCACCTGCTTTGATATATGTTGTCGTATCGTGGTATAGGTGTTGAATCAGATTAGTTAGCGGTCTGGAGACTTCCTTTTCAGTGAGGGTTGCTATAACGTCTTCGAGCTTCACACGGTCGAACGCTTTAGAGAGATCAACAAAACACATGAAGGCCGGAGAGTTGTACTCGATCGATTTCTCAACGATTTGTCGTATGACGAATATGGCGTCGGTGGTTGACCTATTTTTCCGGAATCCCATCTGTTCTTCGTTATTTTCCAGCTCCAAGTTGAGCTTGTTCAGAGTGACTTTTGTTATAAGTTTCAGGACGGAGCTGAGCAGAGTGATTCCTCGATAGTTTTCGGGTAGTTTTTTGTCGCCCTTTTTATGTATCGGTATGGTGACACTGGTCTTCATTTCCTTGGGAATTTCCTGGTTGTCAAAGATTTTTTGAGTCAATACAGTCAGTTCTGACATTAGATCGGCGCCCCCATATTTTAACAGTTCGTTTGGTATACCGTCCGGCCCTGGTGCCTTTCTCCCCCTCACACTTTTCAATGCTTTCTCGATGTCTTCTATATCTATTATGATAGTATTATTCTCTATCTGTCTGCTAGTGTGGTCGCTGCCTGTTGGTATTTGGTCGTACATATTTTTGAAATGTTCGTACCACTCCTCTGTGCTTATTTTACAGGTGGTGAGATGTTCATTTATTTCCTTCCTTTGATTCCGAATCATTTTCCATACTTTATTCTGTGCTCCGGTTATGTCATGTTCTAAGTCTTTGGTAAATCTTTCCCAATATTCTTCTTTAATTTGGCGGATTCTTGCTTTGGTTTTGTTACGTGTTTCCTTATATTTAATGTAGTCCGATGGTGTTTTTGAAGATTTATATTTCAGGTACGCTTCTTTCTTTGACTGACTTAGTACCTTTATTTCCTTCGTAAACCAAGGAGTTCTTGTATTGTTAGTTACGGTGGTAACTGTCCTTGTGCCGCATGCTTCCTTTGATGCAGAGATGATGTTTATCTTCAGCTTTGTCCATGCATCGTTCACCGAGTCAGTTGGGTAAATTTTGTTGGTGTTAATTTTTTGCTTGAGTCTTCTGGCGTAGAGGTCTTGTGTGCTTTCTGTCTTTAGGCTTTCTATATTCAGCTTTTCTCGTTTAGCTGGATGTAGTTGCGGTTTCCTCTTTTTAGAGTGGGTCATCCTAAGCCTACATAGCACTAAACTATGGTCACTGCCGATATTTGCAGAGTTTAACGTTCTTACATCCAGTATTTGCGCTGGTAATATGCTGCGACTTGTGATAATATAATCTAATACTGATGTCTGGCCTCGGGTATTTTGCCAGGTTGTTTTATATTTGTCAGCGTGGTTGAAGAATGTGTTGTTAATTCTTAGGTAATTTTGGCTGCACAAATCCACGAGTAGTTCTCCGTTGTCATTTTCCATAGCTTCGTTAAAGCGTTGTTTAATACCAGGTATTATATAATTACCAACTCTTGCGTTAAGATCGCCCATAATTATTAGGTGTTCATTTGGCGGTATCGAATTTATGACGGATTGTAATTGTTCATAGAATAGTTCCCGCTGGATCCTTGACTTACTTATGTCCGGGGCATATACGCTTGCTATGTGTAGAGTGTCATTTGGTAGTTTGAAGGTTACGGTGATTATTCTTTCATTAATGTATAATATATTTTCGATGTTAGCATGGAATCTTTGGTGTATCAGTATTCCAACACCCTCCTTAGCTCTATCCTCTTTGTTTTTGCCGCTATAGGCAAGGATGTATTTGCCATAGTTATGGGTTCCTTTTCCTTTTTTCTTTGTCTCCGATAGAGCACATATGTCGATTTGTTTTTCAGATAGTTCATTTATTATTTCTTGGTCCCTAAATTACTTCGGCTACCGTAAATCCCCCCCAACTAACCCTTACCACAACAAACTAAACCATATCATCTTTAAATTACAAAAAAAGGTGTACAAATCATAACAAACTATGCCAGACTCACCTAAATTACTTCGGCTACTCTAAATCATCACCAACTAACCCTTACCACAACAAACTAAACCCAATCACTTTTAAATTACAAAAAAATGCTACTAACCATAGCAAACTATGCCAAACTCACCTAAATTACTTCGGCTATCAAAAATCACCCCCAACTACACTTTACAGCAACAAACTAAGCCCAATCACTTTAAAATTACAAAAAAATGCTAAAAATCATAACAAACTATACGAGAATCACCTACATTACTTCGGCTAACGTAAATCACCCCCAACTATCCCTTACCACAACAAAACAAACCATATCACCTTAAAATTACAAAAAAAGGTGTGCAAATCATAACAAACTATGCCAGACTCATCTAAATTACTTCGGCTATTTTAAATCATCACCAACTAACCCTTACCACAACAAACTAAACCCAATCACTTTTAAATTACAAAAAAATGCCACTAACCATAGCAAACTATGCCAAACTCACTTAAATTACTTCGGCTACCATAAATCATCACCAACTAACTTTTACCACAACAAACTAAACCCAATCACTTTTAAATTACAAAAAAATGCTACTAACCATAGCAAACTATGCCAAACTCATCTAAATTACTTCGGCTACTCTAAATCATCACCAACTAACCCTTAACGCAACAAACTAAACCCAGTCACTTTTAAATTACAAAAAAATGCTACTAACCATAGCAAACTATGCCAAACTCACCTAAATTACTTCGGCTACCGTAAATCACCCCCAACTATCCCTTACCACAACGAACCAAACCATATCATCTTAAAATTACAAAAAAAGGTGTACATCTTATAACAAACTATGCCAGACTCACCTAAATTACTTTGGCTACCATAAATCATCCCAAACTAACCCTTACCACAACAAACTAAACCCAATCACATTTAAATTACAAAAAAATTCTACTAACCATAGCAAACTATGCCAAACTCACCTAAATTACTTCGGCTACGGTAAATCACCCCCAACTATCCCTTACCACAACAAACCAAACCATATCATCTTAAAATTACAAAAAAAGGTGTACAAATGATAACAAACTATGCCAAACTCTCCTAAATTACTTCGGCTTCCATAAATCATCACCAACTAACCCTTACCACAACAAACTAAACCCAATCACTTTTAAATTACAAAAAAATGCTACTAACCATAGCAAATTATGCCAAACTCACCTAAATTACTTTGGTTATCAAAAATCACCCCCAACTATACTTTACAGCAACAATCTAAGCCCAATCACTTTAAAATTACAAAAAAATGCTAAAAATCATAACAAACTATACCAGAATCACCTAAATTACTTCGGCTACCGTAAATCACCCCCAACTATCTCTTACCACAACAAACCAAACCATATCATCTTAAAATTACAAAAAAAGGTGTACAAATCATAACAAACTATGACAGACTCACCTAAATTACTTCGGCTACTCTAAATCATCACCAACTAACCCTTACCACAACAAACTAAACCCAATCACTTTTAAATTACAAAAAAATGCTACTAACCATAGCAAACTATGCCAAACTCACCTAAATTATTTCGGCTACTATAAATCATCACCAACTAACCCTTACCACAACAAACTAAACCCAATCACTTTTAAATTATTAAAAAATGCTTCTAACCATAGCAAACTATGCCAAACTCACCTAAATTACTTCGGCTATCAAAAATCACTCCCAACTACACTTTACAGCAACAAACTAAGCCCAATCTTTTTAAAATTACAAAAAAATGCTAAAAATCATAACAAACTATACCAGAATCACCTAAATTACTTCGGCTACCGTAAATCACCCCCAACTAACCCTTACCACAACAAATTAAACCATATCATCTTTAAATTACAAAAAAAGGTGTACAAATCATAACAAACTATGCCAGACTCACCTAAATTACTTCGGCTACTCTAAATCATCACCAACTAACCCATACCACAACAAACTAAACCCAATCACTTTTAAATTACAAAAAAATGCTACTAACCATAGCAAACTATGCCAAACTCACCTAAATTACTTCGGCTATCAAAAATCACCCCCAACTACACTTTACAGCAACAAACTAAGCCCAATCACTTTAAAATTACAAAAAAATGCTAAAAATCATAACAAACTATACGAGAATCACCTACATTACTTCGGCTAACGTAAATCACCCCCAACTATCCCTTACCACAACAAACCAAACCATATAATCTTAAAATTACAAAAAAAGGTGTACAAATCATAACAAACTATGCCAGACTCATCTAAATTACTTCGGCTACTCTAAATCATCACCAACTAACCCTTACCACAACAAACTAAACCCAATCACTTTTAAATTAAAAAAAAATGCCACTAACCATAGCAAACGATGCCAAACTCACCTAAATTACTTCGGCTACCATAAATCATCACCAACTAACCCTTACCACAACAAACTAAACCCAATCCCTTTTAAATTACAAATAAATGCTACTAACCATAGCGAACTATGCCAAACTCATCTAAATTACTTCGGCTACTCTAAATCATCTCCAACTAACCCTTAACGCAACAAACTAAACCCAGTCACTTTTAAATTACAAAAAAATGCTACTAATCATAGCAAACTATGCCAAACTCACCTAAATTACTTCGGCTACGGTAAATCATCCCCAACTATCCCTTACCACAACAAACCAAAACATATCACCTTAAAATTACAAAAAAAGGTGTACAAATCACAACAAACTATGCCAGACTCACCTAAATTACTTCGGCTACTCTAAATCATCACCAACTTACCCTTACGACAACAAACTAAACCCAATCAATTTTATATGACAAAAAAATGCTGCTAACCATTGCAAACTATGCCAAACTCACCTAAATTACTTCGGGTATCAAAAATCACCCCCAACTACACTTTACAGCAACAAACTAAGCTCAATCACTTTAAAATTACAAAAAAATGTTAAAAATCATAACAAACTATATCAGAATCACCTAAATTACTTCGGCTAACGTAAATAACCCCCAACTATCCCTTACCACAACAAACCAAACCATATCATCTTAAAATTACAAAAAAAGGTGTACAAATCATAACAAACTATGCCAGACTCACCTAAATTACTTCGGCTACTCTAAATCAACACCAACTAACCCTTACCACAACAAACTAAACCCAATCACTTTTAAATTACAAAAAAATGCTACTAACCATAGCAACCTATGCCAAACTCACCTAAATTACTTCGGCTATCAAAAATCACCCCCAACTACACTTTACAGCAACAAACTAAGCCCAATCACTTTAAAATTACAAAAAATGCTAAAAATCATAACAAACTATACCAGAATCACCTAAATTACTTCGGCTACCATAAATCACCCCCAACTATCCCTTACCACAACAAACCAAACTATATCACCTTTAAATTACAAAAAAAGGTGTACAAATCATAACAAACTATCCCAGACTCACCTAAATTACTTCGGCTACTCTAAATCATCACCAACTAAACCTTACCACAACAAACTAAACCCAATCACTTTCAAATTACAAAAAAATGCTACTAACCATTGCAAACTATGCCAAACTCACCTAAATTACTTCAGCTATCAAAAATCACCCCCAACTACACTTTAAAGCAACAAACTAAGCCCAATCACTTTAAAATTACAAAAAAATTCTAAAAATCATAACAAACTATGCCAAACTCACCTAAATTACTTCGGCTACCATAAATCATCACCAACTAACCCTTTTACAACAAACTAAACCCAATCACTTTTAAAATACAAAAAAATGCTACTAACCATAGCAAACTATGCCAAACTAACCTAAATTACTTCGGCTATCAAAAATCACCCCCAACTACACTTTACAGCAACAAACTAAGCCCAATCACTTTAAAATTACAAAAAAATGCTATAAATCATAACAAACCATACCAGAATCACCTAAATTACTTCGGCTACCGTAAATCACCCCCAACTATCCATTACCACAACAAACCAAACCATATCATCTTAAAATTAAAAAAAAGGTGTACAAATTATAACAAACTAGGCCAGACTCACCTAAATTACTTCGGCTACTCTAAATCATCACCAACTAACCCTTACCACAACAAACTAAACCCAATCACTTTTAAATTACAAAAAAATGCTACTAACCATAGCAAACTATGCCAAACTCACCTAAATTACTTCGGCTATCAAAAATCACCCCCAACTACACTTTACAGCAACAAACTAAGCCCAATCACTTTAAAATTACAAAAAAATGATAAAAATCATAACAAACTATACCAGAATCACCTAAATTACTTCGGCTACCGTAAATCACCCCCAACTAACCCTTACCACAACAAACTAAACCATATTATCTTTAAATTACAAAAAAAGGTGTTCAAATCATAACAAACTATGCCAGACTCACCTAAATTACATCGGCTACTCTAAATCATCACCAACTAACCCTTACCACAACAAACTAAACCCAATCACTTTTAAATTACAAAAAAATGCTAAAAATCATAACAAACTATACCAGAATCACCTAAATTACTTCGGCTACGGTAAATCACCCCCAACTATCCCTTACCACAACAAACCAAACCATATCATCTAAAAATTACAAAAAAAGGTGTACAAATCATAACAAACTATGCCAGACTCACCTAAATTACTTCGGCTACTCTAAATCATCACCAACTAACCCTTACCACAACAAACTAAACCCAATCACTTTTAAATTACAAAAAAATGCTACTAACCATACCAAACTATGCCAGACTCACCTAAATTACTTCGGCTACTCTAAATCAACACCAACTAACCCTTACCACAACAAACTAAACCCAATCACTTTTAAATTACAAAAAAATGCTACTGACCATAGCAAACTATGCCAAACTCACCTAAATTAATTCGGCTATCAAAAATCACCCCCAACTACACTTTACAGCAACAAACTAAGCCCAATCACTTTAAAATTACAAAAAAAATGCTAAAAATCATAACAAACTATACCAGAATCACCTAAATTGCTTCGGCTACCGTAAATCACACCCAACTATCCCTTACCACAACAAACCAAACCATATCATCTTAAAATTACAAAAAAGGTGTACAAATCATAACAAACTATGCCAGACTTACCTAAATTACTTCGGCTACTCTAAATCATCACCAACTAACCCTTACCACAACAAACTAAACCTAATCACTTTTAAATTACAAAAAAATGCTACTAACCATAGCAAACTATGCCAAACTCACCTAAATTACTTCGGCTACCATAAATCATCACCAACTAACCCTTACCACAACAAACTAAACCCAATCACTTTTAAATTACAAAAAAATGCTACTACCATAGCAAACTATGCCAAACTCACCTAAATTACTTCGGCTATCAAAAATCACCCCCAACTACACTTTACAGCAACAAACTAAGCCCAATCACTTTAAAATTACAAAAAAATGCTATAAATCATAACAAACTATACCAGAATCACCTAAATTACTTCGGCTACCGTAAATCCCCCCCAACTAACCCTTACCACAACAAACTAAACCATATCATCTTTAAATTACAAAAAAAGGTGTACAAATCATAACAAACTATGCCAGACTCACCTAAATTACTTCGGCTACTCTAAATCATCACCAACTAACCCTTACCACAACAAACTAAACCCAATCACTTTTAAATTACAAAAAAATGCTACTAACCATAGCAAACTATGCCAAACTCACCTAAATTACTTCGACTATCAAAAATCACCCCCAACTACACTTTACAGCAACAAACTAAGCCCAATCACTTTAAAATTACAAAAAAATGCTAAAAATCATAAAAAACTATACGAGAATCACCTACATTACTTCGGCTAACGTAAATCACCCCCAACTATCCCTTACCACAACAAAACAAACCATATCACCTTAAAATTACAAAAAAAGGTGTGCAAATCATAACAAACTATGCCAGACTCATCTAAATTACTTCGGCTATTTTAAATCATCACCAACTAACCCTTACCACAACAAACTAAACCCAATCACTTTTAAATTACAAAAAAATGCTACTAACCATAGCAAACTATGCCAAACTCATCTAAATTACTTCGGCTACTCTAAATCATCACCAACTAACCCTTAACGCAACAAACTAAACCCAGTCACTTTTAAATTACAAAAAAATGCTACTAACCATAGCAAACTATGCCAAACTCACCTAAATTACTTCGGCTACCGTAAATCACCCCCAACTATCCCTTACCACAACGAACCAAACCATATCATCTTAAAATTACAAAAAAAGGTGTACATCTTATAACAAACTATGCCAGACTCACCTAAATTACTTTGGCTACCATAAATCATCACAAACTAACCCTTACCACAACAAACTAAACCCAATCACATTTAAATTACAAAAAAATTCTACTAACCATAGCAAAATATGCCAAACTCACCTAAATTACTTCGGCTACGGTAAATCACCCCCAACTATCCCTTACCACAACAAACCAAACCATATCATCTTAAAATTACAAAAAAAGGTGTACAAATGATAACAAACTATGCCAAACTCTCCTAAATTACTTCGGTTTCCATAAATCATCACCAACTAACCCTTACCACAACAAACTAAACCCAATCACTTTTAAATTACAAAAAAATGCTACTAACCATAGCAAATTATGCCAAACTCACCTAAATTACTTTGGTTATCAAAAATCACCCCCAACTATACTTTACAGCAACAAACTAAGCCCAATCACTTTAAAATTACAAAAAAATGCTAAAAATCATAACAAACTATACCAGAATCACCTAAATTACTTCGGCTACCGTAAATCACCCCCAACTATCTCTTACCACAACAAACCAAACCATATCATCTTAAAATTACAAAAAAAGGTGTACAAATCATAACAAACTATGACAGACTCACCTAAATTACTTCGGCTACTCTAAATCATCACCAACTAACCCTTACCACAACAAACTAAACCCAATCACTTTTAAATTACAAAAAAATTCTACTAACCATAGCAAACTATGCCAAACTCACCTAAATTACTTCGGCTACCATAAATCATCACCAACTAACCCTTACCACAACAAACTAAACCCAATCACTTTTAAATTATTAAAAAATGCTTCTAACCATAGCAAACTATGCCAAACTCACCTAAATTACTTCGGCTATCAAAAATCACTCCCAACTACACTTTACAGCAACAAACTAAGCCCAATCTTTTTAAAATTACAAAAAAATGCTAAAAATCATAACAAACTATACCAGAATCACCTAAATTATTTCGGCTACCGTAAATCACCCCCAACTAACCCTTACCACAACAAACTAAACCATATCATCTTTAAATTACAAAAAAAGGTGTACAAATCATAACAAACTATGCCAGACTCACCTAAATTACTTCGGCTACTCTAAATCATCACCAACTAACCCATACCACAACAAACTAAACCCAATCACTTTTAAATTACAAAAAAATGCTACTAACCATAGCAAACTATGCCAAACTCACCTAAATTACTTCGGCTATCAAAAATCACCCCCAACTACACATTACAGCAACAAACTAAGCCCAATCACTTTAAAATTACAAAAAAATGCTAAAAATCATAACAAACTATACGAGAATCACCTACATTACTTCGGCTAACGTAAATCACCCCCAACTATCCCTTACCACAACAAACCAAACCATATAATCTTAAAATTACAAAAAAAGGTGTACAAATCATAACAAACTATGCCAGACTCATCTAAATTACTTCGGCTACTCTAAATCATCACCAACTAACCCTTACCACAACAAACTAAACCCAATCACTTTTAAATTACAAAAAAATGCCACTAACCATAGCAAACGATGCCAAACTCACCTAAATTACTTCGGCTACGGTAAATCATCCCCAACTATCCCTTACCACAACAAACCAAAACATATCACCTTAAAATTACAAAAAAAGGTGTACAAATCACAACAAACTATGCCAGACTCACCTAAATTACTTCGGCTACTCTAAATCATCACCAACTTACCCTTACCACAACAAACTAAACCCAATCAATTTTATATGACAAAAAAATGCTACTAACCATTGCAAACTATGCCAAACTCACCTAAATTACTTCGGGTATCAAAAATCACCCCCAACTACACTTTACAGCAACAAACTAAGCTCAATCACTTTAAAATTACAAAAAAATGTTAAAAATCATAACAAACTATACCAGAATCACCTAAATTACTTCGGCTAACGTAAATAACCCCCAACTATCCCTTACCACAACAAACCAAACCATATCATCTTAAAATTACAAAAAAAGGTGTACAAATCATAACAAACTATGCCAGACTCACCTAAATTACTTCGGCTACTCTAAATCAACACCAACTAAAACTTACCACAACAAACTAAACCCAATCACTTTTAAATTACAAAAAAATGCTACTAACCATAGCAACCTATGCCAAACTCACCTAAATTACTTCGGCTATCAAAAATCACCCCCAACTACACTTTACAGCAACAAACTAAGCCCAATCACTTTAAAATTACAAAAAATGCTAAAAATCATAACAAACTATACCAGAATCACCTAAATTACTTCGGCTACCATAAATCACCCCCAACTATCCCTTACCACAAGAAACCAAACTATATCACCTTTAAATTACAAAAAAAGGTGTACAAATCATAACAAACTATCCCAGACTCACCTAAATTACTTCGGCTACTCTAAATCATCACCTACTAAACCTTACCACAACAAACTAAACCCAATCACTTTTAAATTACAAAAAAATGCTACTAACCATAGCAAACTATGCCAAACTCACCTAAATTACTTCGGCTATCAAAAATCGCCCCCAACTACGCTCTACAGCAACAAACTAAGCCCAATCACTTTAAAATTACAAAAAAATGCTAAAAATCATAACAAACTATACCAGAAACACCTAAATTACTTCGGCTACCGTAAATCACCCCCACTATCCCTTACCACAACGAACCAAGCCATATCATCTTAAAATTACAAAAAAAGGTGTACAAATCATAACAAACTATGCCAGACTCACCTAAATTACTTCGGCTACTCTAAATCATCACCAACTAACCCTTACCACAACAAACTAAACCCAATCACTTTCAAATTACAAAAAAATGCTACTAACCATAGCAAACTATGCCAAACTCACCTAAATTACTTCGGCTACCATAAATCATCACAAACTAACCCTTACCACAACAAACTAAACCCAATCACATTTAAATTACAAAAAAATTCTACTAACCATAGCAAACTATGCCAAACTCACCTAAATTACTTCGGCTATCAAAAATCACCCCCAACTACACTTTACAGCAACAAACTAAGCTAAATCACTTTAAAATTACAAAAAAATTCTAAAAATCATAACAAACTATACCAGAATTACCTAAATTACTTCGGCTACCGTAAATCACCCCCAACTATCCCTTACCACAACAAACCAAACCATATCATCATAAAATTACAAAAAAAGGTGTACAAATCATAACAAAACATTGCCAGACTCACCTAAATTACTTCGGCTACTCTAAATCATCACCAACTAACCCTTACCACAACAAACTAAACCCAATCACTTTAAAATTACAAAAAAATGCTACTAACCATAGCAAACTATGCCAAACTCACCTAAATTACTTCGGCTAGAATAAATCATCACAAACTGACCCTTACCACAACAAACTAAACCCAATCACATTTAAATTACAAAAAAATTCTACTAACCATAGCAAACTATGCCAAACTCACCTAAATTACTTCGGCTATCAAAAATCACCCCCATCTACACTTTACAGCAACAAACTAAGCCCAATTACTTTAAAATTACAAAAAAATGCTAAAAATCATAACAAACTATACCAGAATCACCTAAATTACTTCGGCTACCGTAAATCACCCCCAACTATCCCTTACCACAACAAACCAAACTATATCATCTTAAAATTACAAAAAAAGGTGTACAAATCATAACAAACTAGGCCAGACTCACCTAAATTACTTCGGCTACTCTAAATCATCACCAACTAACCCTTACCACAACAAACTAAACCCAATCACTTTCAAATTACAAAAAAATGCTACTAACCATAGCAAACTATGCCAAACTCACCTAAATTACTTCGGCTACCATAAATCATCACAAACTAACCCTTACCACAACAAACTAAACCCAATCACATTTAAATTACAAAAAAATTCTACTAACCATAGCAAACTATGCCAAACTCACCTAAATTACTTCGGCTATCAAAAATCACCCCCAACTACACTTTACAGCAACAAACTAAGCTAAATCACTTTAAAATTACAAAAAAATTCTAAAAATCATAACAAACTATACCAGAATCACCTAAATTACTTCGGCTACCATAAATCACCCCCAACTATCCCTTACCACAACAAACCAAACCATATCATCTTAAAATTAAAAAAAAGGTGTACAAATCATAACAAACTATGCCAGACTCACCTAAATTACTTCGGCTACTCTAAATCATCACCAACTAACCCTTACCACAACAAACTAAACCCAATCACTTTTAAATTACAAAAAAATGCCACTAACCATAGCAAACTATGCCAAACTCACCTAAATTACTTCGGCTACCATAAATCATCACCAACTAACACTTACCACAACAAACTAAACCCAATCAATTTTAAATTACAAAAAAATGCTACTAACCATAGCAAACTTTGCCAAACTCACCTAAATTACTTCGGCTATCAAAAATCACGACCAACTACACTTTACAGCAACAAACTAAGCCCAATCACTTTAAAATTACAAAAAAATGCTAAAAATCATAACAAACTATACCAGAATCACCTAAATTACTTCGGCTACCGTAAATCACACCCAACTATCCCTTACCACAAAAAACCAAACCATATCATCTTAAAATTACAAAAAAAGGTGTACAAATCATAACAAACTATGCCAGACTCACCTAAATTACTTCGGCTACTCTAAATCATCACCAACTAACCCTTACCACAACAAACTAAACCCAATCACTTTTAAATTACAAAAAAATTGTACTAACCATAGCAAACTATGCCAAACTCACCTAAATTACATCGGCTACCATAAATCATCACCAACTAAACCTTACCACAACAAACTAAACCCAATCACTTTTAAATTACAAAAAAATGCTACTAACCATAGCAAACTAGGCCAAATTCACCTAAATTACTTCGGCTATCAAAAATCACCCCCAACTACACTTTACAGCAACAAACTAAGCCCAATCACTTTAAAATTACAAAAAAATGCTAAAAATCATAACAAACTATACCAGAAACACCTAAATTACTTCGGCTACCGTAAATCACCCCCAACTATCCCTTACCACAAAAAACCAAACCATATCATCTTAAAATTACAAAAAAAGGTGTACAAATCATAACAAACTATGCCAGACTCACCTAAATTACTTCGGCTACTCTAAACCATCACCAACTAACCCTTACCACAACAAACTAAACCCAATCACTTTTAAATTACAAAAAAATGCTACTAACCATAGCAAACTATGCCAAACTCACCTAAATTACATCGGCTACCATAAATCATCACCAACTAACCCTTACCACAACAAACTAAACCCAATCACTTTTAAATTACAAAAAAATGCTACTAACCATAGCAAACTATGCCAAACTCACCTAAATTACTTCGGCTATCAAAAATCACCCCCAACTACACTTTACAGCAACAAATTAAGCCCAATCACTTTAAAATTACAAAAAAATGCTAAAAATCATAACAAACTATACCAGAATCACCTAAATTACTTCGGCTACCGTAAATCACCCCCAACTAAACCTTACTAACAACAAACTAAACCATATCATCTTTAAATTACAAAAAAAGGTGTTCAAATCATAACAAACTATGCCAGACTCACCTAAATTACTTCGGCTACTCTAAATCATCACCAACTAACCCTTACCACAACAAACTAAACCCAATGACTTTTAAAATACAAAAAAATGCTAGTAACCATGGCAAACTATGCCAAACTCACTTAAATTACTTCAGCTACCATAAATCATCACCAACTAACCCTTACCACAACAAACTAAACCCAATCACTTTTAAATTACAAAAAAATGCTAAAAATCATAACAAACTATACCAGAATCACCTAAATTACTTCGGCTACGGTAAATCACCCCCAACTATCCCTTACCACAACAAACCAAACCATATCATCTTAAAATTACAAAAAAAGGTGTACAAATCATAACAAACTATGCCAGACTCACCTAAATTACTTCGGCTACTCTAAATCATCACCAACTAACCCTTACCACAACAAACTAAACCCAATCACTTTTAAATTACAAAAAAATGCTACTAACCATAGCAAACTATGCCAAACTCACCTAAATTACTTCGGCTACCATAAATCATCACCAACTAACCCTTACCACAACAAACTAAACCCAATCACTTTTAAATTACAAAAAAATGCTACTAACCATAGCAAACTATGCCAAACTCACCTAAATTACTTCGGCTATCAAAAATCACCCCCAACTACACTTTACAGCAACAAACTAAGCCCAATCACTTGAAAATTACAAAAAAATGCTAAAAATCATAACAAACTATACCAGAATTACCTAAATTACTTCGGCTACCGTATATTACCCCCAACTATCCCTTACCACAACAAACCAAACTATATCATCTTAAAATTACAAAAAAAAGGTGTACAAATCATAACAAACTATGCCAGACTCACCTAAACTACTTCGGCTACTCTAAATCATCACCAACTAACCCTTACCACAACAAACTAAACCCAATCACTTTTAAATTACAAAAAAATGCTACTAACCATAGCAAACTATGCCAAACTCACCTAAATTACTTCGGCTACCATAAATCATCACCAACTTACCCTTACCACAACAAACTAAACCCAATCACTTTTATATTACAAAAAAATGCTACTAAACATAGCAAACTATGCCAAACTTACTTAAATTACTTCGGCTACCATAAATCATCACAAACTAACCCTTACCACAACAAACTAAACCCAATCAATTTTAAATTACAAAAAAATGGTAAATTACCCCCAACTAACCCTTACCACAACAAACTAAACCATATCATCTTTAAATTACAAAAAAAGGTGTTCAAATCATAACAAACTATGCCAGACTCACCTAAATTACTTCGGCTACACTAAATCATCACCAACTAACCCTTACCACAACAAACTAAACCCAATGACTTTTAAATTACAAAAAAATGCTAGTAACCATGGCAAACTATGCCAAACTCACTTAAATTACTTCGGCTACCATAAATCTTCACCAACTAACCCTTACCACAACAAACTAAACCCAATCACTTTTAAATTACAAAAAAATGCTACTAACCATAGCAAGCTATGCCAAACTCACCTAAATTACTTCGGCTATCAAAAATCACCCCCATCTACACTTTACAGCAACAAACTAAGCCCAATCACTTTAAAATTACAAAAAATTGCTAAAAATCATAACAAACTAAACCAGAATCACCTAAATTACTTTGGCTACCGTAAATCACCCCCAACTATCCCTTACCACAACTAACCAAACCATATCATCTTAAAATTACAAAAAAAGGTGTACAAATCATAACAAACTATGCCAGACTCACCTAAATTACTTCGGCTACTCTAAATCATCACCAACTAACCCTTACCACAACAAACTAAACCCAATCACTTTTAAATTACAAAAAAATGATACTAACCATAGCAAAATATGCCAAACTCACCTAAATTACTTCGGCTACCATAAATCATCACCAACTAACCCTTACCACAACAAACTAAACCCAAACACTTTTAAATTACAAAAAAATGCTACTAACCATAGCAAACTATGCCAAACGCACCTAAATTACTTCGGCTATCAAAAATCACCCCCAACTACACTTCACAGCAACAAACTAAGCCCAATCACTTTAAAATTACAAAAAAATGCTAAAAATCATAACAAACTATACCAGAATCACCTAAATTACTTCGGCTACGGTAAATCACCCCCAACTATCCTTTACCACAACAAACCAAACCATATCATCTTAAAATTACAAAAAAAGGTGTACAAATCATAACAAACTATGCCAGACTCACCTAAATTACTTCGGCTACTCTAAATCATCACCAACTAACCCTTACCACAACAAACTAAACCCAATGACTTTTAAATTACAAAAAAATGCTACTAACCATAGCAAACTATGCCAAACTCACCTAAATTACTTCGGCTACCATAAATCATCACCAACTAACCCTTACCACAACAAACTAAACCCAATCACTTTTAAATTACAAAAAAATGCTACTAACCATAGCAAACTATGCCAAACTCACCTAAATTACTTCGGCTATCAAAAATCACCCCCAACTACACTTTACAGCAACAAACTAAGCCCAATCACTTGAAAATTACAAAAAAATGCTAAAAATCATAACAAACTATACCAGAATTACCTAAATTACTTCGGCTACCGTATATTACCCCCAACTATCCCTTACCACAACAAACCAAACTATATCATCTTAAAATTACAAAAAAAAGGTGTACAAATCATAACAAACTATGCCAGACTCACCTAAACTACTTCGGCTACTCTAAATCATCACCAACTAACCCTTACCACAACAAACTAAACCCAATCACTTTTAAATTACAAAAAAATGCTACTAACCATAGCAAACTATGCCAAACTCACCTAAATTACTTCGGCTACCATAAATCATCACCAACTTACCCTTACCACAACAAACTAAACCCAATCACTTTTATATTACAAAAAAATGCTACTAAACATAGCAAACTATGCCAAACTTACTTAAATTACTTCGGCTACCATAAATCATCACAAACTAACCCTTACCACAACAAACTAAACCCAATCAATTTTAAATTACAAAAAAATGGTAAATTACCCCCAACTAACCCTTACCACAACAAACTAAACCATATCATCTTTAAATTACAAAAAAAGGTGTTCAAATCATAACAAACTATGCCAGACTCACCTAAATTACTTCGGCTACACTAAATCATCACCAACTAACCCTTACCACAACAAACTAAACCCAATGACTTTTAAATTACAAAAAAATGCTAGTAACCATGGCAAACTATGCCAAACTCACTTAAATTACTTCGGCTACCATAAATCTTCACCAACTAACCCTTACCACAACAAACTAAACCCAATCACTTTTAAATTACAAAAAAATGCTACTAACCATAGCAAGCTATGCCAAACTCACCTAAATTACTTCGGCTATCAAAAATCACCCCCATCTACACTTTACAGCAACAAACTAAGCCCAATCACTTTAAAATTACAAAAAATTGCTAATAATCATAACAAACTAAACCAGAATCACCTAAATTACTTTGGCTACCGTAAATCACCCCCAACTATCCCTTACCACAACTAACCAAACCATATCATCTTAAAATTACAAAAAAAGGTGTACAAATCATAACAAACTATGCCAGACTCACCTAAATTACTTCGGCTACTCTAAATCATCACCAACTAACCCTTACCACAACAAACTAAACCCAATCACTTTTAAATTACAAAAAAATGATACTAACCATAGCAAAATATGCCAAACTCACCTAAATTACTTCGGCTACCATAAATCATCACCAACTAACCCTTACCACAACAAACTAAACCCAAACACTTTTAAATTACACAAAAATGCTACTAACCATAGCAAACTATGCCAAACGCACCTAAATTACTTCGGCTATCAAAAATCACCCCCAACTACACTTCACAGCAACAAACTAAGCCCAATCACTTTAAAATTACAAAAAAATTCTAAAAATCATAACAAACTATACCAGAATCACCTAAATTACTTCGGCTACCGTAAATCACCCCCAACTATCCCTTACCACAACAAACCAAACCATATCATCTTAAAATTACAAAAAAAGGTGTACAAATCATAACAAACTATGCCAGACTCACCTAAATTACTTCGGCTACTCTAAATCATCACCAACTAACCCTTACCACAACAAACTAAACCCAATCACTTTTAAATTACAAAAAAATGCTACTAACCATAGCAAACTATGCCAAACTCACCTAAATTACTTCGGCTACCATAAATCATCACCAACTTACCCTTACCACAACAAACTAAACCCAATCACTTTTATATTACAAAAAAATGCTACTAAACATAGCAAACTATGCCAAACTTACTTAAATTACTTCGGCTACCATAAATCATCACAAACTAACCCTTACCACAACAAACTAAACCCAATCAATTTTAAATTACAAAAAAATGGTAAATTACCCCCAACTAACCCTTACCACAACAAACTAAACCATATCATCTTTAAATTACAAAAAAAGGTGTTCAAATCATAACAAACTATGCCAGACTCACCTAAATTACTTCGGCTACACTAAATCATCACCAACTAACCCTTACCACAACAAACTAAACCCAATGACTTTTAAATTACAAAAAAATGCTAGTAACCATGGCAAACTATGCCAAACTCACTTAAATTACTTCGGCTACCATAAATCTTCACCAACTAACCCTTACCACAACAAACTAAACCCAATCACTTTTAAATTACAAAAAAATGCTACTAACCATAGCAAGCTATGCCAAACTCACCTAAATTACTTCGGCTATCAAAAATCACCCCCATCTACACTTTACAGCAACAAACTAAGCCCAATCACTTTAAAATTACAAAAAATTGCTAAAAATCATAACAAACTAAACCAGAATCACCTAAATTACTTTGGCTACCGTAAATCACCCCCAACTATCCCTTACCACAACTAACCAAACCATATCATCTTAAAATTACAAAAAAAGGTGTACAAATCATAACAAACTATGCCAGACTCACCTAAATTACTTCGGCTACTCTAAATCATCACCAACTAACCCTTACCACAACAAACTAAACCCAATCACTTTTAAATTACAAAAAAATGATACTAACCATAGCAAAATATGCCAAACTCACCTAAATTACTTCGGCTACCATAAATCATCACCAACTAACCCTTACCACAACAAACTAAACCCAAACACTTTTAAATTACAAAAAAATGCTACTAACCATAGCAAACTATGCCAAACGCACCTAAATTACTTCGGCTATCAAAAATCACCCCCAACTACACTTCACAGCAACAAACTAAGCCCAATCACTTTAAAATTACAAAAAAATTCTAAAAATCATAACAAACTATACCAGAATCACCTAAATTACTTCGGCTACCGTAAATCACCCCCAACTATCCCTTACCACAACAAACCAAACCATATCATCTTAAAATTACAAAAAAAGGTGTACAAATCATAACAAACTATGCCAGACTCACCTAAATTACTTCGGCTACTCTAAATCATCACCAACTAACCCTTACCACAACAAACTAAACCCAATCACTTTTAAATTACAAAAAAATGCTAGTAACCATAGCAAACTATGCCAAACTCACCTAAATTACTTCGGCTACCATAAATCATCACCAAATAACCCTTACCACATCAAACTAAACCCAATCATTTTTAAATTACAAAAAAATGCTACTAACCATAGCAAACTATGCCAAACTCACCTAAATTACTTCGGCTATCAAAAATCACCCCCAACTACACTTTGCAGCAACAAACTAAGCCCAATCACTTTAAAATTACAAAAAAATGCTAAAAATCATAACAAACTATACCAGAATCACCTAAATTACTTCGGCTACCGTAAATCACCCCCAACTATCCCTTACCACAACAAACCAAACCATATCATCTTAAAATTACAAAAAAAGGTGTACAAATTATTACAAACTATGCCAGACTCACCTAAATTTCTTCGGCTACTCTAAATCATCACCAACTAACCCTTACCACAACAAACTAAACCCAATCACTTTTAAATTACAAAAAAATGCTACTAACCATAGCAAACTATGCCAAACTCACCTAAATTACTTCGGCTACCATAAATCATCACCAACAAATCCTTACCACAACAAACTAAACCCAATCACTTTTAATTTACAAAAAAATGCTACTAACCATAGCAAACTATGCCAAACTCACCTAAATTACTAAGGCTATCAAAAATCACCCCCAACTACACTTTACAGCAACAAACTAAGCCCAATCACTTTAAAATTACAAAAAAAATGCTAAAAATCATTACAAACTATACCAGAATCACCTAAATTACTTCGGCTACCGTAAATCACCCCCAACTCACCCTAACCACAACAAACCAAACCATATCATCTTAAAATTACAAAAAAAGGTGTACAAATCATAACAAATTATGCCAGACTCACCTAAATTACTTCGGCTACTCTAAATCATCACCAACTAACCCTTACCACAACAAACTAAACCCAATCATTTTAAATTACAAAAAAATGCTACTAACCAATGCAAACTATGCCAAACTCACCTAAATTACTTCGGCCACCATAAATCATCACCAACTAACCCTTACCACAACAAACTAAGCCCAATCATTTTTAAATTACAAAAAAATGCTACTAACCATAGCAAACTATGCCAAACTCACCTAAATTACTTAGGCTACCATAAATCATCACCATTAAATCCTTACCACAACAAACTAAACCCAATCACTTTTAATTTACAAAAAAATGCTACTAACCATAGCAAACTATGCCAAACTCACCTAAATTACTAAGGCTATCAAAAATCACACCCAACTACACTTTACAGCAACAAACTAAGCCCAATCACTTTAAAATTACAAAAAAAATGCTAAAAATCATAACAAACTAGACCAGAATTACCTAAATTACTTCGGCTACCGTAAATCACCTCCAACTATCCCTTACCACAACAAACCAAACCATATCATCTTAAAATTACAAAAAAAGGTGTACAAATCATAACAAACAATGCCAGGCTCACCTAAATTACTTCGGCTACTCTAAATCATCACCAACTAACTCTTACCACAACAAACTAAACCCAATCACTTTTAAATTAAAAAAAATGCTAGTAACCATAGCAAACTATGCCAAACTCACCTAAATTACTTCGGCTACCATAAATCGTCACCAACTAACCCTTACCACAACAAATTAAACCCAAACACTTTTAAATTACAAAAAAATGCTACTAACCATAGCAAACTATGCCAAACGCACCTAAATTACTTCGGCTATCAAAAATCACCCCCAACTACACTTCACAGCAACAAACTAAGCCCAATCACTTTAAAATTACAAAAAAATGCTAAAAATCATAACAAACTATACCAGAATCACCTAAATTACTTCGGCTACCGTAAATCACCCCCAACTATCCCTTACCACAACAAACCAAACCATATCATCTTAAAATTACAAAAAAAGGTGTACAAATCATAACAAACTATGCCAGACTCACCTAAATTACTTCGGCTACTCTAAATCATCACCAACTAACCCTTACCACAACAAACTAAACCCAATCACTTTTAAATTACAAAAAAATGCTAGTAACTATAGCAAACTATGCCAAACTCACCTAAATTACTTCGGCTACCATAAATCATCACCAACTAACCCTTAACACAACAAACTAAACCCAATCACTTTTAAATTACAAAAAAATGCTAGTAACCATAGCAAACTATGCCAAACTCACCTACATTACTTCGGCTACCATAAATCATCACCAACTAACCCTTACCGCAACAAACAAAACCCAATCACTTTTAGATTACAAAAAAATGCTACTAACCATAGCAAACCATGCCAAACTCACCTAAATTACTTCGGCTATCAAAAATCACCCCCAACTACACTTTACAGCAACAAACTAAGCCCAATCACTTTAAAATTACAAAAAAATGCTAAAAATCATAACAAACTATACCAGAATCACCTAAATTACTTCGGCTACCGTAAATCAGCCCCAACTATTCCTTACCACAACAAACCAAACCATATCATCTTAAAATTACAAAAAAAGGTGTACAAATCATAACAAACTATGCCAGACTCACCTAAAGTACTTCGGCTACTCTAAGTCATCACCAACTAACCCTTACCACAACCAACTAAACCCAATCACTTTTAAATTACAAAAAAATGCTACTAACCATAGCAAACTATGCCAAACTCACCTAAATTACTTCGGCTACCATAAATCATCACCAACTAACCCTTACCACAACAAACTAAATCCAATCACTTTTAAATTACAAAAAAATGCTAAAAATCATAACAAACTATACCAGAATCACCTAAATTACTTCGGCTACGGTAAATCACCCCCAACTATCCCTTACCACAACAAACCAACCCATATCATCTTAAAATTACAAAAAAAGGTGTACAAATCATAACAAACTATGCCAGACTCACCTAAATTACTTCGGCTACTCTAAATCATCACCAACTAACCCTTACCACAACAAACTAAACCCAATCACTTTTAAATTACAAAAAAATGCTACTAACCATAGCAAACTATGCCAAACTCACCTAAATTACTTCGGCTACCATAAATCATCACCAACTAACCCTTACCACAACAAACTAAACCCAATCACTTTTAAATTACAAAAAAATGCTACTAACCATAGCAAACTATGCCAAACTCACCTAAATTACTTCGGCTATCAAAAATCACCCCCAACTACACTTTACAGCAACAAACTAAGCCCAATCACTTGAAAATTACAAAAAAATGCTAAAAATCATAACAAACTATACCAGAATTACCTAAATTACTTCGGCTACCGTATATTACCCCCAACTATCCCTTACCACAACAAACCAAACTATATCATCTTAAAATTACAAAAAAAGGTGTACAAATCATAACAAACTATGCCAGACTCACCTAAACTACTTCGGCTACTCTAAATCATCACCAACTAACCCTTACCACAACAAACTAAACCCAATCACTTTTAAATTACAAAAAAATGCTACTAACCATAGCAAACTATGCCAAACTCACCTAAATTACTTCGGCTACCATAAATCATCACCAACTTACCCTTACCACAACAAACTAAACCCAATCACTTTTATATTACAAAAAAATGCTACTAAACGTAGCAAACTATGCCAAACTTACTTAAATTACTTCGGCTACCATAAATCATCACAAACTAACCCTTACCACAACAAACTAAACCCAATCAATTTTAAATTACAAAAAAATGGTAAATTACCCCCAACTAACCCTTACCACAACAAACTAAACCATATCATCTTTAAATTACAAAAAAAGGTGTTCAAATCATAACAAACTATGCCAGACTCACCTAAATTACTTCGGCTACACTAAATCATCACCAACTAACCCTTACCACAACAAACTAAACCCAATGACTTTTAAATTACAAAAAAATGCTAGTAACCATGGCAAACTATGCCAAACTCACTTAAATTACTTCGGCTACCATAAATCTTCACCAACTAACCCTTACCACAACAAACTAAACCCAATCACTTTTAAATTACAAAAAAATGCTACTAACCATAGCAAGCTATGCCAAACTCACCTAAATTACTTCGGCTATCAAAAATCACCCCCATCTACACTTTACAGCAACAAACTAAGCCCAATCACTTTAAAATTACAAAAAATTGCTAAAAATCATAACAAACTAAACCAGAATCACCTAAATTACTTTGGCTACCGTAAATCACCCCCAACTATCCCTTACCACAACTAACCAAACCATATCATCTTAAAATTACAAAAAAAGGTGTACAAATCATAACAAACTATGCCAGACTCACCTAAATTACTTCGGCTACTCTAAATCATCACCAACTAACCCTTACCACAACAAACTAAACCCAATCACTTTTAAATTACAAAAAAATGATACTAACCATAGCAAAATATGCCAAACTCACCTAAATTACTTCGGCTACCATAAATCATCACCAACTAACCCTTACCACAACAAACTAAACCCAAACACTTTTAAATTACAAAAAAATGCTACTAACCATAGCAAACTATGCCAAACGCACCTAAATTACTTCGGCTATCAAAAATCACCCCCAACTACACTTCACAGCAACAAACTAAGCCCAATCACTTTAAAATTACAAAAAAATTCTAAAAATCATAACAAACTATACCAGAATCACCTAAATTACTTCGGCTACCGTAAATCACCCCCAACTATCCCTTACCACAACAAACCAAACCATATCATCTTAAAATTACAAAAAAAGGTGTACAAATCATAACAAACTATGCCAGACTCACCTAAATTACTTCGGCTACTCTAAATCATCACCAACTAACCCTTACCACAACAAACTAAACCCAATCACTTTTAAATTACAAAAAAATGCTAGTAACCATAGCAAACTATGCCAAACTCACCTAAATTACTTCGGCTACCATAAATCATCACCAAATAACCCTTACCACATCAAACTAAACCCAATCATTTTTAAATTACAAAAAAATGCTACTAACCATAGCAAACTATGCCAAACTCACCTAAATTACTTCGGCTATCAAAAATCACCCCCAACTACACTTTGCAGCAACAAACTAAGCCCAATCACTTTAAAATTACAAAAAAATGCTAAAAATCATAACAAACTATACCAGAATCACCTAAATTACTTCGGCTACCGTAAATCACCCCCAACTATCCCTTACCACAACAAACCAAACCATATCATCTTAAAATTACAAAAAAAGGTGTACAAATTATTACAAACTATGCCAGACTCACCTAAATTTCTTCGGCTACTCTAAATCATCACCAACTAACCCTTACCACAACAAACTAAACCCAATCACTTTTAAATTACAAAAAAATGCTACTAACCATAGCAAACTATGCCAAACTCACCTAAATTACTTCGGCTACCATAAATCATCACCAACAAATCCTTACCACAACAAACTAAACCCAATCACTTTTAATTTACAAAAAAATGCTACTAACCATAGCAAACTATGCCAAACTCACCTAAATTACTAAGGCTATCAAAAATCACCCCCAACTACACTTTACAGCAACAAACTAAGCCCAATCACTTTAAAATTACAAAAAAAATGCTAAAAATCATTACAAACTATACCAGAATCACCTAAATTACTTCGGCTACCGTAAATCACCCCCAACTCACCCTAACCACAACAAACCAAACCATATCATCTTAAAATTACAAAAAAAGGTGTACAAATCATAACAAATTATGCCAGACTCACCTAAATTACTTCGGCTACTCTAAATCATCACCAACTAACCCTTACCACAACACACTAAACCCAATCATTTTAAATTACAAAAAAATGCTACTAACCAATGCAAACTATGCCAAACTCACCTAAATTACTTCGGCCACCATAAATCATCACCAACTAACCCTTACCACAACAAACTAAGCCCAATCATTTTTAAATTACAAAAAAATGCTACTAACCATAGCAAACTATGCCAAACTCACCTAAATTACTTAGGCTACCATAAATCATCACCATTAAATCCTTACCACAACAAACTAAACCCAATCACTTTTAATTTACAAAAAAATGCTACTAACCATAGCAAACTATGCCAAACTCACCTAAATTACTAAGGCTATCAAAAATCACACCCAACTACACTTTACAGCAACAAACTAAGCCCAATCACTTTAAAATTACAAAAAAAATGCTAAAAATCATAACAAACTAGACCAGAATTACCTAAATTACTTCGGCTACCGTAAATCACCTCCAACTATCCCTTACCACAACAAACCAAACCATATCATCTTAAAATTACAAAAAAAGGTGTACAAATCATAACAAACAATGCCAGGCTCACCTAAATTACTTCGGCTACTCTAAATCATCACCAACTAACTCTTACCACAACAAACTAAACCCAATCACTTTTAAATTAAAAAAAATGCTAGTAACCATAGCAAACTATGCCAAACTCACCTAAATTACTTCGGCTACCATAAATCGTCACCAACTAACCCTTACCACAACAAATTAAACCCAAACACTTTTAAATTACAAAAAAATGCTACTAACCATAGCAAACTATGCCAAACGCACCTAAATTACTTCGGCTATCAAAAATCACCCCCAACTACACTTCACAGCAACAAACTAAGCCCAATCACTTTAAAATTACAAAAAAATGCTAAAAATCATAACAAACTATACCAGAATCACCTAAATTACTTCGGCTACCGTAAATCACCCCCAACTATCCCTTACCACAACAAACCAAACCATATCATCTTAAAATTACAAAAAAAGGTGTACAAATCATAACAAACTATGCCAGACTCACCTAAATTACTTCGGCTACTCTAAATCATCACCAACTAACCCTTACCACAACAAACTAAACCCAATCACTTTTAAATTACAAAAAAATGCTAGTAACTATAGCAAACTATGCCAAACTCACCTAAATTACTTCGGCTACCATAAATCATCACCAACTAACCCTTAACACAACAAACTAAACCCAATCACTTTTAAATTACAAAAAAATGCTAGTAACCATAGCAAACTATGCCAAACTCACCTACATTACTTCGGCTACCATAAATCATCACCAACTAACCCTTACCGCAACAAACAAAACCCAATCACTTTTAGATTACAAAAAAATGCTACTAACCATAGCAAACCATGCCAAACTCACCTAAATTACTTCGGCTATCAAAAATCACCCCCAACTACACTTTACAGCAACAAACTAAGCCCAATCACTTTAAAATTACAAAAAAATGCTAAAAATCATAACAAACTATACCAGAATCACCTAAATTACTTCGGCTACCGTAAATCAGCCCCAACTATTCCTTACCACAACAAACCAAACCATATCATCTTAAAATTACAAAAAAAGGTGTACAAATCATAACAAACTATGCCAGACTCACCTAAAGTACTTCGGCTACTCTAAGTCATCACCAACTAACCCTTACCACAACCAACTAAACCCAATCACTTTTAAATTACAAAAAAATGCTAGTAACCAAAGCAAACTATGCCAAACTCACCTAAATTACTTCGGCTACCGTAAATCAGCCCCAACTATTCCTTACCACAACAAACCAAACCATATCATCTTAAAATTACAAAAAAAGGTGTACAAATCATAACAAACTATGCCAGACTCACCTAAAGTACTTCGGCTACTCTAAGTCATCACCAACTAACCCTTACCACAACCAACTAAACCCAATCACTTTTAAATTACAAAAAAATGCTACTAACCATAGCAAACTATGCCAAACTCACCTAAATTACTTCGGCTATCAAAAATCACCCCCAATTACACTTTACAGCAACAAACTAAGCCCAATCACTTTAAAATTACAAAAAAATTCTAAAAATCATAACAAACTATACCAGAATCACCTAAATTATTTCGGCTACCGTAAATCACCCCCAACTATCCCTTACAACAACAAACCAAACCATATCATCTTAAAATTACAAAAAAAGGTGTACAAATCATAACAAACTATGCCAGACTCACCTAAATTACTTCGGCTACTCTAAATCATCACCAACTAACGCTTACCACAACAAACTAAACTCAATCACTTTTAAATTACAAAAAAAATGCTAGTAACCATAGCAAACTATGCCAAACTCACCTAAATTACTTCGGCTACCATAAACCATCACCAACTAACCCTTACCACAACAAACTAAACCCAATCACTTTTAAATTACAAAAAATGCTACTAACCACAGCAACCTATGCCAAACTCACCTAAATTACTTCGGCTATCAAAAATCACCCCCAACTACACTTTACAGCAACAAACTAACCCCAATCACTTTAAAATTACAAAACAATGCTAAAAATCATAACAAACTATACCAGAATCACCTAAATTACTTCGGCTACCGTAAATCACCCCCAACTATCCCTTATTACAACAAACCAAACCATATCATCTTAAAAGTACAAAAAATGGTGTACAAATCATAACAAACTATGCCAGACTCACCTAAATTACTTCGGCTACTCTAAATCATCACCAACTAACCCTTACCACAACAAACTAAACCCAATCACTTTTAAATTACAAAAAAATGCTAGTAACCATAGCAAACTATGTCAAACTCACCTAAATTACTTCGGCTACCATTAATCATCACCAACTAACCCTTACCACAACAAACTAAACCCAATCACTTTTAAATTACAAAAAAATGCTACTAACCATAGCAAACTATGCCAACCTCACCTAAATTACTTCGGCTATCAAAAATCACCCCCAATTGCACTTTACAGCAACAAACTAAGCCCAATCACTTTAAAATTACAAAAAAATTCTAAAAATCATAACAAACTATACCAGAATCACCTAAATTACTTCGGCTACCGCAAATCACCCCCAACTATCCCTTACCACAACAAACCAAACCATATCATCTTAAAATTACAAAAAAAGGTGTACAAATCATAGCAAACTATGCCAGACTCACCTAAATTACTTCGGCTACTCTAAATCATCACCAACTAACCCTTACCACAACAAACTAAACTCAATCACTTTTAAATTACAAAAAAATGCTAGTAACCATAGCAAACTATGCCAAACTCACCTAAATTACATCGGCTACCATTAATCATCACCAACTAACCCTTACCACAATAAACTAAACCCAATCACTTTTAAATTACAAAAAAATGCTACTAACCTTAGCAAACTATGCCAAACTCACCTAAATTACTTCGGCTATCAAAAATCATCACCAACTAACCCTTACCACAACAAAATAAACCCAATCACTTTTAAATTACAAAAAAATGCTACTAACCATAGCAAACTATGCCAAACTCACCTAAATTACTTCGGCTATCAAAAATCACCCCCAACTGCACTTTACAGCAACAAACTAAGCCCAATCACTTTAAAATTACAAAAAAATGCTAAAAATCATAACAAACTATACCAGAATCACCTAAATTACTTCGGCTACCGTAAATCACCTCCAACTATCCCTTACCACAACAAACCAAACCATATAATCTTAAAATTACAAAAAAAGGTGTACAAATCATAAAAAACTAGCCATACTCACCTAAATTACTTCGGCTTCTCTAAATCATCACCAACTAACCCTTACCACAACAAACTAAACCCAATCACTTTTAAATTACAAAAAAATGCTACTAACCATAGCAAACTATGCCAAACTCACCTAAATTACTTCGGCTATCAAAAATCACCTTCAACTACACTTTACAGCAACAAACTAAGCCCAATCACTTTAAAATTACACAAAAATGCTAAAAATCATAACAAACTATACCAGAATCACCTAAATTACTTCGGCTACCGTAAATCACCTCCAACTATCCCTTACCACAACAAACCAAACCATATCATCTTAAAATTACAAAAAAAGGTGTACAAATCATAACAAACTTTGCCAGACTCACCAAAATTACTTCGGATACTCTAAATCATCACCAACTAACCCTTACCACAACAAACTAAACCCAATCACTTTTAAATTACAAAAAAATATTACAAACCATAACAAACTATTCCAAACTCACCTAAATTACTTCGGCTACCATTAATCATCACCAACTAACCCTTACCACAACAAACTAAACCCAATCACTTTTAAATTACAAAAAAATGCTACTAACCATAGCAAACTATGCCAAACTCACCTAAATTACTTCGGCTATCAAAAAGCACCCCCAACTACATTTTACAGCAACAAACTAAGCCCAATCACTTTAAAATTACAAAAAAATCCTAAAAATCATAACAAACTATACCAGAATCACCTAAATTACTTCGGCTACCGTAAATCACCCCCAACTATCCCTTACCACAACAAACCAAACCATATCATCTTAAAATTACAAAAAAAGGTGAACAAATCATAACAAACTATACCAGAATCACCTAAATTACTTCGGCTACCGTAAATCACCCCCAACTATCCCTTACCACAACAAACCAAACCATATAATCTTAAAATTACAAAAAAAGGTGTACAAATCATAAAAAACTATGCCATACTCACCTAAATTACTTCGGCTTCTCTAAATCATCACCAACTAACCCTTACCACAACAAACTAAACCCAATCACTTTTAAATTACAAAAAAATACTACAAACCATAGCAAACTATGCCAAACTCACCTAAATTACTTCGGCTATCAAAAATCACCTTCAACTACACTTTACAGCAACAAACTAAGCCCAATCACTTTAAAATTACACAAAAATGCTAAAAATCATAACAAACTATACCAGAATCACCTAAATTACTTCGGCTACCGTAAATCACCCCCAACTATCCCTTACCACAACAAACCAAACCATATAATCTTAAAATTACAAAAAAAGGTGTACAAATCATAAAAAACTATGCCATACTCACCTAAATTACTTCGGCTTCTCTAAATCATCACCAACTAACCCTTACCACAACAAACTAAACCCAATCACTTTTAAATTACAAAAAAATGCTACTAACCATAGCAAACTATGCCAAACTCACCTAAATTACTTCGGCTATCAAAAATCACCCCCAATTACACTTTACAGCAACAAACTAAGCCCAATCACTTTAAAATTACAAAAAAATTCTAAAAATCATAACAAACTATACCAGAATCACCTAAATTATTTCGGCTACCGTAAATCACCCCCAACTATCCCTTACAACAACAAACCAAACCATATCATCTTAAAATTACAAAAAAAGGTGTACAAATCATAACAAACTATGCCAGACTCACCTAAATTACTTCGGCTACTCTAAATCATCACCAACTAACCCTTATCACAACAAACTAAACTCAATCACTTTTAAATTACAAAAAAAATGCTAGTAACCATAGCAAACTATGCCAAACTCACCTAAATTACTTCGGCTACCATAAATCATCACCAACTAACCCTTACCACAACAAACTAAACCCAATCACTTTTAAATTACAAAAAATGCTACTAACCACAGCAACCTATGCCAAACTCACCTAAATTACTTCGGCTATCAAAAATCACCCCCAACTACACTTTACAGCAACAAACTAACCCCAATCACTTTAAAATTACAAAAAAATGCTAAAAATCATAACAAACTATACCAGAATCACCTAAATTACTTCGGCTACCGTAAATCACCCCCAACTATCCCTTACCACAACAAACCAAACCATATCATCTTAAAATTACAAAAAAAGGTGTACAAATCATAACAAACTATGCCAGACTCACCTAAATTACTTCGGCTACTCTAAATCATCACCAACTAACCCTTACCACAACAAACTAAACCCAATCACTTTTAAATTACAAAAAAATGCTAGTAACCATAGCAAACTATGCCAAACTCACCTAAATTACTTCGGCTACCATTAATCATCACCAACTAACCCTTACCACAACAAACTAAACCCAATCACTTTTAAATTACAAAAAAATTCTACTAACCATAGCAAACTATGCCAAACTCACCTAAATTACTTCGGCTATCAAAAATCACCCCCAATTACACTTTACAGCAACAAACTAAGCCCAATCACTTTAAAATTACAAAAAAATGCTAAAAATCATAACAAACTATACCAGAATCACCTAAATTACTTCGGCTACCGCAAATTACCCCCAACTATCCCTTACCACAACAAACCAAACCATATCATCTTAAAATTACAAAAAAAGGTGTACAAATCATAGCAAACTATGCCAGACTCACCTAAATTACTTCGGCTACTCTAAATCATCACCAACTAACCCTTACCACAACAAACTAAACTCAATCACTTTTAAATTACAAAAAAATGCTAGTAACCATAGCAAACTATGCCAAACTCACCTAAATTACATCGGCTACCATTAATCATCACCAACTAACCCTTACCACAATAAACTAAACCCAATCACTTTTAAATTACAAAAAAATGCTACTAACCATAGCAAACTATGCCAAACTCACCTAAATTACTTCGGCTATCAAAAATCATCACCAACTAACCCTTCCCACAACAAAGTAAACCCAATCACTTTTAAATTACAAAAAAATGCTACTAACCATAGCAAACTATGCCAAACTCACCTAAATTACTTCGGCTATCAAAAATCACCCCCAACTGCACTTTACAGCAACAAACTAAGCCCAATCACTTTAAAATTACAAAAAAATGCTAAAAATCATAACAAACTATACCAGAATCACCTAAATTACTTCGGCTACCGTAAATCACCCCCAACTATCCCTTACCACAACAAACCAAACCATATCATCTTAAAATTTCAAAAAAAATGTGTAAAAAATCATAACAAATTATGCCAGACTCACCTAAATTACTTCGGATACTCTAAATCATCACCAACTAACCCTTGCCACAACAAACTAAACCCAATCACTTTTAAATTACAAAAAAATGCTACTAACCATAGCAAACTATGCCAAACTCACCTAAATTACTTCGGCTATCAAAAATCACCTTCAACTACACTTTACAGCAACAAACTAAGCCCAATCACTTTAAAATTACACAAAAATGCTAAAAATCATAACAAACTATACCAGAATCACCTAAATTACTTCGGCTTCCGTAAATCACCTCCAACTATCCCTTACCACAACAAACCAAACCATATCATCTTAAAATTACAAAAAAAGGTGTACAAATCATAACAAACTTTGCCAGACTCACCAAAATTACTTCGGATACTCTAAATCATCACCAACTAACCCTTACCACAACAAACTAAACCCAATCACTTTTAAATTACAAAAAAATACTACAAACCATAGCAAACTATTCCAAACTCACCTAAATTACTTCGGCTACCATTAATCATCACCAACTAACCCTTACCACAACAAACTAAACCCAATCACTTTAAAATTACACAAAAATGCTAAAAATCATAACAAACTATACCAGAATCACCTAAATTACTTCGGCTACCGTAAATCACCCCCAACTATCCCTTACCACAACAAACCAAACCATATCATCTTAAAATTTCAAAAAAAATGTGTACAAATCATAACAAATTATGCCAGACTCACCTAAATTACTTCGGCTACTCTAAATCATCACCAACTAACCCTTGCCACAACAAACTAAACCCAATCACTTTTAAATTACAAAAAAATGCTACTAACCATAGCAAACTATGCCAAACTCACCTAAATTACTTCGGCTATCAAAAATCACCCCCAACTACATTTTACAGCAACAAGCTAAGCCCAATCACTTTAAAATTACAAAAAAATCCTAAAAATCATAACAAACTATACCAGAATCACCTAAATTACTTCGGCTACCGTAAATCAACCCCAACTATTCCTTACCACAACAACCCAAACCATATCATCTTAAAATTACAAAAAAAGGTGTACAAATCATAACAAATTATGCCAGACTCACCTAAATTAATTCGGCTACTCTAAATCATCACCAACTAACCCTTACCACAACAAACTAAACCCAATCACTTTTAAATTACAAAAAAATGCTACTAACCATAGCATACTATGCCAAACTCACCTAAATTACTTCGGCTATTAAAAATCACCCAAAAATACACTTTACAGCAACAAACTAAACCCAATCACTTTAAAATTACACAAAAATGCTAAAAATCATAACAAACTATACCAGAATCACCTAAATTACTTCGGCTACCGTAAATCACCCCCAACTATCCCTTACCACAACAAACCAAACCATATCATCTTAAAATTTCAAAAAAAATGTGTACAAATCATAACAAATTATGCCAGACTCACCTAAATTACTTCGGATACTCTAAATCATCACCAACTAACCCTTGCCACAACAAACTAAACCCAATCACTTTTAAATTACAAAAAAATGCTACTAACCATAGCAAACTATGCCAAACTCACCTAAATTACTTCGGCTATCAAAAATCACCCCCAACTATACTTTACAGCAACAAACTAAGCCCAATCACTTTAAAATTACAAAAAAATGCTAAAAATCATAACAAACTATACCAGAATCACCTAAATTACTTCGGCTAACGTAAATCACCCCCAACTATCCCTTACCACAACAAACCAAACCATATCATCTTAAAATTTCAAAAAAAATGTGTACAAATCATAACAAATTAAGCCAGACTCACCTAAATTACTTCGGCTACTCTAAATCATCACCAACTAACCCTTGCCACAACAAACTAAACCCAATCACTTTTAAATTACAAAAAAATGCTACTAACCATAGCAAACTATGCCAAACTCACCTAAATTACTTCGGCTATCAAAAATCACCCCCAACTACACTTTACAGCAACAAACTAAGCCAAATCACTTTAAAATTACAAAAAAATGCTAAAAATCATAACAAACTATACCAGAATTACCTAAATTACTTCGGCTACCGTAAATCACACTCAAATATCCCTTACCACAACAAACCAAACCATATCATCTTAAAATTTCAAAAAAAGGTGTACAAATCATAACAAACTATGCCAGACTTACCTAAATTACTTCGGCTACTCTAAATCATCACCAACTAACCCTTACCAGAAAAAACTAAACCCAATCACTTTTAAATTACAAAAAAATGCTACTAACCATAGCAAACTATGCCAAACTCACCTAAATTACTTCGGCTATCAAAAATCACACCCAACCACACTTTACAGCAACAAGCTAAGCCCAATCACTTTAAAATTACAAAAAAATGCTAAAAATCATAACAAACTATACCAGAATCACCTAAATTACTTCGGATAACGTAAATCACCCCCAACTATCCCTTACCACAACAAACCAAACCATATCATCTTAAAATTTAAAAAAAAGGTGTACAAATCGTAACAAACTATGCCAGACTCACCTAGATTACTTCGGCTACTCTATATCATCACGAACCAACCCTTACCATAACAAACTAAACTCAATCACTTTTAAATTACAAAAAAATGCTACTAACCATAGCAAACTATGCCAAACTCACCTAAATTACTTTGGCTACCATAAATCATCACCGACTAACCCTTACCACAACTGACTAAACCCAATCACTTTTAAATTACAAAAAAATGCTACTAACCATAGCAAACTATGCCAAACTCACCTAAATTACTTCGGCTATCAAAAATCACCCCCAACTACATTTTACAGCAACAAGCTAAGCCCAATCACTTTAAAATTACAAAAAAATCCTAAAAATCATAACAAACTATACCAGAATCACCTAAATCACTTCGGCTACCGTAAATCAACCCCAACTATCCCTTACCACAACAAACCAAACCATATCATCTTAAAATTACAAAAAAAGGTGTACAAATCATAACAAATTATGCCAGACTCACCTAAATTAATTCGGCTACTCTAAATCATCACCAACTAACCCTTACCACAACAAACTAAACCCAATCACTTTTAAATTACAAAAAAATGCTACTAACCATAGCAAACTATGCCAAACTCACCTAAATTACTTCGGATATTAAAAATCACCCAAAAATACACTTTACAGCAACAAACTAAGCCCAATCACTTTAAAATTACAAAAAAATGCTAAAAATCATAACAAACTACACCAGAATCACCGAAATTACTTCGGCTACCGTAAATCACCCCCAACTATCCCTTACCACAACAAACCAAACCATATCATTTTAAAATTACAAAAAAAGGTGTACAAATCATAACAAACTATGCCAGAATCACCTAAATTACTTCGGCTACTCTAAATCATCACCAACTAACCCTTACCACAACAAACTAAACCCAATCACTTTTAAATTACAAAAAAATGCTACTAACTATAGCAAACTATGCCAAACTCACCTAAATTACTTCGGCTATCAAAAATCACCCCCAACTATACTTTACAGCAACAAACTAAGCCCAATCACTTTAAAATTACAAAAAAATGCTAAAAATCATAACAAACTACACCAGAATCACCTAAATTACTTCGGCTACCGTAAATCACCCCCAACTATCCCTTACCACAACAAACCAAACCATATCATTTTAAAATTACAAAAAAAGGTGTACAAATCATAACAAACTATGCCAGAATCACCTAAATTACTTCGGCTACTCTAAATCATCACCAACTAACCCTTACCACAACAAACTAAACCCAATCACTTTTAAATTACAAAAAAATGCTACTAACCATAGCAAACTATGCCAAACTCACCTAAATTACTTCGGCTATCAAAAATCACCCCCAACTATACTTTACAGCAACAAACTAAGCCCAATCACTTTAAAATTACAAAAAAATGCTAAAAATCATAACAAACTATACCAGAATCACCTAAATTACTTCGGCTAACGTAAATCACCCCCAACTATCCCTTACCACAACAAACCAAACCATATCATCTTAAAATTTCAAAAAAAATGTGTACAAATCATAACAAATTAAGCCAGACTCACCTAAATTACTTCGGCTACTCTAAATCATCACCAACTAACCCTTGCCACAACAAACTAAACCCAATCATTTTTAAATTACAAAAAAATGCTACTAACCATAGCAAACTATGCCAAACTCACCTAAATTACTTCGGCTATCAAAAATCACCCCCAACTACACTTTACAGCAACAAACTAAGCCCAATCACTTTAAAATTACAAAAAAATGCTAAAAATCATAACAAACTACACCAGAATCACCTAAATTACTTCGGCTACCGTAAATCACCCCCAACTATCCCTTACCACAACAAACCAAACCATATCATCTTAAAATTTCAAAAAAAGGTGTACAAATCATAACAAACTATGCCAGACTTACCTAAATTACTTCGGCTACTCTAAATCATCACCAACTAACCCTTACCAGAAAAAACTAAACCCAATCACTTTTAAATTACAAAAAAATGCTACTAACTATAGCAAACTATGCCAGACTCACCTAGATTACTTCGGCTACTCTATATCATCACGAACCAACCCTTACCATAACAAACTAAACTCAATCACTTTTAAATTACAAAAAAATGCTACTAACCATAGCAAACTATGCCAAACTCACCTAAATTACTTTGGCTACCATAAATCATCACCGACTAACCCTTACCACAACTGACTAAACCCAATCACTTTTAAATTACAAAAAAATGCTACTAACCATAGCAAACTATGCCAAACTCACCTAAATTACTTCGGCTATCAAAAATCACCCCCAACTACATTTTACAGCAACAAGCTAAGCCCAATCACTTTAAAATTACAAAAAAATCCTAAAAATCATAACAAACTATACCAGAATCACCTAAATTACTTCGGCTACCGTAAATCAACCCCAACTATCCCTTACCACAACAAACCAAACCATATCATCTTAAAATTACAAAAAAAGGTGTACAAATCATAACAAATTATGCCAGACTCACCTAAATTAATTCGGCTACTCTAAATCATCACCAACTAACCCTTACCACAACAAACTAAACCCAATCACTTTTAAATTACAAAAAAATGCTACTAACCATAGCAAACTATGCCAAACTCACCTAAATTACTTCGGATATTAAAAATCACCCAAAAATACACTTTACAGCAACAAACTAAGCCCAATCACTTTAAAATTACAAAAAAATGCTAAAAATCATAACAAACTACACCAGAATCCCCTAAATTACTTCGGCTACCGTAAATCACCCCCAACTATCCCTTACCACAACAAACCAAACCATATCATTTTAAAATTACAAAAAAAGGTGTACAAATCATAACAAACTATGCCAGAATCACCTAAATTACTTCGGCTACTCTAAATCATCACCAACTAACCCTTACCACAACAAACTAAACCCAATCACTTTTAAATTACAAAATAATGCTACTAACTATAGCAAACTATGCCAAACTCACCTAAATTACTTCGGCTATCAAAAATCACCCCCAACTACACTATACAGCAACAAACTAAGCCCAATCATTTTAAAATTACAAAAAATGCTAAAAATCATAACAAATTATACCAGAGTCACCTAAATTACTTCGGCTACCGTAAATCACCCCCAACTATCCCTTACCACAACAAACCAAACCATATCATCTTAAAATTACAAAAAAAGGTGTACAAATCATAACAAACTATGTCAAATTCACCTAAATTACTTCGGCTACTCTAAATCATCACCAACTAACCCTTACCACAACAAACTAAACCCAATCACTTTTAAATTACAAAAAAATGCTACTAACCATAGCAAACTATGCCAAACTCACCTAAATTACTTCGGCTACCATAAATCATCACCAACTAACCCTTACCACAACATACTAAACCCAATAACTTTTAAAATACAAAAAAATGCTACTAACCATAGCAAACTATGCCAAACTCACCTAAATTACTTCGGCTATCAAAAATCACCCCCAACTACATTTTACAGCAACAAACTAAGACCAATCACTTTAAAATTACAAAAAAATCCTAAAAATCATAACAAACTATACCAGAATTACCTAAATTACTTCGGCTAACGTAAATCACCCCCAACTATCCCTTACCACAACAAACCAAACCATATCATCTTAAAATCTGAAAAAAAATGTGTACAAATCATAACAAATTATGCAAGACTCACCTAAATTACTTCGGCTACTCTAAATCATCACCAACTAACCCTTACCACAACAAACTAAACCCAATCACTTTTAAATTTAAAAAAAAGCTACTAACCATAGCAAACTATGTCAAACTCACCTAAATTACTTCAGCTACCATAAATCATTACCAACTAACCCTTACCACAACAGACTAAACCCAATCACTTATAAATTACAAAAAAATGCTACTAACCATAGCAAACTGCCAAACTCACCTAAATTACTTCGGCATCAAAAATCACCCCCAACTACATTTTACAGCAACAAGCTAAGCCCAATCACTGTAAAATTACAAAAAAATCCTAAAAATCATAACAAACTATACCAGAATCACCTAAATTACTTCGGCTACCGTAAATTAACCCCAACTATCCCTTACCACAACAAACCAAACCATATCATCTTAAAATTACAAAAAAAGGTGTACAAATTATAACAAACTATGCCAGACTCACATAAATTACTTCGGCTACTCTAAATCATCACCAACTAACCCTTACCACAACAAACTAAACCCAATCACTTTTAAATTACAAAAAAATGCTACTAACCATAGCAAACTATGCCAAACTCACCTAAATTACTTCGGCTATCAAAAATCACACCCAACTACACTTTACAGCAACAAACTAAGCCCAATCACTTTAAAATTACAAAAAAATCCTAAAAATCATAACAAACTATACCAGAATTACCTAAATTACTTCGGCTAACGTAAATCACCCCCAACTATCCCTTACCACAACAAACCAAACCATATCATCTTAAAATTACAAAAAAAGGTGTACAAATCATAACAAACTATGCCAGACTCACCTAAATTACTTCGGCTACTCTAAATCATCACGAACTAACCCTTACCACAAAAAACTAAACCCAATCACTTTTAAATTGCAAAAAAATGCTACTAACCATAGCAAACTATGCCAAACTTACCTAAATTACTTCGGCTACCATAAATCATCACCAACTAACCCTTACCACAACAAACTGAACTCAATCATTTTTAAATTACAAAAAAATGCTACAAACCATAGCAAACTATGCCAAACTCACCTAAATTACTTCGGCTATCAAAAATCACCCCCAACTACATTTTACAGAAACAAGCTAAGCCCAATCACTTTAAAATTACAAAAAAATCCTAAAAATCATAACAAACTATACCAGAATCACCTAAATTACTTCGGCTACCGTAAATCAACCCCAACTATCCCTTACCACAACAAACCAAACCATATCATCTTAAAATTACAAAAAAAGGTGTACAAATCATAACAAATTATGCCAGACTCACCTAAATTAATTCGGCTACTCTAAATCATCACCAACTAACCCTTACCACAACAAACTAAACCCAATCACTTTTAAATTACAAAAAAATGCTACTAACCATAGCAAACTATGCCAAACTCGCCTAAATTACTTCGGCTATCAAAAATCACCCAAAAATACACTTTACAGCAACAAACTAAGCCCAATCACTTTAAAATTACAAAAAAATGCTAAAAATCATAACAAACTACACCAGAATCACCTAAATTACTTCGGCTACCGTAAATCACCCCCAACTATCCCTTACCACAACAAACCAAACCATATCATTTTAAAATTACAAAAAAAGGTGTACAAATCATAACAAACTATGCCAGAATCACCTAAATTACTTCGGCTACTCTAATTAATCACCAACTAACCCTTACCACAACAAATTAAACCCAATCACTTTTAAATTACAAAATAATGCTACTAACTATAGCAAACTATGCCAAACTCACCTAAATTACTTCGGCTATCAAAAATCACCCCCAACTACACTATACAGCAACAAACTAAGCCCAATCACTTTAAAATTACAAAAAATGCTAAAAATCATAACAAATTATACCAGAGTCACCTAAATTACTTCGGCTACCGTAAATCACCCCCAACTATCCCTTACCACAACAAAGCAAACCATATCATCTTAAAATTACAAAAAAAGGTGTACAAATCATAACAAACTATGTCAGATTCACCTAAATTACTTCGGCTACTCTAAATCATCACCAACTAACCCTTACCACAACAAACTAAACCCAATCACTTTTAAATTACAAAAAAATTCTACTAACCATAGCAAACTATGCCAAACTCACCTAAATTACTTCGGCTACCATAAATCATCACCAACTAACCCTTACCACAACATACTAAACCCAATAACTTTTAAAATACAAAAAAATGCTACTAACCATAGCAAACTATGCCAAACTCACCTAAATTACTTCGGCTATCAAAAATCACCCCCAACTACATTTTACAGCAACAAACTAAGACCAATCACTTTAAAATTACAAAAAAATCCTAAAAATCATAACAAACTATACCAGAATCACCTAAATTACTTCGGCTACCGTAAATTAACCCCAACTATCCCTTACCACAACAAACCAAACCATATCATCTTAAAATTACAGAAAAAGGTGTACAAATTATAACAAACTATGCCAGACTCACCTAAATTACTTCGGCTACTCTAAATCATCACCAACTAACCCTTACCACAACAAACTAAACCCAATCACTTTTAAATTACAAAAAAATGCTACTAACCATAGCAAACTATGCCAAACTTACCTAAATTACTTCGGCTATCAAAAATCACACCCAACTACACTTTACAGCAACAAACTAAGCCCAATCACTTTAAAATTACAAAAAAATCCTAAAAATCATAACAAACTATACCAGAATTACCTAAATTACTTCGGCTAACGTAAATCACCCCCAACTATCCCTTACCACAACAAACCAAACCATATCATCTTAAAATTACAAAAAAAGGTGTACAAATCATAACAAACTATGCCAGACTCACCTAAATTACTTCGGCTACTCTAAATCATCACGAACTAACCCTTACCACAACAAACTAAACCCAATCACTTTTAAATTACAAAAAAATGCTACTAACCATAGCAAACTATGCCATACTTACCTAAATTACTTCGGCTACCATAAATCATCACCAACTAACCCTTACCACAACAAACTGAACTCAATCATTTTTAAATTACAAAAAAATGCTACAAACCATAGCAAACTATGCCAAACTCACCTAAATTACTTCGGCTATCAAAAATCACCCAAAACTACACTTTACAGCAACAAACTAAGCCCAATCACTTTAAAATTACAAAAAATGCTAAAAATCATAACAAATTATACCAGAGTCACCTAAATTACTTCGGCTACCGTAAATCACCCCCAACTATCCCTTACCACAACAAACCAAACCATATCATCTTAAAATTACAAAAAAAGGTGTACAAATCATAACAAACTATGTCAGACTCACCTAAATTACTTCGGCTACTCTAAATCATCACCAACTAACCCTTACCACAACAAACTAAACCCAATCACTTTTAAATTACAAAAAAATGCTACTAACCATAGCAAACTATGCCAAACTCACCTAAATTACTTCGGCTACCATAAATCATCACCAACTAACCCTTACCACAACATACTAAACCCAATCACTTTTAACTTACAAAAAAATGCTACTAACCATAGCAAACTATGCCAAACTCACCTAAATTACTTCGGCTATCAAAAATCACCCCCAACTACATTTTACAGCAACAAACTAAGACCAATCACTTTAAAATTACAAAAAAATCCTAAAAATCATAACAAACTATACCAGAATTACCTAAATTACTTCGGCTAACGTAAATCACCCCCAACTATCCCATACCACAACAAACCAAACCATATCATCTTAAAATTTCAAAAAAAATGTGTACAAATCATAACAAATTATGCCAGACTCACCTAAATTACTTCGGCTACTCTAAATCATCACCAACTAACCCTTACCACAACAGACTAAACCCAATCACTTATAAATTACAAAAAAATGCTACTAACCATAGCAAACTATGCCAAACTCACCTAAATTACTTTGGCTATCAAAAATCACCCCAACTACACTTTACAGCAACAAACTAAGCCCAATCACTTTAAAATTACAAAAAAATGCTAAAAATCATAACAAACTATAGCAGAATCACCTAAATTACTTTGGCTACCGTAAATCACCCCCAACTATCCCTTACCACAACAAACCAAACCATATCATCTTAAAATTACAAAAAAAGGTGTACAAATCATAACTAACTATGCCAGACTCACCTAAATTACTTCGGCTCCTCTAAATAATCACCAACTAACCCTTACCACAACAAACTAAACCCAATCACTTTTAAATTACAAAAAAATGCTACTAACCATAGCAAACTATTCCAAACTTACCTAAATTACTTCGGCTATCAAAAATCACCCCCAACTATACTTTACAGCAACAAACTAAGCCCAATCACTTTAAAATTACAAAAAAATGCTAAAAATCATAACAAACTATACCAGAATTACCTAAATTACTTCGGCTACCGTAAATCACCCCCAACTATCCCTTACCACAACGAATCAAACCATATCATCTTAATTTAATTAATGATGATGTCAAACCTCTTGGCCTTCAGTGGAGTATAAAAAGATGTTTTTCAGTATTCATCGACGAATCAAAAGGGTACAAATGCAACAAAACGCATCATTTTAGGTACTATAGCGAGAATATTTGACCCATTAGGACTCGTCGGCCCGATAACTATAACGGTTAAGATACTTTTGCAGAAGCTTTGGGAGGCTCGTCTTGATTGGGATGAGGCATTACCACAAGCCATCCACACCACGTGGATAAAATTCATAAACGAACTGCAACATTTAAATCATATTCGAATACCACGCCATGTTCTATGTGATAGCCCTGTAGCGATACAAATCCATGGATTCGCCGATGCCAGTGAATCAGCTTATGGCGCTTGTATATACTTAAGGAGCAGCGACAATAATGGTACTAACGTTACACGACTATTATGCGCTAAATCCAAGGTAGCTCCGATAAAATGTCTCACATTAGCTAGATTAGAGCTTTGCGCTGCAGTACTATTATCCAAATTATTACACCAAGTGCAAATGTATCTCGATATTTCCATCACAAATGTTTATTGTTGGGTTGATTCGACAATCGTACTAGCTTGGCTGGAAAAGCCAGCGAATACTTTAAAAACTTTTGTGGCGAACCGCGTCTCCACAATCCCACAACTAATAAAACCCAGTCAGTGGCGTCATGTACGTTTTCAAGATAACCCAGCAGATGTCATATCTAGAGGAATGTGCCCCAGAAAATTAATCGATGCAAATATCTGGTGGTATGGACCAGATTGGTTGTCCCAAGATGAATCCACTTGGCCTCGTAGTACACACGTCCATTCGGGAGAATTGATTGAATTACGTCCAATCAAATTATCTACTTCGATATCCACAGCAGACTCTGCATTTTACGATTATCTATTTAATAAATTTTCCACTTTAGAACGAATCGTAAGAGTACTATCATTTTGTTTGCGCTTCGTTAACAACTGTCGATCTCTGAAAGAAACGCGAAGAACCGGTCCATTAAAAGTTGCTGAGCTCGATCAAGCAACAACTTATCTCGTTAAGCATACACAAGTAGTGTCTTTTGCAGATGATATGAAAAATCTGAAGTCTAAACGATTAATATCGTCAAGGTCCAAAATCTTATGTTTAAATCCATTCGTTGACAACGAGGGCGTACTCAGAGTTGGCGGACGGCTCAAGCATTCAAATTTGCAACCAAGTCAAATAAATCCCATAATATTGCCGAGCAATCACAAGCTCACATCTTTATTGTTAAAAAAGAGTCATTGTGAAACTATGCATGGTGGTATGCAAACTACACTTTCCAGAATTCGCTTAAAATATTGGCCACTATCATGTCGAAACAGCGTTAAACAAATCATCAGAAAATGTGTAGTCTGTCAACGGTGGCAAGCCAGAAACATAGTGCCCATCATGGGTGACTTACCAGCTGCAAGAGTAACACCTGCTCGTCCTTTCACAACTACTGGCGTTGACTACGCGGGACCCTTTCTTGTGCGTGAGAGCAAACTAAGGAATCGTAAATTGGTAAAAGCCTATTTATGCCTCTTTGTTTGTTTCAGCACTAAGGCTGTTCATTTGGAGGTTGTTAGTGATCTCACTACGGAATGTTTTTTCGCAGCTTTTATACGTTTCGTGTCACGGCGCGGCATCTGTAGTGATATTTTTTCTGACAATGCGACAAATTTCGTGGGAGCTAATAAGGAATTGCAAGAACTTTTCAATTTCCTATCCCGTGAGCACGTTTCGATACATGAATATCTATCCAAGATTTCAATCAATTGGCATTTCATACCGGCCAGATCACCTCACTTCGGTGGTCTGTGGGAGGCCGCTGTAAAGTCGGCTAAGCGTCACTTTAAAAAATTATTTTCTAATTCCACATTCACTTTTGAGGAATTGACTACTATTTTTACACAAATTGAGGCCATCATGAATTCCCGGCCACTAATTCCTTTTTCCACTGATCCAAATGATTTGTGTCCATTGACCCCTGCACATTTCCTTGTGGGTAATTCGCTATTCGCACCGTTGCAACGAGATGTTTCTGATGTATCGTCTAATCGACTGACACGGTTCCAACGCGTGCAGCAGATACAACAACAATTCTGGAGGAAATGGTCACATGACTATTTAACCACTCTACAGCAGCGATGCAAATGGAAGGTGAACACTCCAGCTGTGGAGGTTGGAACATTCGTCCTTTTGAAGGATCCGAGTCCTCCTACCTGCTGGAAAATGGGTCGCATCACACAACTTCATCCAGGGACTGATGGTGTAGTGCGGGTAGTGGACGTGAAAACTTCCAATGGTGAAGTGCGGCGCGCAGTTAATAAACTCGCCCCATTACATACTGAGTGAACATACTAGTCATCTTGATGACGATAAATTGAATTAATTTATTGTTTCACATACATGTTCTTTCCTTTAATTTTTAGGATGCTTATTTCTGTTCTTTTGCATTGATCCATGTCATTTTGTAATCATGTTATTTTATACGAAAATAATGTTCTCTTTATTTTGAAATTTGCATTTCAAGGGGGGCGGCATGTTTGGTACTAGTCGGTCCCTCTATCGTAATTAAGCGTAATGTTTTATCCCCCCCCATCGATATTTATTTCATCAATGTACTTTGATCGATGGGAGAATCAGTATCGATCCAACATCCTGGGGTGCCGTTACATATTACGGCACATGTGCAAATAAAGTTAAAAATTAAATAAAACCGAGTTTTTGTTTATAAACATAAAACTTTATTGGGAAACTATGTGCTTCGCCACAACAACAAAAAACAGAAGTAATTTAGGTGAATCTGGCATAGTTTGTTATGATTTGTTCACCTTTTTTTGTAATTTTAAGATGATATGGTTTGGTTTGTTGTGGTAAGGGATAGTTGGGGGTGATTTACGGTAGCCGAAGTAATTTAGGTGATTCTGGCATAGTTTGCTATGGTTAGTAGCATTTTTTTGTAATTTAAAAGTGATTGGGTTTAGTTTGTTGTGGTAAGGGTTAGTTAGTGATGATTTATGGTAGCCGAAGTAATTTATGCGAGTTTGGCATAGTTTGCTATGGTTACTAGCATTTTTTTGTAATTTAAAAGTGATTGGGTTTAGTTTGTTGTGGTAAGGGTGAGTTGGTGATGATTTAGAGTAGCCGAAGTAATTTAGGTGAGTCTGGCATAGTTTGTTATGATTTGTACACCTTTTTTTTTAATTTTAAGATGATATGGTTTGGTTTGTTGTGGTAAGAGATAGTTGGGGGTGATTTACGGTAGCCGAAGTAATTTAGGTGATTCTGGTATAGTTTGTTATGATTTTTAGCATTTTTTTTTTCATTTTAAAGTAATTGGGCTTAGTTTGTTGCTGTAAAGTGTAGTTGGGGGTGATTTTTGATAGCCGAAGTAATTTAGGTGAGTTTGACTTAATTTGCTATGGTTAATAGCATTTTTTTGTAATTTAAAAGTGATTGGGTTTAGTTTGTTGTGGTAAGGGTTAGTTGGTGATGATTTATGGTAGCCGAAGTAATTTAGGTGAGTTTGGCATAATTTGCTATGGTTACAAGCATTTTTTTGTAATTTAAAAGTGATTGGGTTTAGTTTGTTGTGGTAAGGGTTAGTTGGTGATGATTTAGAGTAGCCGAAGTTATTTAGGTGAGTCTGGCATAGTTTGTTATGATTTGTACACCTTTTTTTGTAATATTAAGATGATATGGTTTGTTTTGTTGTGGTAAGGGATAGTTGGGGGTGATTTACGGTAGCCGAAGTAATTTAGGTGGTTCTGGTATAGTTTGTTATGATTTTTAGCATTTTTTTGTAATTTTAAAGTGATTGGGCTTATTTTGTTGCTGTAATGTGTAGTTGGGGGTGATTTTTGATAGCCGAAGTAATTTAGGTGAGTTTGGCATAGTTTGCTATGGTTAGTAGCATTTTTTTGTAATTTAAAAGTGATTGGGTTTAGTTTGTTGTAGTAAGGGTTAGTTGGTGATGATTTATGGTAGCCGAAGTAATTTAGGTGAGTTTGGCATAGTTTGCTATGGTTACTAGCATTTTTTTGTAATTTAAAAGTGATTGGGTTTAGCTTGTTGTGGTAAGGGTTAATTGGTGATGATTTAGAGTAGCCGAAGTAATTTAGGTGAGTCTGGCATAGTTTGTTATGATTTGTACACCTTTTTTGTAATTTTAAGATAATATGGTTTGGTTTGTTGTGGTAAGGGATAGTTGGGGGTGATTTACAATAGCCGAAGTAATTTAGGTGATTCTGGTATAGTTTGTTATGATTTTTAGCATTTTTTTGTAATTTTAAAGTGATTGGGCTTATTTTGTCGCTGTAATGTGTAGTTGGGGGTGATTTTTGATAGCCGAAGTAATTTAGGTGAGTTTGGCATAGTTTGCTATGGTTAGTAGCATTTTTTTGTAATTTAAAAGTGATTGGGTTTAGTTTGTTGTGGTAAGGGTTAGTTGGTGATGATTTATGGTAGCCGAAGTAATTTAGGTGAGTTTGGCATAGTTTGCTATGGTTACTAGCATTTTTTTGTAATTTAAAAATGATTGGGTTTAGTTTGTTGTGGTAAGGGTTAGTTGGTGATGATTTAGAGTAGCCGAAGTAATTTAGGTGAGTCTGGCATAGTTTGTTATGATTTGTACACCTTTTTTTGTAATTTTAAGATGATATGGTTTGGTTTGTTGTGGTAAGGGATAGTTGGAAGTGATTTACGGTAGCCGAAGTAATTTAGGTGATTCTGGTATAGTTTGTTATGATTTTTAGCATTTTTTTGTAATTTTAAAATGATTGGGCTTAGTTTGTTGCTGTAAAGTGTAGTTGGGGGTGATTTTTGATAGCCGAAGTAATTTAGGTGAGTTTGGCATAGTTTGCTATGGTTAGTAGCATTTTTTTGTAATTTAAAAGTGATTGGGTTTAGTTTGTTGTGGTAAGGGTTAGTTGGTGATGATTTATGGTAGCCGAAGTAATTTATGTGAGTTTGGCATAGTTTGATATGGTTACTAGCATTTTTTTGTAATTTAAAAGTGATTGGGTTTAGTTTGTTGTGGTAAGGGTTAGTTGGTGATGATTTAGAGTAGCCGAAGTAATTTAGGTGAGTCTGGCATAGTTTGTTATGATTTGTACACCTTTTTTTGTAATATTAAGATGATATGGTTTGTTTTGTTGTGGTAAGGGATAGTTGGGGGTGATTTACGGTAGCCGAAGTAATTTAGGTGATTCTGGTATAGTTTGTTATGATTTTTAGCATTTTTTTGTAATTTTAAAGTGATTGGGCTTATTTTGTTGCTATAATGTGTAGTTGGGGGTGATTTTTGATAGCCGAAGTAATTTAGGTGAGTTTGGCATAGTTTGCTATGGTTAGTAGCATTTTTTTGTAATTTAAATGTGATTGGGTTTAGTTTGTTGTAGTAAGGGTTAGTTGGTGATGATTTATGGTAGCCGAAGTAATTTAGGTGAGTTTGGCATAGTTTGCTATGGTTACTAGCATTTTTTTGTAATTTAAAAATGATTGGGTTTAGTTTGTTGTGGTAAGGGTTAGTTGGTGATGATTTAGAGTAGCCGAAGTAATTTAGGTGAGTCTGGCATAGTTTGTTATGATTTGTACACCTTTTTTTGTAATTTTAAGATGATATGGTTTGGTTTGTTGTGGTAAGGTATAGTTGGGGGTGATTTACGGTAGCCGAAGTAATTTAGGTGATTCTGGTATAGTTTGTTATGATTTTTAGCATTTTTTTGTAATTTTAAAGTGATTGGGCTTAGTTTGTTGCTGTAAAGTGTAGTTGGGGGTGATTTTTGATAGCCGAAGTAATTTAGGTGAGTTTGACTTAGTTTGCTATGGTTAGTAGCATTTTTTTGTAATTTAAAAGTGATTGGGTTTAGTTTGTTGTGGTAAGGGTTAGTTGGTGATGATTTATGGTAGCCGAAGTAATTTAGGTGAGTTTGGCATAATTTGCTATAGTTACAAGCATTTTTTTGTAATTTAAAAGTGATTGGGTTTAGTTTGTTGTGGTAAGGGTTAGTTGGTGATGATTTAGAGTAGCCGAAGTAATTTAGGTGAGTCTGGCATAGTTTGTTATGATTTGTACACCTTTTTTTGTAATATTAAGATGATATGGTTTGTTTTGTTGTGGTAAGGGATAGTTGGGGGTGATTTACGGTAGCCGAAGTAATTTAGGTGATTCTGGTATAGTTTGTTATGATTTTTAGCATTTTTTTGTAATTTTAAAGTGATTGGGCTTATTTTGTTGCTGTAATGTGTAGTTGGGGGTGATTTTTGATAGCCGAAGTAATTTAGGTGAGTTTGGCATAGTTTGCTATGGTTAGTAGCATTTTTTTGTAATTTAAATGTGATTGGGTTTAGTTTGTTGTAGTAAGGGTTAGTTGGTGATGATTTATGGTAGCCGAAGTAATTTAGGTGAGTTTGGCATAGTTTGCTATGGTTACTAGCATTTTTTTGTAATTTAAAAATGATTGGGTTTAGTTTGTTGTGGTAAGGGTTAGTTGGTGATGATTTAGAGTAGCCGAAGTAATTTAGGTGAGTCTGGCATAGTTTGTTATGATTTGTACACCTTTTTTTGTAATTTTAAGATGATATGGTTTGGTTTGTTGTGGTAAGGGATAGTTGAAAGTGATTTACGGTAGCCGAAGTAATTTAGGTGATTCTGGTATAGTTTGTTATGATTTTTAGCATTTTTTTGTAATTTTAAAGTGATTGGGCTTAGTTTGTTGCTGTAAAGTGTAGTTGGGGGTGATTTTTGATAGCCGAAGTAATTTAGGTGAGTTTGGCATAGTTTGCTATGGTTAGTAGCATTTTTTTGTAATTTAAAAGTGATTGGGTTTAGTTTGTTGTGGTAAGGGTTAGTTGGTGATGATTTATGGTAGCCGAAGTAATTTATGTAAGTTTGGCATAGTTTGCTATGGTTACTAGCATTTTTTTGTAATTAAAAATGATTGGGTTTAGTTTGTTGTGGTAAGGGTTAGTTGGTGATGATTTAGAGTAGCCGAAGTAATTTAGGTGAGTCTGGCATAGTTTGTTATGATTTGTACACCTTTTTTTGTAATTTTAAGATGATATGGTTTGGTTTGTTGTGGTAAGGGATAGTTGGAAGTGATTTACGGTAGCCGAAGTAATTTAGGTGATTCTGGTATAGTTTGTTATGATTTTTAGCATTTTTTTGTAATTTTAAAGTGATTGGGCTTAGTTTGTTGCTGTAAAGTGTAGTTGGGGGTGATTTTTGATAGCCGAAGTAATTTAGGTGAGTTTGGCATAGTTTGCTATGGTTACTTGCATTTTTTTGTAATTTAAAAGTGTTTGGGTTTAGTTTGTTGTTGTAAAGGTTAGTTGGTGATGATTTATAGTAGTCGAAGTAATTTAGGTGATTTTGACATGGTTTGCTATGGTTACTAGCATTTTTTTGTAATTTAAAAATGATTCGGTTTAGTTTGTTGTGGTAAGGGTTAGTTGGTGATGATTTAGAGTAGCCGAAGTAATTTAGGTGAGTCTGGCATAGTTTGTTATGATTTGTACACCTTTTTTTTAATTTTAAGATGATATGGTTTGGTTTGTTGTGGTAAGGGATAGTTGGGGGTGATTTACGGTAGCCGAAGTAATTTAGGTGATTCTGGTATAGTTTGTTAAGATTTTTAGCATTTTTTTGTAATTTTAAAGTGATTGGGCTTAGTTTGTTGCTGTAAAGTGTAGTTGGGGGTGATTTTTGATAGCCGAAGTAATTTAGGTGAGTTTGGCATAGTTTGCTATGGTTAGTAGCATTTTTTTGTAATTTAAAAGTGATTGGGTTTAGTTTGTTGTGGTAAGGGTTAGTTGGTGATGATTTATGTTAGCCGAAGTAATTTAGGTGAGTTTGGCATAGTTTGCTATGGTTACTAGCCTTTTTTTGTAATTTAAAAATGATTGGGTTTAGTTTGTTGTGGTAAGGGTTAGTTGGTGATGATTTAGAGTAGCCGAAGTAATTTAAGTGAGTCTGGCATAATTTGTTATGATTTGTACACCTTTTTTTGTAATTTTAAGATGATATGGTTTGGTTTGTTGTGGTAAGGGATAGTTGGGGGTGATTTACGGTAGCCGAAGTAATTTAGGAGATTCTGGTATAGTTTGTTATGATTTTAACATTTTTTTGTAGTTTTAAAGTGATTGGGGTTAGTTTGTTGCTCTAAAGTGTAGTTGGGGGTGATTTTAGATAGCCGAAGTAATTTAGGTGAGTTTGGCATAGTTTGCTATGGTTAGTAGCATTTTTTTGTAATTTAAAAGTGATTGGGATTAGTTTGTTGTGGTAAGGGTTAGTTGGTGATGATTTATGGTAGCCGAAGTAATTTAAGTGAGTTTGGCATAGTTTGCTATGGTAAGTAGCATTTTTTTGTAATTTAAAAGTGATTGGGTTTAGTTTGTTGTGGCATGGGTTAGTTGGTGATGATTTATGGTAGCCGAAGTAATTTAGGTGAGTTTGGCATAGTTTGTTATGATTTGTACATCTTTTTTTGTAATTTTAAGATGATATGGTTTGGTTTGTTGTGGTAAGGGATAGTTGGGGGTGATTTACGGTAGCCGAAGTAATTTAGGTGATTCTGGTATAGTTTGTTATGATTTTTAGCATTTTTTTGTATTTTTAAAGTGATTGGGCTTAGTTTGTTGCTGTAAAGTGTAGTTGGGGGTGATTTTTGATAGCCGAAGTAATTTAGGTGAGTTTGGCATAGTTTGCTATGGTTAGTAGCATTTTTTTGTAATTTAAAAGTGATTGGGTTGAGTTTGTTGTGGTAAGGGTTAGTTGGTGATGATTTATGGTAGCCGAAGTAATTTAGGTGAGTTTGGCATAGTTTGCTATGGTTACTAGCCTTTTTTTGTAATTTAAAAATGACTGGGTTTAGTTTGTTGTGGTAAGGGTTAGTTGGTGATGATTTAGAGTAGCCGAAGTAGTTTAAGTGAGTCTGGCATAATTTGTTATGATTTGTACATTTTTTTTTGTAATTTTAAGATTATATGGTTTGGTTTGTTATGGTAAGGGATAGTTGGGGGTGATTTACGGTAGCCGATGTAATTTAGGTGATTCTGGTATAGTTTGTTATGATTTTTAGCATTTTTTTGTAATTTTAAAGTGATTGGGTTTAGTTTGTTGCTGTAAAGTGTAGTTGGGGGTGATTTTTGATAGCCGAAGTAATTTAGGTGAATTTGGCATAGTTTGCTATAGTTAGTAGCATTTTTTTGTAATTTAAAAGTGATTGGGTTTAGTTTGTTGTAGTAAGGGTTAGTTGGTGATGATTTATGGTAGCCGAAGTAATTTATGTAAGTTTGGCATAGTTTGCTATGGTTACTAGCATTTTTTTGTAATTTAAAAATGATTGGGTTTAGTTTGTTGTGGTAAGGGTTAGTTGGTGATGATTTAGAGTAGCCGAAGTAATTTAGGTGAGTCTGGCATAGTTTGTTATGATTTGTACACCTTTTTTTGTAATTTTAAGATGATATGGTTTGGTTTGTTGTGGTAAGGGATAGTTGGAAGTGATTTACGGTAGCCGAAGTAATTTAGGTGATTCTGGTATAGTTTGTTATGATTTTTAGCATTTTTTTGTAATTTTAAAGTGATTGGGCTTAGTTTGTTGCTGTAAAGTGTAGTTGGGGGTGATTTTTGATAGCCGAAGTAATTTAGGTGAGTTTGGCATAGTTTGCTATGGTTACTAGCATTTTTTTGTAATTTAAAAGTGTTTGGGTTTAGTTTGTTGTTGTAAAGGTTAGTTGGTGATGATTTATAGTAGTCGAAGTAATTTAGGTGATTTTGGCATGGTTTGCTATGGTTACTAGCATTTTTTTGTAATTTAAAAATGATTCGGTTTAGTTTGTTGTGGTAAGGGTTAGTTGGTGATGATTTAGAGTAGCCGAAGTAATTTAGGTGAGTCTGGCATAGTTTGTTATGATTTGTACACCTTTTTTTTAATTTTAAGATGATATGGTTTGGTTTGTTGTGGTAAGGGATAGTTGGGGGTGATTTACGGTAGCCGAAGTAATTTAGGTGATTCTGGTATAGTTTGTTAAGATTTTTAGCATTTTTTTGTAATTTTAAAGTGATTGGGCTTAGTTTGTTGCTGTAAAGTGTAGTTGGGGGTGATTTTTGATAGCCGAAGTAATTTAGGTGAGTTTGGCATAGTTTGCTATGGTTAGTAGCATTTTTTTGTAATTTAAAAGTGATTGGGTTTAGTTTGTTGTGGTAAGGGTTAGTTGGTGATGATTTATGTTAGCCGAAGTAATTTAGGTGAGTTTGGCATAATTTGCTATGGTTACTAGCCTTTTTTTGTAATTTAAAAATGATTGGGTTTAGTTTGTTGTGGTAAGGGTTAGTTGGTGATGATTTAGAGTAGCCGAAGTAATTTAAGTGAGTCTGGCATAATTTGTTATGATTTGTACACCTTTTTTTGTAATTTTAAGATGATATGGTTTGGTTTGTTGTGGTAAGGGATAGTTGGGGGTGATTTACGGTAGCCGAAGTAATTTAGGAGATTCTGGTATAGTTTGTTATGATTTTAACATTTTTTTGTAGTTTTAAAGTGATTGGGGTTAGTTTGTTGCTGTAAAGTGTAGTTGGGGGTGATTTTAGATAGCCGAAGTAATTTAGGTGAGTTTGGCATAGTTTGCTATGGTTAGTAGCATTTTTTTGTAATTTAAAAGTGATTGGGATTAGTTTGTTGTGGTAAGGGTTAGTTGGTGATGATTTATGGTAGCCGAAGTAATTTAGGTGAGTTTGGCATAGTTTGCTATGGTTAGTAGCATTTTTTTGTAATTTAAAACTGATTGGGTTTAGTTTGTTGTGGTAAGAATTAGTTGGTGATGATTTATGGTAGCCGAAGTAATTTAAATGAGTTTGGCATAATTTGCTATGGTTACAAGCATTTTTTTGTAATTTCAAAGTGATTGGGTTTAGTTTGTTGTGGTAAGGGTTAGTTGGTGATGATTTAGAGTAGCCGAAGTAATTTAGGTAAGTCTGGCATAGTTTGTTATGATTTGTACACCTTTATTTGTAATTTTAAAGTGATATGGTTTGGTTTGTTGTGGTAAGGGATAGTTGGGGGTGATTTACGGTAGCCGAAGTAATTTAGGTGATTCTGGTAGAGTTTGTTATGATTTTTAGCATTTTTTTGTAATTTTAAAGTGATTGGGCTTATTTTGTTGCTGTAAAGTGTAAAGTGGGGGTGATTTTTGATAGCCGAAGTAGTTTAGGTGAGTTTGGCATAGTTTGCTATGGTTAGTAGCGTTTTTTTGTAATTTAAAAATAATTGGGTTTAGTTTGTTGTGGTAAGGGTTAGTTGGTGATGATTTAGAGTAGCCGAAGTAATTTAGGTGAGTCTGGCATAGTTTGTTATGAATTGTACACCTTTTTTTGTAATTTTAAGATGATATGGTTTGGTTTGTTGTGGTAAGGGATAGTTTGAGGTGATTTACGGTAGCCGAAGTAATTTAGGTGATTCTGGTATAGTTTGTTATGATTTTTAGCATTTTTTTTTAATTTTAAAGTGATTGAGCTTAGTTTGTTGCTGTAAAGTGTAGTTGGGGGTGATTTTTGATAGCCGAAGTAATTTAGGTTAGTTTGGCATAGTTTGCTATGGTTAGTAGCATTTTTTTGTAATTTAAAATTGATTGGGTTTAGTTTGTTGTGGTAAGGGTTATTTGGTGATGATTTATGGTAGCCGAAGTAATTTAGGTGAGTTTGGCATAGTTTGCTATGGTTACTAGCATTTTTTTGTAATTTAAAAGTGTTTGGGTTTAGTTTGTTGTGGTAAGGGTTAGTTGGTGATGATTTAGAGTAGCCGAAGTAATTTAGGTGAGTCTGGCATAATTTGTTATGAATTGTACACCTTTTTTTGTAATTTTAAGATGATATGGTTTGGTTTGTTGTGGTAAGGGATAGTTTGGGGTGATTTACGGTAGCCGAAGTAATTTAAGTGATTTTGGTATAGTTTGTTATAATTTTTAGCATTTTTTTGTAATTTTAAAGTGATTGGGCTTAGTTTGTTGCTGTAAAGTGTAGTTGGGGGTGATTTTTGATAGCCGAAGTAATTTAGGTTAGTTTGGCATAGTTTGCTATGGTTAGTAGCATTTTTTTGTAATTTAAAAGTGATTGGGTTTAGTTTGTTGTGGTAAGGGTGAGTTGGTGATGATTTATGGTAGCCGAAGTAATTTAGGTGAGTTTGGCATAGTTTGCTAGGGTTACTAGCATTTTTTTGTAATTTAAAAATGATTGGGTTTAGTTTGTTGTGGTAAAGGTTAGTTGGTGATGATTTAGAGTAGCCGAAGTAATTTAGGTGAGTCTGACATAGTTTGTTATGATTTGTACACCTTTTTTTGTAATTTTAAGATGATATGGTTTGGTTTGTTTTGGTAAGGTATAGTTGGGGGTGATTTACGTTAGCCGAAGTAATTTAGGTGATTCTGGTATAATTTGTTATGATTTTTAGCATTTTTGTGTAATTTTTAAGTGATTGGGCATAGTTTGTTGCTGTAAAGTGTAGTTGGGGGTGATTTTTGATAGCCGAAGTAATTTAGGTGAGTTTGGCATAGTTTGCTATGGTTAGTAGCATTTTTTTGTAATTTAAAAGTGATTGGGTTTAGTTTGTTGTGGTAAGGGTGAGTTGGTGATGATTTATGGTAGCCGAAGTAATTTAGGTGAGTTTGGCATAGTTTGCTAGGGTTTGTTGTGGTAAGGGATAGTTTGGGGTGATTTACGGTAGCCAAAGAAACTTAGGTGATTCTGGTATAGTTTGTTATAATTTTTAGCATTTTTTTGTAATTTTAAAGTGATTGGGCTTAGTTTGTTGCTGTAAAGTGTAGTTGGGGGTGATTTTTGATAGCCGAAGTAATTTAGGTTAGTTTGGCATAGTTTGCTGTGGTTGGTAGCATTTTTTTGTAATTTAAAAGTGATTGGGTTTAGTTTGTTGTGGTAAGGGTTAGTTGGTTATGATTTAGAGTAGCCGAAGTAATTTAGGTGAGTCTGGCATAGTTTGTTATGATTTGTACACTTTTTTTTGTAATTTTAAGATGATATGATTTGGTTTGTTGTGGTAAGGGATAGTTGGGGGTGATTTACGGTAGCCGAAGTAATTTAGGTGATTCTGTTATGGTTTGTTATGATTTCTAGCATTTTTTTGTAATTTTAAAGTGATAGGGCTTAGTTAGTTGCTGTAAAGTGTAGTTGGGGGTAATTTTTGATAGCCGAAGTTATTTAGGTGAATTTGGCATAGTTTGCTATGGTTAGTAGCATTTTTTTGTAATTTAAAAATGATTGGGTTTAGTTTGTTGTGGTAAGGGTTAGTTGGTAATGATTAATTTTAGCCGATGTAATTTAGGTGAGTTTGGCATAGTTTGCTATGGTTACTAGCATATTTTTGTAATTTAAAAGTGATTGGGTTTAGTTTGTTGTGGTAAGGTGTAGTTGGTGATGATTTAGAGTAGCCGAAGTAATTTAGGTGAGTCTGGCATAGTTTGTTATGATTTGTACACCTTTTTTTCTAATATTAAGATGATATGGTTTGGTTTGTTGTGGTAAGGGATAGTTGGGGGTGATTTACGGTAGCCGAAGTAATTTAGGTTATTCTGGTATAGTTTGTTATGATTTATAGCATTTTTTTGTAATTTTAAAATGATTGGGCTTAGTTTGTTGCTGTAAAGTGTAGTTGGGGGTGATTTTTGATAGCCGAAGTAATTTAGGTGAGTTTGGCATAGTTTGCTATGGTTAGTAGCATTTTTTTGTAATTTAAAAGTGATTGGGTTTAGTTGTTGTGGTAAGGGTTAGTTGGTGATGATTTATGGTAGCCGAAGTAATTTAGGTGAGTTTGGCATAGTTTGCTATGGTTACTAGCATTTTTTTGTAATTTAAAAGTGATTGGGTTTAGTTTGTTGTGGTAAGGGTTAGTTGGTGATGATTTAGAGTAGCCGAAGTAATTTAGGTGAGTCTGGCATAGTTTGTTATGATTTGTACACCTTTTTTTGTAATTTTAAGATGATATGGTTTGGTTTGTTGTGGTAAGGGATATTTTGGGGTGATTTACGGTAGCCAAAGTAACTTAGGTAATTCTGGTATAGTTTGTTATAATTTTTAGCATTTTTTTGTAATTTTAAAGTGATTGGGCTTAGTTTGTTGCTGTAAAGTGTAGTTGGAGGTGATTTTTGATAGCCGAAGTAATTTAGGTTAGTTTGGCATAGTTTGCTATGGTTAGTAGCATTTTTTTGTAATTTAAAAGTGATTGGGTTTAGTTTGTTGTGGTAAGGGTTAGTTGGTGATGATTTTTGGTAGCCGAAGTAATTTAGGTGAGTTTGGCATAGTTTGCTGTGGTTACTAGCATTTTTTTGTAATTTAAAAGTGATTGGGTTTAGTTTGTTGTGGTAAGGGTTAGTTGGTGATGATTTAGAGTAGCCGAAGTAATTTAGGTGAGTCTGGCATAGTTTGTTATGATTTGTACACCTTTTTTTGTAATTTTAAGATGATATGGTTTGGTTTGTTGTGGTAAGGGATAGTTGGGGGTGATTTACGGTAGCCGAAGTAATTTAGGTAATTCTGGTATAGTTTGTTATGATTTTTAGCATTTTTTTGTAGTTCTAAAGTGATTAGGCTTAGTTTTTTGCTGTACAGTGTAGTTGGGGGTGATTTTTGATAGCCGAAGTAATTTAGGTGAGTTTGGCATAGTTTGCTATGGTTAGTAGCATTTTTTTGTAATTTAAAAGTGATTGGGTTTAGTTTGTTGTGGTAAGGGTTAGTAGGTGATGATTTATGGTAGCCGAAGTAATTTAGGTGAGTTTGGCATAGTTTGCTATAGTTACTAGCATTTTTTTGTAATTTAAAAGTGATTGGGTTTAGTTTGTTGTGGTAAAAGTTAGTTGGTGATGATTTAGAGTAGCCGAAGTAATTTAGGTGAGTCTGGCATAGTTTGCTATGATTTGTACACCTATTTTTGTAATTTTAAGATGAAATGGTTTGGTTTGTTGTGGTAAGGGATAGTTGGAAGTGATTTACGGTAGCCGAAGTAATTTAAGTGATTCTGGTATAGTTTGTTATGATTTTTAGCATTTTTTTGTAATTTTAAAGTGATTGGGCTTAGTTTGTTGCTGTAAAGTGTAGTTGGGGGTGATTTTTGATAGCCGATGTAATTTAGGTGAGTTTGGCATAGTTTTCTATGGTTAGTAGCATTTTTTTGTAATTTAAAAGTGATTGGGTTTAGTTTGTTGTGGTAAGGGTTAGTTGGTGATGATTTAGAGTAGCCGAAGTAATTTAGGTGAGTCTGGCATAGTTTGTTATGATTTGTACACCTTTTTTTGTAATTTTAAGATGATATGGTTTGGTTTGTTGTGGTAAGGTATAGTTGGGGGTGATTTACGGTAGCCGAAGTAATTTAGGTGATTCTGGTATAGTTTGTTAAGATTTTTAGCATTTTTTTGTAATTTAAAAGTGATTGGGTTTAGTTTGTTGTGGTAAGGGTTAGTTGGTGATGATTTAGAGTAGCCGAAGCAATTTAGGTGAGTCTGGCATAGTTTGTTATGATTTGTATACCTTTTTTTGTAATTTTAAGATGATATGGTTTGGTTTGTTGTGGTAAGGTATAGTTGGGGGTGATTTACGGTAGCCGAAGTAATTTAGGTGATTCTGGTATAGTTTGTTATGATTTTTAGCATTTTTTTTTAATTTTAAAGTGATTGGGCTTAGTTTGTTGCTGTAAAGTGTAGTTGGGGGTGATTTTTGATAGCCGAAGTAATTTAGGTGAGTTTGACATTGTTTGCTATGGTTAGTAGCATTTTTTTGTAATTTAAAATTGATTGGGTTTAGTTTGTTGTGGTAAGGGTTATTTGGTGATGATTTAGAGTTGCCGAAGTAATTTAGGTAAGTCTGGCATAGTTTGTTATGATTTGTACACCTTTTTTTGTAATTTTAAGATGATATGGTTTGGTTTGTTGTGGTAAGGTATAGTTGGGGGTGATTTACGGTAGCCGAAGTAATTTAGGTGATTCTGGTATAGTTTGTTATAATTTTTAGCATTTTTTTGTAATTTTAAAGTGATTGGGCTTAGTTTGTTGCTGTAAAGTGTAGTTGGCTGTGATTTTTGATAGCCGAAGTAATTTAAGTGAGTTTGGCATAGTTTGCTAAGCTTAATAGCATTTTTTGTAATTTAAAAGTGATTGGGTTTAGTTTGTTGTGGTAAGGGTTAATTGGTGATGATTTATGGTAGCCGAAGTAATTTAGGTGAGTTTGACATAGTTTGCTATGTTTACTAGCATTTTTTTGTAATTTAAAAGTGATTGGGTTTAGTTTGTTGTGGTAAGGGTTAGTTGGTGATGATTTAGAGTAGCCGAAGTAATTTAGGTGAGTCTGGCATAGTTTGTTATGATTTGTACAACTTTTTTTGTAATTTTAAGATAATATGGTTTGGTTTGTTGTGGTAAGGGATAGTTGGGGGTGATTTACGGTAGCCGAAGTAATTTAGGTGATTCTGGTATAGTTTGTTATGATTTTTAGCATTTTTTTGTAATTTTAAAGTGATTGGGCTTAGTTTGTTGCTGTAAAGTGTAGTTGGGGGTGATTTTTGATAGCCGAAGTAATTTAGGTGAGTTTGGCATAGTTTGCTATTGTTAGTAGCATTTTTTTGTAATTTAAAAGTGATTGGGTTTAGTTTGTTGTGGTATGGGTTAGTTGGTGATGATTTATGGTAGCCGAAGTAATTTGGGTGAGTTTGGCATAATTTGTTATGGTTAGTAGCATTTTTTTGTAATTTAAAAGTGATTGGGTTTAGTTTGTTGTGGTAAGGGTTAGTTGGTGATGATTTAGAGTAGCCGAAGTAATTTAGGTGATTCTGGTATAGTTTGTTATGATTTTTAGCATTTTTTTTTAATTTTAAAGTGATTGGAATTAGTTTGTTGCTGTAAAGTGTAGTTGGGGGTGATTTTTGATAGCCGAAGTAATTTAGGTGAGTTTGGCATAGTTTGCTATGGTTAGTAGCATTTTTTTGTAATTTAAAAGTGATTGGGTTTAGTTTGTTGTGGTAAGGGTTAGTTGGTGATGATTTATGGTAGCCGAAGTAATTTAGGTGAGTTTGGCATAGTTTGCTATGGTTACTAGCATTTTTTTGTAATTTAAAAGTGTTTGGGTTTAGTTTGTTGTTGTAAGGGTTAGTTGGTGATGATTTATAGTAGCCGAAGTAACTTAGGTGAGTTTGGCAAAGTTTGCTATGGTTACTATAATTTTTTTGTAATTTAAAAGTGATTGGGTTTAGTTTGTTGTGGTAAGGGTTAGTTGGTGATGATTTAGAGTAGCCGAAGTAATTTAGGTGAGTCTGGCATAGTTTGTTATGATTTGTACACCTTTTTTTGTAATTTTAAGATGATATGGTTTGGTTTGTTGTGGTAAAGAATAGTTGGGGGCGATTTACGGTAGCCGAAGTAATTTAGGTGATTCTGGTATAGTTTGTTATGATTTTTAGCATTTTTTTGTAATTTTAAAGTGATTTGGCTTAGTTTGTTGCTGTAAAGTGTATTTGACTGTGATTTTTGATAGCCGAAGTAATTTAGGTGAGTTTGGCATAGTTTGCTAAGCTTAATAGCATTTTTTGTAATTTAAAATTGATTGGGTTTAGTTTGTTGTGGTAAGGGTTAATTGGTGATGATTTATGGTAGCCGAAGTAATTTAGGTGAGTTTGACATAGTTTGCTATGTTTACTAGCATTTTTTGTAATTTAAAAGTGATTGGGTTTAGTTTGTTGTGGTAAGCGTTAGTTGGTGATGATTTAGAGTAGCCGAAGTAATTTAGGTGAGTCTGGCATAGTTTGTTATGATTTGTACAACTTTTTTTGTAATTTTAAGATAATATGGTTTGGTTTGTTGTGGTAAGGGATAGTTGGGGGTGATTTACGGTAGCCGAAGTAATTTAAGTGATTCTGGTATAGTTTGTTATGATTTTTAGAATTTTTTTGTAATTTTAAAGTGATTGGGCTTAGTTTGTTGCTTAAAGTGTAGTTGGGGGTGATTTTTGATAGCCGAAGTAATTTAGGTGAGTTTGGCATAGTTTGCTATGGTTAGTAGCATTTTTTTGTAATTTAAAAGTGATTGGGTTTAGTTTGTTGTGGTAAGGGTTAGTTGGTGATGATTTAGAGTAGCCGAAGTAATTTAGGTGAGTCTGGCATAGTTTGTTATGATTTGTACACCTTTTTTTGTAATTTTAAGATGATATGGTTTGGTTTGTTGTGGTAAAGAATAGTTGGGGGTGATTTACGGTAGCCGAACTAATTTAGGTGATTCTGGTATAGTTTGTTATAATTTTTAGCATTTTTTTGTAATTTTAAAGTGATTTGGCTTAGTTTGTTGCTGTAAAGTGTATTTGACTGTGATTTTTGATAGCCGAAGTAATTTAGGTGAGTTTGGCATAGTTTGCTAAGCTTAATAGCATTTTTTGTAATTTAAAAGTGATTGGGTTTAGTTTGTTGTGGTAAGGGTTAATTGGTGATGATTTATGGTAGCCGAAGTAATTTAGGTGAGTTTGACATAGTTTGCTATGTTTACTAGCATTTTTTGTAATTTAAAAGTGATTGGGTTTAGTTTGTTGTGGTAAGCGTTAGTTGGTGATGATTTAGAGTAGCCGAAGTAATTTAGGTGAGTCTGGCATAGTTTGTTATGATTTGTACAACTTTTTTTGTAATTTTAAGATAATATGGTTTGGTTTGTTGTGGTAAGGGATAGTTGGGGGTGATTTACGGTAGCCGAAGTAATTTAAGTGATTCTGGTATAGTTTGTTATGATTTTTAGAATTTTTTTGTAATTTTAAAGTGATTGGGCTTAGTTTGTTGCTTAAAGTGTAGTTGGGGGTGATTTTTGATAGCCGAAGTAATTTAGGTGAGTTTGGCATAGTTTGCTATGGTTAGTAGCATTTTTTTGTAATTTAAAAGTGATTGGGTTTAGTTTGTTGAGGTAAGGGTTAGTTGGTAATGATTTATGGTAGCCGAAGTAATTTAAGTGAGTTTGGCATAGTTTGCTATGGTTACTAGCATTTTTTTGTAATTTAAAAGTGATTGGGTGTAGTTTGTTGTGGTAAGGGTTAGTTGGTGATGATTTAGAGTAGCCGAAGTAATTTGGGTGTGTCTGGCATAGTTTGTTATGATTTGTACACCTTTTTTTGTAATTTTAAGATGATATGGTTTGGTTTGTTGTGGTAAGAGATAGTTGGGGGTGATTTACGGTAGCCGAAGTAATTTAGGTGATTCTGGTATAGTTTGTTATGATTTTTAGCATTTTTTTGTAATTTTAAAGTGATTGGGCTTAGTTTGTTGCTTAAAGTGTAGTTGGGGGTGATTTTTGATAGCCGAAGTAATTTAGGTGAGTTTGGCATAGTTTACTATGGTTAGTAGCATTTTTTTGTAATTTAAAAGTGATTGGGTTTAGTTTGTTGTGGTAAGGGTTAGTTGGTGATGATTTAGAGTAGCCGAAGTAATTTAGGTGAGTCTGGCATAGTTTGTTATGATTTGTACACCTTTTTTTGTAATTTTAAGATGATAAGGTTTGGTCTGTTGTGGTAATGGATAGTTGGGGGTGATTTACGGTAGCCGAAGTAATTTAGGTGATTCTGGTATAGTTTGTTATAATTTTTAGCATTTTTTTGTAATTTTAAAGTGATTGGGCTTAGTTTGTTGCTGTAAAGTGTAGTTGGGGGTGATTTTTGATAGCCGAAGTAATTTAGGTGAGTTTGGCATAGTTTGCTATGGTAAGTAGCATTTTTTTGTAATTTAAAAGCGATTGGGTTTAGTTTGTTGTGGTAAGGGTTCATTGGTGATGATTTAAAGTAGCCGACGTAATTTAGGTGAGTCTGGCATAGTTTGTTATGATTTGTACACCTTTTTTGTAATTTTAAGATGATATTTTTTGGTTTGTTGTGGTAAGGGATAGTTGGGGGTGATTTACGGTATCCGAAGTAATTTAGGTGATTCTGGTATAGTTTGTTATGATTTTTAGCATTTTTTTGTAATTTTAAAGTGATTGGGCTTTGTTTGTTGCTGTAAAGGGTAGTTGGGAGTGATTTTTGATAGCCGAAGTAATTTAGGTGAGTTTGGCATAGTTTGCTATGGTTAGTAGAATTTTTTTGTAATTTAAAAGTGATTGGGTTTAGTTTGTTGTGGTAAGGGATATTTGGTGATAATTTATGGTAGCCGAAGTAATTTAGGTGAGTTTGGCATAGTTTGCTACGGTTACTAGCATTTTTTTGTAATTTAAAAGTGATTGGGTCTAGTTTGTTGTGGTAAGGGTTAGTTGGTGATGATTTAGAATAGCCGAAGTAATTTAGGTGAGTCTGGCATAGTTTGTTATGATTTGTACACCTTTTTTTGTAATTTTAAGATAATATGGTTTGGTTTGTTGTGGTAAGGGATAGTTGGGGGTGATTTACGGTAGCCGAAGTAATTTAGGTGATTCTGGTATAGTTTGTTATGATTTTTAGCATTTTTTTGTAATTTTAAAGTGATTGGGCTTAGTTTGTTGCTGTAAAGTGTAGTTGGGGGTGATTTTTGATAGCCGAAGTAATTTAGGTGAGTTTGGCATAGTTTGCTTTGGTTAGTAGCATTTTTTTGTAATTTAAAAGTGATTGGGTTTAGTTTGTTGTGGTAAGGGTTAGTTGGTGATGATTTAGAGTAGCCGAAGTAATTTAGGTGAGTCTGGCATAGTTTGTTATGATTTGTACACCTTTTTTTGTAATTTTAAGATGATATGGTTTGGTTTGTTGTGGTAAGGGATAGTTGGGGGTGATTTACGGTAACCGAAGTAATTTAAGTGATTCTGGTATAGTTTGTTATGATTTTTAGCATTTTTTTGTAATTTTAATGTGATTGGGCTTAGTTTGTTGCTGTAAAGTGTAGTTGGGAGTGATTTTTGATAGCCGAAGTAATTTAGGTGAGTTTGGCATAGTTTGCTATGGTTAGTAGCATTTTTTTGTAATTTAAAGGTGATTGGGTATAGTTTGTTGAGGTAAGGGTTAGTTGGTAATGATTTATGGTAGCCGAATTAATTTAGGTGAGTTTGGCATAGTTTGCTTTGGTTAGTAGCATTTTTTTGTAATTTAAAAGTGATTGGGTTTAGTTTGTTGTGGTAAGAGTTAGTTGGTGATGATTTAGAGTAGCCGAAGTAATTTAGGTGAGTCTGGCATAGTTTGTTATGATTTGTACACCTTTTTTGTAATTTTAAGATGATATGGTTTGGTTTGTTGTGCTAAAGGATAGTTGGGGGTGATTTACGGTAGTCGAAGTAATTTAGGTGATTCTGGTATAGTTTGTTATGATTTTTAGCATTTTTTTGTAATTTTAAATTGAATGGTCTTAGTTTGTTGTGGTAAGGGTTAGTTGGTGATGATTTATGGTAGCAGAAGTAATTTAGGTGAGTTTGGCATAGTTTGCTATGGTTAGTAGCATTTTTTTGTAATTTAAAAGTGATTGGGTTTACTTTGTTGTGGTAAGTGTTAGTTGGTGATGATTTATGGTACCCGAAGCAATTTAGGTGAGTTTGGCATAGTTTGCTATGGTTACTAGCATTTTTTTGTAATTTAAAAGTGATTGGGTTTAGTTTGTTGTGGTAAGGGTTAGTTGGTGATGATTTATGATAGCCGAAGTAATTTAGGTGAGTTTGGCATAGTTTGCTATGGTTACTAGCATTTTTTTAAATTTAAAAGTGATTGGGTTTAGTTTGTTGTGGTAAGGGTTAGATGGTGATGATTTAGAGTAGCCGAAGTAATTTAGGTGAGTCTGGCATAGTTTGTAATGATTTGTACACCTTTTTTTGTAATTTTAAGATGATATGGTTTGGTTTGTTGTGGTAAGGGATAGTTGGGGGTGATTTACGGTAGCCAAAGTAATTTAGGTGATTCTGGTATAGTTTGTTATGATTTTTAGCATTTTTTTGTAATTTTAAAGTGATTGGGCTTAGTTTGTTGCTGTAAAGTGTAGTTGGGGGTGATTTTTGATAGCCGAAATAATTTAGGTGAGTTTGGCATAGTTTGCTATGGTTAGTAGCATTTTTTTGTAATTTAAAAGTGATTTGGTTTAGTTTGTTGTGGTAAGGGTTAGTTGGTGATGATTTATGGTAGCCGAAGTAATTTAGGTGAGTTTGGCATAGTTTGCTATGGTTACTAGGATTTTTTTGTAATTTAAAAGTGATTGGGTTTAGTTTGTTGTGGTAAGGGTTAGTTGGTGATGATTTAGAGTAGCCGAAGTAATTTAGGTGAGTCTGGCATGGTTTGTTATAATTTGTACACCTTTTTTTGTAATTTTAAGATGATATGGTTTGGTTTGTTGTGGTAAGGGATAGTTGGGGGTGATTTACGGTAGCCGAAGTAATTTAGGTGATTCTGGTATAGTTTGTTATAATTTTTAGCATTTTTTTGTAATTTTAAAGTGATTGAGCTTAGTTTTTTGCTGTAAAGTGTAGTTGGGGGTGATTTTTGATAACCGAAGTAATTTAGGTGAGTTTGGCATAGTTTGCTATGGTTAGTAGCATTTTTTTGTAATTTAAAAGTGATTGGGTTTAGTTTGTTGTGGTAAGGGTTAGTTGGTGATGATTTATGGTAGCCGAAGTAATTTAGGTGAGTCTGGCATAGTTTGATATGATTTGTACACAATTTTTTGTAATTTTAAAATGATATGGTTTGGTTTGTTGTGGTAAGGGATAGTTGGGGGTAATTTACGGTAGCCGAAGTAATTTAGGTGATTCTGGTATAGTTTGTTATGATTTTTAGCATTTTTTTGTAATTTTAAAGTGATTGGGCTTAGTTTGTTGCTGTAAAGTGTAGTTGGGGGTGATTTTTGATAGCCGAAGTAATTTAGGTGAGTTTGGCATAGTTTGCTATGGTTAGTAGCATTTTTTTGTACTTTAAAAGTGATTGGGTTTAGTTTGTTGTGGTAAGGGTTAGTTGGTGATGATTTAGAGTAGCCGAAGTAATTTAGGTAAGTCTGGCATAGTTTGTTATGATTTGTACACCTTTTTTTGTAATTTAAAGATGATATGGTTTAGTTTGTTGTGGTAAGGGTTAGTTGGGGGTGATTTACGGTAGCCGAAGTAATTTAGGTGATTCTGGTATAGTTTGTTATGATTTATAGCATTTTTTTGTAATTTTAAAGTGATTGGGCTTAGTTTGTTGCTGTAAAGTGTAGTTGGGGGTGATTTTTGATAGCCGACGTAATTTAGGTGAGTTTGGCATAGTTTGCTATGGTTACTAGCATTTTTTGGTAATTTAAAAATGATTGGGTTTAGTTTGTTGTGGTAAGGGTTAGTTGGTGATGATTTAGATTAGCCGAAGTAATTTAGGTGGGTCTGTCATAGTTTGTTATGATTTGTACACCTTTTTTGTAATTATAAGATGATATGGTTTGGTTTGTTGTGGTAAGGGATAGTTGGGGGTGATTTACGGTAGCCGAAGTAATTTAGGTGATTCTGGTATAGTTTGTTATGATTTTTAGCATTTTTTTGTAATTTTAAAGTGATTGGGCTTAGTTTGTTGCTGTAAAGTGTAGTTGGAGGTGATTTTTGATAGCCGAAGTAATTTAGGTGAGTTTAGCATAGTTTGCTATGGTTAGTAGCATTTTTTTGTAATTTAAAAGTGATTGAGTTTAGTTTGTTGTGGTAAGGGTTAGTTGGTGATGATTTATGGTAGCCGAAGTAATTTATGTGAGTTTGGCATAGTTTGCTATGGTTACTAGCATTTTTTTGTAATATAAAAGTGATTGGGTTTAATTTGTTGTGGTAAGGGTTAGTTGGTGATGATTTAGAGTAGCCGAAGTAATTTAGGTGTGTCTGGCATAGTTTGTTATGATTTGTACACCTTTTTTTGTAATTTTAAGATGATATGGTTTGGTTTGTTGTGGTAAGGGATAGTTGGGTATCATTTACGGTAGCCGAAGTAATTTAGGTGATTCTGGTATAGTTTGTTATGATTTTTAGCATTTTTTTGTAATTTTAAAGTGATTGGGCTTAGTTTGTTGCTGTAAAGTGTAGTTGGGGGTGATTTTTGATAGCCGAAGTAATTTAGGTGAGTTTGGCATAGTTTGCTATGGTTAGTAGCATTTTTTTGTAATTTAAAAGTGATTGGGTTTAGTTTGTTGTGGTAAGGGTTAGTTGGTGATGATTTATGGTAGCCGAAGTAATTTAGGTGAGTTTGGCATAGTTTGCTATGGTTACTAACACATTTTTGTAATTTAAAAGTGATTGGGTTTAGTTTGTTGTGGTAAGGGTTAGTTGGTGATGATTTAGAGTAGCCGAAGTAATTTAGGTGAGTCTGGCATAGTTTGTTATGATTTGTACACCTTTTTTTGTAATATTAAGATAATATGGTTTGGTTTGTTGTGGTAAGGGATAGTTGGGTGTGATTTACGGTAGCCGAAGTAATTTAGGTGATTCTGGTATAGTTTGTTATGATTTGTACACCTTTTTTTGTAATTTTAAGATGATATGGTTTGGTTTGTTGTGGTAAGGGATAGTTGGGGGTGATTTACGCTAACCGAAGTAATTTAAGTGATTCTGGTATAGTTTGTTATTATTTTTAGCATTTTTTTGTAATTTTAAAGTGATTGGGCTTAGTTTGTTGCTGTAAAGTGTAGTTGGGGGTGATTTTTGATAGCCGAAGTAATTTAGGTGAGTTTGGCATAGTTTGCTATGGTTAGTAGCATTTTTTTGTAATTTAAAAGTGATTGGGTTTAGTTTGTTGAGGTAAGGGTTAGTTGGTAATGATTTATGGTAGCCGAATTAATTTAGGTGAGTTTGGCATAGTTTGCTATGTTTACTAGCATTTTTTTGTAATTTAAAAGTGATTGGGTTTAGTTTGTTGTGGTAAGGGTTAGTTGGTGATGATTTAGAGTAGCCGAAGTAATTTAGGTGAGTCTGGCATAGTTTGTAATGATTTGTACACCTTTTTTTGTAATTTTAAGATGATATGGTTTGGTTTGTTGTGGTAAGGGATAGTTGGGGATGATTTACGGTAGCCGAAGTAATTTAGGTGATTCTGGTATAGTTTGTTATGATTTTTAGCGTTTTTTTGTAATTTTAAAGTGATTGCGTTTAGTTTGTTGCTGTAAAGTGTAGTTGGGAGTGATTTTTGATAGCCGAAGTAATTTAGGTGAGTTTGGCATAGTTTGCTATGGTTAGTAGCATTTTTTTGTAATTTAAAAGTGATTTGGTTTAGTTTGTTGTGGTAAGGGTTAGTTGGTGATGATTTATGGTAGCCGAAGTAATTTAGGTGAGTTTGGCATAGTTTGCTATGGTTACTAGCATTTTTTTGTAATTTAAAATTGATTGGGTTTAGTTTGTTGTGGTAAGGGTTAGTTGGTGATGATTTAGATTAGCCGAAGTAATTTAGGTGGGTCTGGCATAGTTTGTTATGATTTTTAACATTTTTTTGTAGTTTTAAATTGAATGGTCTTAGTTTGTTGTGGTAAGGGTTAGTTGGTGATGATTTATGGTAGCCGAAGTAATTTAGGTGAGTTTGGCATAGTTTGCTATGGTTAGTAGCATTTTTTTGTAATTTGAAAGTGATTGGGTTTTCTTTGTTGTGGTAAGTGTTAGTTGGTGATGATTTATGGTACCCGAAGTAATTTAGGTGAGTTTGGAATAGTTTGCTATGGTTACTAGCATTTTTTTGTAATTTAAAAGTGATTGGGTTTAGTTTGTTGTGGTAAGGGTTAGTTGGTGATGATTTAGAGTAGCCGAAGTAATTTAGGTGTGTCTGGCATAGTTAGTTATGATTTGTACACCTTTTTTTGTAATTTTAAGATGATATGGTTTGGTTTGTTGTGGTAAGGGATAGTTGGGGATGATTTACGGTAACCGAAGTAATTTAGGTGATTCTGGTATAGTTTGTTATGATTTTTAGCGTTTTTTTGTAATTTTAAAGTGATTGCGTTTAGTTTGTTGCTGTAAAGTGTAGTTGGGAGTGATTTTTGATAGCCGAAGTAATTTAGGTGAGTTTGGCATAGTTTGCTATGGTTAGTAGCATTTTTTTGTAATTTAAAAGTGATTTGGTTTAGTTTGTAGTGGTAAGGGTTAGTTGGTGATGATTTATGGTAGCCGAAGTAATTTAGGTGAGTTTGGCATAGTTTGCTATGGTTACTAGCATTTTTTTGTAATTTAAAAGTGATTGGGTTTAGTTTGTTGTGGTAAGGGATAGTTGGTGATGATTTAGAGTAGCCGAGGTAATTTAGGTGAGTCTGGCATAGTTTGTAATGATTTGTACACCTTTTTTTGTAATTTTAAGATGATATGGTTTGGTTTGTTGTGGTAAGGGATAGTTGGGGGTGATTTACGGTAACCGAAGTAATTTAGGTGATTCTGGTATAGTTTGTTATGATTTTTAGCATTTTTTTGTTATTTTAAAGTGATTGGGTTTAGTTTGTTTCTGTAAAGTGTAGTTGGGTGTGATTTTTGATAGCCGAAGTAATTTAGGTGAGTTTGGCATAGTTTGCAATGGTTAGTAGCATTTTTTTGTAATTTAAAAGTGATTGGGTTTAGTTTGTTGTGGTAAGGGTTAGTTGGTGATGATTAATGGTAGCCGAAGTAATTTAGGTGAGTTTGGCATAGTTTGCTATGGTTACTAGCATTTTTTTGTAATTTAAAATTGATTGGGTTTAGTTTGTTGTGGTAAGGGTTAGTTGGTGATGATTTAGATTAGCCGAAGTAATTTTGGTGGGTCTGGCATAGTTTGTTATGATTTGTACACCTTTTTTTGTAATTATAAGATGATGTGGTTTGGTTTGTTGTGGTAAGGGATAGTTGGGGGTGATTTACGGTAGCCGAAATAATTTAGGTGATTCTGGTATAGTTTGTTATGATTTTTAGCATTTTTTTGTAATTTTAAAGTGATTGGGCTTAGTTTGTTGCTGTAAAGTGTAGTTGGAGGTGATTTTTGATAGCCGAAGTAATTTAGGTGAGTTTAGCATAGTTTGCTATGGTTAGTGGCATTTTTTGTAATTTAAAAGTGATTGAGTTTAGTTTGTTATGGTAAGGGTTAGTTGGTGATGATTTATGGTAGCCGAAGTAATTTATGTGAGTGTGGCATAGTTTGCTATGGTTACTAGCATTTTTTTGTAATTTAAAAGTGATTGGGTTTAATTTGTTGTGGTAAGGGTTAGTTGGTGATGATTTAGAGTAGTACTTAGTAATTTAGGTGAGTCTGGCATAGTTTGTAATGATTTGTACACCTTTTTTTGTAATTTTAAGATGATATGGTTTGGTTTGTTGTGGTAAGGGTTAGTTGGGGGTGATTTACGGTAGCCGAAGTAATTTAGGTGATTCTGGTATAGTTTGTTATGATTTTTAGCATTTTTTTGTAATTTTAAAGTGATTGGGCTTAGTTTGTTGCTGCAAAGTGTAGTTGGGGGTGATTTTTGATAGCCGAAGTAATTTAGGTGAGTTTGGCATAGTTAGCTATGGTTAGTAGCATTTTTTTGTATTTTAAAAGTGATTGGGTTTAGTTTGTTGAGGTAAGGGTTAGTTGGTAATGATTTATGGTAGCCGAATTAATTTAGGTGAGTTTGGCATAGTTTGCTATGGTTACTAGCATTTTTTGTAATTTAAAAGTGATTGGGTTTAGTTTGTTGTGGTAAGGGTTAGTTGGTGATGATTTAGAGTAGCCGAAGTAATTTAGGTAAGTCTGGCATAGTTTGTAATGATTTGTACACCTTTTTTTGTAATTTTAAGATGATATGGTTTGGTTTGTTGTGCTAAGGGATAGTTGGAGGTGATTTACAGTAGTCGAAGTAATTTAGGTGATTCTGGTATAGTTTGTTATGATTTTTAACATTTTTTTGTAGTTTTAAATTGAATGGTCTTAGTTTGTTGTGGTAAGGGTTAGTTGGTGATGATTTATGGTAGCCGAAGTAATTTAGGTGAGTTTGGCATAGTTTGCTATGGTTAGTAGCATTTTTTTGTAATTTGAAAGTGATTGGGTTTTCTTTGTTGTGGTAAGTGTTAGTTGGTGATGATTTATGGTACCCGAAGTAATTTAGGTGAGTTTGGAATAGTTTGCTATGGTTACTAGCATTTTTTTGTAACTTAAAAGTGATTGGGTTTAGTTTGTTGTGGTAAGGGTTAGTTGGTGATGATTTAGAGTAGCCGAAGTAATTTAGGTGAGTCTGGCATAGTTTGTAATGATTTGTACACCTTTTTTTGTAATTTTAAGATGATATGGTTTGGTTTGTTGTGGTAAGGGATAGTTGGGGGTGATTTACGGTAGCCGAAGTAATTTAGGTGATTCTGGTATAGTTTGTTATGATTTTTAGCATTTTTTTGTTATTTTAAAGTGATTGGGCTTAGTTTGTTGCTGTAAAGTGTAGTTGGGGGTGATTTTTGATAGCCGAAGTAATTTAGGTGAGTTTGGCATAGTTTGCTATGGTTAGTAGCATTTTTTTGTAATTTAAAAGTGATTGGGTTTAGTTTGTTGTGGTAAGGGTTAGTTGGTGATGATTTATGGTAGCCAAAGTAATTTAGGTGAGTTTGGCATAGTTTGCTATGGTTACTAGCATTTTTTGGTAATTTAAAAGTGATTGGGTTTAGTTTGTTGTGGTAAGGGTTAGTTGGTGATGATTTAGAGTAGCCGAAGTAATTTAGGTGAGTCTGGCATAGTTTGTTATGATTTGAACACCTTTTTTGTAATTTTAAGATGATATGGTTTGGTTTGTTGTGGTAAGAGATAGTTGGGGGTGATTTACGGTAGCCGAAGTAATTTAGGTGATTCTGCTATAGTTTGTTATGATTTTTAGCATTTTTTTGTACTTTTAAAGTGATTGGGCTTAGTTTGTTGCTGTAAAGTGTAGTTGGGGGTGATTTTTGATAGCCTAAGTAATTTAGGTGAGTTTGGCATAGTTTGCTATGGTTACTAGCATTTTTTTGTAATTTAAGAGTGATTGGGTTTAGTTTGTTGTGGTAAGGGTTAGTTGGTGATGATTTATGGTAGCCGAAGTAATTTAGGTGAGTTTGGCATAGTTTGCTATGGTTACTACAATTTTTTTGTAATTTAAAAGTGATTGGGTTTAGTTTGTTGTGGTAAGGGTTAGTTGGTGAAGATTTAGATTAGCCGAAGTAATTTAGGTGAGTCTGGCATAGTTTGTAATGATTTGTACACCTTTTAATGTAATTTTAAGATGATATGGTTTGGTTTGTTGTGGTAAGGGATAGTTGGGGGTGATTTACGATAGCCGAAGTAATTTAGGTGATTCTGGTATAGTTTGTTATGATTTTTAGCATTTTTTGTAATTTTAAAGTGATTGGGCTTAGTTTGTTGCTGTAAAGTGTAGTTGGGGGAGATTTTTGATAGCCGAAGTAATTTTGGTGAGTTTGGCGTAGTTTGCTATGATTAGTAGCATTTTTTTGTAATTTAAAAGTGATTGGGTTTAGTTTGTTGTGGTAAGGGTTAGTTGGTGATGATTTAGAGTAGCCGAAGTAATTTAGGTGAGTCTGGCATAGTTTGTAATGATTTGTACACCTTTTTTTGTAATTTTAAGATGATATGGTTTGGTTTGTTGTGGTAAGGGATAGCTGGGGATGATTTACGGTAGCCGAAGTAATTTAGGTGATTCTGGTATAGTTTGTTATGATTTTTAGCGTTTTTTTGTAATTTTAAAGTGATTGCGTTTAGTTTGTTGCTGTAAAGTGTAGTTGGGAGTGATTTTTGATAGCCGAAGTAATTTAGGTGAGTTTGGCATAGTTTGCTATGGTTAGTAGCATTTTTTTGTAATTTAAAAGTGATTTGGTTTAGTTTGTTGTGGTAAGGGTTAGTTGGTGATGATTTATGGTAGCCGAAGTAATTTAGGTGAGTTTGGCATAGTTTGCTATGGTTACTAGCATTTTTTTGTAATTTAAAATTGATTGGGTTTAGTTTGTTGTGGTAAGGGTTAGTTGGTGATGATTTAGATTAGCCGAAGTAATTTAGGTGGGTCTGGCATAGTTTGTTATGATTTTTAACATTTTTTTGTAGTTTTAAATTGAATGGTCTTAGTTTGTTGTGGTAAGGGTTAGTTGGTGATGATTTATGGTAGCCGAAGTAATTTAGGTGAGTTTGGCATAGTTTGCTATGGTTAGTAGCATTTTTTTGTAATTTGAAAGTGATTGGGTTTTCTTTGTTGTGGTAAGTGTTAGTTGGTGATGATTTATGGTACCCGAAGTAATTTAGGTGAGTTTGGAATAGTTTGCTATGGTTACTAGCATTTTTTTGTAATTTAAAAGTGATTGGGTTTAGTTTGTTGTGGTAAGGGTTAGTTGGTGATGATTTAGAGTAGCCGAAGTAATTTAGGTGTGTCTGGCATAGTTAGTTATGATTTGTACACCTTTTTTTGTAATTTTAAGATGATATGGTTTGGTTTGTTGTGGTAAGGGATAGTTGGGGATGATTTACGGTAGCCGAAGTAATTTAGGTGATTCTGGTATAGTTTGTTATGATTTTTAGCGTTTTTTTGTAATTTTAAAGTGATTGCGTTTAGTTTGTTGCTGTAAAGTGTAGTTGGGAGTGATTTTTGATAGCCGAAGTAATTTAGGTAAGTTTGGCATAGTTTGCTATGGTTAGTAGCATTTTTTTGTAATTTAAAAGTGATTTGGTTTAGTTTGTAGTGGTAAGGGTTAGTTGGTGATGATTTATGGTAGCCGAAGTAATTTAGGTGAGTTTGGCATAGTTTGCTATGGTTACTAGCATTTTTTTGTAATTTAAAAGTGATTGGGTTTAGTTTGTTGTGGTAAGGGATAGTTGGTGATGATTTAGAGTAGCCGAGGTAATTTAGGTGAGTCTGGCATAGTTTGTAATGATTTGTACACCTTTTTTTGTAATTTTAAGATGATATGGTTTGGTTTGTTGTGGTAAGGGATAGTTGGGGGTGATTTACGGTAACCGAAGTAATTTAGGTGATTCTGGTATAGTTTGTTATGATTTTTAGCATTTTTTTGTTATTTTAAAGTGATTGGGTTTAGTTTGTTTCTGTAAAGTGTAGTTGGGTGTGATTTTTGATAGCCGAAGTAATTTAGGTGAGTTTGGCATAGTTTGCAATGGTTAGTAGCATTTTTTTGTAATTTAAAAGTGATTGGGTTTAGTTTGTTGTGGTAAGGGTTAGTTGGTGATGATTTATGGTAGCCGAAGTAATTTAGGTGAGTTTGGCATAGTTTGCTATGGTTACTAGCATTTTTTTGTAATTTAAAATTGATTGGGTTTAGTTTGTTGTGGTAAGGGTTAGTTGGTGATGATTTAGATTAGCCGAAGTAATTTAGGTGGGTCTGGCATAGTTTGTTATGATTTGTACACCTTTTTTTGTAATTATAAGATGATATGGTTTGGTTTGTTGTGGTAAGGGATAGTTGGGGGTGATTTACGGTAGCCGAAATAATTTAGGTGATTCTGGTATAGTTTGTTATGATTTTTAGCATTTTTTTGTAATTTTAAAGTGATTGGGCTTAGTTTGTTGCTGTAAAGTGTAGTTGGAGGTGATTTTTGATAGCCGAAGTAATTTAGGTGAGTTTAGCATAGTTTGCTATGGTTAGTGGCATTTTTTGTAATTTAAAAATGATTGAGTTTAGTTTGTTATGGTAAGGGTTAGTTGGTGATGATTTATGGTAGCCGAAGTAATTTATGTGAGTTTGGCATAGTTTGCTATGGTTACTAGCATTTTTTTGTAATTTAAAAGTGATTGGGTTTAATTTGTTGTGGTAAGGGTTAGTTGGTGATGATTTAGAGTAGTACTTAGTAATTTAGGTGAGTCTGGCATAGTTTGTAATGATTTGTACACCTTTTTTTGTAATTTTAAGATGATATGGTTTGGTTTGTTGTGGTAAGGGTTAGTTGGGGGTGATTTACGGTAGCCGAAGTAATTTAGGTGATTCTGGTATAGTTTGTTATGATTTTTAGCATTTTTTTGTAATTTTAAAGTGATTGGGCTTAGTTTGTTGCTGCAAAGTGTAGTTGGGGGTGATTTTTGATAGCCGAAGTAATTTAGGTGAGTTTGGCATAGATAGCTATGGTTAGTAGCATTTTTTTGTATTTTAAAAGTGATTGGGTTTAGTTTGTTGAGGTAAGGGTTAGTTGGTAATGATTTATGGTAGCCGAATTAATTTAGGTGAGTTTGGCATAGTTTGCTATGGTTACTAGCATTTTTTGTAATTTAAAAGTGATTGGGTTTAGTTTGTTGTGGTAAGGGTTAGTTGGTGATGATTTAGAGTAGCCGAAGTAATTTAGGTAAATCTGGCATAGTTTGTAATGATTTGTACACCTTTTTTTGTAATTTTAAGATGATATGGTTTGGTTTGTTGTGCTAAGTGATAGTTGGAGGTGATTTACAGTAGTCGAAGTAATTTAGGTGATTCTGGTATAGTTTGTTATGATTTTTAACATTTTTTTGTAGTTTTAAATTGAATGGTCTTAGTTTGTTGTGGTAAGGGTTAGTTGGTGATGATTTATGGTAGCCGAAGTAATTTAGGTGAGTTTGGCATAGTTTGCTATGGTTAGTAGCATTTTTTTGTAATTTGAAAGTGATTGGGTTTTCTTTGTTGTGGTAAGTGTTAGTTGGTGATGATTTATGGTACCCGAAGTAATTTAGGTGAGTTTGGAATAGTTTGCTATGGTTACTAGCATTTTTTTGTAACTTAAAAGTGATTGGGTTTAGTTTGTTGTGGTAAGGGTTAGTTGGTGATGATTTAGAGTAGCCGAAGTAATTTAGGTGAGTCTGGCATAGTTTGTAATGATTTGTACACCTTTTTTTGTAATTTTAAGATGATATGGTTTGGTTTGTTGTGGTAAGGGATAGTTGGAGGTGATTTACGGTAGCCGAAGTAATTTAGGTGATTCTGGTATAGTTTGTTATGATTTTTAGCATTTTTTTGTTATTTTAAAGTGATTGGGCTTAGTTTGTTGCTGTAAAGTGTAGTTGGGGGTGATTTTTGATAGCCGAAGTAATTTAGGTGAGTTTGGCATAGTTTGCTAGGGTTAGTAGCATTTTTTTGTAATTTAAAAGTGATTGGGTTTAGTTTGTTGTGGTAAGGGTTAGTTGGTGATGATTTATGGTAGCCGAAGTAATTTAGATGACTTTGGCATAGTTTGCTATAGTTACTAGCATTTTTTTGTAATTTAAAAGTGATTGGGTTTACTTTGTTGTGGTAAGGGTTAGTTGGTGATGATTTAGAGTAGCCGAAGTAATTTAGGTGAGTCTGGCATAGTTTGTTATGATTTGTACACCTTTTATTGTAATTTTAAGATGATATGGTTTGGTTTGTTGTGGTAAGGGATAGTTGGGGGTGATTTACGGTAGCCGAAGTAATTTAGGTGATTCTGGTATAGTTTGTTATGATTTTTAGCATTTTTTTGTAATTTTAAAGTGATTGGGCTTAGTTTGTTGCTGTAAAGTGTAGTTGGGGGTAATTTTTGATAGCCGAAGTAATTTAGGTGAGTTTGGCATAGTTTGCTATGGTTAGTAGCATTTTTTTGTAATTTAAAAGTGATTGAGATTAGTTTGTTGTGGTAAGGGTTAGGTGGTGATGATTTATGGTAGCCGAAGTAATTTAGGTGAATTTGGCATAGTTTGCTATGATTACTAGCATTTTTTTGTAATTTAAAAGTGATTGGGTTTATTTTGTTGTGGTAAGGGTTAGTTGGTGATGATTTAGAGTAGCGGAATAATTTAGGTGAGTCTGGCATAGTTTGTTATAATTTGAACACCTTTTTTTGTAATTTTAAGATTATATGGTTTGGTTTGTTGTGGTAAGGGATAGTTGGGGGTGATTTACGGTAGCCGAAGTAATTTAGGTGATTCTGGTATAGTTTGTTATGATTTTTAGCATTTTTTTGTTATTTTAAAGTGATTGGGCTTAGTTTGTTGCTGTAAAGTGTAGTTGGGGGTGATTTTTGATATCCGAAGTAATTTAGGTGAGTTTGGCATAGTTTGCTATGGTTAGTAGCATTTTTTTGTAATTTAAAAGTGATTTGGTTTAGTTTGTTGTGGTAAGGGTTAGTTAGTGATGATTTATGGTAGCCGAAGTAATTTAGGTGAGTTTGGCATAGTTTGCTATGGTTACTAGCATTTTTTTGTAATTTAAAAATGATTGGGTTTAGTTTGTTGTGGTAAGGGTTAGTTGGTGAAGATTTAGATTAGCCGAAGTAATTTAGGTGAGTCTGGCATAGTTTGTAATGATTTGTACACCTTTTTTTGTAATTTTAAGATGATATGGTTTGGTTTGTTGTGGTAAGGGATAGTTGGGGGTGATTTACGGTAGCCGAAGTAATTTAGGTGATTCTGGTATAGTTTGTTATGATTTTTAGCATTTTTTTGTTATTTTAAAGTGATTGGGCTTAGTTTGTTGCTGTAAAGTGTAGTTGGGGGTGATTTTTGATATCCGAAGTAATTTAGGTGAGTTTGGCATAGTTTGCTATGGTTAGTAGCATTTTTTTGTAATTTAAAAGTGATTGGGTTTAGTTTGTTGTGGTAAGTGTTATTTGGTGATGATTTATGGTAGCCGAAGTAATTTAGGTTAGTTTGGCGTAGTTTGCTATGGTTACTAGCATTTTTTGGTAATTTAAAAGTGATTGGGTTTAGTTTGTTGTGGTAAGGGTTAGTTGGTGATGATTTAGAGTAGCCGAAGTAATTTAGGTGAGTCTGGCATAGTTTGTTATGATTTGAACACCTTTTTTGTAATTTTAAGATGATATGGTTTGGTTTGTTGTGGTAAGGGATAGTTGGGGGTGATTTACGGTAGCCGAAGTAATTTAGGTGATTCTGCTATAGTTTGTTATGATTTTTAGCATTTTTTTGTACTTTTAAAGTAATTGGGCTTAGTTTGTTGCTGTAAAGTGTAGTTGGGGGTGATTTTTGATAGCCGAAGTAATTTAGGTGAGTTTGGCATAGTTTGCTATGGTTAGTAGCATTTTTTTGTAATTTAAAAGTGATTGGGTTTAGTTTGTTGTGGTAAGGGTTAGTTGGTGATGATTTATGGTAGCCGAAGTAATTTATATGAGTTTGGCATAGTTTGCTATGGTTACTAGCATTTTTTTGTAATTTAAAAGTGATTGGGTTTACTTTGTTGTGGTAAGGGTTAGTTGGTGATGATTTAGAGTAGCCGAAGTAATTTAGGTGAGTCTGGCATAGTTTGTTATGATTTGTACACCTTTTATTGTAATTTTAAGATGATATGGTTTGGTTTGTTGTGGTAAGGGATAGTTGGGGGTGATTTACGGTAGCCGAAGTAATTTAGGTGATTCTGGTATAGTTTGTTATGATTTTTAGCATTTTTTTGTAATTTTAAAGTGATTGGGCTTAGTTTGTTGTGGTAAGGGATAGTTGGTGATCATTTATGGTAGCCGAAGTAATTTAGGTAAGTTTGGCATGGTTTGCTATGGTTACTAGCATTTTTTTGTAATTTAAAAGTGATTGGGTTTAGTTTGTTGTGGTAAGGGTTAGTTGGTGAAGATTTAGAGTAGCCGAAGTAATTTAGGTGAGTCTGGCATAGTTTGTTATGATTTGTACACCTTTTTTTGTAATTTTAAGATGATATGGTTTGGTTTGTTGTGGTAAGGGATTGTTGGGGGTGATTTACGGTAGCCGAATTAATTTAGGTGATTCTGGTATAGTTTGTTATGATTTTTAGCATTTTTTTGTTATTTTAAAGTGATTGGGCTTAGTTTGTTGCTGTAAAGTGTAGTTGGGGGTGATTTTTGATAGCCGAAGTAATTTAGGTGAGTTTGGCATAGTTTGCTAGGGTTAGTAGCATTTTTTTGTAATTTAAAAGTGATTGGGTTTAGTTTGTTGTGGTAAGGGTTAGTTGGTGATGATTTATGGTAGCCGAAGTAATTTAGGTTAGTTTGGCGTAGTTTGCTTTGGTTACTAGCATTTTTTGGTAATTTAAAAGTGATTGGGTTTAGTTTGTTGTGGTAAGGGTTAGTTGGTGATGATTTAGAGTAGCCGAAGTAATTTAGGTGAGTCTGGCATAGTTTGTTATGATTTGAACACCTTTTTTGTAATTTTAAGATGATATGGTTTGGTTTGTTGTGGTAAGGGATAGTTGGGGGTGATTTACGGTAGCCGAAGTAATTTAGGTGATTTTGCTATAGTTTGTTATGATTTTTAGCATTTTTTTGTACTTTTAAAGTAATTGGGCTTAGTTTGTTGCTGTAAAGTGTAGTTGGGGGTGATTTTTGATAGCCGAAGTAATTTAGGTGAGTTTGGCATAGTTTGCTATGGTTAGTAGCATTTTTTTGTAATTTAAAAGTGATTGGGTTTAGTTTGTTGTGGTAAGGGTTAGTTGGTGATGATTTATGGTAGCCGAAGTAATTTATATGAGTTTGGCATAGTTTGCTATGGTTACTAGCATTTTTTTGTAATTTAAAAGTGATTGGGTTTACTTTGTTGTGGTAAGGGTTAGTTGGTGATGATTTAGAGTAGCCGAAGTAATTTAGGTGAGTCTGGCATAGTTTGTTATGATTTGTACACCTTTTATTGTAATTTTAAGATGATATGGTTTGGTTTGTTGTGGTAAGGGATAGTTGGGGGTGATTTACGGTAGCCGAAGTAATTTAGGTGATTCTGGTATAGTTTGTTATAATTTTTAGCATTTTTTTGTAATTTTAAAGTGATTGGGCTTAGTTTGTTGCTGTAAAGGGTAGTTGGGGGTGATTTTTGATAGCCGAAGTAATTTAGGTGAGTTTGGCATAGTTTGTTATGGTTACTAGCATTTTTTTGTAATTTAAAAGTGATTGGGTTTAGTTTGTTGTGGTAAGGGTTAGTTGGTGATGATTTAGAGTAGCCGAAGTAATTTAGGTAAGTCTGGCATAGTTTGTTATGATTTGTACACCTTTTTTTGTAATTTTAAGATGATATGGTTTGGTTTGTTGTGGTAAGGGATAGTTGGGGGTTATTTACGGTAGCCGAAGTAATTTAGGTGATTCTGGTATAGTTTGTTATGATTTTTAGCATTTTTTTGTAATTTTAAAGTGATTGGGCTTAGTTTGTTGCTGTAAAGTGTAGTTGGAGGTGATTTTTGATAGCCGAAGTAATTTAGGTGAGTTTGGCATACTTTGCTATGGTTAGTAGCATTTTTTTGTAATTTAAAAGTGATTGGGTTTAGTTTGTTGTGGTAAGGGTTAGTTGGTGATGATTTATGGTAGCCGAAGTAATTTAGGTGAGTTTGGCATAGTTTGCTAGGGTTACTAGCACTTTTTTGTAATTTAAAAATGATTGGGTTTAGTTTGTTGTGGTAAGGGTTAGTTGGTGATGATTTAGAGTAGCCGAAGTAATTTAGGTGAGTCTGGCATAGTTTGTAATGATTTGTACACCTTTTTTTGTAATTTTAAGATGATATGGTTTGGTTTGTTGTGGTAGGGGATAGTTGGGGGAGATTTACGGTAGCCGAAGTAATTTAGGTGATTCTGGTATAGTTTGTTATGATTTTTAGCATTTTTTTGTAATTTAAAAGTGATTGGGTTTAGTTTGTTGTGGTAAGGGATAGTTGGTGATCATTTATGGTAGCCGAAGTAATTTAGGTAAGTTTGGCATGGTTTGCTATGGTTACTAGCATTTTTTTGTAATTTAAAAGTGATTGGGTTTAGTTTGTTGTGGTAAGGGTTAGTTGGTGAAGATTTAGAGTAGCCGAAGTAATTTAGGTGAGTCTGGCATAGTTTGTTATGATTTGTACACCTTTTTTTGTAATTTTAAGATGATATGGTTTGGTTTGTTGTGGTAAGGGATTGTTGGGGGTGATTTACGGTAGCCGAATTAATTTAGGTGATTCTGGTATAGTTTGTTATGATTTTTAGCATTTTTTTGTTATTTTAAAGTGATTGGGCTTAGTTTGTTGCTGTAAAGTGTAGTTGGGGGTGATTTTTGATAGCCGAAGTAATTTAGGTGAGTTTGGCATAGTTTGCTAGGGTTAGTAGCATTTTTTTGTAATTTAAAAGTGATTGGGTTTAGTTTGTTGTGGTAAGGGTTAGTTGGTGATGATTTATGGTAGCCGAAGTAATTTAGATGACTTTGGCATAGTTTGCTATAGTTACTAGCATTTTTTTGTAATTTAAAAGTGATTGGGTTTACTTTGTTGTGGTAAGGGTTAGTTGGTGATGATTTAGAGTAGCCGAAGTAATTTAGGTGAGTCTGGCATAGTTTGTTATGATTTGTACACCTTTTATTGTAATTTTAAGATGATATGGTTTGGTTTGTTGTGGTAAGGGATAGTTGGGGGTGATTTACGGTAGCCGAAGTAATTTAGGTGATTCTGGTATAGTTTGTTATGATTTTTAGCATTTTTTTGTAATTTTAAAGTGATTGGGCTTAGTTTGTTGTGGTAAGGGATAGTTGGTGATCATTTATGGTAGCCGAAGTAATTTAGGTAAGTTTGGCATGGTTTGCTATGGTTACTAGCATTTTTTTGTAATTTAAAAGTGATTGGGTTTAGTTTGTTGTGGTAAGGGTTAGTTGGTGAAGATTTAGAGTAGCCGAAGTAATTTAGGTGAGTCTGGCATAGTTTGTTATGATTTGTACACCTTTTTTTGTAATTTTAAGATGATATGGTTTGGTTTGTTGTGGTAAGGGATTGTTGGGGGTGATTTACGGTAGCAGAATTAATTTAGGTGATTCTGGTATAGTTTGTTATGATTTTTAGCATTTTTTTGTTATTTTAAAGTGATTGGGCTTAGTTTGTTGCTGTAAAGTGTAGTTGGGGGTGATTTTTGATAGCCGAAGTAATTTAGGTGAGTTTGGCATAGTTTGCTAGGGTTAGTAGCATTTTTTTGTAATTTAAAAGTGATTGGGTTTAGTTTGTTGTGGTAAGTGTTAGTTGGTGATGATTTATGGTAGCCGAAGTAATTTAGATGACTTTGGCATAGTTTGCTATAGTTACTAGCATTTTTTTGTAATTTAAAAGTGATTGGGTTTACTTTGTTGTGGTAAGGGTTAGTTGGTGATGATTTAGAGTAGCCGAAGTAATTTAGGTGAGTCTGGCATAGTTTGTTATGATTTGTACACCTTTTATTGTAATTTTAAGATGATATGGTTTGGTTTGTTGTGGTAAGGGATAGTTGGGGGTGATTTACGGTAGCCGAAGTAATTTAGGTGATTCTGGTATAGTTTGTTATGATTTTTAGCATTTTTTTGTAATTTTAAAGTGATTGGGCTTAGTTTGTTGCTGTAAAGTGTAGTTGGGGGTAATTTTTCATAGCCGAAGTAATTTAGGTGAGTTTGGCATAGTTTGCTATGGTTAGTAGCATTTTTTTGTAATTTAAAAGTGATTGAGATTAGTTTGTTGTGGTAAGGGTTAGGTGGTGATGATTTATGGTAGCCGAAGTAATTTAGGTGAATTTGGCATAGTTTGCTATGGTTACTAGCATTTTTTTGTAATTTAAAAGTGATTGGGTTTATTTTGTTGTGGTAAGGGTTAGTTGGTGATGATTTAGAGTAGCGGAATAATTTAGGTGAGTCTGGCATAGTTTGTTATAATTTGTACACCTTTTTTTGTAATTTTAAGATTATATGGTTTGGTTTGTTGTGGTAAGGGATAGTTGGGGGTGATTTACGGTAGCCGAAGTAATTTAGGTAATTCTGGTATAGTTTGTTATGATTTTTAGCATTTTTTTGTTATTTTAAAGTGATTGGGCTTAGTTTGTTGCTGTAAAGTGTAGTTGGGGGTGATTTTTGATATCCGAAGTAATTTAGGTGAGTTTGGCATAGTTTGCTATGGTTAGTAGCATTTTTTTGTAATTTAAAAGTGATTTGGTTTAGTTTGTTGTGGTAAGGGTTAGTTAGTGATGATTTATGGTAGCCGAAGTAATTTAGGTGAGTTTGGCATAGTTTGCTATGGTTACTAGCATTTTTTTGTAATTTGAAAATGATTGGGTTTAGTTTGTTGTGGTAAGGGTTAGTTGGTGAAGATTTAGATTAGCCGAAGTAATTTAGGTGAGTCTGGCATAGTTTGTAATGATTTGTACACCTTTTTTTGTAATTTTAAGATGATATGGTTTGGTTTGTTGTGGTAAGGGATAGTTGGGGGTGATTTACGGTAGCCGAAGTAATTTAGGTGATTCTGGTATAGTTTGTTATGATTTTTAGCATTTTTTTGTTATTTTAAAGTGATTGGGCTTAGTTTGTTGCTGTAAAGTGTAGTTGGGGGTGATTTTTGATATCCGAAGTAATTTAGGTGAGTTTGGCATAGTTTGCTATGGTTAGTAGCATTTTTTTGTAATTTAAAAGTGATTGGGTTTAGTTTGTTGTGGTAAGTGTTATTTGGTGATGATTTATGGTAGCCGAAGTAATTTAGGTTAGTTTGGCGTAGTTTGCTTTGGTTACTAGCATTTTTTGGTAATTTAAAAGTGATTGGGTTTAGTTTGTTGTGGTAAGGGTTAGTTGGTGATGATTTAGAGTAGCCGAAGTAATTTAGGTGAGTCTGGCATAGTTTGTTATGATTTGAACACCTTTTTTGTAATTTTAAGATGATATGGTTTGGTTTGTTGTGGTAAGGGATAGTTGGGGGTGATTTACGGTAGCCGAAGTAATTTAGGTGATTTTGCTATAGTTTGTTATGATTTTTAGCATTTTTTTGTACTTTTAAAGTAATTGGGCTTAGTTTGTTGCTGTAAAGTGTAGTTGGGGGTGATTTTTGATAGCCGAAGTAATTTAGGTGAGTTTGGCATAGTTTGCTATGGTTAGTAGCATTTTTTTGTAATTTAAAAGTGATTGGGTTTAGTTTGTTGTGGTAAGGGTTAGTTGGTGATGATTTATGGTAGCCGAAGTAATTTATATGAGTTTGGCATAGTTTGCTATGGTTACTAGCATTTTTTTGTAATTTAAAAGTGATTGGGTTTAGTTTGTTGTGGTAAGGGTTAGTTGGTGATGATTTAGAGTAGCCGAAGTAATTTAGGTGAGTCTGGCATAGTTTGTTATGATTTGTACACCTTTTTTGTAATTTTAAGATGATATGGTTTGGTTTGTTGTGGTAAGGGATAGTTGGGGGTGATTTACGGTAGCCGAAGTAATTTAGGTGATTCTGGTATAGTTTGTTATAATTTTTAGCATTTTTTTGTAATTTTAAAGTGATTGGGCTTAGTTTGTTGCTGTAAAGGGTAGTTGGGGGTGATTTTTGATAGCCGAAGTAATTTAGGTGAGTTTGGCATAGTTTGCTATGGTTACTAGCATTTTTTTGTAATTTAAAAGTGATTGGGTTTAGTTTGTTTTGGTAAGGGTTAGTTGGTGATGATTTAGAGTAGCCGAAGTAATTTAGGTGAGTCTGGCATAGTTTGTTATGATCTGTACACTTTTTTTTGTAATTTTAAAATGATATGGTTTGGTTTGTTGTGGTAAGGGATAGTTGGGGGTGATTTACGGTAGCCGAAGTAATTTAGGTGATTCTGGTATATTTTGTTATGATTTTTAGCATTTTTTTGTAATTTTAAAGTGATTGGGCTTAGTTTGTTGCTGTAAAGTGTAGTTGGGGGTGATTTTTGATAGCCGAAATAATTTAGGTGAGTTTGGCATAGTTTGCTATGGTTAGTAGCATTTTTTTGTAATTTAAAAGTGATTGGGTTTAGTTTGTTGTGGCAAGGGTTAGTTGGTGATGATTTATGGTAGCCAAAGTAATTTAGGTGAGTTTGGCATAGTTTGCTATGGTTACTAGGATTTTTTTGTAATTTAAAAGTGATTGGGTTTAGTTTGTTGTGGTAAGGGTTAGTTGGTGATGATTTATGGTAGCCGAAGTAATTTATATGAGTTTGGCATAGTTTGCTATGGTTACTAGCATTTTTTTGTAATTTAAAAGTGATTGGGTTTAGTTTGTTGTGGTAAGGGTTAGTTGGTGAAGATTTAGAGTAGCCGAAGTAATTTAGGTGAGTCTGGCATAGTTTGTTATGATTTGTACACCTTTTTTTGTAATTTTAAGATGATATGGTTTGGTTTGTTGTGGTAAGGGATAGTTGGGGGTGATTTACGGTAGCCGAATTAATTTAGGTGATTCTGGTATAGTTTGTTATGATTTTTAGCATTTTTTTGTTATTTTAAAGTGATTGGGCTTAGTTTGTTGCTGTAAAGTGTAGTTGGGGGTGATTTTTGATAGCCGAAGTAATTTAGGTGAGTTTGGCATAGTTTGCTAGGGTTAGTAGCATTTTTTTGTAATTTAAAAGTGATTGGGTTTAGTTTGTTGTGGTAAGGGTTAGGTGGTGATGATTTATGGTAGCCGAAGTAATTTAGGTGAATTTGGCATAGTTTGCTATGGTTACTAGCATTTTTTTGTAATTTAAAAGTGATTGGGTTTATTTTGTTGTGGTAAGGGTTAGTTGGTGATGATTTAGAGTAGCGGAAGTAATTTAGGTGAGTCTGGCATAGTTTGTTATAATTTGTACACCTTTTTTTGTAATTTTAAGATTATATGGTTTGGTTTGTTGTGGTAAGGGATAGTTGGGTGTGATTTACGGTAGCCGAAGTAATTTAGGTGATTCTGGTATAGTTTGTTATGGTTTTTAGCATTTTTTTGTAATTTTAAAGTGATTGGGCTTAGTTTGTTGTTGTAAAGTGTAGTTGGGGTTGATTTTTGGTAGCCGAAGTAATTTAGGTGAGTTTGGCATAGTTTGCTATGGTTAGTAGCATTTTTTTGAAATTTAAAAGTGATATGGTTTAGTTTGTTGTGGTAAGGGTTAGTTAGTGATGATTTATGGTAGCCGAAGTAATTTAGGTGAGTTTGGCATAGTTTGCTATGGTTACTAGCATTTTTTTGTAATTTAAAAGTGATTGGGTTTAGTTTGTTGTGGTAAGGGTTAGTTGGTGAAGATTTAGATTAGCCGAAGTAATTTAGGTGAGTCTGGCATAGTTTGTAATGATTTGTACACCTTTTTTTGTAATTTTAAGATGATATGGTTTGGTTTGTTGTGGTAAGGGATAGTTGGGGGTGATTTACGGTAGCCGAAGTAATTTAGGTGATTCTGGTATAGTTTGTTATGATTTTTAGCATTTTTTTGTTATTTTAAAGTGATTGGGCTTAGTTTGTTGCTGTAAAGTGTAGTTGGGGGTGATTTTTGATAGCCGAAGTAATTTAGGTGAGTTTGGCATAGTTTGCTATGGTTAGTAGCATTTTTTTGTAATTTAAAAGTGATTGGGTTTAGTTTGTTGTGGTAAGTGTTATTTGGTGATGATTTATGGTAGCCGAAGTAATTTAGGTTAGTTTGGCGTAGTTTGCTATGGTTACTAGCATTTTTTGGTAATTTAAAAGTGATTGGGTTTAGTTTGTTGTGGTAAGGGTTAGTTGGTGATGATTTAGAGTAGCCGAAGTAATTTAGGTGAGTCTGGCATAGTTTGTTATGATTTGAACACCTTTTTTGTAATTTTAAGATGATATGGTTTGGTTTGTTGTGGTAAGGGATAGTTGGGGGTGATTTACGGTAGCCGAAGTAATTTAGGTGATTCTGCTATTGTTTGTTATGATTTTTAGCATTTTTTTGTACTTTTAAAGTAATTGGGCTTAGTTTGTTGCTGTAAAGTGTAGTTGGGGGTGATTTTTGATAGCCGAAGTAATTTAGGTGAGTTTAGCATAGTTTGCTATGGTTAGTAGCATTTTTTTGTAATTTAAAAGTGATTGGGTTTAGTTTGTTGTGGTAAGGGTTAGTTGGTGATGATTTATGGTAGCCAAAGTAATTTAGGTGAGTTTGGCATAGTTTGCTATGGTTACTAGGATTTTTTTGTAATTTAAAAGTGATTGGGTTTAGTTTGTTGTGGTAAGGGTTAGTTGGTGATGATTTATGGTAGCCGAAGTAATTTATATGAGTTTGGCATAGTTTGCTATGGTTACTAGCATTTTTTTGTAATTTAAAAATGATTGGGTTTAGTTTGTTGTGATAAGGGTTAGTTGGTGATGATTTAGAGTAGCCGAAGTAATTTAGGTGAGTCTGGCATAGTTTGTTATGATTTGTACACCTTTTTTGTAATTTTAAGATGATATGGTTTGGTTTGTTGTGGTAAGGGATAGTTGGGGGTGATTTACGGTAGCCGAAGTAATTTAGGTGATTCTGGTATAGTTTGTTATAATTTTTAGCATTTTTTTGTAATTTTAAAGTGATTGGGCTTAGTTTGTTGCTGTAAAGGGTAGTTGGGGGTGATTTTTGATAGCCGAAGTAATTTAGGTGAGTTTGGCATAGTTTGCTATGGTTACTAGCATTTTTTTGTAATTTAAAAGTGATTGGGTTTAGTTTGTTTTGGTAAGGGTTAGTTGGTGATGATTTAGAGTAGCCGAAGTAATTTAGGTGAGTCTGGCATAGTTTGTTATGATCTGTACACTTTTTTTTGTAATTTTAAAATGATATGGTTTGGGTTGTTGTGGTAAGGGATAGTTGGGGTTGATTTACGGTAGCCGAAGTAATTTAGGTGATTCTGGTATAGTTTGTTATGATTTTTAGCATTTTTTTTGTAATTTTAAAGTGATTGGGCTTAGTTTGTTGCTGTAAAGTGTAGTTGGGGGTGATTTTTGATAGCCGAAGTAATTTAGGTGAGTTTGGCATAGTTTGCTATGGTTAGTAGCATTTTTTTGTAATTTAAAAGTGATTGGGTTAAGTTTGTTTTGGTAAGGGTTAGTTGGTGATGATTTAGGGTAGCCGAATTAATTTAGGTGAGTTTGGCATAGTTTGCTAGGGTTACTAGCATTTTTTTGTAATTTAAAAATGATTGGGTTTAGTTTGTTGTGGTAAGGGTTAGTGGGTGATGATTTAGAGTAGCCGATGTAATTTAGGTGAGTCTGGCATAGTTTGTTATGATTTGTACACTTTTTTATGTAATTTTAAAATGATATGGTTTGGTTTGTTGTGGTAAGGGATAGTTGGGGGTGATTTACGGTAGCCGAAGTAATTGAGGTGATTCTGGTATAGTTTGTTATGATTTTTAGCATTTTTTTGTAATTTTAAAGTGATTGGGCTTAGTTTGTTGCTGTAAAGTGTAGTTGGGGGTGATTTTTGATAGCCGAAGTAATTTAGGTGAGTTTGGCATAGTTTGCTATGGTTAGTAGCATTTTTTTGTAATTTAAAAGTGATTGGGTTTAGTTTGTTGTGGTAAGGGTTAGTTGGTGATGATTTATGGTAGCCGAATTAATTTAGGTGAGTTTGGCATAGTTTGCTAGGGTTACTAGCATTTTTTTGTAATTTAAAAATGATTGGGTTTAGTTTGTTTTGGTAAGGGTTAGTTGGTGATGATTTAGAGTAGCCGAAGTAATTTAGGTGAGTCTGGCATAGTTTCTTATAATTTGTACACCTTTTTTTGTAATTTTAAGATGATATGGTTTGGTTTGTTGTGGTAAGGGATAGTTGGGGGTGATTTACGGTAGCCGAAGTAATTTAGGTGATTCTGGTATAGTTTGTTATAATTTTTAGCATTTTTTTGTAATTTTAAAGTGATTGGGCTTAGTTTGTTGCTGTAAAGGGTAGTTGGGGGTGATTTTTGATAGTTGAAGTAATTTAGGTGAGTTTGGCATAGTTTGCTATGGTTAGTAGCATTTTTTTGTAATTTAAAAGTGATTGAGTTTAGTTTGTTGTGGTAAGGGTTAGGTGGTGATGATTTAATGATGAAGTAACACCGTAAAGAAAAGTAGAGCCTATAAGTACAAGATGGCACAAACGCTCTACAGGACAAACCTCTCCAAATTAGCCACCCAGGTGTTCGATGGTAAACTGGAAGACAGCGAAGAAATATCACCCAACATCATCGACGTCGAGGAGGCTTACAGGGATATTTACGGGGGCGACGTATGGGTTGACTCGGGCGAAATTGGTGTCATCAAAACAAATTCCACAAACATCTACTCACCTGTGACCATCCAACAAGTGAGTGATACATTAAATAGACGCCAATCCAACTCCAAGGGCCCAGACAACATAAAAATGAGCGATCTGAAACGACTACCGACTGCTGAAATATCACTACTCTACAACTTTATTTTGTTCAGCACTCACATCCCCAACTCCTGGAAGTGCAACCGAACAATCCTTATTCCAAAAGATCGAAACAACCCCGAAAATGTTGACAACTGGAGGCCGATAACAATCTCTTCAGCATTCCTTCGACTACTTAATAAAATTTTAGGAAAGAGGATGTCGAAACTTCCATTCCATCGTTCCCAACGAGGTTTTTTATCTCTTGATGGCACTCTCGCTAACACCATGCTGTTGCAGTCACTTATTAAGACCTGCAGGGAAAAGATCACGCCACATTCCATAACCACCCTCGACCTCAAGAAAGCGTTCGACACAGTGCCGCACTCTTCCATCGTCAGGGCCATGAAACGCTTCGGTCTGCACCCCAAAATAATTAAGATGATCACCAACAGCTACGAGGGATGCACAACCAACATATCAGTGGGAGGGGATCAAACAAGAGCGATTCACATTACTAAAGGGGTTAAGCAGGGAGATCCCATCTCACCGTTCTTATTTAATATGGTGATTGACGAGTTGCTCTACATCCTGGAAACACGACCAGCCGGACTAAAACTTGGCGACGCCCGCATAAACACCCTTGCCTATGCGGATGACCTCATTTTACTATCGGAGAGCCGGGAAGACATGCAGTTTCTGGTCAGGGACGTAACCCGTTTCTTGGAACAGCGCAGGATGCAGATCAACACTAAAAAATGCACCAACTTAACGGTGAAACGCCTCCCCATGAAACAGAAGCTGTACGTGAACACAGATCGGCGGTCCCACGTCTACATCGGAAGCGTCCCACTACCAAACATCGGAGTGGGTGATCAATTTCGCTACCTTGGTCACAACTATAAGTTCTCGGGGGCAAAATTCTCCACTCTGGCGGACCTCAAACCCCAACTGGATCGAATACAAAAGGCCCCCCTAAAACTTCAACAGAAAATTCATCTAATTAAATTTTATCTTGTACCGCGCTACATCTATACCCTTCAAAATCCGAATGTTACTCTAAAGGCCCTACGCAGCGTCGATCGACTAGTACGCCTGGCCGCAAAAAAAACCCTCCACCTACCTTCCAGCACCTCTAATGCTTACCTATATTCTAGAACATCAGATGGAGGTCTCGGTCTATTAAATCTCTCTCGCAGAATTCCGGGAATCCTACTGGGCCGCCTAAACAAGCTCTCGGCAACCGATGATTCCGATCTACTGGAACTTTTCAATAACAACAACTACCTACAGAAATTTACCGAAAAACTTTTCCTCTGGCTGCGAGATATAGGCACCAACCCCAACAATCTCGCCAACTATTGGTCAGGTCAACTAGAAGCTTCAGTATCAGGAGGCGGGCTTTAGCAGGTCGGTGGCTGTTCGGGTTGCTATCGATGGGTTGATCGGCCTCCCGGCCACTGGAATGGAGGCAACTACGTTAAAGCAATCCAACTAAGGGGTAACCTTTTACCGGTCCATGGGGGTGTGCATGATTATGCACACCTGATCGATTGATCAGGAGAGGTCCTCTGCAGAGCAGGCTGTCAACGGAGGGAGACGGTCTGCCATATATTGCAGAGATGTCCAGTCACGCACGTGGAGAGGATAGCGAGGCACGACCACACCGTCAACCGCATCGCGGCAATGGCCAGAGAGAAAGGCTGGGAAGTCTCTGTGGAACCGAGGATATACGATCTTAACGGGGCGCTTCACAAACCGGATTTAATTTTAATCAAAGAAAGCCGACTTATAATAGGAGAGATAGGAATCCACTGGGAAGGTCCCAACAACCTGGACGTGGCATTCAGAAACAAGGCGGCCCATTACAGCAGCGACTCCTTCCTTGCCGGAGTAAAACGCCTCCATAAGGATAAGGATATACAGGTCCTTCCAACTATAATTGGAGCTCGCGGCGGTTGGTGTCCTCTGAACAACCAATTCATCGACACCATCGGACTCGGTAAAAACAGCTTGGAGTCCCTGGTGTGCGATGTAATCAAAGGAGGCTGGATATGTCACGGAAGGTTCAGCACTAGAGAGTGGGACCGCCGCCTGTGAAAGTGCTTTGATTAATACATGGCCTGTTAGTGCGGTTGGATGTGCGTACTTACGAGTCTATCGGGAACTTTGCCGTTCAAACCAGGTCATCGTGATGTTTTGGTTTCCATAACCTCACTTTTATAAAACGATCGATGACCGCCTTTTCGCCCCGATCAATCTACCAACCAAACACGGCAGAGTTCACCGTTACCGGCTGAGTAATAATTGCTAGTTCTAACAACTTTAACTTAGCCTATACTCACCAATGTTAACAACTACGAATGCATTTCGTTCCGAACAAACATCAAAGCGTCACAACATTTCCGAACCTTACAGACATGCGCGAAATGTACACATGCGCGAAATGCATTCTTCTCGGCGAATCGTGTCAAACTCGTCCATTTTGTGTGCGACAGTCGACCGATTCGCAGATAAGCAATCAATCTCTACTATTATAATTCCATCTTGTGTTGTCTTTACTGGTAGTTACAGAGTCAAAGTCCTGAATATCATCCTTATATACTTGTGGACTTTGACTCTGTAACCACCAATACTGACCCTTAGAGTCTTATTGTCTTGTGTTTCGGTCCACCGCGTGGCAGTCGACACCGGCTGCCATAATCTTGACCCCCTTTTATTTTTTTTTCAATTTTCGGGTTGTGTAAAGTTTTTATTGGGGACGGCCCCCCAACATCATTTGCCGAAATACTCTGAAAACAGAGCAATAAATTAGCCGAAGTAATTTAGGTGAGTTTGGCATAGTTTGCTATGGTTACTAGCATTGTTTTGCAATTTAAAAGTGATTGGGTTTAGTTTGTTGTGGTAAGGGTTAGTTGGTGATGATTTAGAGTAGCCGAACTAATTTAGGTGAGTCTGGCATAGTTTGTTATGATTTGTACACCTTTTTTTGTAATTGTAAGATGATATAATTTGGTTTGTTGTGGCAAGGGATAGTTGGGGGTGATTTACGGTAGCCGAAGTAATTTAGGTGATTCTGGTATAGTTTGTTATGATTTTTAGCATTTTTTTGTAATTTTAAAGTGATTGGGCTTAGTTTGTTGCTGTAAAGTGTAGTTGGGGGTGATTTTTGATAGACGAAGTAATTTAGGTGAGTTTGGCATAGTTTGCTATGGTTAGTAGCATTTTTTTGTAATTTAAAAGTGATTGGGTTTAGTTTGTTGTGGTAAGGGTTAGTTGGTGATGATTTATGGTAGCCGAAGTAATTTAGGTGAGTTTGGCATAGTTTGCTATGGTTACTAGAATTTTTTTGTAATTTAAAAGTGATTGGGTTTAGTTTGTTGTGGTAAGGGTTAGTTGGTGATGATTTAGAGTAGCCGAAGTAATTTAGGTGAGTCTGGCATAGTTTGTTATGATTTGTACACCTTTTTATGTAATTTTAAGATGATATGGTTTAATTTGTTGTGGTAAGGGATAGTTGGGGGTGATTTACGGTAGCCGAAGTAATTTAGGTGATTCTGGTATAGTTTGTTATGATTTTTAGCATTTTATTGTAATTTTAAAGTGATTGGGCTTAGTTTGTTGCTGTAAAGTGTAGTTGGGGGTGATTTTTGATAGCCGAAGTAATTTAGGTGAGTTTGGCATAGTTTGCTAGGGTTAGTAGCATTTTTTTGTAATTTAAAAGTGATTGGGTTTAGTTTGTTTTGGTAAGGGTTAGTTGGTTATGATTTATGGTAGCCGAAGTAATTTGGGTGAGTTTGGCATAGTTTGCTATGGTTACTAGCATTTTTTTGTAATTTTAAGATGATATGGTTTGGTTTGTTGTGGTAAGGGATAGTTGGGGGTGATTTACGGTAGCCGAAGTAATTTAGGTGATTCTGGTATAGTTTGTTATGATTTTTAGCATTTTTTGTAATTTTAAAGTGATTGGGTTTAATTTGGTGCTGTAAAGTGTAGTTGGGGGTGATTTTTGATTGACGAAGTAATTTAGGTGAGTTTGGCATAGTTTGCTATGGTTAGTAGCATTTTTTTGCAATTTAAAAGTGATTGGGTTTAGTTTGTTGTGGTAAGGGTTAGTTGGTGATGATTTATGGTAGCCGAAGTAATTTAGGTGAGTTTGGCATAGTTTGCTATGGTTACTAGCATTTTTTTGCAATTTAAAAGTGATTGGGTTTAGTTTGTTGTGGTAAGGGTAAGTTGGTGATGATTTAGATTAGCCGAACTAATTTAGGTGAGTCTGGCATAGTTTGTTATGATTTGTACACCTTTTTTGTAATTGTAAGATGATATGGTTTGGTTTGTTGTGGCAAGGGATAGTTGGGGGTGATTTACGGTAGCCGAAGTAATTTAGGTGATTCTGGTATAGTTTGTTATGATTTTTAGAATTTTTTTGTAATTTTAAAGTGATTGGGCTTAGTTTGTTGCTGTAAAGTGTAGTTGGAGGTGATTTTTGATAGCCGAAGTAATTTAGGTGAGTTTGGCATAGTTTGCTATGGTTAGTAGCATTTTTTTGTAATTTAAAAGTGATTGGGTTTAGTTTGTTGTGGTAAGGGTTAGTTGGTGATGATTTATGGTAGCCGAAGTAATTTAGGTGAGTTTGGCTTAGTTTGCTATGGTTACTAGCATTTTTTTGTAATTTAAAAGTGATTGGGTTTAGTTTGTTGTGGTAAGGGTTAGTTGGTGATGGTTTAGAGTAGCCGAAGTAATTTAGGTGAGTCTGGCATAGTTTGTTATGATTTGTACACCTTTTTTTGTAATTTTAAGATTATATGGTTTGGTTTGTTGTGGTAAGGGATAGTTTGGGGGTGATTTACGGTAGCCGAAGTAATTTAGGTGATTCTGGTATAGTTTGTTATGATTTTTAGCATTTTTTTGTAATTTTATAGTGATTGGGCTTAGTTTGTTGCTGTAAAGTGTAGTTGGGGGTGATTTTTGATAGCCGAAATAATTTAGGTGAGTTTGGCATAGTTTGCTATGGTTACTAGAATTTTTTTGTAATTTAAAAGTGATTGGGTTTAGTTTGTTGTGGTAAGGGTTAGTTGGTGATGATTTAGAGTAGCCGAAGTAATTTAGGTGAGTCTGGCATAGTTTGTTATGATTTGTACACCTTTTTTTGTAATTTTAAGATTATATGGTTTGGTTTGTTGTGGTAAGGGATAGTTGGGGGTGATTTACGGTAGCCGAAGTAATTTAGGTGATTCTGGTATAGTTTGTTATGATTTTTAGCATTTTTTTGTAATTTTATAGTGATTGGGCTTAGTTTGTTGCTGCAAAGTGTAGTTGGGGGTGATTTTTGATAGCCGAAATAATTTAGGTGAGTTTGGCATAGTTTGCTATGGTTAGTAGCATTTTTTTGTAATTTAAAAGTGATTGGGTTTAGTTTGTTGTGGTAAGTGTTAGTTGGTGATGATTTATGGTAGCCGAAGTAATTTAGGTGAGTTTGGCTTAGTTTGCTATGGTTACAAGCATTTTTTTGTAATTTAAATGTTATTGGGTTTAGTTTGTTGTGGTAAGGGTTAGTTGGTGATGATTTAGAGTAGCCGAAGTAATTTAGGTGAGTCTGCCATAGTTTGTTATGATTTGTACACCTTTTTTTGTAATTTTAAGATTATATGGTTTGGTTTGTTGTGGTAAGGGATAGTTGGGGGTGATTTACGGTAGCAGAAGTAATTTAGGTGATTCTGGTATAGTTTGTTATGATTTTTAACATTTTTTTGTAATTTTATAGTGATTTGGCTTAGTTTGTTGCTGTAAAGTGTTGTTGGGGGTGATTTTTGATAGCCGAAATAATTTAGGTGAGTTTGGCATAGTTTGCTATGGTTACTAGCCTTTTTTTGTAATTTAAAAGTGATTGGGTTTAGTTTGTTGTGGTAAGGGTTAGTTGGTGATGATTTAGAGTAGCCGAAGTAATTTAGGTGAGTCTGGCATAGTTTGTTATGATTTGTACACCTTTTTTTGTAATTTTAAGATTATATGGTTTGGTTTGTTGTGGTAAGGGATAGTTGGGGGTGATTTACGGTAGCCGAAGTAATTTAGGTGATTCTGGTATAGTTTGTTATGATTTTTAGCATTTTTTTGTAATTTTATAGTGATTTGGCTTAGTTTGTTGCTGTAAAGTGTAGTTGGGGGTGATTTTTGATAGCCGAAGTAATTTAGGTGAGTTTGGCATAGTTTGCTATGGTTAGTAGCATTTTTTTGCAATTTAAAAGTGATTGGGTTTAGTTTGTTGTGGTAAGGGTTAGTTGGTGATGATTTATGGTAGCCGAAGTTATTTAGGTGAGTTTGGCATAGTTCGCTATGGTTACTAGCATTTTTTTGCAATTTAAAAGTGATTGGGTTTAGTTTGTTGTGGTAAGGGTAAGTTGGTGATGATTTAGAGTAGCCGAACTAATTTAGGTGAGTCTGGCATAGTTTGTTATGATTTGTACACCTTTTTTTGTAATTGTAAGATGATATGGTTTGGTTTGTTGTGGCAAGGGATAGTTGGGGGTGATTTACGGTAGCCGAAGTAATTTAGGTGATTCTGGTATAATTTGTTATGATTTTTAGCATTTTTTTGTAATTTTAAAGTAATTGGGCTTAGTTTGTTGCTGTAAAGTGTAGTTGGGGGTGATTTTTGACAGCCGAAGTAATTTAGGTGAGTTTGGCATAGTTTGCTAGGGTTAGTAGCATTTTTTTGTAATTTAAAAGTGATTGGGTTTAGTTTGTTTTGGTAAGGGTTAGTTGGTGATGATTTATGGTAGCCGAAGTAATTTGGGTGAGTTTGGCATAGTTTGCTATGGTTACTAGCATTTTTTTGTAATTTTAAGATGATATGGTTTGGTTTGTTGTGGTAAGGGTTAGTTGGTGGTGATTTAGAGTAGCCGAAGTAATTTAGGTGAGTCTGGCATAGTTTGTTATGATTTGTACACCTTTTTATATAATTTTAAGATGATATGGTTTGGTTTGTTGTGGTAAGGGATAGTTGGGGGTGATTTACGGTAGCCGAAGTAATTTAGGTGAGTCTGGTATAGTTTGTTATGATTTTTAGCATTTTTTTGTAATTTTAAAGTGATTGGGCTTAGTTTGTTGCTGTAAAGTGTAGTTGGGGGTGATTTTTGATAGCCGAAGTAATTTAGGTGAGTTTGGCATAGTTTGCTATGGTTAGTAGCATTTTTTTGTAATTTAAAAGTGATTGGGTTTATTTTGTTGTGGTAAGGGTTAGTTGGTGATGATTTATGGTAGCCGAAGTAATTTAGGTGAGTTTGGCATAGTTTGCTATGATTACTAGCATTTTTTTGTAATTTAAAAGTGATTGGGTTTAGTTTGTTGTGGTAAGGGTTAGTTGGTGATGATTTAGAGTAGCCGAAGTAATTTAGGTGAGTCTGGCATAGTTTGTTATGATTTGTACACCTTTTTTTGTAATTGTAAGATGATATGGTTTGGTTTGTTGTGGCAAAGGATAGTTGGGGGTGATTTACGGTAGCCGAAGTAATTTAGGTAATTCTGGTATAGTTTGTTATGATTTTTAGCATTTTTTTGTAATTTTAAAGTAATTGGGCTTAGTTTGTTGCTGTAAAGTGTAGTTGGGGATGATTTTTGATGGCCGAAGTAATTTAGGTGAGTTTGGCATAGTTTGCTAGGGTTAGTAGCATTTTTTTGTAATTTAAAAATGATTGGGTTTAGTTTGTTTTGGTAAGGGTTAGTTGGTGATGATTTATGGTAGCCGAAGTAATTTGGGTGAGTTTGGCATAGTTTGCTATGGTTACTAGCATTTTTTTGTAATTTTAAGATGATATGGTTTGGTTTGTTGTGGTAAGGGATATTTGGGAGTGATTTACGGTAGCCAATGTAATTTAGGTGATTCTGGTATAGTTTGTTATGATATTTAGCATTTTTTGTAATTTTAAAGTGATTGGATTTAATTTGGTGCTGTAAAGTGTAGTTGGGGGTGATTTTTGATTGCCGAAGTAATTTAGGTGAGTTTGGCATAGTTTGCTATGGTTAGTAGCATTTTTTTTGCTATTTAAAAGTGATTGGGTTTAGTTTGTTGTGGTAAGGGTTATTTGGTGATGATTTATGGTAGCCGAAGTAATTTAGGTGAGTTTGGCATAGTTTGCTATGGTTACTAGCATTTTTTTGCAATTTAAAAGTGATTGGGTTTAGTTTGTTGTGGTAAGGGTATGTTGGTGATGATTTAGAGTAGCCGAACTAATTTAGGTGAGTCTGGCATAGTTTGTTATGATTTGTACACCTTTTTTTGTAATTGTAAGATGATATGGTTTGGTTTGTTGTGGCAAGGAATAGTTGGGGGTGATTTACGGTAGCCGAGGTAATTTAGGTGATTCTGGTATAGTTTGTTATGATTTTTAGCATTTTTTTGTAATTTTAAAGTAATTGGGCTTAGTTTGTTGCTGTAAAGTGTAGTTGGGGGTGATTTTTGATAGCCGAAATAATTTAGGTGAGTTTGGCATAGTTTGCTATGGTTAGTAGCATTTTTTTGTAATTTAAAAGTGATTGGGTTTAGTTTGTTCTGGTAAGGATTAGTTGGTGAAGAATTATGGTAGCCGAAGTAATTTAGGTGAGTTTGGCATAGTTTGCTATGGTTACTAGAATTTTTTTGTAATTTAAAAGTGATTGGGTTTAGTTTGTTGTGGTAAGGTTTAGTTGGTGATGATTTAGAGTAGCCGAAGTAATTTAGGTGAGTCTGGCATAGTTTGTTATGATTTGTACACCTTTTTTTGTAATTTTAAGATAATATGGTTTGGTTTGTTGTGGTAAGGGAGAGTTGGGGGTGATTTACGGTAGCCGAAGTAATTTAGGTGAGTCTTGTATAGTTTGTTATGATTTTTAGCATTTTTTTGTAATTTTAAAGTGATTGGGCTTAGTTTGTTGCTGTAAAGTGTAGTTGGGGGTGATTTTTGATAGCCGAAGTAATTTAGGTGAGTTTGGCATAGTTTGCTATGGTTAGTAGCATTTTTTTGTAATTTAAGAGTGATTGGGTTTAGTTTGTTGTGGTAAGGGTTAGTTGGTGATGATTTATGTTAGCCGAAGTAATTTAGGTGAGTTTGGCATAGTTTGCTATGGTTACTAGCATTTTTTTGTAATTTAAAAGTGATTGGGTTTAGTTTGTTGTGGTAAGGGTTAGTTGGTGATGATTTATGGTAGCCGAAGTAATTTAGGTGAGTCTGGTATAGTTTGTTATGATTTTTAGCATTGTTTTGTAATTTTAAAGTGATTGGGCTTAGTTTGTTGCTGTAATGTGTAGTTGGGGTGATTTTTGATAGCCGAAGTAAATTAGGTGAGTTTGGCATAGTTTGCTATGGTTAGTAGCATTTTTTTGTAATTTAAAAGTGATTGGGTTTAGTTTGTTGTGGTAAGGGTTAGTTGGTGATGATTTATAGTAGCCGAAGTAATTTAGGTGAGTTTGGCATAGTTTGCTATGGTTACTAGCATTTTTTTGTAATTTAAAAGTGATTCTGTTTAGTTTGTTGTGGTAAGGGTTAGTTGGTGATGATTGAGAATAGCCGAAGTAATTAAGGTGAGTCTGGCATAGTTTGTTATGATTTGTACACCTTTTTTTTGTAATTTTAAGATGATATGGTTTGGTTTGTTGTGGTGAGGGATAGTTGGGGGTAATTTACGGTAGCCGAAGTAATTTAGGTGATTCTGGTATAGTTTGTTATGATTTTTAGCATTTTATTGTAATTTTAAAGAGATTGGGCTTAGTTTGTTGCTGTAAAGTGTAGTTGGGGGTGATTTTTGATAGCCGAAGTAATTTAGGTGAGTTTGGCATAGTTTGCTAGGGTTAGTAGCATTTTTTTGTAATTTAAAAGTGATTGGGTTTAGTTTGTTTTGGTAAGGGTTAGTTGGTGATGATTTATGGTAGCCGAAGTAATTTGGGTGAGTTTGGCATAGTTTGCTATGGTTACTAGCATTTTTTTGTAATTTTAAGATGATATGGTTTGGTTTGTTGTGGTAAAGGATAGATGGGGGTGATTTACGGTAGCCGAAGTAATTTAGGTGATTCTGGTATAGTTTGTTATGATTTTTAGCATTTTTTGTAATTTTAAAGTGATTGGGTTTAATTTGGTGCTGTAAAGTGTAGTTGGGGGTGATTTTTGATTGCCGAAGTAATTTAGGTGAGTTTGGCATAGTTTGCTATGGTTAGTAGCATTTTTTGTAATTTAAAAGTGATTGGGTTTAGTTTGTTGTGGTAAGGGTTAGTTGGTGATGATTTATGGTAGCCGAAGTAATTTAGGTGAGTTTGGCATAGTTTGCTATGGTTAATAGCATTTTTTTGTAATTTAAAAGTGATTAGGTTTAGTTTGTTGTGGTAAGGGTTAGTTGGTGATGATTTAGAGTAGCCGAACTAATTTAGGTGAGTCTGGCATAGTTTGTTATGATTTGTACACCTTTTTTTGTAATTGTAAGATGATATGGTTTGGTTTGTTGTGGCAAGGGATAGTTGGGGGTGATTTACGGTAGCCGAAGTAATTTAGGTGATTCTGGTATAGTTTGTTATGATTTTTAGCATTTTTTTGTAATTTTATAGTAATTGGGCTTAGTTTGTTGCTGTAAAGTGTAGTTGGGGTGATTTTTGATAGCCGAAATAATTTAGGTGAGTTTGGCATAGTTTGCTATGGTTAGTAGCATTTTTTTGTAATTTAAAAGTGATTGGGTTTAGTTTGTTCTGGTAAGGATTAGTTGGTGATGATTTATGGTAGCCGAAGTAATTTAGGTGAGTTTGGCATAGTTTGCTATGGTTACTAGAATTTTTTTGTAATTTAAAAGTGATTGGGTTTAGTTTGTTGTGGTAAGGGTTAGTTGGTGATGATTTAGAGTAGCCGAAGTAATTTAGGTAAGTCTGGCATAGTTTGTTATGATTTGTACACCTTTTTTTGTAATTTTAAGATAATATGGTTTGGTTTGTTGTGGTAAGGGATAGTTGGGGGTGATTTACGGTAGCCGAAGTAATTTAGGTGAGTCTTGTATAGTTTGTTATGATTTTTAGCATTTTTTTGTAATTTTAAAGTGATTGGGCTTAGTTTGTTGCTGTAAAGTGTAGTTGGGGGTGATTTTTGATAGCCGAAGTAATTTAGGTGAGTTTGGCATAGTTTGCTATGGTTACTAGCATTTTTTTGTAATTTAAGAGTGATTGGGTTTAGTTTGTTGTGGTAAGGGTTAGTTGGTGATGATTTATGTTAGCCGAAGTAATTTAGGTGAGTTTGGCATAGTTTGCTATGGTTACTAGCATTTTTTTGTAATTTAAAAGTGATTGGGTTTAGTTTGTTGTGGTAAGGGTTAGTTGGTGATGATTTATGGTAGCCGAAGTAATTTAGGTGAGTCTGGTATAGTTTGTTATGATTTTTAGCATTGTTTTGTAATTTTAAAGTAATTGGGCTTAGTTTGTTGCTGTAAAGTGTAGTTGGGGGTGATTTTTGATGGCCGAAATAATTTAGGTGAGTTTGGCATAGTTTGCTATGGTTAGTAGCATTTTTTTGTAATTTAAAAGTGATTGGGTTTAGTTTGTTCTGGTAAGGATTAGTTGGTGAAGAATTATGGTAGCCGAAGTAATTTAGGTGAGTTTGGCATAGTTTGCTATGGTTACTAGAATTTTTTTGTAATTTAAAAGTGATTGGGTTTAGTTTGTTGTGGTAAGGTTTAGTTGGTGATGATTTAGAGTAGCCGAAGTAATTTAGGTGAGTCTGGCATAGTTTGTTATGATTTGTACACCTTTTTTTGTAATTTTAAGATAATATGGTTTGGTTTGTTGTGGTAAGGGATAGTTGGGGGTGATTTACGGTAGCCGAAGTAATTTAGGTGAGTCTTGTATAGTTTGTTATGATTTTTAGCATTTTTTTGTAATTTTAAAGTGATTGGGCTTAGTTTGTTGCTGTAAAGTGTAGTTGGGGGTGATTTTTGATAGCCGAAGTAATTTAGGTGAGTTTGGCATAGTTTGCTATGGTTACTAGCATTTTTTTGTAATTTAAGAGTGATTGGGTTTAGTTTGTTGTGGTAAGGGTTAGTTGGTGATGATTTATGTTAGCCGAAGTAATTTAGGTGAGTTTGGCATAGTTTGCTATGGTTACTAGCATTTTTTTGTAATTTAAAAGTGATTGGGTTTAGTTTGTTGTGGTAAGGGTTAGTTGGTGATGATTTATGGTAGCCGAAGTAATTTAGGTGAGTCTGGTATAGTTTGTTATGATTTTTAGCATTGTTTTGTAATTTTAAAGTAATTGGGCTTAGTTTGTTGCTGTAATGTGTAGTTGGGGGTGATTTTTGATAGCCGAAGTAAATTAGGTGAGTTTGGCATAGTTTGCTATGGTTAGTAGCATTTTTTTGTAATGTAAAAGTGATTGGGTTTAGTTTGTTGTGGTAAGGGTTAGTTGGTGATGATTTATAGTAGCCGAAGTAATTTAGGTGAGTTTGGCATAGTTTGCTATGGTTACTAGCATTTTTTTGTAATTTAAAAGTGATTCTGTTTAGTTTGTTGTGGTAAGGGTTAGTTGGTGATGATTGAGAGTAGCCGAAGTAATTAAGGTGAGTCTGGCATAGTTTGTTATGATTTGTACACCTTTTTTTTGTAATTTTAAAATGATATGGTTTGGTTTGTTGTGGTGAGGGATAGTTGGGGGTGATTTACGGTAGCCGAAGTAATTTAGGTGATTCTGGTATAGTTTGTTATGATTTTTAGCATTTTATTGTAATTTTAAAGAGATTGGGCTTAGTTTGTTGCTGTAAAGTGTAGTTGGGGGTGATTTTTGATAGCCGAAGTAATTTAGGTGAGTTTGGCATAGTTTGCTAGGGTTAGTAGCATTTTTTTGTAATTTAAAAGTGATTGGGTTTAGTTTGTTTTGGTAAGGGTTAGTTGGTGATGATTTATGGTAGCCGAAGTAATTTGGGTGAGTTTGGCATAGTGTGCTATGGTTACTAGCATTTTTTTGTAATTTTAAGATGATATGGTTTGGTTTGTTGTGGTAAAGGATAGATGGGGGTGATTTACGGTAGCCGAAGTAATTTAGGTGATTCTGGTATAGTTTGTTATGATTTTTAGCATTTTTTGTAATTTTAAAGTGATTGGGTTTAATTTGGTGCTGTAAAGTGTAGTTGGGGGTGATTTTTGATTGCCGAAGTAATTTAGGTGAGTTTGGCATAGTTTGCTATGGTTAGTAGCATTTTTTGTAATTTAAAAGTGATTGGGTTTAGTTTGTTGTGGTAAGGGTTAGTTGGTGATGATTTATGGTAGCCGAAGTAATTTAGGTGAGTTTGGCATAGTTTGCTATGGTTAATAGCATTTTTTTGTAATTTAAAAGTGATTAGGTTTAGTTTGTTGTGGTAAGGGTTAGTTGGTGATGATTTAGAGTAGCCGAACTAATTTAGGTGAGTCTGGCATAGTTTGTTATGATTTGTACACCTTTTTTTGTAATTGTAAGATGATATGGTTTGGTTTGTTGTGGCAAGGGATAGTTGGGGGTGATTTACGGTAGCCGAAGTAATTTAGGTGATTCTGGTATAGTTTGTTATGATTTTTAGCATTTTTTTGTAATTTTATAGTAATTGGGCTTAGTTTGTTGCTGTAAAGTGTAGTTGGGGGTGATTTTTGATAGCCGAAATAATTTAGGTGAGTTTGGCATAGTTTGCTATGGTTAGTAGCATTTTTTGTAATTTAAAAGTGATTGGGTTTAGTGTGTTGTGGTAAGGGTTAGTTGGTGATGATTTAGAGTAGCCGAAGTAATTTAGGTAAGTCTGGCATAGTTTGTTATGATTTGTACACCTTTTTTTGTAATTTTAAGATTATATGGTTTGGTTTGTTGTGGTAAGGGATAGTTGGGGGTGATTTACGGTAGCCGAAGTAATTTAGGTGAATCTGGTATAGTTTGTTATGATTTTTAGCATGTTTTCGTAATTTTAAAGTGATTGGGCTTAGTTTGTTGCTGTAAAGTGTAGTTGGGGGTGATTTTTGATGGCCGAAATAATTTAGGTGAGTTTGGCATAGTTTGCTATGGTTAGTAGCATTTTTTTGTAATTTAAAAGTGATTGGGTTTAGTTTGTTCTGGTAAGGATTAGTTGGTGAAGAATTATGGTAGCCGAAGTAATTTAGGTGAGTTTGGCATAGTTTGCTATGGTTACTAGAATTTTTTTGTAATTTAAAGGTGATTGGGTTTAGTTTGTTGTGGTAAGGTTTAGTTGGTGATGATTTAGAGTAGCCGAAGTAATTTAGGTGAGTCTGGCATAGTTTGTTATGATTTGTACACCTTTTTTTGTAATTTTAAGATAATATGGTTTGGTTTGTTGTGGTAAGGGATAGTTGGGGGTGATTTACGGTAGCCGAAGTAATTTAGGTGAGTCTTGTATAGTTTGTTATGATTTTTAGCATTTTTTTGTAATTTTAAAGTGATTGGGCTTAGTTTGTTGCTGTAAAGTGTAGTTGGGGGTGATTTTTGATAGCCGAAGTAATTTAGGTGAGTTTGGCATAGTTTGCTATGGTTAGTAGCATTTTTTTGTAATTTAAGAGTGATTGGGTTTAGTTTGTTGTGGTAAGGGTTAGTTGGTGATGATTTATGTTAGCCGAAGTAATTTAGGTGAGTTTGGCATAGTTTGCTATGGTTACTAGCATTTTTTTGTAATTTAAAAGTGATTGGGTTTAGTTTGTTGTGGTAAGGGTTAGTTGGTGATGATTTATGGTAGCCGAAGTAATTTAGGTGAGTCTGGTATAGTTTGTTATGATTTTTAGCATTGTTTTGTAATTTTAAAGTGATTGGGCTTAGTTTGTTGCTGTAATGTGTAGTTGGGGGTGATTTTTGATAGCCGAAGTAAATTAGGTGAGTTTGGCATAGTTTGCTATGGTTAGTAGCATTTTTTTGTAATTTAAAAGTGATTGGGTTTAGTTTGTTGTGGTAAGGGTTAGTTGGTGATGATTTATAGTAGCCGAAGTAATTTAGGTGAGTTTGGCATAGTTTGCTATGGTTACTAGCATTTTTTTGTAATTTAAAACTGATTCTGTTTAGTTTGTTGTGGTAAGGGTTAGTTGGTGATGATTGAGAGTAGCCGAAGTAATTAAGGTGAGTCTGGCATAGTTTGTTATGATTTGTACACCTTTTTTTTGTAATTTTAAGATGATATGGTTTGGTTTGTTGTGGTGAGGGATAGTTGGGGGTGATTTACGGTAGCCGAAGTAATTTAGGTGATTCTGGTATAGTTTGTTATGATTTTTAGCATTTTATTGTAATTTTAAAGAGATTGGGCTTAGTTTGTTGCTGTAAAGTGTAGTTGGGGGTGATTTTTGATAGCCGAAGTAATTTAGGTGAGTTTGGCATAGTTTGCTAGGGTTAGTAGCATTTTTTTGTAATTTAAAGGTGATTGGGTTTAGTTTGTTTTGGTAAGGGTTAGTTGGTGATGATTTATGGTAGCCGAAGTAATTTGGGTGAGTTTGGCATAGTGTGCTATGGTTACTAGCATTTTTTTGTAATTTTAAGATGATATGGTTTGGTTTGTTGTGGTAAAGGATAGATGGGGGTGATTTACGGTAGCCGAAGTAATTTAGGTGATTCTGGTATAGTTTGTTATGATTTTTAGCATTTTTTGTAATTTTAAAGTGATTGGGTTTAATTTGGTGCTGTAAAGTGTAGTTGGGGGTGATTTTTGATTGCCGAAGTAATTTAGGTGAGTTTGGCATAGTTTGCTATGGTTAGTAGCATTTTTTGTAATTTAAAAGTGATTGGGTTTAGTTTGTTGTGGTAAGGGTTAGTTGGTGATGATTTATGGTAGCCGAAGTAATTTAGGTGAGTTTGGCATAGTTTGCTATGGTTAATAGCATTTTTTTGTAATTTAAAAGTGATTAGGTTTAGTTTGTTGTGGTAAGGGTTAGTTGGTGATGATTTAGAGTAGCCGAACTAATTTAGGTGAGTCTGGCATAGTTTGTTATGATTTGTACACCTTTTTTTGTAATTGTAAGATGATATGGTTTGGTTTGTTGTGGCAAGGGATAGTTGGGGGTGATTTACGGTAGCCGAAGTAATTTAGGTGATTCTGGTATAGTTTGTTATGATTTTTAGCATTTTTTTGTAATTTTATAGTAATTGGGCTTAGTTTGTTACTGTAAAGTGTAGTTGGGGGTGATTTTTGATAGCCGAAATAATTTAGGTGAGTTTGGCATAGTTTGCTATCGTTAGTAGCATTTTTTTGTAATTTAAAAGTGATTGGGTTTAGTTTGTTCTGGTAAGGATTAGTTGGTGATGATTTATGGTAGCCGAAGTAATTTAGGTGAGTTTGGCATAGTTTGCTATGGTTACTAGAATTTTTTTGTAATTTAAAAGTGATTGGGTTTAGTTTGTTGTGGTAAGGGTTAGTTGGTGATGATTTAGAGTAGCCGAAGTAATTTAGGTAAGTCTGGCATAGTTTGTTATGATTTGTACACCTTTTTTTGTAATTTTAAGATGATATGGTTTGGTTTGTTGTGGTAAGGGATAGTTGGGGGTGATTTACGGTAGCCGAAGTAATTTAGGTGAATCTGGTATAGTTTGTTATGATTTTTAGCATTTTTTCGTAATTTTAAAGTGATTGGGCTTAGTTTGTTGCTGTAAAGTGTAGTTGGGGGTGATTTTTGATAGCCGAAGTAATTTAGGTGAGTTTGGCATAGTTTGCTATGGTTAGTAGCATTTTTTTGTAATTTAAAATTGATTTGGTTTAGTTTGTTGTGGTAAGGGTTAGTTGGTGATGATTTATGGTAGCCGAAGTAATTTAAGTGAGTTTGGCATAGTTTGCTATGGTTACTAGCATTTTTTTGTAATTTAAAAATGATTGGGTTTAGTTTGTTGTGGTAAGGGTCAGTTGGTGATGATTTAGAGTAGCCGAAGTAATTTAGGTGAGTCTGGCATAGTTTGTTATGATTTGTACACCTTTTTTTGTAATTTTAAGATGATATGGTTTGGTTTGTTGTGGTAAGGGATAGTTGGGGGTGATTTACGGTAGCCGAAGTAATTTAGGTGATTCTGGTATAGTTTGTTATGATTTTTAGCATTTTTTTGTAATTTTAAAATGATTGGGCTTAGTTTGTTGCTGTAAAGTGTAGTTGGGGGTGATTTTTGATAGCCGAAATAATTTAGGTGAGTTTGGCATAGTTTGCTATGGTTAGTAGCATTTTTTTGTAATTTAAAAGTGATTGGGTTTAGTTTGTTGTGGTAAGGGTTAGTTGGTGATGATTTATGGTAGCCGAAGTAATTTAGGTAAGTTTGGCATAGTTTGCTATGGTTAGTAGCATTTTTTTGTAATTTAAAAGTGATTGGATTTAGTTTGTTGTGGTAAGGGTAAGTTGGTGATGATTTATGGTAGCCGAAGTAATTTAAGAGAGTTTGGCATAGTTTGTTATGATTTATGAACTTTTTTTGTAATTCTAAGATGATATGGTTTGGTTTGTTGTGGTAAGAGATAGTTGGAGGTGATTTACGGTCGCCGAAGTAATTTAGGTGATTCTCGTATAGTTTGTTATGATTTTTAGCATTTTGTTGTAATTTTAAAATGATTGGGCTTAGTTTGTTGCTGTAAAGTGTAGTTGGGGGTGATTTTTGATAGCCGAAATAATTTAGGTGAGTTTGGCATAGTTTGCTATGGTTAGTAGCATTTTTTTGTAATTTAAAAGTGATTGGGTTTAGTTTGTTCTGGTAAGGATTAGTTGGTGATGATTTATGGTAGCCGAAGTAATTTAGGTGAGTTTGGCATAGTTTGCTATGGTTACTAGAATTTTTTGTAATTTAAAAGTGATTTGGTTTAGTTGGTTGTGGTAAGGGTTAGTTGGTGATGATTTAGAGTAGCCGAAGTAATTTAGGTGAGTCTGGCATAGTTTGTTATGATTTGTACACCTTTTTTTGTAATTTTAAGATGATATGGTTTGGTTTGTTGTGGTAAGGGATAGTTGGGAGTGATTTACGGTAGCCGAAGTAATTTAGGTGAGTCTGGTATAGTTTGTTATGATTTTTAGCATTTTTTTGTAATTTAAAAGTGATTGGGTTTAGTTTGTTGTGGTAAGGGATAGTTGGGGGTGATTTACGGTAGCCGAAGTAATTTAGGTGATTCTGGTATAGTTTGTTATAATTTTTAGCATTTTGTTGTAATTTTAAAGTGATTGGGCTTAGTTTGTTGCTGTAAAGTGTAGTTGGGGGTGATTTTTGATAGCCGAAGTAATTTAGGTGAGTTTGGCATAGTTTGCTATGGTTACTAGCATTTTTTTGTAATTTAAAAGTGAATGGGTTTAGTTTGTTGTGGTAAGGGTTAGTTGGTGATGATTTAGAGTAGCCGAAGTAATTTAAGTGAGTTTGGCATAGTTTGCTATGGTTAGTAGCATTTTTTTGTAATTTAAAATTGATTTGGTTTAGTTTGTTGTGGTAAGGGTTAGTTGGTGATGATTTATGGTAGCCGAAGTAATTTAAGTGAGTTTGGCATAGTTTGCTATGGTTACTAGCATTTTTTTGTAATTTAAAAGTGATTGGGTTTAGTTTGTTGTGGTAAGGGTTAGTTGGTGATGATTTAGAGTAGCCGAAGTAATTTAGGTGAGTCTGGCATAGTTTGTTATGATTTGTACACCTTTTTTTGTAATTTTAAGATGATATGGTTTGGTTTGTTGTGGTGAGGGATAGTTGGGGGTGATTTACGGTAGCCGAAATAATTTAGGTGATTCTGGTATAGTTTGTTATGATTTTTAGCATTTTATTGTAATTTTAAAGTGATTGGGCTTAGTTTGTTGCTGTAAAGTGTAGTTGGGTGTGATTTTTGATAGCCGAAGTAATTTAGGTGAGTTTGGCATAGTTTGCTAGGGTTAGTAGCATTTTTTTGTAATTTAAAAGTGATTGGGTTTAGTTTGTTGTGGTAAGGGTTAGTTGGTGATGATTGATGGTAGCCGAAGTAATTTGGGTGAGTTTGGCATAGTTTGCTATGGTTACTAGCATTTTTTTGTAATTTAAAAATGATTGGGTTTAGTTTGTTGTGGTAAGGGTCAGTTGGTGATGATTTAGAGTAGCCGAAGTAATTTAGGTGAGTCTGGCATAGTTTGTTATGATTTGTACACCTTTTTTTGTAATTTTAAGATGATATGGTTTGGTTTGTTGTGGTAAGGGATAGTTGGGGGTGATTTACGGTAGCCGAAGTAATTTAGGTGATTCTGGTATAGTTTGTTATGATTTTTAGCATTTTTTTGTAATTTTAAAATGATTGGGCTTAGTTTGTTGCTGTAAAGTGTAGTTGGGGGTGATTTTTGATAGCCGAAATAATTTAGGTGAGTTTGGCATAGTTTGCTATGGTTAGTAGCATTTTTTTGTAATTTAAAAGTGATTGGGTTTAGTTTGTTGTGGTAAGGGTTAGTTGGTGATGATTTATGGTAGCCGAAGTAATTTAGGTAAGTTTGGCATAGTTTGCTATGGTTAGTAGCATTTTTTTGTAATTTAAAAGTGATTGGATTTAGTTTGTTGTGGTAAGGGTAAGTTGGTGATGATTTATGGTAGCCGAAGTAATTTAAGAGAGTTTGGCATAGTTTGTTATGATTTATGAACTTTTTTTGTAATTCTAAGATGATATGGTTTGGTTTGTTGTGGTAAGAGATAGTTGGAGGTGATTTACGGTCGCCGAAGTAATTTAGGTGATTCTCGTATAGTTTGTTATGATTTTTAGCATTTTGTTGTAATTTTAAAATGATTGGGCTTAGTTTGTTGCTGTAAAGTGTAGTTGGGGGTGATTTTTGATAGCCGAAATAATTTAGGTGAGTTTGGCATAGTTTGCTATGGTTAGTAGCATTTTTTTGTAATTTAAAAGTGATTGGGTTTAGTTTGTTCTGGTAAGGATTAGTTGGTGATGATTTATGGTAGCCGAAGTAATTTAGGTGAGTTTGGCATAGTTTGCTATGGTTACTAGAATTTTTTGTAATTTAAAAGTGATTTGGTTTAGTTGGTTGTGGTAAGGGTTAGTTGGTGATGATTTAGAGTAGCCGAAGTAATTTAGGTGAGTCTGGCATAGTTTGTTATGATTTGTACACCTTTTTTTGTAATTTTAAGATGATATGGTTTGGTTTGTTGTGGTAAGGGATAGTTGGGAGTGATTTACGGTAGCCGAAGTAATTTAGGTGAGTCTGGTATAGTTTGTTATGATTTTTAGCATTTTTTTGTAATTTAAAAGTGATTGGGTTTAGTTTGTTGTGGTAAGGGATAGTTGGGGGTGATTTACGGTAGCCGAAGTAATTTAGGTGATTCTGGTATAGTTTGTTATAATTTTTAGCATTTTGTTGTAATTTTAAAGTGATTGGGCTTAGTTTGTTGCTGTAAAGTGTAGTTGGGGGTGATTTTTGATAGCCGAAGTAATTTAGGTGAGTTTGGCATAGTTTGCTATGGTTACTAGCATTTTTTTGTAATTTAAAAGTGAATGGGTTTAGTTTGTTGTGGTAAGGGTTAGTTGGTGATGATTTAGAGTAGCCGAAGAAATTTAGGTGAGTCTGGCATAGTTTGTTATGATTTGTACACCTTTTTTTGTAATTTTAAGATGATATGGTTTGGTTTGTTGTGGTGAGGGATAGTTGGGGGTGATTTACGGTAGCCGAAGTAATTTAGGTGATTCTGGTATAATTTGTTATGATTTTTAGCATTTTATTTTAATTTTAAAGTGATTGGGCTTAGTTTGTTGCTGTAAAGTGTAGTTGGGGGTGATTTTTGATAGCCGAAGTAATTTAGGTGAGTTTGGCATAGTTTGCTAGGGTTAGTAGCATTTTTTTGTAATTTAAAAGTGATTGGGTTTAGTTTATTGTGGTAAGGGTTAGTTGGTGATGATTTATGGTAGCCGAAGTAATTTGGGTGATTTTGGCATAGTTTGCTATGGTTACTAGCATTTTTTTGTAATTTAAAAATGATTGGGTTTAGTTTGTTGTGGTAAGGGTTAGTTGGTGATGATTTAGAGTAGCCGAAGTAATTTAGGTGAGTCTGGCATAGTTTGTTATGATTTGTACACCTTTTTTTGTAATTTTAAGATGATATGGTTTGGTTTGTTGTGGTAAGGGATAGTTGGGGGTGATTTACGGTAGCCGAAGTAATTTAGGTGATTCTGGTATAGTTTGTTATGATTTTTAGCATTTTTTTGTAATTTTAAAGTGATTGGGCTTAGTTTGTTGCTGTAAAGTGTAGTTGGGGGTGATTTTTGATAGCCGAAATAATTTAGGTGAGTTTGGCATAGTTTGCTATGGTTAGTAGCATTTTTTTGTAATTTAAAAGTGATTGGGTTTAGTTTGTTGTGGTAAGGGTTAGTTGGAGATGATTTATGGTAGCCGAAGTAATTTAGGTGAGTTTGGCATAGTTTGCTATGGTTACTAGCATTTTTTTGTAATTTAAAAGTGAATGGGTGTAGTTTGTTGTGATAAGGGTTAGTTGGTGATGATTTAGAGTAGCCGAAGTAATTTAGGTGAGTCTGGTATAATTTGTTATGATTTGTACACCTTTTTTTGTAATTTTAAGATAATATGGTTTGGTTTGTTGTGGTAAGGGATAGTTGGGGGTGATTTACGGTAGCCGAAGTAATTTAGGTGATTTTGGTATAGCATGTTATGATTTTTAGCATTTTGTTGTAATTTTAAAGTGATTGGGTTTAGTTTGTTGCTGAAAAGTATATTTGGGGGTGATTTTTGATAGCCGAAGTAATTTAGGTGAGTTTGGCATAGTTTGCTATGGTTAGTAGCATTTTTTTGTAATTTAAAAGTGATTGGGTTTAGTTTGTTGTGGTAAGGGTTAGTTGGTGATGATTTATGGTAGCCGAAGTAATTTAGGTAAGTTTGGCATAGTTTGCTATGGTTAGTAGCATTTTTTTGTAATTTAAAAGTGATTGGATTTAGTTTGTTGTGGTAAGGGTTAGTTGGTGATGATTTAGAGTAGCCGAAGTAATTTAGGTGAGTCTGGTATAATTTGTTATGATTTGTACAATTTTTTTTGTAATTTTAAGATGATATGGTTTGGTTTGTTGTGGTAAGGGATAGTTGGGGGTGATTTACGGTAGCCGAAGTAATTTAGGTGATTTTGGTATAGCATGTTATGATTTTTAGCATTTTGTTGTAATTTTAAAGTGATTGGGTTTAGTTTGTTGCTGTAAAGTATAGTTGGGGGTGATTTTTGATAGCCGAAGAAATTTAGGTGAGTTTGGCATAGTTTGCTATGGTTAGTAGCATTTTTTTGTAATTTAAAAGTGATTGGGTTTAGTTTGTTGTGGTAAGGGTTAGTTGGTGATGATTTATGGTAGCCGAAGTAATTTAGGTAAGTTTGGCATAGTTTGCTATGGTTAGTAGCATTTTTTTGTAATTTAAAAGTGATTGGATTTAGTTTGTTGTGGTAAGGGTTAGTTGGTGCTGATTTATGGTAGCCGAAGTAATTTAAGAGAGTTTGGCATAATTTGTTATGATTTATATACTTTTTTTGTAATTCTAAGATGATATGGTTTGGTTTGTTGTGGTAAGAGATAGTTGGGGGTGATTTACGGTAGCCGAAGTAATTTAGGTGATTCTGGTATAGTTTGTTATAATTTTTAGCATTTTTTTGTAATTTTAAAATGATTGGGCTTAATTTGTTGTTGTAAAGTGTAGTTGGGGGTGATTTTTGATAGCCGAAGTAATTTAGGTGAGTTTTGCATAGTTTGCTATGGTTAGTACCATTTTTTTGTAATTTAAAAGTGATTTGGTTTAGTTTGTTGTGGTAAGGGTTAGTTGGTGATGATTTATGGTAGCCGAAGTAATTTAGGTGAGTTTGGCATAGTTTGCTATGGTTACTAGCATTTTTTTGTAATTTAAAAGTGATTGGGTTTAGTTTGTTGTGGTAAGGGTTAGTTGGTGATGATTTAGAATAGCCGAAGTAATTTAGGTGAGTCTGGCATAGTTTGTTATGATTTGTACACCTTTTTTTGTAATTTTAAGATATTAGGGTTTGGTTTGTTGTAGTAAGGGATAGATGGGGGTGATTTACGATAGCCGAAGTAATTTAGGTGATTCTGGTATAGTTTGTTATGATTTTTAGCATTTTTTTGTAATTTTAAAGTGATTGGGCTTAGTTTGTTGCTGCAAAGTGTAGTTGGGGGTGATTTTTGATAGCCGAAGTAATTTAGGTGAGTTTGGCATAGTTTGCTATGGTTAGTAGCATTTTTTGTAATTTAAAAGTGATTGGGTTTAGTTTGTTGTGGTAAGGGTTAGTTGGTGATGATTTAGAGTAGCCGAAGTAATTTAGGTGAGTTTGGCATAGTTTACTATGGTTACTAGCATTTTTTTGTAACTTAAAAATGATTGGGTTCAGTTTGTTGTGGTAAGGGTTAGTAGGTGATGATTTAGAGAAGCCGAAGTAATTTAGGTGTGTTTGGCAGAGTTTGTTATGATTTGTACACCTTTTTTTGTAATTTTAAGATATTAGGGTTTGGTTTGTTGTGGTAAGGGATAGATGGGGGTGATTTACGGTAGCCGAAGTAATTTAGGTGATTCTGGTATAGTTTGTTATGATTTTTAGCATTTTTTTGTAATTTTAAAGTGATTGGGCTTAGTTTGTTGCTGCAAAGTGTAGTTGGAGGTGATTTTTGATAGCCGAAGTAATTTAGGTGAGTTTGGCATAGTTTGCTATGGTTAGTAGCATTTTTTTGTAATTTAAAAGTGATTGGGTTTAGTTTGTTGTGGTAAGGGTTAGTTGGTGATGATTTAGAGTAGCCGAAGTAATTTAGGTGAGTTTGGCATAGTTTGCTATGGTTACTAGCATTTTTTTGTAATTTTAAAGTGATTGGGTTTAGTTTGTTGTGGTAAGGGTTAGTTGGTGATGATTTAGAGAAGCCGAAGTAATTTAGGTGTGTCTGGCAGAGTTTGTTATGATTTGTACACCTTTTTTTGTAATTTTAAGATGATATGGTTTGGTTTGTTGTGGTAAGCGGTAGTTGGGGGTGATTTACGGTAGCCGAAGTAATTTAGGTGATTCTGGTATAGTTTGTTATGATTTTTAGCATTTTTTGTAATTTTAAAGTGATTGGGCTTAGTTTGTTGCTGCAAAGTGTAGTTGGGGGTGATTTTTGATAGCCGAAGTAATTTAGGTGAGTTTGGCATAGTTTGCTAAGGTTAGTAGAATTTTTTTGTAATTAAAAGTGATTGGGTTTAGTTTGTTGTGGTAAGGGTTAGTTGGTGATGATTTATGGTAGCCGAAGTAATTTAGGTGAGTTTGACATAGTTTGCTATGGTTACTAGCATTTTTTTGTAATTTAAAAGTGATTGGGTTTAGTTTGTTGTGGTAAGGGTTAGTTGGTGATGATTTAGAGTAGCCGAAGTAATTTAGGTGAGTCTGGCATAGTTTGTTATGATTTGTACACCTTTTTTGGTAATTTTAAGATGATATGGTTTGGTTTGTTGTGGTAAGGAATAGTTGGGGGTGATTTACGGTAGCCGAAGTAATTTAGGTGATTCTGGTATAGTTTATGATTTTTAGCATTTTTTTGTAATTTTAAAGTGATTGGGCTTAGTTTGTTGCTATAAAGTGTATTTAGGGGTGATTTTTGATAGCCGAAGTAATTTAGGTGATTCTGGTATAGTTTGTTATGATTTTTAGCATTTTTTTGTAATTTTAAAGTTAAAAAAATGATTGGGTTTAGTTTGTTGTGGTAAGGGTTAGTTGGTGATGATTTAGAGTAGCCGAAGTAATTTAGGTGAGTCTGGCATAGTTTGTTATGATTTGTACACCTTTTTTTGTAATTTTAAGATGATATGGTTTGGTTTGTTGTGGTAAGGGATAGTTGGGGGTGATTTACGGTAGCCGAAGTAATTTAGGTGATTCTGGTATAGTTTGTTATAATTTTTAGCATTTTTTTGTAATTTTAAAATGATTGGGCTTAATTTGTTGTTGTAAAGTGTAGTTGGGGGTGATTTTTGATAGCCGAAGTAATTTAGGTGAGTTTTGCATAGTTTGCTATGGTTAGTACCATTTTTTTGTAATTTAAAAGTGATTCTGTTTAGTTTGTTGTGGTAAGGGTTAGTTGGTGATGATTGAGAGTAGCCGAAGTAATTAAGGTGAGTCTGGCATAGTTTGTTATGATTTGTACACCTTTTTTTTGTAATTTTAAGATGATATGGTTTGGTTTGTTGTGGTGAGGGATAGTTGGGGGTGATTTACGGTAGCCGAAGTAATTTAGGTGATTCTGGTATAGTTTGTTATGATTTTTAGCATTTTATTGTAATTTTAAAGAGATTGGGCTTAGTTTGTTGCTGTAAAGTGTAGTTGGGGGTGATTTTTGATAGCCGAAGTAATTTAGGTGAGTTTGGCATAGTTTGCTAGGGTTAGTAGCATTTTTTTGTAATTTAAAAGTGATTGGGTTTAGTTTGTTTTGGTAAGGGTTAGTTGGTGATGATTTATGGTAGCCGAAGTAATTTGGGTGAGTTTGGCATAGTTTGCTATGGTTACTAGCATTTTTTTGTAATTTTAAGATGATATGGTTTGGTTTGTTGTGGTAAAGGATAGATGGGGGTGATTTACGGTAGCCGAAGTAATTTAGGTGATTCTGGTATAGTTTGTTATGATTTTTAGCATTTTTTGTAATTTTAAAGTGATTGGGTTTAATTTGGTGCTGTAAAGTGTAGTTGGGGGTGATTTTTGATTGCCGAAGTAATTTAGGTGAGTTTGGCATAGTTTGCTATGGTTAGTAGCATTTTTTGTAATTTAAAAGTGATTGGGTTTAGTTTGTTGTGGTAAGGGTTAGTTGGTGATGATTTATGGTAGCCGAAGTAATTTAGGTGAGTTTGGCATAGTTTGCTATGGTTAATAGCATTTTTTTGTAATTTAAAAGTGATTAGGTTTAGTTTGTTGTGGTAAGGGTTAGTTGGTGATGATTTAGAGTAGCCGAACTAATTTAGGTGAGTCTGGCATAGTTTGTTATGATTTGTACACCTTTTTTTGTAATTGTAAGATGATATGGTTTGGTTTGTTGTGGCAAGGGATAGTTGGGGGTGATTTACGGTAGCCGAAGTAATTTAGGTGATTCTGGTATAGTTTGTTATGATTTTTAGCATTTTTTTGTAATTTTATAGTAATTGGGCTTAGTTTGTTGCTGTAAAGTGTAGTTGGGGGTGATTTTTGATAGCCGAAATAATTTAGGTGAGTTTGGCATAGTTTGCTATGGTTAGTAGCATTTTTTTGTAATTTAAAAGTGATTGGGTTTAGTTTGTTCTGGTAAGGATTAGTTGGTGATGATTTATGGTAGCCGAAGTAATTTAGGTGAGTTTGGCATAGTTTGCTATGGTTACTAGAATTTTTTTGTAATTTAAAAGTGATTGGGTTTAGTTTGTTGTGGTAAGGGTTAGTTGGTGATGATTTAGAGTAGCCGAAGTAATTTAGGTAAGTCTGGCATAGTTTGTTATGATTTGTACACCTTTTTTTGTAATTTTAAGATGATATGGTTTGGTTTGTTGTGGTAAGGGATAGTTGGGGGTGATTTACGGTAGCCGAAGTAATTTAGGTGAATCTGGTATAGTTTGTTATGATTTTTAGCATTTTTTCGTAATTTTAAAGTGATTGGGCTTAGTTTGTTGCTGTAAAGTGTAGTTGGGGGTGATTTTTGATAGCCGAAGTAATTTAGGTGAGTTTGGCATAGTTTGCTATGGTTAGTAGCATTTTTTTGTAATTTAAAATTGATTTGGTTTAGTTTGTTGTGGTAAGGGTTAGTTGGTGATGATTTAGAGTAGCCGAAGTAATTTAGGTGAGTCTGGCATAGTTTGTTATGATTTGTACACCTTTTTTTGTAATTTTAAGATGATATGGTTTGGTTTGTTGTGGTGAGGGATAGTTGGGGGTGATTTACGGTAGCCGAAATAATTTAGGTGATTCTGGTATAGTTTGTTATGATTTTTAGCATTTTAGTGTAATTTTAAAGTGATTGGGCTTAGTTTGTTGCTGTAAAGTGTAGTTGGGGGTGATTTTTGATAGCCGAAGTAATTTAGGTGAGTTTGGCATAGTTTGCTAGGGTTAGTAGCATTTTTTTGTAATTTAAAAGTGATTGGGTTTAGTTTGTTGTGGTAAGGGTTAGTTGGTGATGATTGATGGTAGCCGAAGTAATTTGGGTGAGTTTGGCATAGTTTGCTATGGTTACTAGCATCTTATTGTAATTTAAAAGTGATTGGATTTAGTTTGTTGTGGTAAGGGTAAGTTGGTGATGATTTATGGTAGCCGAAGTAATTTAAGAGAGTTTGGCATAGTTTGTTATGATTTATGTACTTTTTTTGTAATTCTAAGATGATATGGTTTGGTTTGTTGTGGTAAGAGATAGTTGGGGGTGATTTACGGTCGCCGAAGTAATTTAGGTGATTCTCGTATAGTTTGTTATGATTTTTAGCATTTTGTTGTAATTTTAAAATGATTGGGCTTAGTTTGTTGCTGTAAAGTGTAGTTGGGGGTGATTTTTGATAGCCGAAATAATTTAGGTGAGTTTGGCATAGTTTGCTATGGTTAGTAGCATTTTTTGTAATTTAAAAGTGATTGGGTTTAGTTTGTTCTGGTAAGGATTAGTTGGTGATGATTTATGGTAGCCGAAGTAATTTAGGTGAGTTTGGCATAGTTTGCTATGGTTACTAGAATTTTTTGTAATTTAAAAGTGATTTGGTTTAGTTGGTTGTGGTAAGGGTTAGTTGGTGATGATTTAGAGTAGCCGAAGTAATTTAGGTGAGTCTGGCATAGTTTGTTATGATTTGTACACCTTTTTTTGTAATTTTAAGATGATATGGTTTGGTTTGTTGTGGTAAGGGATAGTTGGGAGTGATTTACGGTAGCCGAAGTAATTTAGGTGAGTCTGGTATAGTTTGTTATGATTTTTAGCATTTTTTTGTAATTTAAAAGTGATTGGGTTTAGTTTGTTGTGGTAAGGGATAGTTGGGGGTGATTTACGGTAGCCGAAGTAATTTAGGTGATTCTGGTATAGTTTGTTATAATTTTTAGCATTTTGTTGTAATTTTAAAGTGATTGGGCTTAGTTTGTTGCTGTAAAGTGTAGTTGGGGGTGATTTTTGATAGCCGAAGTAATTTAGGTGAGTTTGGCATCGTTTGCTATGGTTACTAGCATTTTTTTGTAATTTAAAAGTGATTGGGTTTAGTTTGTTGTGGTAAGGGTTAGTTGGAGATGATTTATGGTAGCCGAAGTAATTTAGGTGAGTTTGGCATAGTTTGCTATGGTTACTAGCATTTTTTTGTAATTTTAAAGTGATTGGGTTTAGTTTGTTGTGGTAAGGGTTAGTTGGTGATGATTTAGAGAAGCCGAAGTAATTTAGGTGTGTCTGGCAGAGTTTGTTATGATTTGTACACCTTTTTTTGTAATTTTAAGATGATATGGTTTGGTTTGTTGTGGTAAGCGGTAGTTGGGTGTGATTTACGGTAGCCGAAATAATTTAGGTGATTCTGGTATAGTTTGTTATAATTTTTAGCATTTTTTGTAATTTTAAAGTGATTGGGCTTAGTTTGTTGCAGTAAAGTGTAATTGGGGGTGATTTTTAAAAGCCGAAGTAATTTAAATGAGTTTGGCATAGTTTGCTATGGTTAGTAGCATTTTTTGTAATTTAAAAGTGATTGGGTTTAGTTTGTTGTGGTAAGGGTTAATTGGTGATGATTTATGGTAGCCGAAGTAATTTGGGTGAGTTTGGCATAGTTTGCTATGGTTACTAGCATTTTTTTGTAATTTAAAAGTGATTGGGTTTAGTTTGTTGTGGTAAGGCTTAGTTGGTGATGATTTAGAGTAGCCGAAGTAATTTAGGTGAGTCTGGCATAGTTTGTTATGATTTGTACACCTTTTTTTGTAATTTTAAGATGATATGGTTTGGTTTGTTGTGGTAAGGGATAGTTGGGGGTGATTTACGGTAGCCGAAGTAATTTAGGTGATTCTGGTATAGTTTTTTATGATTTTTAGCATTTTTTTGTAGTTTTAAAGTGATTGGGCTTAGTTTGTTGCTGTAAAGTGTAGTTGGGGGTGCTTTTTGATAGCCGAAATAATTTAGGTCAGTTTGGCATAGTTTGCTATGGTTAGTAGCATTTTTTTGTAATTTAAAAGTGATTGGGTTTAGTTTGTTGTGGTAAAGGTTAGTTGGTGACGATTTATGGTAGCCGAAGTAATTTAGGTGAGTTTGGCATAGTTTGCTATGGTTACTAGCATTTTTTTGTAATTTAAAAGTGATTGGGTTTAGTTTGTTGTGGTAAGGGTTAGTTGGTGATGATTTAGAGTAGCCGAAGTAATTTAGGTGAGTCTGGCATAGTTTGTTATGATTTGTACACCTTTTTTTGTAATTTTAAGATGATATGGTTTGGTTTGTTGTGGTAAGGGATAGTTGGGGGTGATTTACGGTAGCCCAAGTAATTTAGGTGATTCTGGTATAGTTTGTTATGATTTTTAGCATTTTTTTGTAATTTTAAAGTGATTGGGCTTAGTTTGATGCTGCAAAGTGTAGCTGGGGGTGATTTTTGATAGCCGAAGTAATTTAGGTGAGTTTGGAATAGTTTGCTATGGTTAGTAGAATTTTTTTGTAATTAAAAGTGATTGGGTTTAGTTTGTTGTGGTAAGGGTTAGTTGGTGATGATTTATGGTAGCCGAAGTAATTTAGGTGAGTTTGGCATAGTTTGCTATGGTTACTAGCATTTTTTTGTAATTTAAAAGTGATTGGGTTTAGTTTGTTGTGGTAAGGGTTAGTTGGTGATGATTTAGAGTAGCCGAAGTAATTTAGGTGAGTCTGGCATAGTTTGTTATGATTTGTACACCTTTTTTTGTAATTTTAAGATGATATGGTTTGGTTTGTTGTGGTAAGGGATAGTTGGGGGTGATTTACGGTAGCCCAAGTAATTTAGGTGATTCTGGTATAGTTTGTTATGATTTTTAGCATTTTTTTGTAATTTTAAAGTGATTGGGCTTAGTTTGATGCTGCAAAGTGTAGTTGGGGGTGATTTTTGATAGCCGAAGTAATTTAGGTGAGTTTGGAATAGTTTGCTATGGTTAGTAGAATTTTTTTGTAATTAAAAGTGATTGGGTTTAGTTTGTTGTGGTAAGGGTTAGTTGGTGATGATTTATGGTAGCCGAAGTAATTTAGGTGAGTTTGACATAGTTTGCTATGGTTACTAGCATTTTTTTGTAATTTAAAAGTGATTGGGTTTAGTTTGTTGTGGTAAGGGTTAGTTGGTGATGATTTAGAGTAGCCGAAGTAATTTAGGTGAGTCTGGCATAGTTTGTTATGATTTGTACACCTTTTTTTGTAATTTTAAGATGATATGGTTTGGTTTGTTGTGGTAAGGAATAGTTGGGGGTGATTTACGGTAGCCGAAGTAATTTAGGTGATTCTGGTATAGTTTATGATTTTTAGCATTTTTTTGTAATTTTAAAGTGATTGGGCTTAGTTTGTTGCTGTAAAGTGTATTTGGGGGTGATTTTTGATAGCCGAAGTAATTTAGGTGATTCTGGTATAGTTTGTTATAATTTTTAGCATTTTTTTGTAATTTTAAAGTTAAAAAAGTGATTGGGTTTAGTTTGTTGTGGTAAGGGTTAGTTGGTGATGATTTAGAGTAGCCGAAGTAATTTAGGTGAGTCTGGCATAGTTTGTTATGATTTGTACACCTTTTTTTGTAATTTTAAGATGATATGGTTTGGTTTGTTGTGGTAAGGGATAGTTGGGGGTGATTTACGGTAGCCGAAGTAATTTAGGTGATTCTGGTATAGTTTGTTATAATTTTTAGCATTTTTTTGTAATTTTAAAATGATTGGGCTTAATTTGTTGCTGTAAAGTGTAGTTGGGGGTGATTTTTGATAGCCGAAGTAATTTAGGTGAGTTTTGCATAGTTTGCTATTGTTAGTACCATTTTTTTGTAATTTAAAAGTGATTTGGTTTAGTTTGTTGTGGTAAGGGTTAGTTGGTGATGATTTATGGTAGCCGAAGTAATTTAGGTGAGTTTGGCATAGTTTTCTATGGTTACTAGCATTTTTTTGTAATTTAAAAGTGATTGGGTTTAGTTTGTTGTGGTAAGTGTTAGTTGGTGATGATTTAGAATAGCCGAAGTAATTTAGGTGAGTCTGGCATAGTTTGTTATGATTTGTACACCTTTTTTTGTAATTTTAAGATATTAGGGTTTGGTTTGTTGTGGTAAGGGAGAGATGGGGGTGATTTACGGTAGCCGAAGTAATTTAGGTGATTCTGGTATAGTTTGTAATGATTTTTAGCATTTTTTTGTAATTTTAAAGTGATTGGGCTTAGTTTGTTGCTGCAAAGTGTAGTTGGGGGTGATTTTTGATAGCCGAAGTAATTTAGGTGAGTTTGGCATAGTTTGCTATGGTTAGTAGCATTTTTTTGTAATTTAAAAGTGATTGGGTTTAGTTTGTTGTGGTAAGGGTTAGTTGGTGATGATTTAAAGTAGCCGAAGTAATTTAGGTGAGTTTGGCATAGTTTGCTATGGTTACTAGCATTTTTTTGTAACTTAAAAATGATTGGGTTCAGTTTGTTGTGGTAAGGGTTAGTTAATGATGATTTAGAGTAGCCGAAGTAATTTAGGTGAGTCTGGCATAGTTTGTTATGATTTGTACACCTTTATTTGTAATTTTAAGATGATATGGTTTGGTTTGTTGTGGTAAGGGATAGTTGGGGGTGATTTACGGTAGCCGAAGTAATTTAGGTGATTCTGGTATAATTTGTTATGATTTTTAGCATTTTTTTGTAATTTTAAAGTGATTGGGCTTAGTTTGTTGCTGTAAAATGTAGTTGGGGGTGATTTATTATAGCCGAAGTAATTTAGGTGAGCTTGGCATAGTTTGCTATGGTTAGTAGCATTATTTTGTAATTTAAAAGTGATTGGGTTTTGTTTGTTGTGGTAAGGGTTAGTTGGTGATGATTTAGAGTAGCCGAAGTAATTTAGGTGAGTCTGGCATAGTTTGTTATGATTTGTACACCTTTTTTGTAATTTTAAGATGATATGGTTTGGTTTGTTGTGGTAAGGGATAGTTGGGGGTGATTTACGGTAGCCGAAGTAATTTAGGTGATCCTTGTATAGTTTGTTATGATTTTTAGCATTTTTTTGTAATTTTACAGTGATTGGGCTTAGTTTGTTGCTGTAAAGTGTAGTTGGGGGTGATTTTTGATAACCAAAGTAATTTAGGTGAGTTTGGCATAGTTTGCTATGGTTAGTAGCATTTTTTTGTAATTTAAAAGTGATTGGGTTTAGTTTGTTGTGGTAAGGGTTAGTTGGTGATGATTTAGAGTAGCCGAAGTAATTTAGGTGAGTCTGGCATAGTTTGTTATGATTTGTACACCTTTATTTGTAATTTTAAGATGATATGGTTTGGTTTGTTGTGGTAAGGGAGAGTTGGGGGTGATTTACGGTAGCCGAAGTAATTTAGGTGATTCTGGTATAATTTGTTATGATTTTTAGCATTTTTTTGTAATTTTAAAGTGATTGGGCTTAGTTTGTTGCTGTAAAATGTAGTTGGGGGTGATTTTTGATAGCCGAAGTAATTTAGGTGAGTTTGGCATAGTTTGCTATGGTTAGTAGCATTATTTTGTAATTTAAAAGTGATTGGGTTTTGTTTGTTGTGGTAAGGGTTAGTTGGTGATGATTTAGAGTAGCCGAAGTAATTTAGGTGAGTCTGGCATAGTTTGTTATGATTTGTACACCTTTTTTTGTAATTTTAAGATGATATGGTTTGGTTTGTTGTGGTAAGGGATAGTTGGCGGTGATTTACGGTAGCCGAAGTAATTTAGGTGATCCTGGTATAGTTTGTTATGATTTTTAGCATTTTTTTGTAATTTTACAGTGATTGGGTTTAGTTTGTTGTGGTAAGGGTTAGTTGGTGATGATTTATGGTAGCCGAAGTAATTTAGGTGAGTTTGACATAGTTTGCTATGGTTACTAGCATTTTTTTGTAATTTAAAAGTGATTGGGTTTAGTTCGTTGTGGTAAGGGTTAGTTGGTGATGATTTAGAGTAGCCGAAGTAATTTAGGTGAATCTGGCATAGTTTGTTATGATTTGTACAACTTTTTTTGTAATTTTTAGATGATATGGTTTGGTTTGTTGTGGTAAGGGATAGTTGGGGGTGATTTACGGTAGCCGAAGTAATTTAGGTGATTCTGGTATAGTTTGTTATGATTTTTAGCATTTTTTTGTAATTTTAAAGTGATTGGGCTTAGTTTGTTGCTGTAAAGTGTAGTTGGGGGTGATTTTTGATAGCCGAAGTAATTTAGGTGAGTTTGGCATAGTTTGCTATGGTTAGTAGCATTTTTTTGTAATTTTAAAGTGATTGGGCTTAGTTTGTTGCTGTAAAGTGTAGTTGGAGGTGATTTTTGATAGCCGAAGTAATTTAGGTGAATTTGGCATAGTTTGCTATGGTTAGTAGCATTTTTTTGTAATTTAAAAGTGATTGGGTTTAGTTTGTTGTGGTAAGGGTTAGTTGGTGATGATTTAGAATAGCCGAAGTAATTTAGGTGTGTCTGGCATAGTTTGTTATGATTTGTACACCTTTTTTTGTAATTTTAAGATGATATGGTTTGGTTTGTTGTGGTAAGGGATAGTTGGGGGTGATTTACGTTAGCCGAAGTAATTTAGGTGATTCTGGTATAGTTTGTTATGATTTTTAGCATTTTTTTGTAATTTTAAAGTGATTGGGCTTAGTTTGTTGCTGTAAAGTGTAGTTGGAGGTGATTTTTGATAGCCGAAGTAATTTAGGTGAATTTGGCATAGTTTGCTATGGTTAGTAGCATTTTTTTGTAATTTAAAAGTGATTGGGTTTAGTTTGTTGTGGTAAGGGTTAGTTGGTGATGATTTATGGTAGCCGAAGTAATTTAGGTGAGTTTGGCATAGTTTACTATGGTTACTAGCATTTTTTGTAATTTAAAAGTGATTGGGTTTAGTTTGTTGTGGTAAGGGTTAGTTGATGATGATTTAGAGTAGCCGAAGTAATTTAGGTGTGTCTGGCATAGTTTGTTATGATTTGTACACCTTTTTTTGTAATTTTAAGATGATATGGTTTGGTTTGTTGTGGTAAGGGATAGTTGGGGGTGATTTACGGTAGCCGAAGTAATTTAGGTGATTCTGGTATAGTTTGTTATGATTTTTAGCATTTTTTTGTAATTTTAAAGTGATTGGATTTAGTTTGTTGCTGTAAAGTGTAGTTGGGGGTGATTTTTGATAGCCGAAGTAATTTAGGTGAGTTTGGCATAATTTGCTATGGTTAGTAGCATTTTTTTGTAATTTAAAAGTGATTGGGTTTAGTTTGATGTGGTAAGTGTTAGTTGGTGATGATTTATGGTAGCCGAAGTAATTTAGGTGAGTTTGGCATAGTTTGCTATGGTTACTAGCATTTTTTTGTAATTTAAAAGTGATTGGGTTTAGTTTGTTTTGGTAAGGGTTAGTTGGTGATGATTTAGAGTAGCCGAAGTAATTTAGGTGAGTCTGGCATAGTTTGTTATGATTTGTACACCTTTTTTTGTAATTTTAAGATGATATGGTTTGGTTTGTTGTGGTAAGGAATAGTTGGGGGTGATTTACGGTAGCCGAAGTAATTTAGGTGATTCTGGTATAGTTTACTAGCTGAATGTACCCGGCGTTGCCCGGACGTAGATTAAATAAACGCAGTGTTGACAAAAGTGGTGTATTTGTGATGTAGACTAATCGACATTATAATACAATTAAACAGGAATGCTCTACTTTTCCAATCACAAAATAAACAAATTTGCTGAAATTAACCTGCATTGCCAGGACCGGGTACTTCAATATGATTTGGAAAATGACGATAATTTCGTTTCTGGGTGCAAGCTCCTTTCTTTTCACTCTTTTTCACTCTTCAAGAGAAGGAGAGTTGACAGAGAAGCTGAACTATTCCAAATTATTCCCATTTAGTTCTCTAACAACATTAAAGAATGTCGTCGAAGAATTCTGAAATATATAAATAAATAATTTCACACCATAAAAACGATGTATTTGGTGTAGTTTCGGATGATTAGGTTTTTTTTGGGGATTGTTTTGAATGGTTATTGATGGTTGGCGGGGTTTAGCTTTGGCGGATTAAACGAAACTTTTGGTAATTTTAATGCGATTGTGTTTAGTTTGGCTTGGTAAGAAGTGGTTGGGGTGATATAGCGGAAGTCGAAGTAATTTATGCGAGTTTAGCGTAGTTTGCTTGTAATTCGTAATTTTTTTACATTTTAGGTTGATGTGGGGTAGTTTGGAATGGCAAGTGTATGATTTTTGAGAGTAGTTTGGAATGGTACATTATGTTTGGGGGTTTTAACGTATTCAGGTAAAATATACAGAAAATTTGGTAATTTTAAAATGAACAATTATAGTGCGAACTTCTTGAGCTCTATTTTCGGTAATAAAATGCAATAGGAAAGATAGTAAAAAAGACTATTTCCATCACTTTTCAGAGCAATTATACGTGGTGGTATTTGTACCCCGCTTACTATTCCTCCATCTTAGTTATAAATAATGCAGAACAATAATGAACACAATGTACATAAAATAAATAGTGTAAATCGTGTATAAGCACACATTACTTATGATGTCAGTGAAATCCGGTAAAACTGCAAATTTCGGATTTTGGCCGGAGCAGGTTTGGTGAAGATCAAATACACCACTATCATTAAATGAACGTAAAAATTAGCGTACGGTATATAAGTGGAGTCCGGTACGACGATGGTAATTTTTCGAAAATCGATTGGGGAGATATTTACTTAACGTCAAGAACAAATCGGGAATATTATATTAAAAAAATTTATTTAATAGCGATAGAACTTCGAATACTGATGCGTCGCCACGACCTTGGCGACGTTCAGTACCAGCGTTCCAGACGCTGAAGCAGCAATTTTAACAATTATATTAGGTGCACGTGCCTAGTGCGTATTAAAAAAATTTGGATTACCAAATAATACTCGCGCAGGTGTACTCGACTGGCCCGTCATAATTTGCACAAAATAAATTAACATACTAAAGTATATAAATATTTTGACGGGAATGTGGTGAGTGTAAAAATCTTATTCGGCCTCTCCGACAAACTAACACTTGTTTACATTAACATGCATACATTCATGGACCTGTGACGAATTACAAACAAATATCTAAATTTCAAGTGTTCCATTTGATTTCGTTTCTGGATGCAAGCGGTTTTTTTCACTCTTGTCAGTCTGAACTTATTACATAGTGATATTTTCACATCCAGGTGCCCTAAATTTATTTTGCCGCTGATTTCAAAAATTTTTCTGGAAGGAAAGTAGTCAGCAGTGGGGCTCGTCAGGGGTGGCAGGGTTGGCAGTGCCACTCCAAGTATAAATTTACTATCGAACACAAAATTAGTTCTGTAATTCAGTTGCAGAATTATGAATTTTTCAGATATTTTCACGAAAATTTAGCGCTTACACCGCCACTGGTATGAATGTCAGTGATATCTGGTACATACAACGGTGAAAATTTCGGGGCAAATTTGGTGAAAAACAAATACACCACTATCATTAACTAAACGTAAAAATTAGCGTACAAATATAAGTGGAGTCCGGTCCGATGCTGATAATTTTTCGAAAATTGATTGGGGGCAGATTTGGTTAACGCGAGGATCAAATGTTAAATTAAAATACTTTATTTGATAGCGGTAGACCTTCGAACACTGTTGCGTCGCCTCAGCGAATTTGGCGACTTTGCGAACAGTTTCCGACACTGGAGCAGCAATTTTCACAATTGTAGTTGTGTTAAAATTAAACACCGCGATCGAGTACTGCTCCACGCGCTGAACCAGCAATTCTCGAATTCTAAGAAACGATAAGAAATGCTTATCCAACGCTTGGTATGTGCGAATTTCTGCATAGACACTCAATCAAACTAAATCGAGCATGGCCTTTTCACGTTTCTGACCTTGCCCTTGACGTGGCAGGCTCCAGCTGCTTAAATAATGTAAAAATCTTATTCGGCCTCTCCAATAAACTCACATTTGTTTACATTAACACGCATTCCCTCATGGACTTGTGACGAATTACAAACAAATATTTCAACTTCAAGTGTTCCATCTAATTTCGTTTCTGGGTGCAAGCTCCTTTATTTTCACTCTAGTCAGTCTAAACTTATTACACAGAGTTATATTTTCAAATCCAGGCGCCCTAAAGAATTTTGTCGTTGTTTTCAAAAGTTCCAAGAGAAGGAGAGTTGACATAGAAGCTAAATTATTCCAAATTATTCCCATTTAGTTCTCTGACAACGTTAAAGACAATGTTGAAATATATAAATACAAAATTTTACACCATAAAAACGAAGTATTTAGGAATTATGTATAAAAAAAGTCGAAGTTATTCTTCGCTCTTGAGCTCTATTTCCGGTATTAAAAATGCAATAGGAAAGATAGTAAGAAAGACTATTTCCATCACTTTGCACGGGAATTATACGCGGTGGTGTTTGTTCTCCGCTTACTATTAGATTTTCAAACTGCTCCATCTTATAAATAATGCAGAACAATAATGAACGCAATGTACGTAAAATAAATAGTGTAAATAAATCGTGTCTAAGCATACAATACTTAAGCGTATGATGTCAGTGAAAATTTCGGATTTCGGCCGGAGCAGGTTTGGTGAAGAACAAATACACCACTATCATTAACTGAACGGTAAAAATTAGCGTACGAAAATAAGTGAAGTCCGGTCCGACGCTGGAAATTTTTCGAAAATCGATTGGGGAGAGTTTTGGTTAACGGCAAGAACAAATCGGGAATATTATATTAAAATAATTTATTTAATAGCGATAGAACTTTGAATACCGATGCGTCGCCTCGACCTTGGCGACGTTGAGTACCAGCGGTCCAGACGCTGAAGCAGCAATTTTCACAATTATATGAGGTGCACGTGCCTAGTGCGTATAAAAACAATTTGGATAACAAAAGAGATTAATTTGTATGTACCAAATAATACTCGCACAGGTGTACTCGTATGGCCCGTCATAATTTTCACAAAATCAATTTAAGAAATTAACATTCTAAAGTAAATAAATATTTTGACAGGAATGTTAAAAATCTTATTCGGTCTCTCCGACAAACTAACACTTGTTTACATTAACATGCAATTCTTCATGGACCTGTGACGAATTACAAACAAATATCGAAATTTCAAGTGTTCCATGTCCGTCTGAACTTATTACACAGTGATATTTTTACATTCAGGCGCCCTAAATTATTTTGACGTTGATTTATAAAGTTTCCCTGGAAGGAGAGTAGTCAGCAGGTGCCTCGTCAGGGGTGGCAGGGTTGGCAGTGCCACTCCAAGTATAAATTCACTATCGAACACAAAGATAGTTCTGATTTAATTGCAGAATTTCGAATTTTTCAGATATTTTTACGAAACTCTAGCGCTTACACGGCCTTTATACCTCTTTAAAATTAAAAACCATAGAGCTGTTTATACAAATGCACGCATGTTGAAAAGGTAGGGCTTGCCCCGTCAGCGTGTTGCAATTCATAAATACGTTTATGTTTGCATCTCAACTGGAACAAATATTTATTGGAAGGTGGAAGAGAATCGAAATAGGTATCAGCCTATTTAATATTCAGAATAACGACTATTGGTCGGAACAATATATTTTATGTGCAGATATTTATTAATATTTTATGATTTAATACGATAAGGCATTTATAAATAACACAACCAAATTGAAGATTTTGATTGAAAACGATTATTAATTTATGGTAGCCGAAGTAATTTAAGTGAGTTTGGCATAGCTTGCTATGTTTTGTAGCATTTTTTGTAATTTTAAAGTGATTGGGCTTAGTTTGGGGTGGTAAGGGGTAGTTGGGGGTGATTTATGGTAGCCGAAGTAATTCAGGTGAGTTTGAGATAGTTTGCTATGGCTTGTAGCATTTTTCGTAATTTTAAAGTGATTGGGCTTATTTTGGGGTGGTAAGGGGTAGTTGGGGGTGATTTATGGTAGCCGAAGTAATTTAGGTGAGTTAGGCATAGTTTGCTATGGTTTGTAGCATTTTTTGTAATTTTAAAGTGATTGGGTTTAGTTTGTGGTTGGTAAGGGGTAGTTGGGGGTGATTTATGGTAGCCGAAGTAATTCAGGTGAGTTTGAGATAGTTTGCTACGGTTTGTAGCATTTTTCGTAATTTTAAAGTGATTGGGCTTATTTTGGGGTAGTAAGGGGTTGTTGGGGGTGATTTATGTTAGCCGAAGTAATTTAAGTGAGTTTGGCATAGTTTGCTATGGTTTGTAGCATTTTTTGTAATTTTAAAGTGATTGAGCTTATTTTGGGGTGGTAAGGGGTAGTTGGGGGTGATTTATGATAGCCGAAGTAATTTAAGTGAGTTTGGCATAGTTTGCTATGGTTTGTAGCATTTTTTGTAATTTTAAAGTGATTGGGCTTATTTTGGGGTGGTAAGGGGTAGTTGGGGGTGATTTATGGTAGCCGAAGGAAATTAGGTAAGTTAGGCATAGTTTGCTATGGTTTGTAGCATTTTTTGTAATTTTAAAGTGATTGGGCTTATTTTGGGGTGGTAAGGGGTAGTTGGGGGTGATTTATGGTAGCCGAAGTAATTTAGGTGAGTTAGGCATAGTTTGCTATGATTTGTTGAATATTTTGTAATTTTAAAATGATTGGGTTTATTTTGGGGTTGTAAGGGGTAGTTTGGGGTGATTTATGGTAGCCGAAGTAATTTAGGGGAGTTTGGCATAGTTTGCTACGGTTTGTAGCATTTTTTGTAATTTTAAAGTGATTGGGCTTATTTTGGGGTAGTAAGGGGTTGTTGGGGGTGATTTATGTTAGCCGAAGTAATTTAGGTGAGTTAGGCATAGTTTGCTATGGTTTGTAGCATTTTTTGTAATTTTAAAGTGATTGGGCTTATTTTGGGGTAGTAAGGGGTTGTTGGGGGTGATTTATGTTAGCCGAAGTAATTTAGATGAGTTAGGCATAGTTTGCTATGGTTTGTAGCATTTTTTGTAATTTTAAAGTGATTGGGCTTATTTTGGGGTAGTAAGGGGTTGTTGGGGGTGATTTATGTTAGCCGAAGTAATTTGGGTGAGTTAGGCATAGTTTGCTATGGTTTGTAGCATTTTTTTTTAATTTTAAAGTGATTGGGCTTATTTTGGGGTAGTAAGGGGTTGTTGGGGGTGATTTATGTTAGCCGAAGTAATTTAGGTGAGTTAGGCATAGTTTGCTATGGTTTGTAGCATTTTTTTGTAATTTTAAAGTGATTGGGCTTATTTTGGGGTAGTAAGGGGTTGTTGGGGGTGATTTATGTTAGCCGAAGTAATTTAAGTGAGTTTGGCATAGTTTGCTATGGTTTGTAGCATTTTTTGTAATTTTAAAGTGATTGGGCTTATTTTGTGGTGGTAAGGGGTAGTTGGGGCTAATTTATGGTAGCCGAAGTAATTTAGGTGAGTTAGGCATAGTTTGCTATGGTTTGTAGCATTTTTTTGTAATTTTAAAGTGATTGGGCTTATTTTGGGGTATTAAGGGGTTGTTGGGGGTGATTTATGTTAGCCGAAGTAATTTAGGTGAGTTAGGCATAGTTTGCTATGGTTTGTAGCATTTTTTGTAATTTTAAAGTAATTGGGCTTATTTTGGGGTAGTAAGGGGTTGTTGGGGGTGATTTATGTTAGCCGAAGTAATTTAGGTGAGTTAGGCATAGTTTGCTATGGTTTGTAGCATTTTTTGTAATTTTAAAGTGATTGGGCTTATTTTGGGGTAGTAAGGGGTTGTTGGGGGTGATTTATGTTAGCCGAAGTAATTTAGATGAGTTAGGCATAGTTTGCTATGGTTTGTAGCATTTTTTGTAATTTTAAAGTGATTGGGCTTATTTTGGGGTAGTAAGGGGTTGTTGGGGGTGATTTATGTTAGCCGAAGTAATTTGGGTGAGTTAGGCATAGTTTGCTATGGTTTGTAGCATTTTTTGTAATTTTAAAGTGATTGGGATGAGTTAGGGGTGGTAAGGGGTAGTTGGGGGTGATTTATGTTAGCCGAAGTAATTTAAGTGAGTTAGGCATAGTTTGCTATGGTTTGTAGCATTTTTTGTAATTTTAAAGTGATTGGGATGAGTTAGGGGCGGTAAGGGGTAGTTGGGGGTGATTTATGATAGCCGAAGTAATTTAAGTGAGTTTGGCATAGTTTGCTATGGTTTGTAGCATTTTTTGTAATTTTAAAGTGATTGGGCTTATTTTGGGGTAGTAAGGGGTTGTTGGGGGTGATTTATGTTAGCCGAAGTAATTTAGGTGAGTTAGGCATAGTTTGCTATGGTTTGTAGCATTTTTTGTAATTTTAAAGTGATTGGGCTTATTTTGGGGTAGTAAGGGGATGTTGGGGGTGATTTATGTTAGCCGAAGTAATTTAGGTGAGTTAGGCATAGTTTGCTATGGTTTGTAGCATTTTTTTGTAATTTTAAAGTGATTGGGCTTATTTTGGGGTAGTAAGGGGTTGTTGGGGGTGATTTATGTTAGCCGAAGTAATTTAGGTGAGTTAGTCATAGTTTGCTATGGTTTGTAGCATTTTTTGTAATTTTAAAGTGATTGGGCTTATTTTGGGGTAGTAAGGGGTTGTTGGGGGTGATTTATGTTAGCCGAAGTAATTTAGGTGAGTTAGGCATAGTTTGCTATGGTTTGTAGCATTTTTTTTAATTTTAAAGTGATTGGGATGAGTTAGGGGTGGTAAGGGGTAGTTGGGGGTGATTTATGTTAGCCGAAGTAATTTAAGTGAGTTAGGCATAGTTTGCTATGGTTTGTAGCATTTTTTGTAATTTTAAAGTGATTGGGATGAGTTAGGGGCGGTAAGGGGTAGTTGGGGGTGATTTATGATAGCCGAAGTAATTTAAGTGAGTTTGGCATAGTTTGCTATGGTTTGTAGCATTTTTTGTAATTTTAAAGTGATTGGGCTTATTTTGGGGTAGTAAGGGGTTGTTGGTAGTGATTTATGTTAGCCGAAGTAATTTGGGTGAGTTAGGCATAGTTTGCTATGGTTTGTAGCATTTTTTGTAATTTTAAAGTGATTGGGATGAGTTAGGGGTGGTAAGGGGTAGTTGGGGGTGATTTATGATAGCCGAAGTAATTTAAGTGAGTTTGGCATAGTTTGCTATGGTTTGTAGCATTTTTTGTAATTTTAAAGTGATTGGGCTTATTTTGGGGTAGTAAGGGGTTGTTGGGGGTGATTTATGTTAGCCGAAGTAATTTAGGTGAGTTTGGCATAGTTTGCTACGGTTTGTAGAATTTTTTTGTAATTTTAAAGTGATTGGGCTTATTTTGGGGTGGTAAGGGGTAGTTTGGGGTGATTTATGGAAGTCAAAGTAATTTAGATGAGTTTGGCATAGTTTGCTACGGTTTGTAGAATTTTTTTGTAATTTTAAAGTGATTGGGCTTATTTTGGGGTGGTAAGGGGTAGTTGGGGATGATTTTTGGTAGACGAAATAATATGTGTGAGTTGGACATAATCTGCCATGATTTGTGTCATTTTGTTTTATTTTAAAGTGATTGGAGTTACTTGGGGTTGCTAAGGGGTGGTAAGGGATGATTTAAAATAACGGATCTAGTTTATGTCAGTTTGGCATAGTTCGGGAATTTTTTGGGTTTGATTTGGTAAAGTTTGCAGTGGTAAGAGATATTTGAGGATGTTTAATGTTGACGGATTAAATTTGGAGTGATTTGGTAATTTTTAATTGAGTCACGGATCGACATTATAATTGAAATCAAAATTATAATTGAAATATCTGCGGCCTCGCTAGGTACGGCAAAAGTATGATCACGAAAGCAGAAACTCGACGTTGAAATTGTTTAGGTTAAATAAGTGCTTTTAATGTAAACCGGTCGCCCGTCGTCGAAGTTGTTTTGGCTAGATACGTGCTTCTAACATAAACACGGTCTCCGCGATCCGATCATTTTTTGTTTATTTTAGCCGGTTTTTATTGAATTACAAAGGAACCGGGCCGAATTTCGCAAAATCCCTTCTTAGTGTTCAGTTTCGGCACATGATACACCCGTGTCTAAAATTTCAAGTCTCCAGCCCTCACGGTTTGGGCTGTGGGTTGATTATGAATCAGTGTGTAGATGTGTAGATGAATGAGTGAATGAATGAGTGTGTCAGTGAGGACACTTCGCTTTATATATATAGATGATTTTTAGCATTTTTTTTGTAATTTTAAAGTGATTGGGCTTAGTTTGTTGCTGTAAAGTGTATTTGGGGGTGATTTTTGATAGCCGAAGTAATTTAGGTGATTCTGGTATAGTTTGTTATAATTTTTAGCATTTTTTTGTAATTTTAAAGTTAAAAAAGTGATTGGGTTTAGTTTGTTGTGGTAAGGGTTAGTTGGTGATGATTTAGAGTAGCCGAAGTAATTTAGGTGAGTCTGGCATAGTTTGTTATGATTTGTACACCTTTTTTTGTAATTTTAAGATGATATGGTTTGGTTTGTTGTGGTAAGGGATAGTTGGGGGTGATTTACGGTAGCCGAAGTAATTTAGGTGATTCTGGTATAGTTTGTTATAATTTTTAGCATTTTTTTGTAATTTTAAAATGATTGGGCTTAATTTGTTGCTGTAAAGTGTAGTTGGGGGTGATTTTTGATAGCCGAAGTAATTTAGGTGAGTTTTGCATAGTTTGCTATGGTTAGTACCATTTTTTTGTAATTTAAAAGTGATTTGGTTTAGTTTGTTGTGGTAAGGGTCAGTTGGTGATGATTTATGGTAGCCGAAGTAATTTAGGTGAGTTTGACATAGTTTGCTATGGTTACTAGCATTTTTTTGTAATTTAAAAGTGATTGGGTTTAGTTTGTTGTGGTAAGGGTTAGTTGGTGATGATTTAGAGTAGCCGAAGTAATTTAGGTGAGTCTGGCATAGTTTGTTATGATTTGTACACCTTTTTTTGTAATTTTAAGATGATATGGTTTGGTTTGTTGTGGTGAGGGATAGTTGGGGGTGATTTACGGTAGCCGAAGTAATTTAGGTGATTCTGGTATAGTTTGTTATGATTTTTAGCATTTTATTTTAATTTTAAAGTGATTGGGCTTAGTTTGTTGCTGTAAAGTGTAGTTGGGGGTGATTTTTGATAGCCGAAGTAATTTAGGTGAGTTTGGCATAGTTTGCTAGGGTTAGTAGCATTTTTTTGTAATTTAAAAGTGATTGGGTTTAGTTTGTTGTGGTAAGGGTTAGTTGGTGATGATTTATGGTAGCCGAAGTAATTTGGGTGAGTTTGGCATAGTTTGCTATGGTTACTAGCATTTTTTTGTAATTTAAAAATGATTGGGTTTAGTTTGTTGTGGTAAGGGTTAGTTGGTGATGATTTAGAGTAGCCGAAGTAATTTAGGTGTGTCTGGCATAGTTTGTTATGATTTGTACACCTTTTTTTGTAATTTTAAGATGATATGGTTTGGTTTGTTGTGGTAAGGGATAGTTGGGGGTGATTTACGGTAGCCGAAGTAATTTAGGTGATTCTGGTATAGTTTGTTATGATTTTTAGCATTTTTTTGTAATTTTAAAGTGATTGGGCTTAGTTTGTTGCTGTAAAGTGTAGTTGGGGGTGATTTTTGATAGCCGAAATAATTTAGGTGAGTTTGGCATAGTTTGCTATGGTTAGTAGCATTTTTTTGTAATTTAAAAGTGATTGGGTTTAGTTTGTTGTGGTAAGGGTTAGTTGGAGATGATTTATGGTAGCCGAAGTAATTTAGGTGAGTTTGGCATAGTTTGCTATGGTTAGTAGCATTTTTTGTAATTTAAAAGTGATTGGGTTTAGTTTGTTGTGGTAAGGGTTAGTTGGTGATGATTTAGAGTAGCCGAAGTAATTTAGGTGAGTTTGGCATAGTTTACTATGGTTACTAGCATTTTTTTGTAACTTAAAAATGATTGGGTTCAGTTTGTTGTGGTAAGGGTTAGTAGGTGATGATTTAGAGAAGCCGAAGTAATTTAGGTGTGTCTGGCAGAGTTTGTTATGATTAGTACACCTTTTTTTGTAATTTTAAGATATTAGGGTTTGGTTTGTTGTGGTAAGGGATAGATGGGGGTGATTTACGGTAGCCGAAGTAATTTAGGTGATTCTGGTATAGTTTGTTATGATTTTTAGCATTTTTTTGTAATTTTAATGTGATTGGGCTTAGTTTGTTGCTGCAAAGTGTAGTTGGAGGTGATTTTTGATAGCCGAAGTAATTTAGGTGAGTTTGGCATAGTTTGCTATGGTTAGTAGCATTTTTTTGTAATTTATAAGTGATTGGGTTTATTTTGTTGTGGTAAGGGTTAGTTGGTGATGATTTAGAGTAGCCGAAGTAATTTAGGTGAGTTTGGCATAGTTTGCTATGGTTACTAGCATTTTTTTGTAATTTTAAAGTGATTGGGTTTAGTTTGTTGTGGTAAGGGTTAGTTGGTGATGATTTATGGTAGCCGAAGTAATTTAGGTGAGTTTGGCATAGTTTGCTATGGTTACTAGCATTTTTTTGTAATTTAAAAGTGATTGGGTTTAGTTTGTTGTGGTAAGGGTTAGTTGGTGATGATTTAGAGTAGCCGAAGTAATTTAGGTGAGTCTGGCATAGTTTGTTATGATTTGTACACCTTTTTTTGTAATTTTAAGATGATATGGTTTGGTTTGTTGTGGTAAGGAATAGTTGGGGGTGATTTACGGTAGCCGAAGTAATTTAGGTGATTCTGGTATAGTTTATGATTTTTAGCATTTTTTTGTAATTTTAAAGTGATTGGGCTTAGTTTGTTGCTGTAAAGTGTATTTGGGGGTGATTTTTGATAGCCGAAGTAATTTAGGTGATTCTGGTATAGTTTGTTATAATTTTTAGCATTTTTTTGTAATTTTAAAGTTAAAAAAGTGATTGGGTTTAGTTTGTTGTGGTAAGGGTTAGTTGGTGATGATTTAGAGTAGCCGAAGTAATTTAGGTGAGTCTGGCATAGTTTGTTATGATTTGTACACCTTTTTTTGTAATTTTAAGATGATATGGTTTGGTTTGTTGTGGTAAGGGATAGTTGGGGGTGATTTACGGTAGCCGAAGTAATTTAGGTGATTCTGGTATAGTTTGTTATAATTTTTAGCATTTTTTTGTAATTTTAAAATGATTGGGCTTAATTTGTTGCTGTAAAGTGTAGTTGGTGATGATTTATGGTAGCCGAAGTAATTTAGGTGAGTTTGACATAGTTTGCTATGGTTACTAGCATTTTTTTGTAATTTAAAAGTGATTGGGTTTAGTTCGTTGTGGTAAGGGTTAGTTGGTGATGATTTAGAGTAGCCGAAGTAATTTAGGTGAATCTGGCATAGTTTGTTATGATTTGTACACATTTTTTTGTAATTTTTAGATGATATGGTTTGGTTTGTTGTGGTAAGGGATAGTTGGGGGTGATTTACGGTAGCCGAAGTAATTTAGGTGATTCTGGTATAGTTTATGATTTTTAGAATTTTTTTGTAATTTTAAAGTGATTGGGCTTACTTTGTTGCTGTAAAGTGTATTTGGGGGTGATTTTTGATAGCCGAAGTAATTTAGGTGAGTTTGGCATAGTTTGCTATGGTTAGTAGAATTTTTTTGTAATTTAAAAGTGATTGGGTTTAGTTTGTTGTGGTAAGGGTTAGTTGGTGATGATTTATGGTAGCCGAAGTAATTTAGGTGAGTTTGGCATAGTTTGCTATGGTTACTAGCATTTTTTTGTACTTTAAAATTGATTGGGTTTAGTTTGTTGTGGAAGGGTTAGTTAGTGATGATTTAGAGTAGCCGAAGTAATTTAGGTGAGTCTGTAATAGTTTGTTATGATTTGTACACCTTTTTTGTAATTTTAAGATGATATGGTTTGGATTGTTGTGGTAAGGGATAGTTGGAGGTGATTTACGGTAGCCGAAGTAATTTAGGTGATTCTGGTATAGTTTGTTATGATTTTTAGCATTTTTTTGTAATTTTAAAGTGATTGGGCTTAGTTTGTTGCTGTAAAGTGTAGTTGGGGGTGATTTTTGATAGCCGAAGTAATTTAGGTGAGTTTGGCATAGTTTGCTATGGTTAGTAGCATTTTTTTGTAATTTTAAAGTGATTGGGCTTAGTTTGTTGCTGTAAAGTGTAGTTGGAGGTGATTTTTGATAGCCGAAGTAATTTAGGTGAATTTGGCATAGTTTGCTATGGTTAGTAGCATTTTTTTGTAATTTAAAAGTGATTGGGTTTAGTTTGTTGTGGTAAGGGTTAGTTGGTGATGATTTAGAGTAGCCGAAGTAATTTAGGTGCGTCTGGCATAGTTTGTTATGATTTGTACACCTTTTTTTGTAATTTTAAGATGATATGGTTTGGTTTGTTGTGGTAAGGGATAGTTGGGGGTGATTTACGTTAGCCGAAGTAATTTAGGTGATTCTGGTATAGTTTGTTATGATTTTTAGCATTTTTTTGTAATTTTAAAGTGATTGGGCTTAGTTTGTTGCTGTAAAGTGTAGTTGGAGGTGATTTTTGATAGCCGAAGTAATTTAGGTGAATTTGGCATAGTTTGCTATGGTTAGTAGCATTTTTTTGTAATTTAAAAGTGATTGGGTTTAGTTTGTTGTGGTAAGGGTTAGTTGGTGATGATTTATGGTAGCCGAAGTAATTTAGGTGAGTTTGGCATAGTTTACTATGGTTACTAGCATTTTTTGTAATTTAAAAGTGATTGGGTTTAGTTTGTTGTGGTAAGGGTTAGTTGATGATGATTTAGAGTAGCCGAAGTAATTTAGGTGTGTCTGGCATAGTTTGTTATGATTTGTACACCTTTTTTTGTAATTTTAAGATGATATGGTTTGGTTTGTTGTGGTAAGGGATAGTTGGGGGTGATTTACGGTAGCCGAAGTAATTTAGGTGATTCTGGTATAGTTTGTTATGATTTTTAGCATTTTTTTGTAATTTTAAAGTGATTGGGCTTAGTTTGTTGCTGTAAAGTGTAGTTGGAGGTGATTTTTGATAGCCGAAGTAATTTAGGTGAATTTGGCATAGTTTGCTATGGTTAGTAGCATTTTTTTGTAATTTAAAAGTAATTGGGTTTAGTTTGTTGTGGTAAGGGTTAGTTGGTGATGATTTATGGTAGCCGAAGTAATTTAGGTGAGTTTGGCATAGTTTACTATGGTTACTAGCATTTTTTGTAATTTAAAAGTGATTGGGTTTAGTTTGTTGTGGTAAGGGTTAGTTGATGATGATTTAGAGTAGCCGAAGTAATTTAGGTGTGTCTGGCATAGTTTGTTATGATTTGTACACCTTTTTTTGTAATTTTAAGATGATATGGTTTGGTTTGTTGTGGTAAGGGATAGTTGGGGGTGATTTACGGTAGCCGAAGTAATTTAGGTGATTCTGGTATAGTTTGTTATGATTTTTAGCATTTTTTTGTAATTTTAAAGTGATTGGGTTTAGTTTGTTGCTGTAAAGTGTAGTTGGGGGTGATTTTTGATAGCCGAAGTAATTTAGGTGAGTTTGGCATAATTTGCTATGGTTAGTAGCATTTTTTTGTAATTTAAAAGTGATTGGGTTTAGTTTGATGTGGTAAGTGTTAGTTGGTGATGATTTATGGTAGCCGAAGTAATTTAGGTGAGTTTGGCATAGTTTGCTATGGTTACTAGCATTTTTTTGTAATTTAAAAGTGATTGGGTTTAGTTTGTTTTGGTAAGGGTTAGTTGGTGAAGATTTAGAGTAGCCGAAGTAATTTAGGTGAGTCTGGCATAGTTTGTTATGATTTGTACAACTTTTTTTGAAATTTTAAGATGATATGGTTTGGTTTGTTGTGGTAAGGGATAGTTGGGTTGATTTACGGTAGCCGAAGTAATTTAGGTGATTCTGGTATAGTTTGTTATAATTTTTAGCATTTTTTTGTAATTTTAAAATGATTGGGCTTAGTTTGTTGCTGTAAAGTGTAGTTGGGGGTGATTTTTGATAGCCGAAGTAATTTAGGTGAGTTTAGCATAGTTTGCTATGGTTAGTAGCATTTTTTTGTAATTTAAAATTGATTTGGTTTAGTTTGTTGTGGTAAGGGTTAGTTGGTGATGATTTATGGTAGCCGAAGTATTTTAGGTGAGTTTGGCATAGTTTGCTATGGTTACTAGCATTATTTTGTAATTTAAAAGTGATTGGGTTTAGTTAGTTTTGGTAAGGGTTAGTTGGTGATGATTTAGAATAGCCGAAGTAATTTAGGTGAGTCTGGCATAGTTTGTTATGATTTGTACACTTTTTTTGTAATTTTAAGATGATATGGTTTGGTTTGTTGTAGTAAGGGATAGTTGGGGGTGATTTACGGTAGCCGAAGTAATTTAGGTTATTCTGGTATAGTTTGTTATGATTTTTAGCATTTTTTTGTAATTTTTAAGTGATTGGGCATAGTTTGTGTCTGTAAAGTGTAGTTGGGGGTGATTTTTGATAGCCGAAGTAATTTAGGTGAGTTTGGCATAGTTTGCTATGGTTAGTAGCATTTTTTTGTAATTTAAAAGTGATTGGGTTTAATTTGTTGTGGTAAGGGTTAGTTGGTGATGATTTAGAATAGCCGAAGTAATTTAGGTGAGTCTGGCATAGTTTGTTATGATTTGTACACCTTTTTTTGTAATTTTAAGATGATATGGTTTGGTTTGTTGCGGTAAGGGATAGTTGGGGGTGATTTACGGTAGCCGAAGTAATTTAGGTTATTCTGGTATAGTTTGTTATGATTTTTAGCATTTTTTTGTAATTTTAAAGTGATTGGGCATAGTTTGTGTCTGTAAAGTGTAGTTGGGGGTGATTTTTGATAGCCGAAGTAATTTAGGTAAGTTTGGCATAGTTTACTATGGTTAGTAGCATTTTTTTGTAATTTAAAAATGATTGGGTTTAATTTGTTGTGGTAAGGGTTAGTTGGTGATGATTTAGAATAGCCGAAGTAATTTAGGTGAGTCTGGCATAGTTTGTTATGATTTGCACACCTTTTTTTTGTAATTTTAAGACGATATGGTTTGGTTTGTTGTGGTAAGGGATAGTTGGGGGTGATTTACGGTAGCCGAAGTAATTTAGGTGATTCTGGTATAGTTTGTTATGATTTTTAGCATTTTTTTGTAATTTTAAAGTGATTGGGTTTAGTTTGTTGCTGTAAAGTGTAGTTGGGGGTGATTTTTGATAGCCGAAGTAATTTAGGTGAGTTTGGCATAATTTGCTATGGTTAGAAGCGTTTTTTTGTAATTTAAAAGTTATTGGGTTTAGCTTGTTGTGGTAAGGGTTAGTTGATGATGATTTATAGTAGCCGAAGTAATTTAGGTGAGTTTGGCATAATTTGCTATGGTTACTAGCATTTTTTTGTAATTTAAAAGTGATTAGGTTTAGTTTGTTGTGGTAAGGGTTAGTTGGTGATGATTTAGATTAGCCGAAGTAATTTAGGTGAGTCTGGCATAGTTTGTTATGATTTGTACACCTTTTTTTGTAATTTTAAGATGATATGGTTTGGTTTGTTGCGGTAAGGGATAGTTGGGGGTGATTTACGGTAGCCGAAGTAATTTAGGTTATTCTGGTATAGTTTGTTATGATTTTTAGCATTTTTTTGTAATTTTAAAGTGATTGGGCATAGTTTGTGTCTGTAAAGTGTAGTTGGGGGTGATTTTTGATAGCCGAAGTAATTTAGGTGAGTTTGGCATAGTTTGCTATGGTTAGTAGCATTTTTTTGTAATTTAAAAGTGATTGGGTTTAATTTGTTGTGGTAAGGGTTAGTTGGTGATCATTTAGAATAGCCGAAGTAATTTAGGTGAGTCTGGCATAGTTTGTTATGATTTGTACACCTTTTTTTTGTAATTTTAGGACGATATGGTTTGGTTTGTTGTGGTAAGGGATAGTTGGGGGTGATTTACGGTAGCCGAAGTAATTTAGGTGATTCTGGTATAGTTTGTTATGATTTTTAGCATTTTTTTGTAATTTTAAAGTGATTGGGTTTAGTTTGTTGCTGTAAAGTGTAGTTGGGGGTGATTTTTGATAGCCGAAGTAATTTAGGTGAGTTTGGCATAATTTGCTATGGTTAGAAGCATTTTTTTGTAATTTAAAAGTGATTGGGTTTAGCTTGTTGTTGTAAGGGTTAGTTGGTGATGATTTATGGTAGCCGAAGTAATTTAGGTGAGTTTGGCATAGTTTGCTATGGTTACTAGCATTTTTTTGTAATTTAAAAGTGATTGGGTTTAGTTTCTTGTGGTAAGGGTTAGTGGGTGATGATTTAGAGTAGCCGAAGTAATTTAGGTGAGTCTGGCATAGTTTGTTATGATTTGTACACTTTTTTTGTAATTTTAAGATGATATGGTTTGGTTTGTTGTGGTAAGGAATAGTTGGGGGTGATTTACGGTAGCCGAAGTAATTTAGGTGATTCTGGTATAGTTTGTTTGGATTTTTAGCATTTTTTTGTAATTTTAAAGTGATTGGTCTTAGTTTGTTGCTGTAAAGTGTAGTTGGGGGTTATTTTTGATAGCCGAAGTAATTTAGGTGAGTTTGGCATAGTTTGCTATGGTTAGTAGCATTTTTTTGTAATTTAAAAGTGATTGGGTTTAGTTTGTTGTGGTAAGGTTTAGTTGGTGATGATTTAGAGTAGCCGAAGTAATTTAGGTGAGTCTGGCATAGTTTGTTATGATTTGTACACCTTTTTTTGTAATTTTAAGATGATATGGTTTGGTTTGTTGTGGTAATGGATAGTTGGGGGTGATTTACGGTAGCCGAAGTAATTTAGGTTATTCTGGTATAGTTTGTTATGATTTTTAGCATTTTTTTGTAATTTTAAAGTGATTGGGCATAGTTTGTGTCTGTAAAGTGTAGTTGGAGGTGATTTTTGATAGCCGAAGTAATTTAGGTGAGTTTGGCATAGTTTGCTATGGTTAGTAGCATTTTTTTGTAATTTAAAAGTGATTGGGTTTAATTTGTTGTGGTAAGGGTTAGTTGGTGAAGATTTAGAATAGCCGAAGTAATTTAGGTGAGTCTGGCATAGTTTGTTATGATTTGTACACCTTTTTTTTGTAATTTTAAGACGATATGGTTTGGTTTGTTGTGGTAAGGGATAGTTGGGGGTGATTTACGGTAGCCGAAGTAATTTAGGTGATTCTGGTATAGTTTGTTATGATTTTTAGCATTTTTTTGTAATTTTAAAGTGATTGGGTTTAGTTTGTTGCTGTAAAGTGTAGTTGGGGGTGATTTTTGATAGCCGAAGTAATTTAGGTGAGTTTGGCATAATTTGCTATGGTTAGTAGCATTTTTTTGTAATTTAAAAGTGATTGGGTTTAGTTTGTTGTGGTAAGGGTTAGTTGGTGATGATTTATGGTAGCCGAAGTAATTTAGGTGAGTTTGGCATAGTTTGCTATGGTTACTAGCATTTTTTTGTAATTTAAAAGTGATTGGGTTTAGTTTCTTGTGGTAAGGGTTAGTTGGTGATGATTTAGAGTAGCCGAAGTAATTTAGGTGAGTCTGGCATAGTTTGTTATGATTTGTACACTTTTTTTTGTAATTTTAAGATGACATGGTATGGTTTGTTGTGGTAAGGAATAGTTGGGGGTGATTTACGGTAGCCGAAGTAATTTAGGTGATTCTGGTATAGTTTGTTTTGATTTTTAGCATTTTTTTGTAATTTTAAAGTGATTGGTCTTAGTTTGTTGCTGTAAAGTGTAGTTGGGGGTGATTTTTGACAGCCGAAGTAATTTAGGTGAGTTTGGCATAGTTTGCTATGGTTAGTAGCATTTTTTTGTAATTTAAAAGTGATTGGGTTTAGTTTGTTGTGGTAAGGGTTAGTTGGTGATGATTTAGAGTAGCCGAAGTAATTTAGGTGAGTCTGGCATAGTTTGTTATGATTTGTACACCTTTTTTTGTAATTTTAAGATGATATGGTTTGGTTTGTTGTGGTAAGGGATAGTTGGGGTTGATTTACGGTAGCCGAAGTAATTTAGGTGATTCTGGTATAGTTTGTTATGATTTTCAGCATTTTTTTGTAATTTTAAAGTGATTGGGTTTAGTTTGTTGCTGTAAAGTGTAGTTGGGGATGATTTTTGATAGCCGAAGTAATTTAGGTGAGTTTGGCATAGTTTGCTATGGTTAGTAGCATTTTTTTGTAATTTAAAAGTGATTGGGTTTAGTTTGTTGTGGTAAGGGTTAGTTGGTGATGATTTAGAGTAGCCGAAGTAATTTAGGTGAGTCTGGCATAGTTTGTTATGATTTGTACACCTTTTTTTGTAATTTTAAGATGATATGGTTTGGTTTGTTGTGGTAAGGGATAGTTGGGGTTGATTTACGGTAGCCGAAGTAATTTAGGTGATTCTGGTATAGTTTGTTATGATTTTCAGCATTTTTTTGTAATTTTAAAGTGATTGGGTTTAGTTTGTTGCTGTAAAGTGTAGTTGGGGGTGATTTTTGATAGCCGAAGTAATTTAGGTGAGTTTGGCATAATTTGCTATGGTTAGTAGCATTTTTTTGTAATTTAAAAGTGATTGGGTTTAGTTTGATGTGGTAAGTGTTAGTTGGTGATGATTTATGGTAGCCGAAGTAATTTAGGTGAGTTTGGCATAGTTTGCTATGGTTACTAGCATTTTTTTGTAATTTAAAAGTGATTGGGTTTAGTTTGTTTTGGTAAGGGTTAGTTGGTGATGATTTAGAGTAGCCGAAGTAATTTAGGTGAGTCTGGCATAGTTTGTTATGATTTGTACAACTTTTTTTGAAATTTTAAGATGATATGGTTTGGTTTGTTGTGGTAAGGGATAGTTGGGGGTGATTTACGGTAGCCGAAGTAATTTAGGTGATTCTGGTATAGTTTGTTATAATTTTTAGCATTTTTTTGTAATTTTAAAATGATTGGGCTTAGTTTGTTGCTGTAAAGTGTAGTTGGGGGTGATTTTTGATAGCCGAAGTAATTTAGGTGAGTTTAGCATAGTTTGCTATGGTTAGTAGCATTTTTTTGTAATTTAAAATTGATTTGGTTTAGTTTGTTGTGGTAAGGGTTAGTTGGTGATGATTTATGGTAGCCGAAGTAATTTAGGTGAGTTTGGCATAGTTTGCTATGGTTACTAGCATTATTTTGTAATTTAAAAGTGATTGGGTTTAGTTAGTTTTGGTAAGGGTTAGTTGGTGATGATTTAGAATAGCCGAAGTAATTTAGGTGAGTCTGGCATAGTTTGTTATGATTTGTACACTTTTTTTGTAATTTTAAGATGATATGGTTTGGTTTGTTGTGGTAAGGGATAGTTGGGGGTGATTTACGGTAGCCGAAGTAATTTAGGTTATTCTGGTATAGTTTGTTATGATTTTTAGCATTTTTTTGTAATTTTTAAGTGATTGGGCATAGTTTGTGTCTGTAAAGTGTAGTTGGGGGTGATTTTTGATAGCCGAAGTAATTTAGGTGAGTTTGGCATAGTTTGCTATGGTTAGTAGCATTTTTTTGTAATTTAAAAGTGATTGGGGTTAATTTGTTGTGGTAAGGGTTTGTTGGTGATGATTTAGAATAGCCGAAGTAATTTAGGTGAGTCTGGCATAGTTTGTTATGATTTGTACACCTTTTTTTGTAATTTTAAGATGATATGGTTTGGTTTGTTGCGGTAAGGGATAGTTGGGGGTGATTTACGGTAGCCGAAGTAATTTAGGTTATTCTGGTATAGTTTGTTATGATTTTTAGCATTTTTTTGTAATTTTAAAGTGATTGGGCATAGTTTGTGTCTGTAAAGTGTAGTTGGGGGTGATTTTTGATAGCCGAAGTAATTAAGGTAAGTTTGGCATAGTTTGCTATGGTTAGTAACATTTTTTTGTAATTTAAAAATGATTGGGTTTAATTTGTTGTGGTAAGGGTTAGTTGGTGATGATTTAGAATAGCCGAAGTAATTTAGGTGAGTCTGGCATAGTTTGTTATGATTTGCACACCTTTTTTTTGTAATTTTAAGACGATATGGTTTGGTTTGTTGTGGTAAGGGATAGTTGGGGGTGATTTACGGTAGCCGAAGTAATTTAGGTGATTCTGGTATAGTTTGTTATGATTTTTAGCATTTTTTTGTAATTTTAAAGTGATTGGGTTTAGTTTGTTGCTGTAAAGTGTAGTTGGGGGTGATTTTTGATAGCCGAAGTAATAAAGGTGAGTTTGGCATAATTTGCTATGGTTAGAAGCGTTTTTTTGTAATTTAAAAGTTATTGGGTTTAGCTTGTTGTGGTAAGGGTTAGTTGGTGATGATTTATAGTAGCCGAAGTAATTTAGGTGAGTTTGGCATAATTTGCTATGGTTACTAGCATTTTTTTGTAATTTAAAAGTGATTAGGTTTAGTTTGTTGTGGTAAGGGTTAGTTGGTGATGATTTAGATTAGCCGAAGTAATTTAGGTGAGTCTGGCATAGTTTGTTATGATTTGTACACCTTTTTTTGTAATTTTAAGATGATATGGTTTGGTTTGTTGCGGTAAGGGATAGTTGGGGGTGATTTACGGTAGCCGAAGTAATTTAGGTTATTCTGGTATAGTTTGTTATGATTTTTAGCATTTTTTTGTAATTTTAAAGTGATTGGGCATAGTTTGTGTCTGTAAAGTGTAGTTGGGGGTGATTTTTGATAGCCGAAGTAATTTAGGTGAGTTTGGCATAGTTTGCTATGGTTAGTAGCATTTTTTTGTAATTTAAAAGTGATTGGGTTTAATTTGTTGTGGTAAGGGTTAGTTGGTGATGATTTAGAATAGCCGATGTAATTTAGGTGAGTCTGGCATAGTTTGTTATGATTTGTACACCTTTTTTTTGTAATTTTAAGACGATATGGTTTGGTTTGTTGTGGTAAGGGATAGTTGGGGGTGATTTACGGTAGCCGAAGTAATTTAGGTGATTCTGGTATAGTTTGTTATGATTTTTAGCATTTTTTTGTAATTTTAAAGTGATTGGGTTTAGTTTGTTGCTGTAAAGTGTAGTTGGGGGTGATTTTTGATAGCCGAAGTAATTTAGGTGAGTTTGGCATAATTTGCTATGGTTAGAAGCATTTTTTTGTAATTTAAAAGTGATTGGGTTTAGCTTGTTGTGGTAAGGGTTACTTGGTGATGATTTATGGTAGCCGAAGTAATTTAGGTGAGTTTGGCAAAGTTTGCTATGGTTACTAGCATTTTTTTGTAATTTAAAAGTGATTGGGTTTAGTTTCTTGTGGTAAGGGTTAGTTGGTGATGATTTAGAGTAGCCGAAGTAATTTAGGTGAGTCTGGCATAGTTTGTTATGATTTGTACACTTTTTTTGTAATTTTAAGATGATATGGTTTGGTTTGTTGTGGTAAGGAATAGTTGGGGGTGATTTACGGTAGCCGAAGTAATTTAGGTGATTCTGGTATAGTTTGTTTGGATTTTTAGCATTTTTTTGTAATTTTAAAGTGATTGGTCTTAGTTTGTTGCTGTAAAGTGTAGTTGGGGGTGATTTTTGATAGCCGAAGTAATTTAGGTGAGTTTGGCATAGTTTGCTATGGTTAGTAGCATTTTTTTGTAATTTAAAAGTGATTGGGTTTAGTTTGTTGTGGTAAGGTTTAGTTGGTGATGATTTAGAGTAGCCGAAGTAATTTAGGTGAGTCTGGCATAGTTTGTTATGATTTGTACACCTTTTTTTGTAATTTTAAGATGATATGGTTTGGTTTGTTGTGGTAATGGATAGTTGGGGGTGATTTACGGTAGCCGAAGTAATTTAGGTTATTCTGGTATAGTTTGTTATGATTTTTAGCATTTTTTTGTAATTTTAAAGTGATTGGGCATAGTTTGTGTCTGTAAAGTGTAGTTGGAGGTGATTTTTGATAGCCGAAGTAATTTAGGTGAGTTTGGCATAGTTTGCTATGGTTAGTAGCATTTTTTTATAATTTAAAAGTGATTGGGTTTAATTTGTTGTGGTAAGGGTTAGTTGGTGAAGATTTAGAATAGCCGAAGTATTTTAGGTGAGTCTGGCATAGTTTGTTATGATTTGTACACCTTTTTTTTGTAATTTTAAGACGATATGGTTTGGTTTGTTGTGGTAAGGGATAGTTGGGGGTGATTTACGGTAGCCGAAGTAATTTAGGTGATTCTGGTATAGTTTGTTATGATTTTTAGCATTTTTTTGTAATTTTAAAGTGATTGGGTTTAGTTTGTTGCTGTAAAGTGTAGTTGGGGGTGATTTTTGATAGCCGAAGTAATTTAGGTGAGTTTGGCATAATTTGCTATGGTTAGTAGCATTTTTTTGTAATTTAAAAGTGATTGGGTTTAGTTTGTTGTGGTAAGGGTTAGTTGGTGATGATTTATGGTAGCCGAAGTAATTTAGGTGAGTTTGGCATAGTTTGCTATGGTTACTAGCATTTTTTTGTAATTTAAAAGTGATTGGGTTTAGTTTCTTGTGGTAAGGGTTAGTTGGTGATGACTTAGAGTAGCCGAAGTAATTTAGGTGAGTCTGGCATAGTTTGTTATGATTTGTACACTTTTTTTTGTAATTTTAAGATGATATGGTATGGTTTGTTGTGGTAAGGAATAGTTGGGGGTGATTTACGGTAGCCGAAGTAATTTAGGTGATTCTGGTATAGTTTGTTTTGATTTTTAGCATTTTTTTGTAATTTTAAAGTGATTGGTCTTAGTTTGTTGCTGTAAAGTGTAGTTGGGGGTGATTTTTGACAGCCGAAGTAATTTAGGTGAGTTTGGCATAGTTTGCTATGGTTAGTAGCATTTTTTTGTAATTTAAAAGTGATTGGGTTTAGTTTGTTGTGGTAAGGGTTAGTTGGTGATGATTTAGAGTAGCCGAAGTAATTTAGGTGAGTCTGGCATAGTTTGTTATGATTTGTACACCTTTTTTTGTAATTTTAAGATGATATGGTTTGGTTTGTTGTGGTAAGGGATAGTTGGGGTTGATTTACGGTAGCCGAAGTAATTTAGGTGATTCTGGTATAGTTTGTTATGATTTTCAGTATTTTTTTGTAATTTTAAAGTGATTGGGTTTAGTTTGTTGCTGTAAAGTGTAGTTGGGGGTGATTTTTGATAGCCGAAGTAATTTAGGTGAGTTTGGCATAGTTTGCTATGGTTAGTAGCATTTTTTTGTAATTTAAAAGTGATTGGGTTTAGTTTGTTGTGGTAAGGGTTAGTTGGTGATGATTTAGAGTAGCCGAAGTAATTTAGGTGAGTCTGGCATAGTTTGTTATGATTTGTACACCATTTTTTGTAATTTTAAGATGATATGGTTTGGTTTGTTGTGGTAAGGGATAGTTGGGGTTGATTTACGGTAGCCGAAGTAATTTAGGTGATTCTGGTATAGTTTGTTATGATTTTCAGCATTTTTTTGTAATTTTAAAGTGATTGGGTTTAGTTTGTTGCTGTAAAGTGTAGTTGGGGGTGATTTTTGATAGCCGAAGTAATTTAGGTGAGTTTGGCATAGTTTGCTATGGTTAGTAGCATTTTTTTGTAATTTAAAAGTGATTGGGTTTAGTTTGTTGTGGTAAGGGTTAGTTGGTGATGATTTATGGTAGCCGAAGTAATTTAGGTGAGTTTGGCATAGTTTGCTATGGTTACTAGCATTTTTTTGTAATTTAAAAGTGATTGGGTTTAGTTTCTTGTGGTAAGGGTTAGTTGGTGATAATTTAGAGTAGCCGAAGTAATTTAGGTGAGTCTGGCATAGTTTGTTATGATTTGTACACTTTTTTTTGTAATTTTAAGATGATATGGTATTGTTTGTTGTGGTAAGGCATAGTTGGGGGTGATTTACGGTAGCCGAAGTAATTTAGGTGATTCTGGTAAAGTTTGTTTTGATTTTTAGCATTTTTTTGTAATTTTACAGTGATTGTTCTTAGTTTGTTGCTGTAAAGTGTAGTTGGGGGTGATTTTTGATAGCCGAAGTAATTTAGGTAAGTTTGGCATAGTTTGCTATGGTTAGTAGCATTTTTTTGTAATTTAAAAGTGATTGGGTTTAGTTTGTTGTGGTAAGGGTTAGTTGGTGATGATTTAGAGTAGCCGAAGTAATTTAGGTGAGTCTGGCATAGTTTGTTATAATTTGTACACCTTTTTTTGTAATTTTAAGATGATATGGTTTGGTTTGTTGTGGTAAGGGATAGTTGGGGGTGATTTACGGTAGCCGAAGTAATTTAGGTGATTCTGGTATAGTTTGTTATGATTTTTAGCATTTTTTTGTAATTTTACAGTGATTGATCTTAGTTTGTTGCTGTAAAGTGTAGTAGGGGGTGATTTTTGATAGCCAAAGTAATTTAGGTGAGTTTGGCATAGTTTGCTATGGTTAGTAGCATTTTTTTGTAATTTAAAAGTGATTGGGTTTAGTTTGTTGTGGTAAGAGTTAGTTGGTGATGATTTATGGTAGCCGAAGTAATTTAGGTGAGTTTGACATAGTTTGGAATGGTTACTAGCATTTTTTTGTAATTTAAAAGTGATTGGGTTTAGTTTGTTGTGGTAAGGGTTAGTTGGTGATGATTTAGAGTAGCCGAAGTAATTTAGGTGAGTCTGGCATAGTTTGTTATGATTTGTACACCTTTTTTTGTAATTTTAAGATGATATGGTTTGGTTTGTTGTGGTAAGGGATAGTTGGGGGTGATTTACGGTAACCGAAGTAATTTAGGTGATTCTGGTATAGTTTGTTATGAGTTTTAGCATTTTTTGTAATTTTAAAGTGATTGGGCTTAGTTTGTTGCTGTAAAGTGTATTTGGGGGTGATTTTGGATAGCCGAAGTAATTTAGGTGAGTTTGGCATAGTTTGCTATGGTTAGTAGAATTTTTTTGTAATTTAAAAGTGATTGGGTTTAGTTTGTTGTGGTAAGGGTTAGTTGGTGATGGTTTATGGTAGCCGAAGTAATTTAGGTGAGTTTGGCATAGTTTGCTAAGGTTACTAGCATTTTTTTGTACTTTAAAAGTGATTGGGTATAGTTTGTTGTGGAAGGGTTAGTTGGTGATGATTTAGAGTAGCCGAAGTAATTTAGGTGAGTCTGGCATAGTTTGTTATGATTTGTACACCTTTTTTTGTAACTTTAAGATGATATGGTTTGGTTTGTTGTGGTAAGGGATAGTTGGGGGTGATTTACGGTAGCCGAAGTAATTTAGGTGATTCTGGTAAAGTTTGTTATGATTTTTAGCATTTTTTGTAATTTTAAAGTGATTGGGCTTAGTTTGTTGCTGTAAAGTGTAGTTGGGGGTGATTTTTGATAGCCAAAGTAATTTAGGTGGGTTTGGCACAGTTTGCTATGGTTAGTAGCATTTTTTTGTAATTTAAAAGTGATTGGGTTTAGTTTGTTGTGGTAAGGGTTAGTTAATGATGATTTATGGTAGCCGAAGTAATTTAGGTGAGTTTGGCATAGTTTGCTATGGTTAGTAGCATTTTTTTGTAATTTAAAAGTGATTGGGTTTAGTTTGTTGTGGTAAGGGTTAGTTAGTGATGATTTATGGTAGCGGAAGTAATTTAGGAGAGTTTGACATAGTTTGCTATTTTTACTAGCATTTTTTTGTAATTTAAAAGTGATTGGGTTTAGTTTGTTGTGGTATGGGTTAGTTGGTGATGATTTAGAGTAGCCGAAGTAATTTAGGTGAGTCTGGCATAGTTTGTTATGATTTGTACACCTTTTTTTGTAATTTTAAGATGATATGGTTTGGTTTGTTGTGGTAAGGGATAGTTGGGGGTGATTTACGGTAGCCGAAGTAATTTATGTGTTTCTGGTATAGTTTGTTATGATTTTTAGCCTTTTTTTGTAATTTAAAAGTGATTGGGCTTAGTTTGTTGCTGTAAAGTGTAGTTGGGGGTGATTTTTGATAGTTGAAGTAATTTAGGTGAGTTTGGCATAGTTTGCTATGGTTAGAGCATTTTTTTGTAATTTAAAAGTGATTGGGTTTAGTTTGTTGTGGTAAGGGTTAGTTGGTAATAATTTAGAGTAGCCGAAGTAATTTAGGTGAGTCTGGCATAGTTTGTTATGATTTGTACACCTTTTTTTGAAATTTTAAGATGATATGGTTTGGTTTGTTGTGGTAAGGGATAGTTGGGGGTGATTTATGTTAGCTGAAGTAATTTAGGTGATTCTGGTATAGTTTGTTATGATTTTTAGCATTTTTTTGTAATTTTAAAGTGATTGGGGTTAGTTTGTTGCTGTAAAGTGTAGTTGGGGGTGATTTTTGATAGCCGAAGTAATTTAGGTGAGTTTGGCATAGTTTGCTATGGTTAGTAGCATTTTTTTGTAATTTAAAAGTGATTGGGTTTAGTTTGTTGTGGTAAGGGTTAGTTGGTGATGATTTATGGTAGCCGAAGTAATTTAGGTGAGTTTGGCATAGTTTGCTATGGTTACTAGCATTTTTTTGTAATTTAAAAGTGATTGGGTTTAGTTTGTTGTGGTAAGGGTTATTTGGTGATGATTTAGAGTAGCCGAAGTAATTTAGGTGAGTCTGGCATAGTTTGTTATGGTTTGTGCATCTTTTTTTGAAATTTTAAGATGATATGGTTTGGTTTGTTGTGGTAAGGGATAGTTGGGGGTGATTTACGGTAGCCGAAGTAATTTAGGTGATTCTGGTATAGTTTGTTATAATTTTTAGCATTTTTTTGTAATTTTAAAATGATTGGGCTTAGTTTGTTGCTGTAAAGTGTAGTTGGGGGTGATTTTTGATAGCCGAAGTAATTTAGGTGAGTTTAGCATAGTTTGATATGGTTAGTAGCATTTTTTTGTAATTTAAAATTGATTTGGTTTAGTTTGTTGTGGTAAGGGTTAGTTGGTGATGATTTACGGTAGCCGAAGTAATTTAGGTGAGTTTGGCATAGTTTGCTATGGTTACTAGCATTTTTTTGTAATTTAAAAGTGATTGGGTTTAGTTAGTTGTGGTAAGGGTTAGTTGGTGATGATTTAGAGTAGCCGAAGTAATTTAGGTGAGTGTGGCACAGTTTGTTATGATTTGTACACCTTTTTTTGTAATTTTAAGATGATATGGTTTGGTTTGTTGTGGTAAGGGATAGTTGGGGGTGATTTACGGTAGCCAAAGTAATTTAGGTGATTCTGGTATAGTTAGTTATGATTTTTAGCATTTTTTTGTAATTTTAAAGTGATTGGGCTTAGTTTGTTGCTGTAAAATGTAGTTGGGGGTAATTTTTGATAGCCGAAATAATTTAGGTGAGTTTGGCATAGTTTGCTATGGTTACTAGCATTTTTTTGTAATTTAAAAGTGATTGGGTTTAGTTTGTTGTGGTAAGGGTTAGTTGGTGATGGTTTATGGTAGCCGAAGTAATTTAGGTGAGTTTGGCATAGTTTGCTAAGGTTACTAGCATTTTTTTGTACTTTAAAAGTGATTGGGTATAGTTTGTTGTGGAAGGGTTAGTTGGTGATGATTTAGAGTAGCCGAAGTAATTTAGGTGAGTCTGGCATAGTTTGTTATGATTTGTACACCTTTTTTTGTAACTTTAAGATGATATGGTTTGGTTTGTTGTGGTAAGGGATAGTTGGGGGTGATTTACGGTAGCCGAAGTAATTTAGGTGATTCTGGTAAAGTTTGTTATGATTTTTAGCATTTTTTGTAATTTTAAAGTGATTGGGCTTAGTTTGTTGCTGTAAAGTGTAGTTGGGGGTGATTTTTGATAGCCAAAGTAATTTAGGTGGGTTTGGCACAGTTTGCTATGGTTAGTAGCATTTTTTTGTAATTTAAAAGTGATTGGGTTTAGTTTGTTGTGGTAAGGGTTAGTTAATGATGATTTATGGTAGCGGAAGTAATTTAGGAGAGTTTGACATAGTTTGCTATTTTTACTAGCATTTTTTTGTAATTTAAAAGTGATTGGGTTTAGTTTGTTGTGGTATGGGTTAGTTGGTGATGATTTAGAGTAGCCGAAGTAATTTAGGTGAGTCTGGCATAGTTTGTTATGATTTGTACACCTTTTTTTGTAATTTTAAGATGATATGGTTTGGTTTGTTGTGGTAAGGGATAGTTGGGGGTGATTTACGGTAGCCGAAGTAATTTATGTGTTTCTGGTATAGTTTGTTATGATTTTTAGCCTTTTTTTGTAATTTAAAAGTGATTGGGCTTAGTTTGTTGCTGTAAAGTGTAGTTGGGGGTGATTTTTGATAGTTGAAGTAATTTAGGTGAGTTTGGCATAGTTTGCTATGGTTAGAGCATTTTTTTGTAATTTAAAAGTGATTGGGTTTAGTTTGTTGTGGTAAGGGTTAGTTGGTGATGATTTATGGTAGCCGAAGTAATTTAGGTGAGTTTGGCATAGTTTGCTATGGTTTCTAGCATTTTTTTGTAATTTAAAAGTGATTGGGTTTAGTTTGTTGTGGTAAGGGTTAGTTGGTAATAATTTAGAGTAGCCGAAGTAATTTAGGTGAGTCTGGCATAGTTTGTTATGATTTGTACACCTTTTTTTGAAATTTTAAGATGATATGGTTTGGTTTGTTGTGGTAAGGGATAGTTGGGGGTGATTTATGTTAGCTGAAGTAATTTAGGTGATTCTGGTATAGTTTGTTATGATTTTTAGCATTTTTTTGTAATTTTAAAGTGATTGGGGTTAGTTTGTTGCTGTAAAGTGTAGTTGGGGGTGATTTTTGATAGCCGAAGTAATTTAGGTGAGTTTGGCATAGTTTGCTATGGTTAGTAGCATTTTTTTGTAATTTAAAAGTGATTGGGTTTAGTTTGTTGTGGTAAGGGTTAGTTGGTGATGATTTATGGTAGCCGAAGTAATTTAGGTGAGTTTGGCATAGTTTGCTATGGTTACTAGCATTTTTTTGTAATTTAAAAGTGATTGGGTTTAGTTTGTTGTGGTAAGGGTTATTTGGTGATGATTTAGAGTAGCCGAAGTAATTTAGGTGAGTCTGGCATAGTTTGTTATGATTTGTGCATCTTTTTTTGAAATTTTAAGATGATATGGTTTGGTTTGTTGTGGTAAGGGATAGTTGGGGGTGATTTACGGTAGCCGAAGTAATTTAGGTGATTCTGGTATAGTTTGTTATAATTTTTAGCATTTTTTTGTAATTTTAAAATGATTGGGCTTAGTTTGTTGCTGTAAAGTGTAGTTGGGGGTGATTTTTGATAGCCGAAGTAATTTAGGTGAGTTTAGCATAGTTTGATATGGTTAGTAGCATTTTTTTGTAATTTAAAATTGATTTGGTTTAGTTTGTTGTGGTAAGGGTTAGTTGGTGATGATTTACGGTAGCCGAAGTAATTTAGGTGAGTTTGGCATAGTTTGCTATGGTTACTAGCATTTTTTTGTAATTTAAAAGTGATTGGGTTTAGTTAGTTGTGGTAAGGGTTAGTTGGTGATGATTTAGAGTAGCCGAAGTAATTTAGGTGAGTGTGGCACAGTTTGTTATGATTTGTACACCTTTTTTTGTAATTTTAAGATGATATGGTTTGGTTTGTTGTGGTAAGGGATAGTTGGGGGTGATTTACGGTAGCCAAAGTAATTTAGGTGATTCTGGTATAGTTAGTTATGATTTTTAGCATTTTTTTGTAATTTTAAAGTGATTGGGCTTAGTTTGTTGCTGTAAAATGTAGTTGGGGGTAATTTTTGATAGCCGAAATAATTTAGGTGAGTTTGGCATAGTTTGCTATGGTTACTAGCATTTTTTTGTAATTTAAAAGTGATTGGGTTTAGTTTCTTGTGGTAAGGGTTAGTTGGTGATAATTTAGAGTAGCCGAAGTAATTTAGGTGAGTCTGGCATAGTTTGTTATGATTTGTACACTTTTTTTTGTAATTTTAAGATGATATGGTATTGTTTGTTGTGGTAAGGCATAGTTGGGGGTGATTTACGGTAGCCGAAGTAATTTAGGTGATTCTGGTAAAGTTTGTTTTGATTTTTAGCATTTTTTTGTAATTTTACAGTGATTGTTCTTAGTTTGTTGCTGTAAAGTGTAGTTGGGGGTGATTTTTGATAGCCGAAGTAATTTAGGTAAGTTTGGCATAGTTTGCTATGGTTAGTAGCATTTTTTTGTAATTTAAAAGTGATTGGGTTTAGTTTGTTGTGGTAAGGGTTAGTTGGTGATGATTTAGAGTAGCCGAAGTAATTTAGGTGAGTCTGGCATAGTTTGTTATAATTTGTACACCTTTTTTTGTAATTTTAAGATGATATGGTTTGGTTTGTTGTGGTAAGGGATAGTTGGGGGTGATTTACGGTAGCCGAAGTAATTTAGGTGATTCTGGTATAGTTTGTTATGATTTTTAGCATTTTTTTGTAATTTTACAGTGATTGATCTTAGTTTGTTGCTGTAAAGTGTAGTAGGGGGTGATTTTTGATAGCCAAAGTAATTTAGGTGAGTTTGGCATAGTTTGCTATGGTTAGTTGCATTTTTTTGTAATTTAAAAGTGATTGGGTTTAGTTTGTTGTGGTAAGAGTTAGTTGGTGATGATTTATGGTAGCCGAAGTAATTTAGGTGAGTTTGACATAGTTTGCTATGGTTACTAGCATTTTTTTGTAATTTAAAAGTGATTGGGTTTAGTTTGTTGTGGTAAGGGTTAGTTGGTGATGATTTAGAGTAGCCGAAGTAATTTAGGTGAGTCTGGCATAGTTTGTTATGATTTGTACACCTTTTTTTGTAATTTTAAGATGATATGGTTTGGTTTGTTGTGGTAAGGGATAGTTGGGGGTGATTTACGGTAACCGAAGTAATTTAGGTGATTCTGGTATAGTTTGTTATGAGTTTTATCATTTTTTGTAATTTTAAAGTGATTGGGCTTAGTTTGTTGCTGTAAAGTGTATTTGGGGGTGATTTTGGATAGCCGAAGTAATTTAGGTGAGTTTGGCATAGTTTGCTATGGTTAGTAGAATTTTTTTGTAATTTAAAAGTGATTGGGTTTAGTTTGTTGTGGTAAGGGTTAGTTGGTGATGGTTTATGGTAGCCGAAGTAATTTAGGTGAGTTTGGCATAGTTTGCTAAGGTTACTAGCATTTTTTTGTACTTTAAAAGTGATTGGGTATAGTTTGTTGTGGAAGGGTTAGTTGGTGATGATTTAGAGTAGCCGAAGTAATTTAGGTGAGTCTGGCATAGTTTGTTATGATTTGTACACCTTTTTTTGTAACTTTAAGATGATATGGTTTGGTTTGTTGTGGTAAGGGATAGTTGGGGGTGATTTACGGTAGCCGAAGTAATTTAGGTGATTCTGGTAAAGTTTGTTATGATTTTTAGCATTTTTTGTAATTTTAAAGTGATTGGGCTTAGTTTGTTGCTGTAAAGTGTAGTTGGGGGTGATTTTTGATAGCCAAAGTAATTTAGGTGGGTTTGGCACAGTTTGCTATGGTTAGTAGCATTTTTTTGTAATTTAAAAGTGATTGGGTTTAGTTTGTTGTGGTAAGGGTTAGTTAATGATGATTTATGGTAGCCGAAGTAATTTAGGTGAGTTTGGCATAGTTTGCTATGGTTAGTAGCATTTTTTTGTAATTTAAAAGTGATTGGGTTTAGTTTGTTGTGGTAAGGGTTAGTTGGTGATGATTTATGGTAGCGGAAGTAATTTAGGAGAGTTTGACATAGTTTGCTATTTTTACTAGCATTTTTTTGTAATTTAAAAGTGATTGGGTTTAGTTTGTTGTGGTATGGGTTAGTTGGTGATGATTTAGAGTAGCCGAAGTAATTTAGGTGAGTCTGGCATAGTTTGTTATGATTTGTACACCTTTTTTTGTAATTTTAAGATGATATGGTTTGGTTTGTTGTGGTAAGGGATAGTTGGGGGTGATTTACGGTAGCCGAAGTAATTTATGTGTTTCTGGTATAGTTTGTTATGATTTTTAGCCTTTTTTTGTAATTTAAAAGTGATTGGGCTTAGTTTGTTGCTGTAAAGTGTAGTTGGGGGTGATTTTTGATAGTTGAAGTAATTTAGGTGAGTTTGGCATAGTTTGCTATGGTTAGAGCATTTTTTTGTAATTTAAAAGTGATTGGGTTTAGTTTGTTGTGGTAAGGGTTAGTTGGTGATGATTTATGGTAGCCGAAGTAATTTAGGTGAGTTTGGCATAGTTTGCTATGGTTTCTAGCATTTTTTTGTAATTTAAAAGTGATTGGGTTTAGTTTGTTGTGGTAAGGGTTAGTTGGTAATAATTTAGAGTAGCCGAAGTAATTTAGGTGAGTCTGGCATAGTTTGTTATGATTTGTACACCTTTTTTTGAAATTTTAAGATGATATGGTTTGGTTTGTTGTGGTAAGGGATAGTTGGGGGTGATTTATGTTAGCTGAAGTAATTTAGGTGATTCTGGTATAGTTTGTTATGATTTTTAGCATTTTTTTGTAATTTTAAAGTGATTGGGGTTAGTTTGTTGCTGTAAAGTGTAGTTGGGGGTGATTTTTGATAGCCGAAGTAATTTAGGTGAGTTTGGCATAGTTTGCTATGGTTAGTAGCATTTTTTTGTAATTTAAAAGTGATTGGGTTTAGTTTGTTGTGGTAAGGGTTAGTTGGTGATGATTTATGGTAGCCGAAGTAATTTAGGTGAGTTTGGCATAGTTTGCTATGGTTACTAGCATTTTTTTGTAATTTAAAAGTGATTGGGTTTAGTTTGTTGTGGTAAGGGTTATTTGGTGATGATTTAGAGTAGCCGAAGTAATTTAGGTGAGTCTGGCATAGTTTGTTATGATTTGTGCATCTTTTTTTGAAATTTTAAGATGATATGGTTTGGTTTGTTGTGGTAAGGGATAGTTGGGGGTGATTTACGGTAGCCGAAGTAATTTAGGTGATTCTGGTATAGTTTGTTATAATTTTTAGCATTTTTTTGTAATTTTAAAATGATTGGGCTTAGTTTGTTGCTGTAAAGTGTAGTTGGGGGTGATTTTTGATAGCCGAAGTAATTTAGGTGAGTTTAGCATAGTTTGATATGGTTAGTAGCATTTTTTTGTAATTTAAAATTGATTTGGTTTAGTTTGTTGTGGTAAGGGTTAGTTGGTGATGATTTACGGTAGCCGAAGTAATTTAGGTGAGTTTGGCATAGTTTGCTATGGTTACTAGCATTTTTTTGTAATTTAAAAGTGATTGGGTTTAGTTAGTTGTGGTAAGGGTTAGTTGGTGATGATTTAGAGTAGCCGAAGTAATTTAGGTGAGTGTGGCACAGTTTGTTATGATTTGTACACCTTTTTTTGTAATTTTAAGATGATATGGTTTGGTTTGTTGTGGTAAGGGATAGTTGGGGGTGATTTACGGTAGCCAAAGTAATTTAGGTGATTCTGGTATAGTTAGTTATGATTTTTAGCATTTTTTTGTAATTTTAAAGTGATTGGGCTTAGTTTGTTGCTGTAAAATGTAGTTGGGGGTAATTTTTGATAGCCGAAATAATTTAGGTGAGTTTGGCATAGTTTGCTATGGTTACTAGCATTTTTTTGTAATTTAAAAGTGATTGGGTTTAGTTTCTTGTGGTAAGGGTTAGTTGGTGATAATTTAGAGTAGCCGAAGTAATTTAGGTGAGTCTGGCATAGTTTGTTATGATTTGTACACTTTTTTTTGTAATTTTAAGATGATATGGTATTGTTTGTTGTGGTAAGGCATAGTTGGGGGTGATTTACGGTAGCCGAAGTAATTTAGGTGATTCTGGTAAAGTTTGTTTTGATTTTTAGCATTTTTTTGTAATTTTACAGTGATTGTTCTTAGTTTGTTGCTGTAAAGTGTAGTTGGGGGTGATTTTTGATAGCCGAAGTAATTTAGGTAAGTTTGGCATAGTTTGCTATGGTTAGTAGCATTTTTTTGTAATTTAAAAGTGATTGGGTTTAGTTTGTTGTGGTAAGGGTTAGTTGGTGATGATTTAGAGTAGCCGAAGTAATTTAGGTGAGTCTGGCATAGTTTGTTATAATTTGTACACCTTTTTTTGTAATTTTAAGATGATATGGTTTGGTTTGTTGTGGTAAGGGATAGTTGGGGGTGATTTACGGTAGCCGAAGTAATTTAGGTGATTCTGGTATAGTTTGTTATGATTTTTAGCATTTTTTTGTAATTTTACAGTGATTGATCTTAGTTTGTTGCTGTAAAGTGTAGTAGGGGGTGATTTTTGATAGCCAAAGTAATTTAGGTGAGTTTGGCATAGTTTGCTATGGTTAGTTGCATTTTTTTGTAATTTAAAAGTGATTGGGTTTAGTTTGTTGTGGTAAGAGTTAGTTGGTGATGATTTATGGTAGCCGAAGTAATTTAGGTGAGTTTGACATAGTTTGCTATGGTTACTAGCATTTTTTTGTAATTTAAAAGTGATTGGGTTTAGTTTGTTGTGGTAAGGGTTAGTTGGTGATGATTTAGAGTAGCCGAAGTAATTTAGGTGAGTCTGGCATAGTTTGTTATGATTTGTACACCTTTTTTTGTAATTTTAAGATGATATGGTTTGGTTTGTTGTGGTAAGGGATAGTTGGGGGTGATTTACGGTAACCGAAGTAATTTAGGTGATTCTGGTATAGTTTGTTATGAGTTTTAGCATTTTTTGTAATTTTAAAGTGATTGGGCTTAGTTTGTTGCTGTAAAGTGTAGTTGGGGGTGATTTTTGATAGCCGAAGTAATTTAGGTGAGTTTGGCATAGTTTGCTATGGTTAGAGCATTTTTTTGTAATTTAAAAGTGATTGGGTTTAGTTTGTTGTGGTAAGGGTTAGTTGGTGATGATTTATGGTAGCCGAAGTAATTTAGGTGAGTTTGGCATAGTTTGCTATGGTTTCTAGCATTTTTTTGTAATTTAAAAGTGATTGGGTTTAGTTTGTTGTGGTAAGGGTTAGTTGGTAATAATTTAGAGTAGCCGAAGTAATTTAGGTGAGTCTGGCATAGTTTGTTATGATTTGTACACCTTTTTTTGAAATTTTAAGATGATATGGTTTGGTTTGTTGTGGTAAGGGATAGTTGGGGGTGATTTATGTTAGCTGAAGTAATTTAGGTGATTCTGGTATAGTTTGTTATGATTTTTAGCATTTTTTTGTAATTTTAAAGTGATTGGGGTTAGTTTGTTGCTGTAAAGTGTAGTTGGGGGTGATTTTTGATAGCCGAAGTAATTTAGGTGAGTTTGGCATAGTTTGCTATGGTTAGTAGCATTTTTTTGTAATTTAAAAGTGATTGGGTTTAGTTTGTTGTGGTAAGGGTTAGTTGGTGATGATTTATGGTAGCCGAAGTAATTTAGGTGAGTTTGGCATAGTTTGCTATGGTTACTAGCATTTTTTTGTAATTTAAAAGTGATTGGGTTTAGTTTGTTGTGGTAAGGGTTATTTGGTGATGATTTAGAGTAGCCGAAGTAATTTAGGTGAGTCTGGCATAGTTTGTTATGATTTGTGCATCTTTTTTTGAAATTTTAAGATGATATGGTTTGGTTTGTTGTGGTAAGGGATAGTTGGGGGTGATTTACGGTAGCCGAAGTAATTTAGGTGATTCTGGTATAGTTTGTTATAATTTTTAGCATTTTTTTGTAATTTTAAAATGATTGGGCTTAGTTTGTTGCTGTAAAGTGTAGTTGGGGGTGATTTTTGATAGCCGAAGTAATTTAGGTGAGTTTAGCATAGTTTGATATGGTTAGTAGCATTTTTTTGTAATTTAAAATTGATTTGGTTTAGTTTGTTGTGGTAAGGGTTAGTTGGTGATGATTTACGGTAGCCGAAGTAATTTAGGTGAGTTTGGCATAGTTTGCTATGGTTACTAGCATTTTTTTGTAATTTAAAAGTGATTGGGTTTAGTTAGTTGTGGTAAGGGTTAGTTGGTGATGATTTAGAGTAGCCGAAGTAATTTAGGTGAGTGTGGCACAGTTTGTTATGATTTGTACACCTTTTTTTGTAATTTTAAGATGATATGGTTTGGTTTGTTGTGGTAAGGGATAGTTGGGGGTGATTTACGGTAGCCAAAGTAATTTAGGTGATTCTGGTATAGTTAGTTATGATTTTTAGCATTTTTTTGTAATTTTAAAGTGATTGGGCTTAGTTTGTTGCTGTAAAATGTAGTTGGGGGTAATTTTTGATAGCCGAAATAATTTAGGTGAGTTTGGCATAGTTTGCTATGGTTACTAGCATTTTTTTGTAATTTAAAAGTGATTGGGTTTAGTTTCTTGTGGTAAGGGTTAGTTGGTGATAATTTAGAGTAGCCGAAGTAATTTAGGTGAGTCTGGCATAGTTTGTTATGATTTGTACACTTTTTTTTGTAATTTTAAGATGATATGGTATTGTTTGTTGTGGTAAGGCATAGTTGGGGGTGATTTACGGTAGCCGAAGTAATTTAGGTGATTCTGGTAAAGTTTGTTTTGATTTTTAGCATTTTTTTGTAATTTTACAGTGATTGTTCTTAGTTTGTTGCTGTAAAGTGTAGTTGGGGGTGATTTTTGATAGCCGAAGTAATTTAGGTAAGTTTGGCATAGTTTGCTATGGTTAGTAGCATTTTTTTGTAATTTAAAAGTGATTGGGTTTAGTTTGTTGTGGTAAGGGTTAGTTGGTGATGATTTAGAGTAGCCGAAGTAATTTAGGTGAGTCTGGCATAGTTTGTTATAATTTGTACACCTTTTTTTGTAATTTTAAGATGATATGGTTTGGTTTGTTGTGGTAAGGGATAGTTGGGGGTGATTTACGGTAGCCGAAGTAATTTAGGTGATTCTGGTATAGTTTGTTATGATTTTTAGCATTTTTTTGTAATTTTACAGTGATTGATCTTAGTTTGTTGCTGTAAAGTGTAGTAGGGGGTGATTTTTGATAGCCAAAGTAATTTAGGTGAGTTTGGCATAGTTTGCTATGGTTAGTTGCATTTTTTTGTAATTTAAAAGTGATTGGGTTTAGTTTGTTGTGGTAAGAGTTAGTTGGTGATGATTTATGGTAGCCGAAGTAATTTAGGTGAGTTTGACATAGTTTGCTATGGTTACTAGCATTTTTTTGTAATTTAAAAGTGATTGGGTTTAGTTTGTTGTGGTAAGGGTTAGTTGGTGATGATTTAGAGTAGCCGAAGTAATTTAGGTGAGTCTGGCATAGTTTGTTATGATTTGTACACCTTTTTTTGTAATTTTAAGATGATATGGTTTGGTTTGTTGTGGTAAGGGATAGTTGGGGGTGATTTACGGTAACCGAAGTAATTTAGGTGATTCTGGTATAGTTTGTTATGAGTTTTAGCATTTTTTGTAATTTTAAAGTGATTGGGCTTAGTTTGTTGCTGTAAAGTGTAGTTGGGGGTGATTTTTGATAGCCGAAGTAATTTAGGTGAGTTTGGCATAGTTTGCTATGGTTAGAGCATTTTTTTGTAATTTAAAAGTGATTGGGTTTAGTTTGTTGTGGTAAGGGTTAGTTGGTGATGATTTATGGTAGCCGAAGTAATTTAGGTGAGTTTGGCATAGTTTGCTATGGTTTCTAGCATTTTTTTGTAATTTAAAAGTGATTGGGTTTAGTTTGTTGTGGTAAGGGTTAGTTGGTAATAATTTAGAGTAGCCGAAGTAATTTAGGTGAGTCTGGCATAGTTTGTTATGATTTGTACACCTTTTTTTGAAATTTTAAGATGATATGGTTTGGTTTGTTGTGGTAAGGGATAGTTGGGGGTGATTTATGTTAGCTGAAGTAATTTAGGTGATTCTGGTATAGTTTGTTATGATTTTTAGCATTTTTTTGTAATTTTAAAGTGATTGGGGTTAGTTTGTTGCTGTAAAGTGTAGTTGGGGGTGATTTTTGATAGCCGAAGTAATTTAGGTGAGTTTGGCATAGTTTGCTATGGTTAGTAGCATTTTTTTGTAATTTAAAAGTGATTGGGTTTAGTTTGTTGTGGTAAGGGTTAGTTGGTGATGATTTATGGTAGCCGAAGTAATTTAGGTGAGTTTGGCATAGTTTGCTATGGTTACTAGCATTTTTTTGTAATTTAAAAGTGATTGGGTTTAGTTTGTTGTGGTAAGGGTTATTTGGTGATGATTTAGAGTAGCCGAAGTAATTTAGGTGAGTCTGGCATAGTTTGTTATGATTTGTGCATCTTTTTTTGAAATTTTAAGATGATATGGTTTGGTTTGTTGTGGTAAGGGATAGTTGGGGGTGATTTACGGTAGCCGAAGTAATTTAGGTGATTCTGGTATAGTTTGTTATAATTTTTAGCATTTTTTTGTAATTTTAAAATGATTGGGCTTAGTTTGTTGCTGTAAAGTGTAGTTGGGGGTGATTTTTGATAGCCGAAGTAATTTAGGTGAGTTTAGCATAGTTTGATATGGTTAGTAGCATTTTTTTGTAATTTAAAATTGATTTGGTTTAGTTTGTTGTGGTAAGGGTTAGTTGGTGATGATTTACGGTAGCCGAAGTAATTTAGGTGAGTTTGGCATAGTTTGCTATGGTTACTAGCATTTTTTTGTAATTTAAAAGTGATTGGGTTTAGTTAGTTGTGGTAAGGGTTAGTTGGTGATGATTTAGAGTAGCCGAAGTAATTTAGGTGAGTGTGGCACAGTTTGTTATGATTTGTACACCTTTTTTTGTAATTTTAAGATGATATGGTTTGGTTTGTTGTGGTAAGGGATAGTTGGGGGTGATTTACGGTAGCCAAAGTAATTTAGGTGATTCTGGTATAGTTAGTTATGATTTTTAGCATTTTTTTGTAATTTTAAAGTGATTGGGCTTAGTTTGTTGCTGTAAAATGTAGTTGGGGGTAATTTTTGATAGCCGAAATAATTTAGGTGAGTTTGGCATAGTTTGCTATGGTTACTAGCATTTTTTTGTAATTTAAAAGTGATTGGGTTTAGTTTCTTGTGGTAAGGGTTAGTTGGTGATAATTTAGAGTAGCCGAAGTAATTTAGGTGAGTCTGGCATAGTTTGTTATGATTTGTACACTTTTTTTTGTAATTTTAAGATGATATGGTATTGTTTGTTGTGGTAAGGCATAGTTGGGGGTGATTTACGGTAGCCGAAGTAATTTAGGTGATTCTGGTAAAGTTTGTTTTGATTTTTAGCATTTTTTTGTAATTTTACAGTGATTGTTCTTAGTTTGTTGCTGTAAAGTGTAGTTGGGGGTGATTTTTGATAGCCGAAGTAATTTAGGTAAGTTTGGCATAGTTTGCTATGGTTAGTAGCATTTTTTTGTAATTTAAAAGTGATTGGGTTTAGTTTGTTGTGGTAAGGGTTAGTTGGTGATGATTTAGAGTAGCCGAAGTAATTTAGGTGAGTCTGGCATAGTTTGTTATAATTTGTACACCTTTTTTTGTAATTTTAAGATGATATGGTTTGGTTTGTTGTGGTAAGGGATAGTTGGGGGTGATTTACGGTAGCCGAAGTAATTTAGGTGATTCTGGTATAGTTTGTTATGATTTTTAGCATTTTTTTGTAATTTTACAGTGATTGATCTTAGTTTGTTGCTGTAAAGTGTAGTAGGGGGTGATTTTTGATAGCCAAAGTAATTTAGGTGAGTTTGGCATAGTTTGCTATGGTTAGTTGCATTTTTTTGTAATTTAAAAGTGATTGGGTTTAGTTTGTTGTGGTAAGAGTTAGTTGGTGATGATTTATGGTAGCCGAAGTAATTTAGGTGAGTTTGACATAGTTTGCTATGGTTACTAGCATTTTTTTGTAATTTAAAAGTGATTGGGTTTAGTTTGTTGTGGTAAGGGTTAGTTGGTGATGATTTAGAGTAGCCGAAGTAATTTAGGTGAGTCTGGCATAGTTTGTTATGATTTGTACACCTTTTTTTGTAATTTTAAGATGATATGGTTTGGTTTGTTGTGGTAAGGGATAGTTGGGGGTGATTTACGGTAACCGAAGTAATTTAGGTGATTCTGGTATAGTTTGTTATGAGTTTTAGCATTTTTTGTAATTTTAAAGTGATTGGGCTTAGTTTGTTGCTGTAAAGTGTATTTGGGGGTGATTTTGGATAGCCGAAGTAATTTAGGTGAGTTTGGCATAGTTTGCTATGGTTAGTAGAATTTTTTTGTAATTTAAAAGTGATTGGGTTTAGTTTGTTGTGGTAAGGGTTAGTTGGTGATGGTTTATGGTAGCCGAAGTAATTTAGGTGAGTTTGGCATAGTTTGCTAAGGTTACTAGCATTTTTTTGTACTTTAAAAGTGATTGGGTATAGTTTGTTGTGGAAGGGTTAGTTGGTGATGATTTAGAGTAGCCGAAGTAATTTAGGTGAGTCTGGCATAGTTTGTTATGATTTGTACACCTTTTTTTGTAACTTTAAGATGATATGGTTTGGTTTGTTGTGGTAAGGGATAGTTGGGGGTGATTTACGGTAGCCGAAGTAATTTAGGTGATTCTGGTAAAGTTTGTTATGATTTTTAGCATTTTTTGTAATTTTAAAGTGATTGGGCTTAGTTTGTTGCTGTAAAGTGTAGTTGGGGGTGATTTTTGATAGCCAAAGTAATTTAGGTGGGTTTGGCACAGTTTGCTATGGTTAGTAGCATTTTTTTGTAATTTAAAAGTGATTGGGTTTAGTTTGTTGTGGTAAGGGTTAGTTAATGATGATTTATGGTAGCCGAAGTAATTTAGGTGAGTTTGGCATAGTTTGCTATGGTTAGTAGCATTTTTTTGTAATTTAAAAGTGATTGGGTTTAGTTTGTTGTGGTAAGGGTTAGTTGGTGATGATTTATGGTAGCGGAAGTAATTTAGGAGAGTTTGACATAGTTTGCTATTTTTACTAGCATTTTTTTGTAATTTAAAAGTGATTGGGTTTAGTTTGTTGTGGTATGGGTTAGTTGGTGATGATTTAGAGTAGCCGAAGTAATTTAGGTGAGTCTGGCATAGTTTGTTATGATTTGTACACCTTTTTTTGTAATTTTAAGATGATATGGTTTGGTTTGTTGTGGTAAGGGATAGTTGGGGGTGATTTACGGTAGCCGAAGTAATTTATGTGTTTCTGGTATAGTTTGTTATGATTTTTAGCCTTTTTTTGTAATTTAAAAGTGATTGGGCTTAGTTTGTTGCTGTAAAGTGTAGTTGGGGGTGATTTTTGATAGTTGAAGTAATTTAGGTGAGTTTGGCATAGTTTGCTATGGTTAGAGCATTTTTTTGTAATTTAAAAGTGATTGGGTTTAGTTTGTTGTGGTAAGGGTTAGTTGGTGATGATTTATGGTAGCCGAAGTAATTTAGGTGAGTTTGGCATAGTTTGCTATGGTTTCTAGCATTTTTTTGTAATCTAAAAGTGATTGGGTTTAGTTTGTTGTGGTAAGGGTTAGTTGGTAATAATTTAGAGTAGCCGAAGTAATTTAGGTGAGTCTGGCATAGTTTGTTATGATTTGTACACCTTTTTTTGAAATTTTAAGATGATATGGTTTGGTTTGTTGTGGTAAGGGATAGTTGGGGGTGATTTATGTTAGCTGAAGTAATTTAGGTGATTCTGGTATAGTTTGTTATGATTTTTAGCATTTTTTTGTAATTTTAAAGTGATTGGGGTTAGTTTGTTGCTGTAAAGTGTAGTTGGGGGTGATTTTTGATAGCCGAAGTAATTTAGGTGAGTTTGGCATAGTTTGCTATGGTTAGTAGCATTTTTTTGTAATTTAAAAGTGATTGGGTTTAGTTTGTTGTGGTAAGGGTTAGTTGGTGATGATTTATGGTAGCCGAAGTAATTTAGGTGAGTTTGGCATAGTTTGCTATGGTTACTAGCATTTTTTTGTAATTTAAAAGTGATTGGGTTTAGTTTGTTGTGGTAAGGGTTATTTGGTGATGATTTAGAGTAGCCGAAGTAATTTAGGTGAGTCTGGCATAGTTTGTTATGATTTGTGCATCTTTTTTTGAAATTTTAAGATGATATGGTTTGGTTTGTTGTGGTAAGGGATAGTTGGGGGTGATTTACGGTAGCCGAAGTAATTTAGGTGATTCTGGTATAGTTTGTTATAATTTTTAGCATTTTTTTGTAATTTTAAAATGATTGGGCTTAGTTTGTTGCTGTAAAGTGTAGTTGGGGGTGATTTTTGATAGCCGAAGTAATTTAGGTGAGTTTAGCATAGTTTGATATGGTTAGTAGCATTTTTTTGTAATTTAAAATTGATTTGGTTTAGTTTGTTGTGGTAAGGGTTAGTTGGTGATGATTTACGGTAGCCGAAGTAATTTAGGTGAGTTTGGCATAGTTTGCTATGGTTACTAGCATTTTTTTGTAATTTAAAAGTGATTGGGTTTAGTTAGTTGTGGTAAGGGTTAGTTGGTGATGATTTAGAGTAGCCGAAGTAATTTAGGTGAGTGTGGCACAGTTTGTTATGATTTGTACACCTTTTTTTGTAATTTTAAGATGATATGGTTTGGTTTGTTGTGGTAAGGGATAGTTGGGGGTGATTTACGGTAGCCAAAGTAATTTAGGTGATTCTGGTATAGTTAGTTATGATTTTTAGCATTTTTTTGTCATTTTAAAGTGATTGGGCTTAGTTTGTTGCTGTAAAATGTAGTTGGGGGTAATTTTTGATAGCCGAAATAATTTAGGTGAGTTTGGCATAGTTTGCTATGGTTAGTAGCATTTTTTTGTAATTTTAAAGTGATTGGGTTTAGTTTGTTGTGGTAATTTTAAGATGATATGGTTTGGTTTGTTGTGGTAAGGGATAGTTGGGGGTGATTTACGGTAGCCAAAGTAATTTAGGTGATTCTGGTATAGTTTGTTAATGATTTTTAGCATTTTTTGTAATTTTAAAGTGATTGGGCTTAATTTGTTGCTGTAAAGTGTAGTTGGGGGTGATTTTAGATAGCCGAAGTAATTTAGGTAAGTTTGGCATAGTTTGCTATGGTTAGTAAAATTTTTTTGTAATTTAAAATTGATTGGGTTTAGTTTGTTGTGGTAAGGGTTAGTTGGTGATGATTTAAAGTTGTCGAAGTAATTTAGGTGAGTCTGGCATAATTTGTTATGATTTGTAGAGCTTTTTTTGTAATTTTAAGATGATATGGTTTGGTTTGTTGTGGTAAGGGATAGTTGGGGGTGATTTACGGTAGCCGAAGTAATTTAGGTGAATCTGGTATAGTTTGTAATGATTTTTAGCATTTTTTTGTAATTTTAAAGTGATTGGGCTTAGTTTGTTGCTGTAAAGTGTAGTTGGGGGTGATTTTTGATAGCCGAAGTAATTTAGGTGAGTTTGGCATAGTTTGATATCGTTATTGCATTTTTTTGGAATTTAAACGTGATTGTGTTTAGTTTGTTGTGGTAAGGGTTAGTTGGTGATGATTTAGAGTAGCCGAATTAATTTAGGTGAGTCTGGCGTAGTTTGTTATGATTTGTAGACCTTTTTTTGTAATTTTAAGATGATATGATTTGGTTTGTTGTAATAAGGGATAGTTGGGGGTGATTTACGGTAGCCGAAGTAATTTAGGTGATTCTGGTATAGTTTGTTATGATTTTTAGCATTTTTTGTAATTTTAAAGTGATTGGGCTTAGTTTGTTGCTGTAAAGTGTAGTTGGGGGTGATTTTTGATAGCCGAAGTAATTTAGGTGAGTTTGGCATAATTTGCTATGGTTAGAAGCATTTTTTTGTAATTTAAAAGTGACTGGGTTTAGTTTGTTGTTATAAGGGTTAGTTGGTGATGATTTAGAGTAGCCGAAGTAATTTAGGTGAGTCTGGCATAGTTTGTTATGATTTGTACACCTATTTTTGCAATTTTAAGATGATATGGTTTGGTTTGTTGTGGTAAGGGATAGTTGGGGGTGATTTACAGTAGCCAAAGTAATTTAGGTGATTCTGGTATAGTTTGTTATGATTTTTTTGTAATTTCAAAGTGATTGGGCTTAGTTTGTTGCTGTAAAGTGTAGTTGGGGGTGATTTTTGATAGCCGAAGTAATTTAGGTGAGTTTGGCATAGTTTGCTATGGTTAGTATCATTTTTTTGTAATTTAAAAGTGATTGCGTTTAGTTTGTTTTGGTAAGGGTTAGTTGGTGTTGATTTAGAGTAGCCGAAGTAATTTAGGTGAGTCTGGCATAGTTTGTTATGATTTGTACACCTTTTTTTGTAATTTTAAGATGATATGGTTTGGTTTGTTGTGGTAAGGAATAGTTGGAGGTGATTTACTGTAGCCGAAGTAATTTAGGTGATTCTGGTATAGTTTGTTATGATTTTTAGCAATTTTTTGTAATTTTAAAGTGATTGGGCTTAGTTTGTTGCTGTAAAGTGTAGTTGAAGGTGGTTTTTGATAGCCGAAGTAATTTAGGTGAGTTTGGCATAGTTTTCTATGGTTAGTAGCATTTTTTTGTAATTTAATAGTGATTGGGTTTATTTTGTTGTGGTAAGAGTTAGTTGGTGATGATTTAGGGTAGCCGAAGTAATTTAGGTGAGTCTGGAAGAGTTTGTTATGATTTGTACACCTTTTTTTGTAATTTTAAGATGATATGGTTTGGTTTGTTGTGGTAAGGGATAGTTGGGGTGATTTACGGTAGCCGAAGTAATTAAGGTGATTCTGGTATAGTTATTATGATTTTTAGCATTTTTTTGTAATTTTAAAATGATTGGGCTTAGTTTGTTGCTGTAAAGTGTAGTTGGGGGCGACTTTTCATAGCCGAAGTAATTTAGGTGAGTTTGGCATAGTTTGCTATGGTTAGTAGCATTTTTTTTGTAATTTAAAATTGATTGGGTTTAGTTTGTTGTGGTAAGGGTTAGTTGGTGATGATTTAGAGTAGCCGAAGTAATTTAGGTGAGTCTGGCATAATTTGTTATGATTTGCACACCTTTTTTTGTAATTTTAAGATGATATGGTTTGGTTTGTTGTGGTAAGGAATAGTTGGGGGTGATTTACGGTAGCCAAAGTAATTTAGGTGATTCTGGTATAGTTTGTTATGATTTTTAGCATTTTTTTGTAATTTTAAAGTGATTGGGCTTTGTTTGTTGCTGTAAATTGTAGTTGGGGGCGACTTTTCATAGCCGAAGTAATTTAGGTGAGTTTGGCATAGTTTGCTATGGTTAGTAGCATTTTTTTTGTAATTTAAAAGTGATTGGGTTTAGTTTGTTGTGGTAAGGGTTAGTTGGTGATGATTTAGAGTAGCCGAAGTAATTTAGGTGAGTCTGGCATAATTTGTTATGATTTGCACACCTTTTTGTGTAATTTTAAGATGATATGGTTTGGTTTGTTGTGGTAAGGAATAGTTGGGGGTGATTTACGGTAGCCAAAGTAATTTAGGTGATTCTGGTATAGTTTGTTATGATTTTTAGCATTTTTTTGTAATTTTAAAGTGATTGGGCTTAATTTGTTGCTGTAAAGTGTAGTTGGCGGTGATTTTTGATAGCCGAAGTAATTTAGGTGAGTTTGGCATAGTTTGCTATGGTTAGTATATTTTTTTTGTAATTTAAAATTGATTGGGTTTAGTTTGTTGTGGTAAGGGTTAGTTGGTGATGATTTAGAGTAGCCGAAGTAATTTAGGTGGGTCTGGCATAGTTTGTTATGATTTGTACACTTATTTTTGTAATTTTAGGATGATATGGTTTGGTTTGTTGTGGTAAGGGATAGTTGGGGGTGATTTACGGTAGCCAAAGTAATTTAGGTGATTCTGGTATAGTTTGTTATGATTTTTTTGTAATTTTAAAGTGATTGGGCTTAGTTTGTTGCTGTAAAGTGTAGTTGGGGGTGATTTTTGATAGCCGAAGTAATTTAGGTGAGTTTGGCATAGTTTGCTATGGTTAGTATCATTTTTTTGTAATTTAAAAGTGATTGCGTTTAGTTTGTTGTGGTAAGGGTTAGTTGGTGTTGATTTAGAGTAGCCGAAGTAATTTAGGTGAGTCTGGAAGAGTTTGTTATGATTTGTACACCTTTTTTTGTAATTTTAAGATGATATGGTTTGGTTTGTTGTGGTAAGGGATAGTTGGGGGTGATTTACGGTAGCCGAAGTAATTAAGGTGATTCTGGAATAGTTATTATGATTTTTAGCATTTTTTTGTAATTTTAAAGTGATTGGGCTTAGTTTGTTGCTGTAAAGTGTAGTTGGGTGTGATTTTTGATAGCCGAAGTAATTTAGGTGAGTTTGGCATAGTTTGCTATGGTTAGTAGCATTTTTTTTGTAATTTAAAAGTGATTGGGTTTAGTTTGTTGTGGTAAGGGTTAGTTGGTGATGACTTAGAGTAGCCAAAGTAATTTAGGTGAGTCTGGCATAGTTTGTTATGATTTGTACACCTTTTTTTGTAATTTTAAGATGATATGGTTTGGTTTGTTGTGGTAAGGGATAGTTGGGGGTGATATACGGTAACCGAAGTAATTTAGGTGATTCTGGTATAGTTTGTTATGATTTTTAGCATTTTTTTGTAATTTTAAAGTGATTGGGCTTAGTTTGTTGCTGTAAATTGTAGTTGGGGGCGATTTTTTATAGCCGAAGTAATTTAGGTGAGTTTGGCATAGTTTGCTATGGTTAGTAGCATTTTTTTGTAATTTAAAAGTGATTGGGTTTAGTTTGTTGTGGTAAGGGTTAGCTGGTGATGATTTAGAGTAGCCGAAGTAATTTAGGTGAGTTTGGCATAATTTGTTATGATTTGCACACCTTTTTTTGTAATTTTAAGATGATATGGTTTGGTTTGTTGTGGTAAGGGATAGTTGGGGGTGATTTACGGTAGCCGAAGTAATTTAGGTGAATCTGGTATAGTTTGTAATGATTTTTAGCATTTTTTTGTAATTTTAAAGTGATTGGGCTTAGTTTGTTGCTGTAAAGTGTAGTTGGGGGTGATTTTTGATAGCCGAAGTAATTTAGGTGAGTTTGGCATAGTTTGCTATGGTTAGTAGCATTTTTTTGTAATTTAAAAGTGATTGGGTTTAGTTTGTTGTGGTAAGGGTTAGTTGGTGATGATTTAGTGTAGCCGAATTAATTTAGGTGAGTCTGGCGTAGTTTGTTATGATTTGTAGACCTTTTTTTGTAATTTTAAGATGATATGGTTTGGTTTGTTGTAATAAGGGATAGTTGGGGGTGATTTACGGTAGCCGAAGTAATTTAGGTGATTCTGGTATAGTTTGTTATGATTTTTAGCATTTTTTGTAATTTTAAAGTGATTGGGCTTAGTTTGTTGCTGTAAAGTGTAGTTGGGGGTGATTTTTGATAGCCGAAGTTATTTAGGTGAGTTTGGCATAATTTGCTATGGTTAGTAGCATTATTTTGTAATTTAAAAGTGATTGGGTTTAGTTTGTTGTGGTAAGGGTTAGTTGGTGATGATTTAGAGTAGCCGAAGTAATTTAGGTGGGTCTGGCAGAGTTTGTTATGATTTGTACACTTATTTTTGTAATTTTAGGATGATATGGTTTGGTTTGTTGTGGTAAGGGATAGTTGGGGGTGATTTACGGTAGCCAAAGTAATTTAGGTGATTCTGGTATAGTTTGTTATGATTTTTTTGTAATTTTAAAGTGATTGTTATAAGTTTGTTGCTGTAAAGTGTAGTTGGGGGTGATTTTTGATAGCCGAAGTAATTTAGGTGAGTTTGGCATAGTTTGCTATGGTTAGTAAATTTTTTTTGTAATTTAAAATTGATTGGGTTTAGTTTGTTGTGGCAAGGGTTAGTTGGTGATGATTTAGAGTAGCCGAAGTAATTTAGGTGAGTCTGGCATAATTTGTTATGATTTGCACACCTTTTTTTGTAATTTTAAGATGATATGGTTTGGTTTGTTGTGGTAAGGGATAGTTGGGGGTGATTTACGGTAGCCGAAGTAATTTAGGTGAATCTGGTATAGTTTGTAATGATTTTTAGCATTTTTTTGTAATTTTAAAGTGATTGGGCTTAGTTTGTTGCTGTAAAGTGTAGTTGGGGGTGATTTTTGATAGCCGAAGTAATTTAGGTGAGTTTGGCATAGTTTGCTATGGTTAGTAGCATTTTTTTGTAATTTAAAAGTGATTGGGTTTAGTTTGTTGTGGTAAGGGTTAGTTGGTGATGATTTAGTGTAGCCGAATTAATTTAGGTGAGTCTGGCGTAGTTTGTTATGATTTGTAGACCTTTTTTTGTAATTTTAAGATGATATGGTTTGGTTTGTTGTAATAAGGGATAGTTGGGGGTGATTTACGGTAGCCGAAGTAATTTAGGTGATTCTGGTATAGTTTGTTATGATTTTTAGCATTTTTTGTAATTTTAAAGTGATTGGGCTTAGTTTGTTGCTGTAAAGTGTAGTTGGGGGTGATTTTTGATAGCCGAAGTTATTTAGGTGAGTTTGGCATAATTTGCTATGGTTAGTAGCATTATTTTGTAATTTAAAAGTGATTGGGTTTAGTTTGTTGTGGTAAGGGTTAGTTGGTGATGATTTAGAGTAGCCGAAGTAATTTAGGTGGGTCTGGCAGAGTTTGTTATGATTTGTACACTTATTTTTGTAATTTTAGGATGATATGGTTTGGTTTGTTGTGGTAAGGGATAGTTGGGGGTGATTTACGGTAGCCAAAGTAATTTAGGTGATTCTGGTATAGTTTGTTATGATTTTTTTGTAATTTTAAAGTGATTGTTATAAGTTTTTTGCTGTAAAGTGTAGTTGGGGGTGATTTTTGATAGCCGAAGTAATTTAGGTGAGTTTGGCATAGTTTGCTATGGTTAGTATCATTTTTTTGTAATTTAAAAGTGATTGCGTTTAGTTTGTTGTGGTAAGGGTTAGTTGGTGTTGATTTAGAGTAGCCGAAGTAATTTAGGTGAGTCTGGAAGAGTTTGTTATGATTTGCACACCTTTTTTTGTAATTTTAAGATGATATGGTTTGGTTTGTTGTGGTAAGGGATAGTTGGGGGTGATTTACGGTAGCCGAAGTAATTAAGGTGATTCTGGAATAGTTATTATGATTTTTAGCATTTTTTTGTAATTTTAAAGTGATTGGGCTTAGTTTGTTGCTGTAAAGTGTAGTTGGGTGTGATTTTTGATAGCCGAAGTAATTTAGGTGAGTTTGGCATAGTTTGCTATGGTTAGTAGCATTTTTTTTGTAATTTAAAAGTGATTGGGTTTAGTTTGTTGTGGTAAGGGTTAGTTGGTGATGACTTAGAGTAGCCAAAGTAATTTAGGTGAGTCTGGCATAGTTTGTTATGATTTGTACACCTTTTTTTGTAATTTTAAGATGATATGGTTTGGTTTGTTGTGGTAAGGGATAGTTGGGGGTGATTTACGGTAACCGAAGTAATTTAGGTGATTCTGGTATAGTTTGTTATGATTTTTAGCATTTTTTTGTAATTTTAAAGTGATTGGGCTTAGTTTGTTGCTGTAAATTGTAGTTGGGGGCGATTTTTTATAGCCGAAGTATTTTAGGTGAGTTTGGCATAGTTTGCTATGGTTAGTAGCATTTTTTTGTAATTTAAAAGTGATTGGGTTTAGTTTGTTGTGGTAAGGGTTAGCTGGTGATGATTTAGAGTAGCCGAAGTAATTTAGGTGAGTCTGGCATAATTTGTTATGATTTGCACACCTTTTTTTGTAATTTTATGATGATATGGTTTGGTTTGTTGTGGTAAGGGATAGTTGGGGGTGATTTACGGTAGCCGAAGTAATTTAGGTGAATCTGGTATAGTTTGTAATGATTTTTAGCATTTTTTTGTAATTTTAAAGTGATTGGGCTTAATTTGTTGCTGTAAAGTGTAGTTGGCGGTGATTTTTGATAGCCGAAGTAATTTAGGTGAGTTTGGCATAGTTTGCTATGGTTAGTAGATTTTTTTTGTAATTTAAAATTGATTGGGTTTAGTTTGTTGTGGTAAGGGTTAGTTGGTGATGATTTAGAGTAGCCGAAGTAATTTAGGTGAGTCTGGCATAGTTTGTTATGATTTGTACACCTTTTTTTGTAATTTTAAGATGATATGGTTTGGTTTGTTGTGGTAAGGGATAGTTGGGGGTGATTTACGGTAGCCAAAGTAATTTAGGTGATTCTGGTATAGTTTGTTATGATTTTTTTGTAATTTTAAAGTGATTGGGCTTAGTTTGTTGCTGTAAAGTGTAGTTGGGGGTGATTTTTGATAGGCGAAGTAATTTAGGTGAGTTTGGCATAGTTTGCTATGGTTAGTATCATTTTTTTGTAATTTAAAAGTGATTGCGTTTAGTTTGTTGTGGTAAAGGTTAGTTGGTGTTGATTTAGAGTAGCCGAAGTAATTTATGTGAGTCTGGCATAGTTTGTTATGATTTGTACACCTTTTTTTGTAATTTTAAGATGATATGGTTTGGTTTGTTTTGGTAAGGAATAGTTGGGGGTGATTTACGGTAGCCGAAGTAATTTAGGTGATTCTGGTATAGTTTGTTATGATTTTTAGAATTTTTTTGTAATTTTAAAGTGATTGGGCTTAGTTTGTTGCTGTAAAGTGTAGTTGGGGGTGATTTTTGATAGCCGAAGTAATTTAGGTAAGTTGGCATAGTTTGCTATGGTTAGTAGAATTTTTTTGTAATTTAAAAGTGATTGGGTTGATTTTGTTGTGGTAAGAGATAGTTGGTGATGATTTAGGGTAGCCGAAGTAATTTAGGTGAGTCTGGAAGAGTTTGTTATGATTTGTACACCTTTTTTTGTAATTTTAAGATGATATGGTTTGGTTTGTTGTGGTAAGGGATAGTTGGGGGTGATTTACGGTAGCCGAAGTAATTAAGGTGATTCTGGTATAGTTTGTTATGATTTTTAGCATTTTTTTGTAATTTTAAAGTGATTGGGCTTAGTTTGTTGCTGTAAATTGTAGTTGGGGGCGATTTTTTATAGCCGAAGTAATTTAGGTGAGTTTGGCATAGTTTGCTATGGTTAGTAGCATTTTTTTGTAATTTAAAAGTGATTGGGTTTAGTTTGTTGTGGTAAGGGTTAGCTGGTGATGATTTAGAGTAGCCGAAGTAATTTAGGTGAGTCTGGCATAATTTGTTATGATTTGCACACCTTTTTTTGTAATTTTATGATGATATGGTTTGGTTTGTTGTGGTAAGGGATAATTGGGGGTGATTTACGGTAACCGAAGTAATTTAGGTGATTCTGGTATAGTTTGTTATGATTTTTAGCATTTTTTTGTAATTTTAAAGTGATTGGGTTTAGTTTGTTGCTGTAAAGTGTAGTTGGGGGTGATTTTTGATAGCCGAAGTAATTTAAGTGAGTTTGGCATAGTTTGCTATGGTTAGTAGATTTTTTTTGTAATTTAAAATTGATTGGGTTTAGTTTGTTGTGGTAAGGGTTAGTTGGTGATGATTTAGAGTAGCCGAAGTAATTTAGGTGAGTCTGGCATAGTTTGTTATGATTTGTACACCTTTTTTTGTAATTTTAAGATGATATGGTTTGGTTTGTTGTGGTAAGGGATAGTTGGGGGTGATTTACGGTAGCCGAAGTAATTAAGGTGATTCTGGTATAGTTATTATGATTTTTAGCATTTTTTTGTAATTTTAAAGTGATAGGGCTTAGTTTGTTGCTGTAAAGTGTAGTTGGGTGTGATTTTTGATAGCCGAAGTAATTTAGGTGAGTTTGGCATAGTTTGCCATGATTAGAGCATTTTTTTGTAATTTAAAAGTGATTGGGTTTAGTTTGTTGTGGTAAGGGTTAGTTGGTGATGACTTAGAGTAGCCGAAGTAATTTAGGTGAGTCTGGCATAGTTTGTTATGATTTGTACACCTTTTTTTGTAATTTTAAGATGATATGGTTTGGTTTGTTGTGGTAAGGGATAGTTGGGGGTGATTTACGGTAACCGAAGTAATTTAGGTGATTCTGGTATAGTTTGTTATGATTTTTAGCATTTTTTTGTAATTTTAAAGTGATTGGGCTTAGTTTGTTGCTGTAAATTGTAGTTGGGGGCGATTTTTCATAGCCGAAGTAATTTAGGTGAGTTTGGCATAGTTTGCTATGGTTAGTATCATTTTTTTGTAATTTAAAAGTGATTGCGTTTAGTTTGTTGTGGTAAAGGTTAGTTGGTGTTGATTTAGAGTAGCCGAAGTAATTTAGGTGAGTCTGGCATAGTTTGTTATGATTTGTACACCTTTTTTTGTAATTTTAAGATGATATGGTTTGGTTTGTTGTGGTAAGGAATAGTTGGGGGTGATTTACGGTAGCCGAAGTAATTTAGGTGATTCTGGTATAGTTTGTTATGATTTTTAGAATTTTTTTGTAATTTTAAAGTGATTGGGCTTAGTTTGTTGCTGTAAAGTCTAGTTGGGGGTGATTTTTCATAGCCGAAGTAATTTAGGTGAGTTTGGCATAGTTTGCTATGATTAGTAGAATTTTTTTGTAATTTAAAAGTGATTGGGTTTATTTTGTTGTGGTAAGAGTTAGTTGGTGATGATTTAGGGTAGCCGAAGTAATTTAGGTGAGTCTGGAAGAGTTTGTTATGATTTGTACACCTTTTTTTGTAATTTTAAGATGATATGGTTTGGTTTGTTGTGGTAAGGGATAGTTGGGGGTGATTTACGGTAGCCGAAGTAATTAAGGTGATTCTGGTATAGTTATTATGATTTTTAGCATTTTTTTGTAATTTTAAAGTGATTGGGCTTAGTTTGTTGCTGTAAAGTGTAGTTGGGGGTGATTTTTGATAGGCGAAGTAATTTAGGTGAGTTTGGCATAGTTTGCTATGGTTAGTATCATTTTTTTGTAATTTAAAAGTGATTGCGTTTAGTTTGTTGTGGTAAAGGTTAGTTGGTGTTGATTTAGAGTAGCCGAAGTAATTTAGGTGAGTCTGGCATAGTTTGTTATGATTTGTACACCTTTTTTTGTAATTTTAAGATGATATGGTTTGGTTTGTTTTGGTAAGGAATAGTTGGGGGTGATTTACGGTAGCCGAAGTAATTTAGGTGATTCTGGTATAGTTTGTTATGATTTTTAGAATTTTTTTGTAATTTTAAAGTGATTGGGTTTATTTTGTTGTGGTAAGAGATAGTTGGTGATGATTTAGGGTAGCCGAAGTAATTTAGGTGAGTCTGGAAGAGTTTGTTATGATTTGTACACCTTTTTTTGTAATTTTAAGATGATATGGTTTGGTTTGTTGTGGTAAGGGATAGTTGGGGGTGATTTACGGTAGCCGAAGTAATTAAGGTGATTCTGGTATAGTTATTATGATTTTTAGCATTTTTTTGTAATTTTAAAGTGATTGGGCTTAGTTTGTTGCTGTAAAGTGTAGTTGGGGGTGATTTTTGATAGCCGAAGTAATTTAGGTAAGTTGGCATAGTTTGCTATGGTTAGTAGAATTTTTTTGTAATTTAAAAGTGATTGGGTTTATTTTGTTGTGGTAAGAGATAGTTGGTGATGATTTAGGGTAGCCGAAGTAATTTAGGTGAGTCTGGAAGAGTTTGTTATGATTTGTACACCTTTTTTTGTAATTTTAAGATGATATGGTTTGGTTTGTTGTGGTAAGGGATAGTTGGGGGTGATTTACGGTAGCCGAAGTAATTAAGGTGATTCTGGTATAGTTATTATGATTTTTAGCATTTTTTTGTAATTTTAAAGTGATTGGGCTTAGTTTGTTGCTGTAAAGTGTAGTTGGGTGTGATTTTTGATAGCCGAAGTAATTTAGGTGAGTTTGGCATAGTTTGCTATGGTTAGTAGCATTTTTTTTGTAATTTAAAAGTGATTGGGTTTAGTTTGTTGTGGTAAGGGTTAGTTGGTGATGACTTAGAGTAGCTGAAGTAATTTAGGTGAATCTGGCATAGTTTGTTATGATTAGTACACCTTTTTTTGTAATTTTAAGATGATATGGTTTGGTTTGTTGTGGTAAGGGATAATTGGGGGTGATTTACGGTAACCGAAGTAATTTAGGTGATTCTGGTATAGTTTGTTATGATTTTTAGCATTTTTTTGTAATTTTAAAGTGATTGGGTTTAGTTTGTTGCTGTAAAGTGTAGTTGGGGGTGATTTTTGATAGCCGAAGTAATTTAGGTGAGTTTGGCATAGTTTGCTATGGTTAGTAGCATTTTTTTGTAATTTAATAGTGATTGGGTTTATTTTGTTGTGGTAAGAGTTAGTTGGTGATGATTTAGGGTAGCCGAAGTAATTTAGGTGAGTCTGGAAGAGTTTGTTATGATTTGTACACCTTTTTTTGTAATTTTAAGATGATATGGTTTGGTTTGTTGTGGTAAGGGATAGTTGGGGGTGATTTACGGTAGCCGAAGTAATTAAGGTGATTCTGGTATAGTTATTATGATTTTTAGCATTTTTTTGTAATTTTAAAGTGATAGGGCTTAGTTTGTTGCTGTAAAGTGTAGTTGGGTGTGATTTTTGATAGCCGAAGTAATTTAGGTGAGTTTGGCATAGTTTGCTATGGTTAGAGCATTTTTTTGTAATTTAAAATTGATTGGGTTTAGTTTGTTGTGGTAAGGGTTAGTTGGTGATGACTTAGAGTAGCCGAAGTAATTTAGGTGAGTCTGGCATAGTTTGTTATGATTTGTACACCTTTTTTTGTAATTTTAAGATGATATGGTTTGGTTTGTTGTGGTAAGGGATAGTTGGGGGTGATTTACGGTAACCGAAGTAATTTAGGTGATTCTGGTATAGTTTGTTATGATTTTTAGCATTTTTTTGTAATTTTAAAGTGATTGGGCTTAGTTTGTTGCTGTAAATTGTAGTTGGGGGCGATTTTTCATAGCCGAAGTAATTTAGGTGAGTTTGGCATAGTTTGCTATGGTTAGTATCATTTTTTTGTAATTTAAAAGTGATTGCGTTTAGTTTGTTGTGGTAAAGGTTAGTTGGTGTTGATTTAGAGTAGCCGAGGTAATTTGGGTGAGTCTGGCATACTTTGTTATGATTTGTACACCTTTTTTTGTAATTTTAAGATGATATGGTTTGGTTTGTTGTGGTAAGGAATAGTTGGGGGTGATTTACGGTAGCTGAAGTAATTTAGGTGATTCTGGTATAGTTTGTTATGATTTTTAGAATTTTTTTGTAATTTTAAAGTGATTGGGCTTAGTTTGTTGCTGTAAAGTGTAGTTGGGGGTGATTTTTCATAGCCGAAGTAATTTAGGTGAGTTTGGCATAGTTTGCTATGGTTAGTAGAATTTTTTTGTAATTTAAAAGTGATTGGGTTTATTTTGTTGTGGTAAGAGTTAGTTGGTGATGATTTAGGGTAGCCGAAGTAATTTAGGTGAGTCTGGAAGAGTTTGTTATGATTTGTACACCTTTTTTTGTAATTTTAAGATGATATGGTTTGGTTTGTTGTGGTAAGGGATAGTTGGGGGTGATTTACGGTAGCCGAAGTAATTAAGGTGATTCTGGTATAGTTTGTTATGATTTTTAGCATTTTTTTGTAATTTTAAAGTGATTGGGCTTAGTTTGTTGCTGTAAATTGTAGTTGGGGGCGATTTTTTATAGCCGAAGTAATTTAGGTGAGTTTGGCATAGTTTGCTATGGTTAGTAGCATTTTTTTGTAATTTAAAAGTGATTGGGTTTAGTTTGTTGTGGTAAGGGTTAGCTGGTGATGATTTAGAGTAGCCGAAGTAATTTAGGTGAGTCTGGCATAATTTGTTATGATTTGCACACATTTTTTTGTAATTTTATGATGATATGGTTTGGTTTGTTGTGGTAAGGGATAATTGGGGGTGATTTACGGTAACCGAAGTAATTTAGGTGATTCTGGTATAGTTTGTTATGATTTTTAGCATTTTTTTGTAATTTTAAAGTGATTGGGTTTAGTTTGTTGCTGTAAAGTGTAGTTGGGGGTGATTTTTGATAGCCGAAGTAATTTAGGTGAGTTTGGCATAGTTTGCTATGGTTAGTAGATTTTTTTTGTAATTTAAAATTGATTGGGTTTAGTTTGTTGTGGTAAGGGTTAGTTGGTGATGATTTAGAGTAGCCGAAGTAATTTAGGTGAGTCTGGCATAGTTTGTTATGATTTGTACACCTTTTTTTGTAATTTTAAGATGATATGGTTTGGTTTGTTGTGGTAAGGGATAGTTGGGGGTGATTTACGGTAGCCGAAGTAATTAAGGTGATTCTGGTATAGTTATTATGATTTTTAGCATTTTTTTGTAATTTTAAAGTGATAGGGCATAGTTTGTTGCTGTAAAGTGTAGTTGGGTGTGATTTTTGATAGCCGAAGTAATTTAGGTGAGTTTGGCATAGTTTGCCATGGTTAGAGCATTTTTTTGTAATTTAAAAGTGATTGGGTTTAGTTTGTTGTGGTAAGGGTTAGTTGGTGATGACTTAGAGTAGCCGAAGTAATTTAGGTGAGTCTGGCATAGTTTGTTATGATTTGTACACCTTTTTTTGTAATTTTAAGATGATATGGTTTGGTTTGTTGTGGTAAGGGATAGTTGGGGGTGATTTACGGTAACCGAAGTAATTTAGGTGATTCTGGTATAGTTTGTTATGATTTTTAGCATTTTTTTGTAATTTTAAAGTGATTGGGCTTTGTTTGTTGCTGTAAATTGTAGTTGGGGGCGATTTTTCATAGCCGAAGTAATTTAGGTGAGTTTGGCATAGTTTGCTATGGTTAGTATCATTTTTTTGTAATTTAAAAGTGATTGCGTTTAGTTTGTTGTGGTAAAGGTTAGTTGGTGTTGATTTAGAGTAGCCGAAGTAATTTAGGTGAGTCTGGCATAGTTTGTTATGATTTGTACACCTTTTTTTGTAATTTTAAGATGATATGGTTTGGTTTGTTGTGGTAAGGAATAGTTGGGGGTGATTTACGGTAGCCGAAGTAATTTAGGTGATTCTGGTATAGTTTGTTATGATTTTTAGAATTTTTTTGTAATTTTAAAGTGATTGGGCTTAGTTTGTTGCTGTAAAGTCTAGTTGGGGGTGATTTTTCATAGCCGAAGTAATTTAGGTGAGTTTGGCATAGTTTGCTATGGTTAGTAGAATTTTTTTGTAATTTAAAAGTGATTGGGTTTATTTTGTTGTGGTAAGAGTTAGTTGGTGATGATTTAGGGTAGCCGAAGTAATTTAGGTGAGTCTGGAAGAGTTTGTTATGATTTGTACACCTTTTTTTGTAATTTTAAGATGATATGGTTTGGTTTGTTGTGGTAAGGGATAGTTGGGGGTGATTTACGGTAGCCGAAGTAATTAAGGTGATTCTGGTATAGTTATTATGATTTTTAGCATTTTTTTGTAATTTTAAAGTGATTGGGCTTAGTTTGTTGCTGTAAAGTGTAGTTGGGGGTGATTTTTGATAGGCGAAGTAATTTAGGTGAGTTTGGCATAGTTTGCTATGGTTAGTATCATTTTTTTGTAATTTAAAAGTGATTGCGTTTAGTTTGTTGTGGTAAAGGTTAGTTGGTGTTGATTTAGAGTAGCCGAAGTAATTTAGGTGAGTCTGGCATAGTTTGTTATGATTTGTACACCTTTTTTTGTAATTTTAAGATGATATGGTTTGGTTTGTTTTGGTAAGGAATAGTTGGGGGTGATTTACGGTAGCCGAAGTAATTTAGGTGATTCTGGTATAGTTTGTTATGATTTTTAGAATTTTTTTGTAATTTTAAAGTGATTGGGTTTATTTTGTTGTGGTAAGAGATAGTTGGTGATGATTTAGGGTAGCCGAAGTAATTTAGGTGAGTCTGGAAGAGTTTGTTATGATTTGTACACCTTTTTTTGTAATTTTAAGATGATATGGTTTGGTTTGTTGTGGTAAGGGATAGTTGGGGGTGATTTACGGTAGCCGAAGTAATTAAGGTGATTCTGGTATAGTTATTATGATTTTTAGCATTTTTTTGTAATTTTAAAGTGATTGGGCTTAGTTTGTTGCTGTAAAGTGTAGTTGGGGGTGATTTTTGATAGCCGAAGTAATTTAGGTAAGTTGGCATAGTTTGCTATGGTTAGTAGAATTTTTTTGTAATTTAAAAGTGATTGGGTTTATTTTGTTGTGGTAAGAGATAGTTGGTGATGATTTAGGGTAGCCGAAGTAATTTAGGTGAGTCTGGAAGAGTTTGTTATGATTTGTACACCTTTTTTTGTAATTTTAAGATGATATGGTTTGGTTTGTTGTGGTAAGGGATAGTTGGGGGTGATTTACGGTAGCCGAAGTAATTAAGGTGATTCTGGTATAGTTATTATGATTTTTAGCATTTTTTTGTAATTTTAAAGTGATTGGGCTTAGTTTGTTGCTGTAAAGTGTAGTTGGGTGTGATTTTTGATAGCCGAAGTAATTTAGGTGAGTTTGGCATAGTTTGCTATGGTTAGTAGCATTTTTTTTGTAATTTAAAAGTGATTGGGTTTAGTTTGTTGTGGTAAGGGTTAGTTGGTGATGACTTAGAGTAGCTGAAGTAATTTAGGTGAGTCTGGCATAGTTTGTTATGATTAGTACACCTTTTTTTGTAATTTTAAGATGATATGGTTTGGTTTGTTGTGGTAAGGGATAATTGGGGGTGATTTACGGTAACCGAAGTAATTTAGGTGATTCTGGTATAGTGTGTTATGATTTTTAGCATTTTTTTGTAATTTTAAAGTGATTGGGTTTAGTTTGTTGCTGTAAAGTGTAGTTGGGGGTGATTTTTGATAGCCGAAGTAATTTAGGTGAGTTTGGCATAGTTTGCTATGGTTAGTAGCATTTTTTTGTAATTTAATAGTGATTGGGTTTATTTTGTTGTGGTAAGAGTTAGTTGGTGATGATTTAGGGTAGCCGAAGTAATTTAGGTGAGTCTGGAAGAGTTTGTTATGATTTGTACACCTTTTTTTGTAATTTTAAGATGATATGGTTTGGTTTGTTGTGGTAAGGGATAGTTGGGGGTGATTTACGGTAGCCGAAGTAATTAAGGTGATTCTGGTATAGTTATTATGATTTTTAGCATTTTTTTGTAATTTTAAAGTGATAGGGCTTAGTTTGTTGCTGTAAAGTGTAGTTGGGTGTGATTTTTGATAGCCGAAGTAATTTAGGTGAGTTTGGCATAGTTTGCTATGGTTAGAGCATTTTTTTGTAATTTAAAAGTGATTGGGTTTAGTTTGTTGTGGTAAGGGTTAGTTGGTGATGACTTAGAGTAGCCGAAGTAATTTAGGTGAGTCTGGCATAGTTTGTTATGATTTGTACACCTTTTTTTGTAATTTTAAGATGATATGGTTTGGTTTGTTGTGGTAAGGGATAGTTGGGGGTGATTTACGGTAACCGAAGTAATTTAGGTGATTCTGGTATAGTTTGTTATGATTTTTAGCATTTTTTTGTAATTTTAAAGTGATTGGGCTTAGTTTGTTGCTGTAAATTGTAGTTGGGGGCGATTTTTCATAGCCGAAGTAATTTAGGTGAGTTTGGCATAGTTTGCTATGGTTAGTATCATTTTTTTGTAATTTAAAAGTGATTGCGTTTAGTTTGTTGTGGTAAAGGTTAGTTGGTGTTGATTTAGAGTAGCCGAAGTAATTTAGGTGAGTCTGGCATAGTTTGTTATGATTTGTACACCTTTTTTTGTAATTTTAAGATGATATGGTTTGGTTTGTTGTGGTAAGGAATAGTTGGGGGTGATTTACGGTAGCCGAAGTAATTTAGGTGATTCTGGTATAGTTTGTTATGATTTTTAGAATTTTTTTGTAATTTTAAAGTGATTGGGCTTAGTTTGTTGCTGTAAAGTGTAGTTGGGGGTGATTTTTCATAGCCGAAGTAATTTAGGTGAGTTTGGCATAGTTTGCTATGGTTAGTAGAATTTTTTTGTAATTTAAAAGTGATTGGGTTTATTTTGTTGTGGTAAGAGTTAGTTGGTGATGATTTAGGGTAGCCGAAGTAATTTAGGTGAGTCTGGAAGAGTTTGTTATGATTTGTACACCTTTTTTTGTAATTTTAAGATGATATGGTTTGGTTTGTTGTGGTAAGGGATAGTTGGGGGTGATTTACGGTAGCCGAAGTAATTAAGGTGATTCTGGTATAGTTATTATGATTTTTAGCATTTTTTTGTAATTTTAAAGTGATTGGGCTTAGTTTGTTGCTGTAAAGTGTAGTTGGGTGTGATTTTTGATAGCCGAAGTAATTTAGGTGAGTTTGGCATAGTTTGCTATGGTTAGTAGCATTTTTTTTGTAATTTAAAAGTGATTGGGTTTAGTTTGTTGTGGTAAGGGTTAGTTGGTGATGACTTAGATTAGCCGAAGTAATTTAGGTGAGTCTGGCATAGTTTGTTATGATTTGTACACCTTTTTTTGTAATTTTAAGATGATATGGTTTGGTTTGTTGTGGTAAGGGATAATTGGGGGTGATTTACGGTAACCGAAGTAATTTAGGTGATTCTGGTATAGTTTGTTATGATTTTTAGCATTTTTTTGTAATTTTAAAGTGATTGGGTTTAGTTTGTTGCTGTAAATTGTAGTTGGGAGCGATTTTCCATAGCCGAAGTAATTTAGGTGAGTTTGGCATAGTTTGCTATGGTTAGTAGCATTTTTTTGTAATTTAAAAGTGATTGGGTTTAGTTTGTTGTGGTAAGGGTTAGTTGGTGATGATTTAGAGTAGCCGAAGTAATTTAGGTGAGTCTGGCATAGTTTGTTATGATTTGTACACCTTTTTTTGTAATTTTAAGCAGATATGGTTTGGTTTGTTGTGGTAAGGGATAGTTGGGGGTGATTTACGGTAACCGAAGTAATTTAGGTGATTCTGGTATAGTTTGTTATGATTTTTAGCATTTTTTTGTAATTTTAAAGTGATTGGGTTTAGTTTGTTGCTGTAAATTGTAGTTGGGGGCGATTTTTGATAGCCGAAGTAATTTAGGTGAGTTTGGCATAGTTTGCTATGGTTAGTAGCATTTTTTTGTAATTTAAAAGTGATTGGGTTTAGTTTGTTGTGGTAAGGGTTAGTTGGTGATGATTTAGAGTAGCCGAAGTAATTTAGGTGAGTCTGGCATAGTTTGTTATGATTTGTACACCTTTTTTTGTAATTTTCAGCAGATATGGTTTGGTTTGTTGTGGGAAGGGATAGTTGGGGGTGATTTACGGTAGCCGAAGTAATTTAGGTGATTCTGGTATAGTTTGTTATGATTTTTAGCATTTTTTTGTAATTTTAAAGTGATTGGGCTTAGTTTGTTGCTGTAAAGTGTAGTTGGGGGTGATTTTTGATAGCCGAAGTAATTTAGGTGAGTTTGGCATAGTTTGCTATGGTTAGTAGCATTTTTTTGTAATATTAAAAGAGATTGGGTTTAGTTTGTTGTGGTAAGGTTTAGTTGGTGATGATTTAGTGTAGCCGAAGTAATTTAGGTGAGTCTGGCATAGTTTGTTATGATTTGTACACCTTTTCTTGATATTTTAAGATGATATGGTTTGGTTTGTTGTGGTAAGGGACAGTTGGGGGAGATTTACGGTTGTCGAAGTAATTTAGGTGATTCTGGTATAGTTTGTTACAAAAAATGCTACAAACCATAGCAAACTATGTCAAACTCACTTAAATTACTTCGGTTACCATAAATCACCCCCAACTACCCCTTACCACCCCAAAATAAGCCCAATCGCTTTAAAATTACAAAAAATGCTGCAAATCATGTCAAACTCACCTAAATGACTTCGGCTACCATAAATTACCCCCAACTGCCCCTTACCACCCCAAAATAAGCCCAATTACTTTAAAATTACAAAAATTATACAAACCATAGTAAACTATGTCAAACTCACCTAAATTACTTCGGCTACCATAAATCACCCCCAACTACCCCTTACCGCCCCAAAATTAGCCTAATCACTTTAAAATTACAAAAAATGCTACAAAACATAGCAAGCTATGCCAAACTCACTTAAATTACTTCGGCTACCATAAATGAATAATCATTTTCAATCAAAATCTTTTATTTGGTTGTGTCATTTATAAATGCCTTATCGTATTAAATCATAAAATATTAATAAATATCTGCACATAAAATATATTGTTTCGTCTAATAGACGTTATTCTGAATATTAAATATGCTGATACCTATTTTGATTCTCTTCCACCTTCCAATAAATATTTGTTCCAGTTGAGATGCAAACATAAACGTATTTCCGAATTGCAACACGCTGACGGGGCAAGCCCTACCTTCTCAACATACGTGCATTTGTATAAACAGCTCTATGGTTTTTAACTTTAAAGAGGTATCAAGGCGGTGTAAGCTGTGGTACTGCCAACCCTGCCACCCCTAACGAGCCCCTTGCTGAGTACTCTCCCCTCAGGGAAACTTTATAAATCAACGGCAAAATAATTTACGGCGCCTGAATGTGAAAATATCACTGTGTAATAAGTTCAGACTGACATGGAACACTTGAAATTTCGATATTTGTTTGTAATTCGTCACAGGTCCATGAAGGAATGCATGTTAATGCAAACAAGTGTTAGTTTGTTGGAGAGACCGAATAAGATTTTTAACATTCCCGTCAAAATATGTATTTATTTACTTTAGAATGTTAATTTTTTAAATTCATTTCATGAAAATTATGACGGGCCATACGATTACACCTGTGCGAGTATTATTTGGTACTTACAAATTAATCTCTTTTGTTATCCAAATTGTTTTCATACGCACTAGGCACGTGCACCTCATATAATTGTGAAAATTGCTGCTTCAGCGTCTGAAACGCTGGTACTCAACGTCGCCAAGGTCTCCGGCCGAAATCCGAAATTTTCACTGACATCATACGCTTATGTATTGTGTGCTTATACACGATTTACACTATTTATTTTACGTACATTGTGTTCATTATTGTTCTGCATTATTTATAGCTAAGATGGAGCAGTTTGAAAATCTAGTAGTAAGCGGAGTACAAATACCACCACGTATAATTCCCGTGAAAAGTGATGGAAATAGTCTTTTTTACTATCTTTCCTATTGCATTTTTAATACCGGAAATAGAGCTCAAGAGGTTCGCACTTTAATTGTTCATTTTAAAATTACCAAAATTTCTGTGAAATTTACCTAAATACGTTAAACACCGCAAACATAACGTACCATTCCAAACTACCCCCAAAAGTCATACACTTACCTATCAAAACTACCCCAGGTCAACCCATAATTAAAAAAAAATTACGAATTCTAAGCAAACTACGCCAAACTTCCCCTAAATCACCACAACCACTTCTAACCAAGCCAAACAAAGCCCAATCACATTATAATTACCAAAAATATCGTTTAATCCGCCAAAGCTAAACCCCGCAAACCATCAATAGCCATTCCAAACAATCCTCAAAGAAACCCTTATCATCTGAAACAACCCCAAATCAACCTAATATTTTTGAATTTTTTTGAACCATAGCAAATCACGCCAAATTAACATAAATAACTTCGACTTTTTATACATAATTCCCAAATACTTCATTTTTATAGTGTGAAATTTTATATTTATATATTTCAACATTGTCTTTAACGTTGTCAGAGAACTAAATTGGAATAATTTGGAATAATTTAGCTTCTCTGTCAACTCTCCTTCTCTTGAAACTTTTGAAAACAACAACAAAATTATTTAGGGCGCCTGGATTTGAAAATATCACTCTGTGTAATAAGTTCAGACTGACTGGAGTGAAAAAAAAGGAGCTTGCACCCAGAAACTAAATAAAATGGAACACTTAAAGTTGCAATATTTGTTTGTAATTCGTCACAAGTCCATGAAGGAATGTGTTCCGGCGAACATGAAGAGTTTTTGAACACTTGGGATGGCCGCAAGTGTGGAGTTTGAAATTAATCAATACAATAACAATAACACTGTCTGTATTTAATTATGCACAAAACAATAAGTATAAATGGACTGTAATATAACGTTATGTGTAATGAATGTAATGTATAATAATGTTTTGGTGTTCTCGGTCCTGCCCTTATATGCACCTCGCACAGATAAAAACAGAGGAGGGAGAAAACCACCCCCAACCATTTGCTGCGCCACAAATGTGAGTTTATTGGAGAGGCCGAATAAGATTTTTACATTATTGAATCAGCTGGAGCTGGCCACGTCAAGGGCAAGGTCACAAACGTGAAAAGGCGATGCTTGATTTGGTTTTATTCAATATCTATGCAGAAATTCGCACATTCCAAGCTTTGGATAAGCCTTTCTAATCGTTTCTTAGAATTCGAGAATTGCTGGTTCAGCGTGTGGAGCAGTACTCGATCGCGGTGTTTAATTTTAACACAACTACAATTGTGAAAATTGCTGCTCCAGCGTCGCAAACTGTTCGCAAAGTCTCCAAATTCGATGAGGCGACGCACCAGTGTTCGAAGGTCTATCGCTATCAAATAAAGTATTTTAATTTAACATTCCCTTGGTGGTTGATTTGTTCCTCGCGTTAACCAAATCTGCCCCCAATCAATTTTTGAAAATTTATATATTACACTATTTATTTTACGTACATTACGTACATCATTTATAACTATGGTGGAGAAGTTTGAAAATATAGCGGAGTACAAATATCACACAATATTATTCCCGTGAAAGGTGATGAAAATTGTCTTTTTTACTATCTATGGTATTGGTATTGATATTTTAATACTGGAACGGGGGCTCAAGAGGTCCGAACTTTGATTGTTCAACAAGTGTGTGTTAATGTAAACAAGTGTGAGTCCATCGGAGAGGCCGAATAAGATTTTTACATCCACCACATTCCCGTCAAAATATTTATTTACATTAGAATGTTCATTTTGCCGTTAACCAAATTTGCTCCCAATTGCTCCCAATCGATTTTCGAAAAATTACCATCGTCGTACCGGACTCCACTTATATTCGTACGCTAATTCTTAGGTTCAGTTAATGACAGTGCTGTATTTATTTTTCACCAAACCTGCCCCGGCTGAAATTCGAAATTTGCAGCGTTGGACCAGACTTTACTTACATTGATACGCGTTTTACATTATTTATTTTACGTAAATACATTGTGTTCATTATTGCTTTACATCATTTATAACTAAGATGGAGCAGTTTGATAATCAACTAAGGTATCCTCTTTTTCCAAATCATATCGAAGTATCCGGCCCTGGCGATGCAGGTTAATTTCAGCAAATTTGTTTATTTTGTGATTGGAAAAGTAGAGTATTCCTGTTTAATTGTATTATAAGGTCGATTAGTCTACATCACCAATACACCACTTTTGTCAACAATGCGTTTATTTAATCTACGTCCGGGCAACGCCGGGTACATTCAGCTAGTTCTGGTATAGTTAGTTATGATTTTTAGCATTTTTTTGTAATTTTAAAGTGATTGGGCTTAGTTTGTTGCTGTAAAGTGTAGTTGGGGGTGATTTTTGATAGCCGAAATAATTTAGGTGAGTTTGGCATAGTTTGCTATGGTTAGTAGCATTTTTTTGTAACTTAAAAGTGATTGGGTTTAGTTTGTTGTGGTAATTTTAAGATGATATGGTTTGGTTTGTTGTGGTAAGGGATAGTTGGGGGTGATTTACGGTAGCCAAAGTAATTTAGGTGATTCTGGTATAGTTTGTTAATGATTTTTAGCATTTTTTTGTAATTTTAAAGTGATTGGGCTTAATTTGTAACTGTAAAGTGTAGTTGGGGGTGATTTTAGATAGCCGAAGTAATTTAGGTGAGTCTGGCATAGTTTGCTATGGTTAGTAAAATTTTTTTGTAATTTAAAATTGATTGGGTTTAGTTTGTTGTGGTAAGGGTTAGTTGGTGATGATTTAAAGTAGCCGAAGTAATTTAGGTGAGTCTGGCATAGTTTGTTATGATTTGTACACCTTTTTTTGTAATTTTAAGATGATATGGTTTGGTTTGTTGTGGTAAGGGATAGTTGGGGGTGATTTACGGTAGCAGAAGTAAATTAGGTGATTCTGGTATAGTTTGTTATAATTTTTAGCATTTTTTTTAATTTTAAGGTGATTGGGCTTGGTTTGTTGCTGTAGAGTGTAGTTAGGGGTGATTTTTGATAGCCGAAGTAATTTAGGTGAGTTTGGCATAGTTTGCTATGGTTAGTAGCATTTTTTTGTAATTTAAAAGTGATTGGGTTTCGTTTGTTGTGGTAAGGGTTAGTTGGTGATGATTTAGTGTAGCCGAAGTAATTTAGGTGAGTCTGGCATAGTTTGTTATGATTTGTACACCTTTTTTTGTAATTTTAAGATGATATGGTTTGGTTTGTTGTGGCAAGGGATAGTTGGGGGTGATTTACGGTAGCCGAAGTAATTCAGGTGATTCTGGTATAGTTTGTTATGATTTTTAGCATTTTTTTGTAATTTTAAAGTGATTGGGCTTAGTTTATTGCTGTAAAGTGTAGTTGGGGGTGATTTTTGATAGCCGAAGTAATTTAGGTGAGTTTGGCATAGTTTGCTATGGTTAGTAGCATTTTTTTGTAATTAAAAGTGATTGGGTTTAGTTTGTTGTGGTAAGGGTTAGTTGGTGATGACTTAGAGTAGCCGAAGTAATTTAGGTGAGTCTGGCATAGTTTGTTATGATTTGTACACCTTTTTTTGTAATTTTAAGCAGATATGGTTTGGTTTGTTGTGGTAAGGGATAGTTGGGGGTGATTTACGGTAACCGAAGTAATTTAGGTGATTCTGGTATAGTTTGTTATGATTTTTAGCATTTTTTTGTAATTTTAAAGTGATTGGGTTTAGTTTGTTGCTGTAAATTGTAGTTGGGGGCGATTTTTGATAGCCGAAGTAATTTAGGTGAGTTTGGCATAGTTTGCTATGGTTAGTAGCATTTTTTTGTAATTTAAAAGTGATTGGGTTTAGTTTGTTGTGGTAAGGGTTAGTTGGTGATGATTTAGAGTAGCCGAAGTAATTTAGGGAGCCTGGCATAGTTTGTTATGATTTGTACACCTTTTTTTGTAATTTTCAGCAGATATGGTTTGGTTTGTTGTGGTAAGGGATAGTTGGGGGTGATTTACGGTAGCCGAAGTAATTTAGGTGATTCTGGTATAGTTTGTTATGATTTTTAGCATTTTTTTGTAATTTTAAAATGATTGGGCTTAGTTTGTTGTTGTAAAGTGTAGTTGGGGGTGATTTTTGATAGCCGAAGTAATTTAGGTGAGTTTGGCATAGTTTGCTATGGTTAGTAGCATTTTTTTGTAATATTAAAAGTAATTGGGTTTAGTTTGTTGTGGTAAGGTTTAGTTGGTGATGATTTAGTGTAGCCGAAGTAATTTAGGTGAGTCTGGCATAGTTTGTTATGATTTGTACAGCTTTTTTTGTAATTTTAAGATGATATGGTTTGGTTTGTTGTGGTAAGGGATAGTTGGGGGTGATTTACGGTAGCCGAAGTAATTTAGGTGATTCTGGTATAGTTTGTTATGATTTTTAGCATTTTTTTGTAATTTCAAAGTGATTGGGCTTAGTTTGTTGCTGTAAAGTGTAGTTGGGGGTGATTTTTGATAGCCGAAGTAATTTAGGTGAGTTTGGCATAGTTTGATATCGTTATTACATTTTTTTGGAATTTAAACGTGATTGTGTTTAGTTTGTTGTGGTAGGGGTTAGTTGGTGATGATTTAGAGTAGCCGAATTAATTTAGGTGAGTCTGGCGTAGTTTGTTATGATTTGTAGACCTTTTTTTGTAATTTTAAGATGATATGGTTTGGTTTGTTGTAATAAGGGATAGTTGGGGGTGATTTAGGGTAGCCGAAGTAATTTAGGTGATTCTGGTATAGTTTGTTATGATTTTTAGCATTTTTTGTAATTTTAAAGTGATTGGGCTTAGTTTGTTGCTGTAAAGTGTAGTTGGGGGTGATTTTTGATAGCCGAAGTAATTTAGGTGAGTTTGGCATAATTTGCTATGGTTAGTAGCATTTTTTTGTAATTTAAAAGTGATTGGGTTTAGTTTGTTGTTATAAGGGTTAGTTGGTGATGATTTAGAGTAGCCGAAGTAATTTAGGTGAGTCTGGCATAGTTTGTTATGATTTGTACACCTATTTTTGTAATTTTAAGATGATATGGTTTGGTTTGTTGTGGTAAGGGATAGTTGGGGGTGATTTACGGTAGCCAAAGTAATTTAGGTGATTCTGGTATAGTTTGTTATGATTTTTTTGTAATTTTAAAGTGATTGGGCTTAGTTTGTTGCTATAAAGTGTAGTTGGGGGTGATTTTTGATAGCCGAAGTAATTTAGGTGAGTTTGGCATAGTTTGCTATGGTTAGTATCATTTTTTTGTAATTTAAAAGTGATTGCGTTTAGTTTGTTGTGTTAAGGGTTAGTTGGTGTTGATTTAGAGTAGCCGAAGTAATTTAGGTGAGTCTGGCATAGTTTGTTATGATTTGTACATCTTTTTTTGTAATTTTAAGATGATATGGTTTGGTTTGTTGTGGTAAGGAATAGTTGGGGGTGATTTACGGTAGCCGAAGTAATTTAGGTGATTCTGGTATAGTTTGTTATGATTTTTAGCATTTTTTTGTAATTTTATAGTGATTATGCTTAGTTTGTTGCTGTAAAGTGTAGTTGGGGGTGATTTTTGATAGCCGAAGTAATTTAGGTGAGTTTGGCATAGTTTACTATGGTTAGTAGCATTTTTTTGTAATTTAATAGTGATTGGGTTTATTTTGTTGTGGTAAGAGTTAGTTGGTGATGATTTAGGGTAGCCGAAGTAATTTAGGTGAGTCTGGAAGAGTTTGTTATGATTTGTACACCTTTTTTTGTAATTTTAAGATGATATGGTTTGGTTTGTTGTGGTAAGGGATAGTTGGGGGTGATTTACGGTAGCCGAAGTAATTAAGGTGATTCTGGTATAGTTATTATGATTTTTAGCATTTTTTTGTAATTTTAAAGTGATTGGGCTTAGTTTGTTGCTGTAAAGTGTAGTTGGGTGTGATTTTTGATAGCCGAAGTAATTTAGGTGAGTTTGGCATAGTTTGCTATGGTTAGTAGCATTTTTTTTGTAATTTAAAAGTGATTGGGTTTAGTTTGTTGTGGTAAGGGTTAGTTGGTGATGACTTACAGTAGCCGAAGTAATTTAGGTGAGTCTGGCATAGTTTGTTATGATTTGTACATCTTTTTTTGTAATTTTAAGATGATATGGTTTGGTTTGTTGTGGTAAGGGATAGTTGGGGGTGATTTACGGTAACCGAAGTAATTTAGGTGATTCTGGTATAGTTTGTTATGATTTTTAGCATTTTTTTGTAATTTTAAAGTGATTGGGCTTAGTTTGTTGCTGTAAATTGTAGTTGGAAGCGATTTTTCATAGCCGAAGTAATTTAGGTGAGTTTGGCATAGTTTGCTATGGTTAGTAGCATTTTTTTGTAATTTAAAAGTGATTGGGTTTAGTTTGTTGTGGTAAGGGTTAGTTGGTGATGATTTAGAGTAGCCGAAGTAATTTAGGTGAGTCTGGCATAATTTGTTATGATTTGCACACCTTTTTTTGTAATTTTAAGATGATATGGTTTGGTTTGTTGTGGTAAGGAATAGTTGGGGGTGATTTACGGTAGCCGAAGAAATTAAGGTGATTCTGGTATAGTTATTATGATTTTTAGTATTTTTTTGTAATTTTAAAGTGATTGGGCTTAGTTTGTTGCTGTAAAGTGTAGTTGGGTGTGATTTTTGATAGCCGAAGTAATTTAGGTGAGTTTGGCATAGTTTGCTATGGTTAGAAGCATTTTTTTTGTAATTTAAAAGTGATTGGGTTTAGTTTGTTGTGGTAAGAGTTAGTTGGTGATGATTTAGGGTAGCCGAAGTAATTTAGGTGAGTCTGGCATAGTTTGTTATGATTTGTACACCTTTTTTTGTAATTTTAAGATGATATGGTTTGGTTTGTTGTGGTAAGGGATAGTTGGGGGTGATTTACGGTAACCGAAGTAATTTAGGTGATTCTGGTATAGTTTGTTATGATTTTTAGCATTTTTTTGAAATTTTAAAGTGATTGGGCTTAATTTGTTGCTGTAAATTGTAGTTGGCGGTGATTTTTGATAGCCGAAGTAACTTAGGTGAGTTTGGCATAGTTTGCTATGGTTAGTAGATTTTTTTTGTAATTTAAAATTAATTGGGTTTAGTTTGTTGTGGTAAGGGTTAGTTGGTGATGATTTAGAGTAGCCGAAGTAATTTAGGTGAGTCTGGCATAATTTGTTATGATTTGCACACCTTTTTTTGTAATTTTAAGATGATATGGTTTGGTTTGTTGTGGTAAGGGATAGTTGGGGGTGATTTACGGTAGCCGAAGTAATTAAGGTGATTCTGGTATAGTTATTATGATTTTTAGCATTTTTTTGTAATTTTAAAGTGATTGGGCTTAGTTTGTTGCTGTAAAGTGTAGTTGGGTGTGATTTTTGATAGCCGAAGTAATTTAGGTGAGTTTGGCATAGTTTGCTATGGTTAGTAGCATTTTTTTGTAATTTAAAAGTGATTGGGTTTAGTTTGTTGTGGTAAGGGTTAGTTGGTGATGATTTAGAGTAGCCGAAGTAATTTAGGTGAGTCTGGCATAATTTGTTATGATTTGCACACCTTTTTTTGTAATTTTAAGATGATATGGATTGGTTTGTTGTGGTAAGGAATAGTTGGGGGTGATTTACGGTAGCCGAAGTAATTAAGGTGATTCTGGTATAGTTATTATGATTTTTAGCATTTTTTTGTAATTTTAAAGTGATTGGGCTTAGTTTGTTGCTGTAAAGTGTAGTTGGGTGTGATTTTTGATGGCCGAAGTAATTTAGGTGAGTTTGGCATAGTTTGCTAGGGTTAGTAGCATTTTTTTTGTAATTTAAAAGTGATTGGGTTTAGTTTGTTGTGGTAAGGGTTAGTTGGTGATGATTTAGGGTAGCCGAAGTAATTTAGGTGAGTCTGGCATAGTTTGTTATGATTTGCACACCTTTTTTTGTAATTTTAAGATGATATGGTTTGGTTTGTTGTGGTAAGGGATAGTTGGGGGTGATTTACGGTAGCCGAAGTAATTAAGGTGATTCTGGTATAGTTATTATGATTTTTAGCATTTTTTTGTAATTTTAAAGTGATTGGGCTTAGTTTGTTGCTGTAAAGTGTAGTTGGGTGTGATTTTTGATAGCCGAAGTAATTTAGGTGAGTTTGGCATAGTTTGCTATGGTTAGTAGCATTTTTTTTGTAATTTAAAAGTGATTGGGTTTAGTTTGTTGTGGTAAGGATTAGTTGGTGATGACTTAGAGTAGCCGAAGTAATTTAGGTGAGTCTGGCATAGTTTGTTATGATTTGTACACCTTTTTTTGTAATTTTAAGATAATATGGTTTGGTTTGTTGTGGTAAGGGATAGTTGGGGGTGATTTACGGTAACCGAAGTAATTTAGGTGATTCTGGTATAGTTTGTTATGATTTTTAGCATTTTTTTGTAATTTTAAAGTGATTGGGCTTAGTTTGTTGCTGTAAATTGTAGTTGGAAGCGATTTTTCATAGCCGAAGTAATTTAGGTGAGTTTGGCATAGTTTCCTATGGTTAGTAGCATTTTTTTGTAATTTAAAAGTGATTGGGTTTAGTTTGTTGTGGTAAGGGTTAGTTGGTGATGATTTAGAGTAGCCGAAGTAATTTAGGTGAGTCTGGCATAATTTGTTATGATTTGCACACCTTTTTTTGTAATTTTAAGATGATATGGATTGGTTTGTTGTGGTAAGGAATAGTTGGGGGTGATTTACGGTAGCCGAAGTAATTAAGGTGATTCTGGTATAGTTATTATGATTTTTAGCATTTTTTTGTAATTTTAAAGTGATTGGGCTTAGTTTGTTGCTGTAAAGTGTAGTTGGGTGTGATTTTTGATGGCCGAAGTAATTTAGGTGAGTTTGGCATAGTTTGCTAGGGTTAGTAGCATTTTTTTTGTAATTTAAAAGTGATTGGGTTTAGTTTGTTGTGGTAAGGGTTAGTTGGTGATGACTTAGAGTAGCCGAAGTAATTTAGGTGAGTCTGGCATAGTTTGTTATGATTTGTACACCTTTTTTTGTAATTTTAAGATGATATGGTTTGGTTTGTTATGGTAAGGGATAGTTGGGGGTGATTTACGGTAACCGAAGTAATTTAGGTGATTCTGGTATAGTTTGTTATGATTTTTAGCATTTTTTTGTAATTTTAAAGTGATTGGGCTTAGTTTGTTGCTGTAAATTGTAGTTGGGGGCGATTTTTCATAGCCGAAGTAATTTAGGTGAAATTGGCATAGTTTGCTGTGGTTAGTAGCATTTTTTTGTAATTTAAAAGTGATTGGGTTTAGTTTGTTGTGGTAAGGGTTAGTTGGTAATGATTTAGAGTAGCCGAAGTAATTTAGGTGAGTCTGGCATAATTTGTTATGATTTGCACACCTTTTTTTGTAATTTTAAGATGATATGGTTTGGTTTGTTGTGGTAAGGAATAGTTGGGGGTGATTTACGGTAGCCAAAGTAATTTAGGTGATTCTGGTATAGTTTGTTATGATTTTTAGCATTTTTTTGTAATTTTAAAGTGATTGGGCTTAGTTTGTTGCTGTAAATTGTAGTTGGGGGCGATTTTTCATAGCCGAAGTAATTTAGGTGAGTTTGGCATAGTTTGCTATGGTTAGTAGCATTTTTTTGTAATTTAAAAGTGATTGGGTTTAGTTTGTTGTGGTAAGGGTTAGTTGGTGATGATTTAGAGTAGCCGAATTAATTTAGGTGAGTCTGGCATAGTTTGTTATGATTTGTACACCTTTTTTTGTAATTTTAAGCAGATATAGTTTGGTTTGTTGTGGTAAGGGATAGTTGGGGGTGATTTACGGTAGCCGAAGTAATTTAGGTGATTCTGGTATAGTCTGGTTTAGCATTTTTTTGTAATTTTAAAGTGATTGGGCTTAGTTTGTTGCTGTAAAGTGTAGTTGGGGGTGATTTTTGATAGCCGAAGTAATTTAGGTGAGTTTGGCATAGTTTGCTATGGTTAGTAGCATTTTTTTGTAATTTAATAGTGATTGGGTTTATTTTGTTGTGGTAAGAGTTAGTTGGTGATGATTTAGGGTAGCCGAAGTAATTTAGGTGAGTCTGGAAGAGTTTGTTATGATTTGTACACCTTTTTTTGTAATTTTAAGATGATATGGTTTGGTTTGTTGTGGTAAGGGATAGTTGGGGGTGATTTACGGTAGCCGAAGTAATTAAGGTGATTCTGGTATAGTTATTATGATTTTTAGCAATTTTTTGTAATTTTAAAGTGATTGGGCTTAGTTTGTTGCTGTAAAGTGTAGTTGGGTGTGATTTTTAAGAGCCGAAGTAATTTAGGTGAGTTTGGCATAGTTTGCTATGGTTAGTAGCATTTTTTTTGTAATTTAAAAGTGATTGGGTTTAGTTTGTTGTGGTAAGGGGTAGTTGGTGATGACTTAGAGTAGCCGAAGTAATTTAGGTGAGTCTGGCATAGTTTGTTATGATTTGTACACCTTTTTTTGTAATTTTAAGATGATATGGTTTGGTTTGTTGTGGTAAGGGATAGTTGGGGGTGATTTACGGTAACCGAAGTAATTTAGGTGATTCTGGTATAGTTTGTTATGATTTTTAGAATTTTTTTGTAATTTTAAAGTGATTGGGCTTAGTTTGTTGCTGTAAATTGTAGTTGGGGGCGATTTTTCATAGCCGAAGTAATTTAGGTGAGTTTGGCATAGTTTGCTATGGTTAGTAGCATTTTTTTGTAATTTAAAAGTGATTGGGTTTAGTTTGTTGTGGTAAGGGTTAGCTGGTGATGATTTAGAGTAGCCGAAGTAATTTAGGTGAGTCTGGCATAATTTGTTATGATTTGCACACCTTTTTTTGTAATTTTAAGATGATATGGCTTGGTTTGTTGTGGTAAGGAATAGTTGGGGGTGATTTACGGTAGCCAAAGTAATTTAGGTAATTCTGGTATAGTTTGTTATGATTTTTAGCATTTTTTTGTAATTTTAAAGTGATTGGGCTTAATTTGTTGCTGTAAAGTGTAGTTGGCGGTGATTTTTGATAGCCGAAGTAATTTAGGTGAGTTTGGCATAGTTTGCTATGGTTAGTAGATTTTTTTTGTAATTTAAAATTGATTGGGTTTAGTTTGTTGTGGTAAGGGTTAGTTGGTGATGATTTAGAGTAGCCGAAGTAATTTAGGTGAGTCTGGCATAATTTGTTATGATTTGCACACCTTTTTTTGTAATTTTAAGATGATATGGTTTGGTTTGTTGTGGTAAGGGATAGTTGGGGGTGATTTACGGTAGCCGAAGTAATTTAGGTAAATCTGGTATAGTTTGTAATGATTTTTAGCATTTTTTTGTAATTTTAAAGTGATTGGGCTTAGTTTGTTGCTGTAAAGTGTAGTTGGGGTTGATTTTTGATAGCCGAAGTAATTTAGGTGAGTTTGGCATAGTTTTCTATGGTTAGTAGCATTTTTTTGTAATTTAAAAGTGATTGGATTTAGTTTGTTGTGGTAAGGGTTAGTTATTGATGATTTAGTGTAGCCGAAGTAATTTAGGTGAGTCTGGCATAGTTTGTTATGATTTGTACACCTTTTTTTGTAATTTTAAGATGATATGGTTTGGTTTGTTGTGGCAAGGGATAGTTGGGGGTGATTTACGGTAGCCGAAGTAATTCAAGTGATTCTGGTATAGTTTGTTATGATTTTTAGCATTTTTTTGTAATTTTAAAGTGATTGGGCTTAGTTTGTTGCTGTAAAGTGTAGTTGGGGGTGATTTTTGATAGCCGAAGTAATTTAGGTGAGTTTGGCATAGTTTGCTAAGGTTAGTAGCATTTTTTTGTAATTTAAAAGTGATTGGGTTTAGTTTGTTGTGGTAAGGGTTATTTGGTGATGATTTAGAGTAGCCGAAGTAATTTAGTTGGTTATGATTTGTACACCTTTTTTTGTAATTTTAAGATGATATGGTTTGGTTTGTTGTGGTAAGGGATAGTTGGGGGTGATTTACGGTAGCCGAAGTAATTTAGGTGATTCTGGTATAGTTAGTTATGATTTTTAGCATATTTTTGTAATTTTAAAGTGATTGGGCTTAGTTTGTTGCTGTAAAGTGTAGTTGGGGGTGATTTTTGATAACCGCAATAATTTAGGTGAGTTTGGCATAGTTTGCTATGGTTAGTAGCATTTTTTTGTAACTTAAAAGTGATTGGGTTTAGTTTGTTGTGGTAATTTTAAGATGATATGGTTTGGTTTGTTGTGGTAAGGGATAGTTGGGGGTGATTTACGGTAGCCAAAGGAATTTAGGTGATTCTGGTATAGTTTGTTAATGATTTTTAGCATTTTTTTGTAATTTTAAAGTGATTGGGTTTAGTTTGTTGCTGTAAAGTGTAGTTGGGGGTGATTTTTGATAGCCGAAGTAATTTAGGTGAGTTTGGCATAGTTTGCTATGGTTAGTAGCATTTTTTTGTAATTTAAAAGTGATTGGGTTTAATTTGTTGTGGTAAGGGTTAGTTGGTGAAGATTTAGAATAGCCGAAGTAATTTAGGTGAGTCTGGCATAGTTTGTTATGATTTGTACACCTTTTTTTTGTAATTTTAAGACGATATGGTTTGGTTTGTTGTGGTAAGGGATAGTTGGGGGTGATTTACGGTAGCCGAAGTAATTTAGGTGATTCTGGTATAGTTTGTTATGATTTTTAGCATTTTTTTGTAATTTTAAAGTGATTGGGTTTAGTTTGTTGCTGTAAAGTGTAGTTGGGGGTGATTTTTGATAGCCGAAGTAATTTAGGTGAGTTTGGCATAATTTGCTATGGTTAGTAGCATTTTTTTGTAATTTAAAAGTGATTGGGTTTAGTTTGTTGTGGTAAGGGTTAGTTGGTGATGATTTAGAGTAGCCGAAGTAATTTAGGTGAGTCTGGCATAGTTTGTTATGATTTGTACACCTTTTTTTGTAATTTTAAGATGATATGGTTTGGTTTGTTGTGGTAAGGGATAGTTGGGGTTGATTTACGGTAGCCGAAGTAATTTAGGTGATTCTGGTATAGTTTGTTATGATTTTCAGCATTTTTTTGTAATTTTAAAGTGATTGGGTTTAGTTTGTTGCTGTAAAGTGTAGTTGGGGGTGATTTTTGATAGCCGAAGTAATTTAGGTGAGTTTGGCATAGTTTGCTATGGTTAGTAGCATTTTTTTGTAATTTAAAAGTGATTGGGTTTAGTTTGTTGTGGTAAGGGTTAGTTGGTGATGATTTAGAGTAGCCGAAGTAATTTAGGTGAGTCTGGCATAGTTTGTTATGATTTGTACACCTTTTTTTGTAATTTTAAGATGATATGGTTTGGTTTGTTGTGGTAAGGGATAGTTGGGGTTGATTTACGGTAGCCGAAGTAATTTAGGTGATTCTGGTATAGTTTGTTATGATTTTCAGCATTTTTTTGTAATTTTAAAGTGATTGGGTTTAGTTTGTTGCTGTAAAGTGTAGTTGGGGGTGATTTTTGATAGCCGAAGTAATTTAGGTGAATTTGGCATAGTTTGCTATGGTTAGTAGCATTTTTTTGTAATTTAAAAGTGATTGGGTTTAGTTTGTTGTGGTAAGGGTTAGTTGGTGATGATTTATGGTAGCCGAAGTAATTTAGGTGAGTTTGGCATAGTTTGCTATGGTTACTAGCATTTTTTTGTAATTTAAAAGTGATTGGGTTTAGTTTGTTGTGGTAAGGGTTAGTTGGTGATGATTTAGAGTAGCCGAAGTAATTTAGGTGAGTCTGGCATAGTTTGTTATGATTTGTACACTTTTTTTTGTAATTTTAAGATGATATGGTATGGTTTGTTGTGGTAAGGAATAGTTGGGGGTGATTTACGGTAGCCGAAGTAATTTAGGTGATTCTGGTATAGTTTGTTTTGATTTTTAGCATTTTTTTGTAATTTTACAGTGATTGAGCTTAGTTTGTTGCTGTAAAGTGTAGTAGGGGGTGATTTTTGATAGCCAAAGTAATTTAGGTGAGTTTGGCATAGTTTGCTATGGTTAGTAGCATTTTTTTGTAATTTAAAAGTGATTGGGTTTAGTTTGTTGTGGTAAGAGTTAGTTGGTGATGATTTATGGTAGCCGAAGTAATTTAGGTGAGTTTGACATAGTTTGCTATGGTTACTAGCATTTTTTTGTAATTTAAAAGTGATTGGGTTTAGTTTGTTGTGGTAAGGGTTAGTTGGTGATGATTTAGAGTAGCCGAAGTAATTTAGGTGAGTCTGGCATAGTTTGTTATGATTTGTACACCTTTTTTTGTAATTTTAAGATGATATGGTTTGGTTTGTTGTGGTAAGGGATAGTTGGGGGTGATTTACGGTAACCGAAGTAATTTAGGTGATTCTGGTATAGTTTGTTATGAGTTTTAGCATTTTTTGTAATTTTAAAGTGATTGGGCTTAGTTTGTTGCTGTAAAGTGTATTTGGGGGTGATTTTGGATAGCCGAAGTAATTTAGGTGAGTTTGGCATAGTTTGCTATGGTTAGTAGAATTTTTTTATAATTTAAAAGTGATTGGGTTTAGTTTGTTGTGGTAAGGGTTAGTTGGTGATGGTTTATGGTAGCCGAAGTAATTTAGGTGAGTTTGGCATAGTTTGCTAAGGTTACTAGCATTTTTTTGTACTTTAAAAGTGATTGGGTTTAGTTTGTTGTGGAAGGGTTAGTTGGTGATGATTTAGAGTAGCCGAAGTAATTTAGGTGAGTCTGGCATAGTTTGTTATGATTTGTACACCTTTTTTTGTAACTTTAAGATGATATGGTTTGGTTTGTTGTGGTAAGGGATAGTTGGGGGTGATTTACGGTAGCCGAAGTAATTTAGGTGATTCTGGTATAGTTTGTTATGATTTTTAGCATTTTTTGTAATTTTAAAGTGACTGGGTTTAGTTTGTTGTGGTAAGGGTTAGTTAATGATGATTTATGGTAGCCGAAGTAATTTAGGTGAGTTTGGCATAGTTTGCTATGGTTAGTAGCATTTTTTTGTAATTTAAAAGTGATTGGGTTTAGTTTGTTGTGGTAAGGGTTAGTTGGTGATGATTTATGGTAGCCGAAGTAATTTAGGTGAGTTTGGCATAGTTTGCTATGGTTACTAGCATTTTTTTGTAATTTAAAAGTGATTGGGTTTAGTTTGTTGTGGTAAGGGTTAGTTGGTGATGATTTAGAGTAGCCGAAGTAATTTAGGTGAGTCTGGCATAGTTTGTTATGATTTGTACACCTTTTTTTGTAATTTTAAGATGATATGGTTTGGTTTGTTGTGGTAAGGGATAGTTGGGGGTGATTTACGGTAGCCGAAGTAATTTAGGTTATTCTGGTATAGTTTGTTATGATTTTTAGCATTTTTTTGTAATTTTAAAGTGATAGGGCATAGTTTGTGTCTGTAAAGTGTAGTTGGGGGTGATTTTTGATAGCCGAAGTAATTTAGGTTAGTTTGGCATAGTTTGCTATGGTTAGTAGCATTTTTTTGTAATTTAAAAGTGATTGGGTTTAATTTGTTGTGGTAAGGGTTAGTTGGTGATGATTTAGAATAGCCGAAGTAATTTAGGTGAGTTTGGCATAGTTTGCTATGGTTACTAGCATTTTTTTGTAATTTAAAAGTGATTGGGTTTAGTTTGTTGTGGTAAGGGTTAGTTGGTGATGATTTAGAGTAGCCGAAGTCATTTAGGAGTCTGGCATAGTTTGTTATGATTTGTACACCTTTTTTTGTAATTTTAAGATGGTATGGTTTGGTTTGTTGTGGTAAGGGATAGTTGGGGGTGATTTACGGTAGCCAAAGTAATTTAGGTTATTCTGGTATAGTTTGTTATGATTTTTAGCAATTTTTTTGTAATTTTAAAGTGATTGGGTTTAATTTGTTGTGGTAACGGTTAGTTGGTGATGATTTAGAATAGCCGAAGTAATTTAGGTGAGTCTGGCATAGTTTTTTATGATTTGTACACCTTTTTTTTGTAATTTTAAGATGATATGGTTTGGTTTGTTGTGGTAAGGGATAGTTGGAGGTGATTTACGGTAGCCGAAGTAATTTAGGTGATTCTGGTATAGTTTGTTATGATTTTTAGCATTTTTTTGTAATTTTAAAGTGATTGGGTTTAGTTTGTTGCTGTAAAGTGTAGTTGGGGGTGATTTTTGATAGCCGAAGTAATTTAGGTGAGTTTGGCATAATTTGCTATAATTAGTAGCATTTTTTTGTAATTTAAAAGTGATTGGGTTTAGTTTGTTGTGGTAAGGGTTAGTTGGTGATGATTTATGGTAGCCGAAGTAATCTAGGTGAGTTTGGCATAGTTTGCTATGGTTACTAGCATTTTTTTGTAATTTAAAAGTGATTGGGTTTAGTTTGTTGTGGTAAGGGTTATTTGGTGATGATTTAGAGTAGCCGAAGTAATTTAGGTGAGTCTGGCATAGTTTGTTATGATTTGTGCATCTTTTTTTGAAATTTTAAGATGATATGGTTTGGTTTGTTGTGGTAAGGGATAGTTGGGGGTGATTTACGGTAGCCGAAGTAATTTAGGTGATTCTGGTATAGTTTGTTATAATTTTTAGCATTTTTTTGTAATTTTAAAATGATTGGGCTTAGTTTGTTGCTGTAAAGTGTAGTTGGGGGTGATTTTTGATAGCCGAAGTAATTTAGGTGAGTTTAGCATAGTTTGATATGGTTAGTAGCATTTTTTTGGAATTTAAAATTGATTTGGTTTAGTTTGTTGTGGTGTAACGAGACTTTCCTCGTGGATTAGGTCTCGTTGGAGTTTTTTCTCCCGGGTCGCTTCAGTGGAGACGGAAAATCGCCAGGGCTTCTTGATGAAAACGTTTCCAGAACTAAATGATTTATTTCGGAAAATAATAATAAAAATTAACGGCGGTGATGGTGACGGTGACGGTGACGGTGACGGTGATGGTGACGGTGACTGTGACTGTGACGGTGGAAGGGCGGAGTCTGGAAGGCGCAGTACTCCGGGGTGGAGGAAGGACGGAGTCTGGAAGGCGCAGTACTCCGGGGTGGTGGAAGAAGGGAGAGGTCTGGAATTGGGCGCAGACCTCTTTAGGATAGGGTAGGGTGGACTGGTACCTCAAGCGTTGCCAGAGCTGGAAGGCGCAGTCATCCAGCAACTGATGTATACGGCTTCCGCAGTCGTATTTATAGGGCTCCTTTAAGCCCCACTCTAGTCGTGAGTAGGGTTGCGCCTGGTGGATGCGCCTGGTGGATGCGCCGTTGGGCGGGGTTGGGGGGGGGCATATGGAATTTTCCAAATTTTGCTTCGTTACATTCCCCCCTTACTTCCAGGAGTTGTTTCTTCCCCGAAACAACTCCAAACTCAAAATTTCTTCTTCAAAAAGCAACTCAAAAAAAACTTGTGCCCTTGTCCATCACGGCCGTGGGAGCCTTTCGATTCCCTCGACTTTTGTCGTCTTCGGTGGCATCGGCCGTATGGTCACCCAACGCAGTCCGGTCGACATCCTCGGGTCCGGAATCCTTACCCGATTTCGCCTTTGAGCCGGTGACAAGGGCCAAATCCTGGCCAACGGAAGTGTCACCATCAAACTCTTGGGCTGTGGTGGCCCGCCTTGTAATATCTTCCGGATTTCCTCGGGTAGGTTCTTCCCCGGCGTGATAGGCAATGGGGTGCTCGGCAGTGGAGTGAGGAGCCTCGGTACCGGGGTGAGTTGGAGCTCAGGCGTTGACGGCGGCTGTTGGCTTCTCGGTGGAGTGTTGGGCGGTGATGTTCCCGTCTGGAGCCACCATGACGGACTGGTCATCTCTGGGCGCCCCATAAACTTCGCTTCTAGGATATCCTGGATCTCCTTCGAATCGATCACAATCTCGCTGAGGGTTCCCATGCTGGTAACAAAGATGCCTTGTTAGTGTGCCGGTTTGAGATCCTTGACGTGGACGGATTTCAAACGGCGGTTGGTCATGGGATCGGTCAATTGGAAAACGACGGGAGAGATGACTTTTGTCACGATATACGGCCCGGAATATTTCGGCGCCAACTTGGCGGCGAACCCCTTAACGGCGGATGACAGGAAATGTTCCTTCTTCAGGACTCGGTCTCCCACGTGGCAGGTCCATTCTCTTCGTCGTAAATCATAATACTTTTTCTGCGTCTGGGAGGCTTGTGTCAATTTTACTCGTACAATGTCAAAGATTTCCTTTAGATGCTTCATCCGGTCAGAGTGGCGTAGTGTATCAGGTCGTGGGATTTCATCGGTCTCATCCTCAGGTTCTTCGCCTGTGGCCTCCATGGTCGGCATTCTCAGCTCGTGCCCGAAATTTAGGAGGGCTGGGGTAAATCCTGTTGACTCGTGGCGGGCCGTGTTGAGAGCCAGCATGAAGTCGTGTACGTGAACGTCCCATTTCCTTTGATTTTCCTCACAGTATTGGGCGAGCATGGTTTTAATCACTTTGTTCTGCCTCTCAACGGGATTTGCCTGGGGAGTGTATGGAGGGGTTTGCCGGTGGTGGATTCCAAATTCACGCAGCTGGCGTCTAAAAACCCCGCTCCCGAATTGAGTTCCGTTGTCGGTGATGACAACCTTGGGACATCCGAACCGGGAAATCACTCGCTCGTATAATATCCTAACGGCAGAAGTTGAAGTCGCTTTCCTAATTGGCTGTAGTTCCGTCCATTTAGTAAAGCGATCCTGCATAACGAGCAGGAAGGTGTGCCCTTGGGTGGACCTCGGGAGTGGACCTACCAAGTCCACACTTACTGTGTGCCACGGCCCCTGGTGTTGTGGTGGTTGCATGAGACCCGGAGTACGCTGTTGGCTGTTCTTGTAGCGTTGGCAGGACGAGCATTTCCTCACGTACTTCGCCACATCCCGGAACATCCCTGGCCAATAGTACCGTGCCGCAATTCGGCTAATGGTCTTTGCTATCCCCAGGTGTCCGGCAGTCGGTGCGTCGTGATTTGCCTGGAGCACGTCCGTCCTCTCGCCCGTGGGAACACATAGCTTCCATGGGTCGGTGAGTCCTTGTGCCATGATGTCAGTCCGGTCGAAGAGGTGCCGGTACAAGCGGCCGTCCTTGATGAGGTAATCTGGGAATAGGTCGGGGTGTGCCTCTACTTCTGCCCTTTTTTTCTCGTACCATTTGCATCGTGCCGGTTCCGTGCCTATTTCCAGCAGTGGCGACGATGTACTTGGTCGTGACAGGGCGTCTGCCACCTTGTTGAGGACTCCTTTGCGGTAGGTTATTTCAAAGTCGAATTGCTGGAGAAACATTATCCACCTGGCGAGGCGGCCTGAGGGGTCGGTGATTGACATCAGCCACTTAAGGGAGTGGTGATCGGTTTCCACCCGGAAACGGTAACCCTCCAGGTACGGTCGCATCTTCTTTATTCCCCAAACGATGGCCATACATTCTTTTTCCGTGGTGGAGTAATTCTTCTGCGGTCCCGTCAGCGTAGTGCTCGCATAACTTATCACCCTATCGTCTCCGTTCACCCTCTGTATCAATGCGGCGCCAAGTCCCTCGTTGGAAGCGTCGGTTTGTAGCGTAAATGGAAGAGCGAAGTCTGGACATGCTAGCACTGGTGCCTGCGTCAGTCGCTGTTTGAGGTCGGCGAACGCCCGCTCCTGCGGTTCGCTCCAGGTCCACTTCTGTGCCTTCTTGAGCAGGCGGGTTAATGGTGCCGCTACGGTGGAGAACGCTGGAATGAACTTCCGGTACCAACTGGCTATACCCAGGAACTGGCGGAGCTCCCGCACTTTGGTCGGTGGCGGTATCCTCTCGATGGCTTCTACTTTGGCCGGATCAGTGGATATGCCGTCAGCGGAAACGGTGTGTCCCAGGTACACCAGTTTTTCCTCGAAAAATTTGCATTTTTCCGGGTTTGGTCTGAGTTTTGCGATACGAAGTCTCCTAAACACTTCCTTCAGATTCTGCTTGTGCTCCTCAATGCTGCCTCCTAGGACAATGATGTCGTCAAGATATGCAAAGGCCCTGGATTCCATCTCTGGTCCAATAATCTGATCCAATAAACGTTGAAAAGTGGACGGGGCTGCGTGCAATCCGAACGGCAACACCTTAAATTGGAAAAGTCCTTTATTCGGTACGGTGAAGGCGGTTATCGGACGAGACTCGGGGGCGAGTGGGACCTGCCAGTACCCGTTCTTCAGGTCAATTGATGAGAAGTATTTAGAGCCTTTTAGTCGATCTAGGATGGCGTTTACCATGGGTAGGGGGTAGGCATCTTTTTGAGATACGGCGTTAACGGCGCGAAAATCGATGCAAAAGCGGTACTGCCCATTCTTCTTCCTCGTCAGGACCACCGGACTGCTCCATGGACTGTTGCTCGGTTCGATGACGTCCTCCTTGAGCATATTGTCCACTTCCTTGTGTATGATGTCCTGTATTGCCGGGTTTCGTGTTCGGTAGCGCTGTTTGATCGGTGTTGAATTCGTCAGACGGATGTGATGTGTAATCGCACTTGTAGGGCCCTTGAGATCGGCGAATCGTTCCATCTCGTCTTTGATGAACGTTTCGAGATTGTCCGAAGTGTCAGTAATTGCGCTTAGACCCCCGTTCGGTGTGTGCCCTGCGGTGGAAATTATTTTCCCTCGACTCCTCACCTGTAATTTCTCCAGGTCCAACACGAGTCGGTGTTGACGGATGAAATCCATCCCCAATACCACTGGCTCCGTCAGCGTTGCGAGTCGCAGACAATTCGCCGTAAACTTCTCATTTGCTGTCCTGAAGGATATCCGAAAGCACTCGTCAACTCGTTCCTCATGTCCGGTGGCGGTGCGAGCAAGCAGGACCGGTACTTTTGCAGGAACCATTCCGTGGTCTTGGCAGAATTTTGCTGTTTCCCCGTTGATGTAGGACCTCGCGGCCCCTGTGTCGATCAGGGCGACTACTTCACGACCCCGGATCTTCACACGCCATTTCAAACGGTCGTCGTTGGCGTTGGCGGACAGAGCGGGGATTGGCGTCGATCGGCGTCCTTTGTTCACTGGCGGCGACCCCGGTTCTGAGGATCCACCGGGGTTCCTTTTGCGGCGGCCTCCCCTTCGTTTCCCGGACGGGTGCACGGACAATTCCGTGTCATCACCCCTTGTTTCCCGCACCTGCTACAAAACAGCTTGGCTTCTCCTCGACATTCAGACCGGAAGTGCCCCTCCTGACCACATCTCCAGCAGACACCGCGCTTTTCGATTCGTTGCGCTTCCTGGTGCTGCACGGTGGAAATTCTGGAAGGGTCCCGTCTGCTGCGGTCGTTCCGTAAGCCTCTGTTTGTTCCGGCGGTGTTGTTTAACTCTCGCTGCAATCTCTCGTACTCTTGGACCTGCGGTATCAGATCGGTGACAGAGTGGATGGAGTTACGGCGGATGTAAACTCGGTATTCCGGCAGAAGATGTTTGTATATACAATCTAATTCTCTGTCGCTGGTGAAGTTTCCATGTCGTCGAATCAGCGTCTGGATGGCGACGATGAAATCACACCCGGATTCGCCCCTGCGCTGCATACGCCGGCTGATCTCGTTCTCGAGGTCTTCTCGATATTCGGAGGGGACGTAGAACAGCTTGAATTCCGTGAGGAAATCGTACCATTCCCGGAGCCGCGGTCTGACGTTCCGGTACCACAAAATCGCCTGTCCTTTGAGCATCTCAGGAAGTGCCCGCAGGAGGCGGTCGTCGGGAACGTCGTATTCTTCTGCTAGTTCGGTGACTCGTTCGATGAACGATATGGCGTCTCCTTTTCCGTCGAACGTTACGCCCCATTTCCTCACTTGGTGGGGATCTACGTGGGCAACGGTGGCTGTCGGCTGTATCAGCGGTGTCATCAACGGCTCAGACTGCGGCGGAAAACTTGGCTCGGCAACATATCCTTCACGGAGGAAGCGACTGAGGCGGCGTCGTAGTTCTTCCACGGTGCCTTCGGTGTCGATCCCGAATTTCTCCAGTTCCCTCGTGAGCTCGGTTTTCTTCAGGTTGTAGATCCAACCTACACGGGTGTCGGCTATTTCTAGGCCAACGGCGGCTTCTTTGGTCGGTGTGTCGTCTTTGGGTTTCGGCATTTTCGTTCTTCACCCTTTTGGGTCCCTGCTCGGGCGCCAAATTTGTAACGAGACTTTCCTCGTGGATTAGGTCTCGTTGGAGTTTTTTCTCCCGGGTCGCTTCAGTGGAGACGGAAAATCGCCAGGGCTTCTTGATGAAAACGTTTCCAGAACTAAATGATTTATTTCGGAAAATAATAATAAAAATTAACGGCGGTGATGGTGACGGTGACGGTGACGGTGACGGTGATGGTGACGGTGACTGTGACTGTGACGGTGGAAGGGCGGAGTCTGGAAGGCGCAGTACTCCGGGGTGGAGGAAGGACGGAGTCTGGAAGGCGCAGTACTCCGGGGTGGTGGAAGAAGGGAGAGGTCTGGAATTGGGCGCAGACCTCTTTAGGATAGGGTAGGGTGGACTGGTACCTCAAGCGTTGCCAGAGCTGGAAGGCGCAGTCATCCAGCAACTGATGTATACGGCTTCCGCAGTCGTATTTATAGGGCTCCTTTAAGCCCCACTCTAGTCGTGAGTAGGGTTGCGCTTGGTGGATGCGCTTGGTGGATGCGCCTGGTGGATGCGCCTGGTGGATGCGCCTGGTGGATGCGCCTGGTGGATGCGCCGTTGGGCGGGGTTGGGGGGGGGCATATGGAATTTTCCAAATTTTGCTTCGTTACAGTGGTAAGGGTTAGTTGGTGATGATTTACGGTAGCCGAAGTAATTTAGGTGAGTTTGGCATAGTTTGCTATGGTTACTAGCATTTTTTTGTAATTTAAAAGTGATTGGGTTTAGTTAGTTGTAGTAAGGGTTAGTTGGTGATGATTTAGAGTAGCCGAAGTAATTTAGGTGAGTGTGGCACAGTTTGTTATGATTTGTACACCTTTTTTTGTAATTTTAAGATGATATGGTTTGGTTTGTTGTGGTAAGGGATAGTTGGGGGTGATTTACGGTAGCCGAAGTAATTTAGGTGATTCTGGTATAGTTAGTTATGATTTTTAGCATTTTTTTGTAATTTTAAAGTGATTGGGCTTAGTTTGTTGCTGTAAAATGTAGTTGGGGGTAATTTTTGATAGCCGAAATAATTTAGGTGAGTTTGGCATAGTTTGCTATGGTTAGTAGCATTTTTTTGTAATTTAAAAGTGATTGGGTTTAGTTTGTTGTGGTAATTTTAAGATGATATGGTTTGGTTTGTTGTGGTAAGGGATAGTTGGGGGTGATTTACGGTAGCCAAAGTAATTTAGGTGATTCTGGTATAGTTTGTTAATGATTTTTAGCATTTTTTGTAATTTTAAAGTGATTGGGCTTAATTTGTTGCTGTAAAGTGTAGTTGGGGGTGATTTTAGATAGCCGAAGTAATTTAGGTGAGTTTGGCATAGTTTGCTATGGTTAGTAGCATTTTTTTGTAATTTAAAAGTGATTGGGTTTAGTTTGTTGTGGTAAGGGTTAGTTGGTGATGATTTAGAGTAGCCGAATTAATTTAGGTGAGTCTGGCATAGTTTGTTATGATTTGTACACCTTTTTTTGTAATTTTAAGCAGATATAGTTTGGTTTGTTGTGGTAAGGGATAGTTGGGGGTGATTTACGGTAGCCGAAGTAATTTAGGTGATTCTGGTATAGTCTGGTTTAGCATTTTTTTGTAATTTTAAAGTGATTGGGCTTAGTTTGTTGCTGTAAAGTGTAGTTGGGAGTGATTTTTGATAGCCGAAGTAATTTAGGTGAATTTGGCATAGTTTGCTATGGTTAGTAGCATTTTTTTGTAATTTAATAGTGATTGGGTTTATTTTGTTGTGGTAAGAGTTAGTTGGTGATGATTTAGGGTAGCCGAAGTAATTTAGGTGAGTCTGGAAGAGTTTGTTATGATTTGTACACCTTTTTTTGTAATTTTAAGATGATATGGTTTGGTTTGTTGTGGTAAGGGATAGTTGGGGGTGATTTACGGTAGCCGAAGTAATTAAGGTGTTTCTGGTATAGTTATTATGATTTTTAGCAATTTTTTGTAATTTTAAAGTGATTGGGCTTAGTTTGTTGCTGTAAAGTGTAGTTGGGTGTGATTTTTAAGAGCCGAAGTAATTTAGGTGAGTTTGGCATAGTTTGCTATGGTTAGTAGCATTTTTTTTGTAATTTAAAAGTGATTGGGTTTAGTTTGTTGTGGTAAGGGGTAGTTGGTGATGACTTAGAGTAGCCGAAGTAATTTAGGTGAGTCTGGCATAGTTTGTTATGATTTGTACACCTTTTTTTGTAATTTTAAGATGATATGGTTTGGTTTGTTGTGGTAAGGGATAGTTGGGGGTGATTTACGGTAACCGAAGTAATTTAGGTGATTCTGGTATAGTTTGTTATGATTTTTAGAATTTTTTTGTAATTTTAAAGTGATTGGGCTTAGTTTGTTGCTGTAAATTGTAGTTGGGGGCGATTTTTCATAGCCGAAGTAATTTAGGTGAGTTTGGCATAGTTTGCTATGGTTAGTAGCATTTTTTTGTAATTTAAAAGTGATTGGGTTTAGTTTGTTGTGGTAAGGGTTAGCTGGTGATGATTTAGAGTAGCCGAAGTAATTTAGGTGAGTCTGGCATAATTTGTTATGATTTGCACACCTTTTTTTGTAATTTTAAGATGATATGGCTTGGTTTGTTGTGGTAAGGAATAGTTGGGGGTGATTTACGGTAGCCAAAGTAATTTAGGTAATTCTGGTATAGTTTGTTATGATTTTTAGCATTTTTTTGTAATTTTAAAGTGATTGGGCTTAATTTGTTGCTGTAAAGTGTAGTTGGCGGTGATTTTTGATAGCCGAAGTAATTTAGGTGAGTTTGGCATAGTTTGCTATGGTTAGTAGATTTTTTTTGTAATTTAAAATTGATTGGGTTTAGTTTGTTGTGGTAAGGGTTAGTTGGTGATGATTTAGAGTAGCCGAAGTAATTTAGGTGAGTCTGGCATAATTTGTTATGATTTGCACACCTTTTTTTGTAATTTTAAGATGATATGGTTTGGTTTGTTGTGGTAAGGGATAGTTGGGGGTGATTTACGGTAGCCGAAGTAATTTAGGTGAATCTGGTATAGTTTGTAATGATTTTTAGCATTTTTTTGTAATTTTAAAGTGATTGGGCTTAGTTTGTTGCTGTAAAGTGTAGTTGGGGTTGATTTTTGATAGCCGAAGTAATTTAGGTGAGTTTGGCATAGTTTTCTATGGTTAGTAGCATTTTTTTGTAATTTAAAAGTGATTGGATTTAGTTTGTTGTGGTAAGGGTTAGTTATTGATGATTTAGTGTAGCCGAAGTAATTTAGGTGAGTCTGGCATAGTTTGTTATGATTTGTACACCTTTTTTTGTAATTTTAAGATGATATGGTTTGGTTTGTTGTGGCAAGGGATAGTTGGGGGTGATTTACGGTAGCCGAAGTAATTCAAGTGATTCTGGTATAGTTTGTTATGATTTTTAGCATTTTTTTGTAATTTTAAAGTGATTGGGCTTAGTTTGTTGCTGTAAAGTGTAGTTGGGGGTGATTTTTGATAGCCGAAGTAATTTAGGTGAGTTTGGCATAGTTTGCTAAGGTTAGTAGCATTTTTTTGTAATTTAAAAGTGATTGGGTTTAGTTTGTTGTGGTAAGGGTTATTTGGTGATGATTTAGAGTAGCCGAAGTAATTTAGTTGGTTATGATTTGTACACCTTTTTTTGTAATTTTAAGATGATATGGTTTGGTTTGTTGTGGTAAGGGATAGTTGGGGGTGATTTACGGTAGCCGAAGTAATTTAGGTGATTCTGGTATAGTTAGTTATGATTTTTAGCATATTTTTGTAATTTTAAAGTGATTGGGCTTAGTTTGTTGCTGTAAAGTGTAGTTGGGGGTGATTTTTGATAACCGCAATAATTTAGGTGAGTTTGGCATAGTTTGCTATGGTTAGTAGCATTTTTTTGTAACTTAAAAGTGATTGGGTTTAGTTTGTTGTGGTAATTTTAAGATGATATGGTTTGGTTTGTTGTGGTAAGGGATAGTTGGGGGTGATTTACGGTAGCCAAAGGAATTTAGGTGATTCTGGTATAGTTTGTTAATGATTTTTAGCATTTTTTTGTAATTTTAAAGTGATTGGGTTTAGTTTGTTGCTGTAAAGTGTAGTTGGGGGTGATTTTTGATAGCCGAAGTAATTTAGGTGAGTTTGGCATAGTTTGCTATGGTTAGTAGCATTTTTTTGTAATTTAAAAGTGATTGGGTTTAGTTTGTTGTGGTAAGGGTTAGTTGGTGATGATTTAGATTAGCCGAAGTAATTTAGGTGAGTCTGGCACAGTTTGTTATGATTTGTACACCTTTTTTTGTAATTTTAAGATGATATGGTTTGGTTTGTTGTGGTAAGGGATAGTTGGGGGTGATTTACGGTAGCCGAAGTAATTTAGGTGATTCTGGTATAGTTAGTTATGATTTTTAGCATTTTTTTGTAATTTTAAAGTGATTGGGCTTAGTTTGTTGCTGTAAAGTGTAGTTGGGGGTGATTTTTGATAGCCGAAATAATTTAGGTGAGTTTGGCATAGTTTGCTATGGTTAGTAGCATTTTTTTGTAATTTAAAAGTGATTGGGTTTAGTTTGTTGTGGTAATTTTAAGATGATATGGTTTGGTTTGTTGTGGTAAGGGATAGTTGGGGGTGATTTACGGTAGCCAAAGTAATTTAAGTGATTCTGGTATAGTTTGTTAATGATTTTTAGCATTTTTTTGTAATTTTAAAGTGATTGGGCTTAATTTGTTGCTGTAAAGTGTAGTTGGGGGTGATTTTAGATAGCCGAAGTAATTTAGGTGAGTTTGGCATAGTTTGCTATGGTTAGTAGAATTTTTTTGTAATTTAAAATTGATTGGGTTTAGTTTGTTGTGGTAAGGGTTAGTTGGTGATGATTTAAAGTAGCCGAAGTAATTTAGGTGAGTCTGGCATAATTTGTTATGATTTGTAGAGCTTTTTTTGTAATTTTAAGATGATATGGTTTGGTTTGTTGTGGTAAGGGATAGTTGGGGGTGATTTACGGTAGCCGAAGTAATTTAGGTGAATCTGGTATAGTTTGTAATGATTTTTAGCATTTTTTTGTAATTTTAAAGCGATTGGGCTTAGTTTGTTGCTGTAAAGTGTAGTTGGGGGGTGATTTTTGATAGCCGAAGTAATTTAGGTGAGTTTGGCATAGTTTGATATCGTTATTGCATTTTTTTGGAATTTAAACGTGATTGTGTTTAGTTTGTTGTGGTAAGGGTTAGTTGGTGATGATTTAGAGTAGCCGAATTAATTTAGGTGAGTCTGGCGTAGTTTGTTATGATTTGTAGACATTTTTTTGTAATTTTAAGATGATATGGTTTGGTTTGTTGTAATAAGGGATAGTTGGGGGTGATTTACGGTAGCCGAAGTAATTTAGGTGATTCTGGTATAGCTTGTTATGATTTTTAGCATTTTTTGTAATTTTAAAGTGATTGGGCTTAGTTTGTTGCTGTAAAGTGTAGTTGGGGGTGATTTTTGATAGCCGAAGTAATTTAGGTGAGTTTGGCATAATTTGCTATGGTTAGTAGCATTATTTTGTAATTTAAAAGTGATTGGGTTTAGTTTGTTGTGGTAAGGGTTAGTTGGTGATGATTTAGAGTAGCCGAAGTAATTTAGGTGGGTCTGGCATAGTTTGTTATGATTTGTACACTTATTTTTGTAATTTTAGGATGATATGGTTTGGTTTGTTGTGGTAAGGGATAGTTGGGGGTGATTTACGGTAGCCAAAGTAATTTAGGTGATTCTGGTATAGTTTGTTATGATTTTTTTGTAATTTTAAAGTGATTGGGCTTAGTTTGTTGCTGTAAAGTGTAGTTGGGGGTGATTTTTGATAGCCGAAGTAATTTAGGTGAGTTTGGCATAGTTTGCTATGGTTAGTATCATTTTTTTGTAATTTAAAAGTGATTGCGTTTAGTTTGTTGTGGTAAGGGTTAGTTGGTGTTGATTTAGAGTAGCCGAAGTAATTTAGGTGAGTCTGGAAGAGTTTGTTATGATTTGTACACCTTTTTTTGTAATTTTAAGATGATATGGTTTGGTTTGTTGTGGTAAGGGATAGTTGGGGGTGATTTACGGTAGCCGAAGTAATTAAGGTGATTCTGGAATAGTTATTATGATTTTTAGCATTTTTTTGTAATTTTAAAGTGATTGGGCTTAGTTTGTTGCTGTAAAGTGTAGTTGGGTGTGATTTTTGATAGCCGAAGTAATTTAGGTGAGTTTGGCATAGTTTGCTATGGTTAGTAGCATTTTTTTTGTAATTTAAAAGTGATTGGGTTTAGTTTGTTGTGGTAAGGGTTAGTTGGTGATGACTTAGAGTAGCCAAAGTAATTTAGGTGAGTCTGGCATAGTTTGTTATGATTTGTACACCTTTTTTTGTAATTTTAAGATGATATGGTTTGGTCTGTTGTGGTAAGGGATAGTTGGGGGTGATATACGGTAACCGAAGTAATTTAGGTGATTCTGGTATAGTTTGTTATGATTTTTAGCATTTTTTTGTAATTTTAAAGTGATTGGGCTTAGTTTGTTGCTGTAAATTGTAGTTGGGGGCGATTTTTTATAGCCGAAGTAATTTAGGTGAGTTTGGCATAGTTTGCTATGGTTAGTAGCATTTTTTTGTAATTTAAAAGTGATTGGGTTTAGTTTGTTGTGGTAAGGGTTAGCTGGTGATGATTTAGAGTAGCCGAAGTAATTTAGGTGAGTCTGGCATAATTTGTTATAATTTGCACACCTTTTTTTGTAATTTTAAGATGATATGGTTTGGTTTGTTGTGGTAAGGAATAGTTGGGGGTGATTTACGGTAGCCAAAGTAATTTAGGTGATTCTGGTATAGTTTGTTATGATTTTTAGCATTTTATTGTAATTTTAAAGTGATTGGGCTTAATTTGTTGCTGTAAAGTGTAGTTGGCGGTGATTTTTGATAGCCGAAGTAATTTAGGTGAGTTTGGCATAGTTTGCTATAGTTAGTAGATTTTTTTTGTAATTTAAAATTGATTGGGTTTAGTTTGTTGTGGTAAGGGTTAGTTGGTGATGATTTAGAGTAGCCGAAGTAATTTAGGTGAGTCTGGCATAATTTGTTATGATTTGCACACCTTTTTTTGTAATTTTAAGATGATATGGTTTGGTTTGTTGTGGTAAGGGATAGCTGGGGGTGATTTACGGTAGCCGAAGTAATTTAGGTGAATCTGGTATAGTTTGTAATGATTTTTAGCATTTTTTTGTAATTTTAAAGTGATTGGGCTTAGTTTGTTGCTGTAAAGTGTAGTTGGGGGTGATTTTTGATAGCCGAAGTAATTTAGGTGAGTTTGGCATAGTTTGCTATGGTTAGTAGCATTTTTTTGTAATTTAAAAGTGATTGGGTTTAGTTTGTTGTGGTAAGGGTTAGTTGGTGATGATTTAGTGTAGCCGAATTAATTTAGGTGAGTCTGGCGTAGTTTGTTATGATTTGTAGACCTTTTTTTGTAATTTTAAGATGATATGGTTTGGTTTGTTGTAATAAGGGATAGTTGGGGGTGATTTACGGTAGCCGAAGTAATTTAGGTGATTCTGGTATAGTTTGTTATGATTTTTAGCATTTTTTGTAATTTTAAAGTGATTGGGCTTAGTTTGTTGCTGTAAAGTGTAGTTGGGGGTGATTTTTGATAGCCGAAGTAATTTAGGTGAGTTTGGCATAGTTTGCTAAGGTTAGTAGCATTTTTTTGTAATTTAAAAGTGATTGGGTTTAGTTTGTTGTGGTAAGGGTTAGTTGGTGATGATTTAGAGTAGCCGAAGTAATTTAGTTTGTTATGATTTGTACACCTTTTTTTGTAATTTTAAGATGATATGGTTTGGTTTGTTGTGGTAAGGGATAGTTGGGGGTGATTTACGGTAGCCAAAGTAATTTAGGTGATTCTGGTATAGTTTGTTATGATTTTTTTGTAATTTTAAAGTGATTGGGCTTAGTTTGTTGCTGTAAAGTGTAGTTGGGGGTGATTTTTGATAGCCGAAGTAATTTAGGTGAGTTTGGCATAGTTTGCTAAGGTTAGTAGCATTTTTTTGTAATTTAAAAGTGATTGGGTTTAGTTTGTTGTGGTAAGGGTTAGTTGGTGATGATTTAGAGTAGCCGAAGTAATTTAGTTTGTTATGATTTGTACACCTTTTTTTGTAATTTTAAGATGATATGGTTTGGTTTGTTGTGGTAAGGGATAGTTGGGGGTGATTTACGGTAACCGAAGTAATTTAGGTGATTCTGGTATAGTTTGTTATGATTTTTAGCATTTTTTTGTAATTTTAAAGTGATTGGGCTTAGTTTGTTGCTGTAAATTGTAGTTGGGGGCGATTTTTCATAGCCGAAGTAATTTAGGTGAGTTTGGCATAGTTTGCTATGGTTAGTAGCATTTTTTTGTAATTTAAAAGTGATTGGGTTTAGTTTGTTGTGGTAAGGGTTAGTTGGTGATGACTTAGAGTAGCCGAAGTAATTTAGGTGAGTCTGGCATAGTTTGTTATGATTTGTACACCTTTTTTTGTAATTTTAAGATGATATGGTTTGGTTTGTTGTGGTAAGGGATAGTTGGGGGTGATTTACGGTAACCGAAGTAATTTAGGTGATTCTGGTATAGTTTGTTATGATTTTTAGCATTTTTTTGTAATTTTAAAGTGATTGGGCTTAGTTTGTTGCTGTAAATTGTAGTTGGGGGCGATTTTTCATAGCCGAAGTAATTTAGGTGAGTTTGGCATAGTTTGCTATGGTTAGTATCATTTTTTTGTAATTTAAAAGTGATTGCGTTTAGTTTGTTGTGGTAAAGGTTAGTTGGTGTTGATTTAGAGTAGCCGAAGTAATTTAGGTGAGTCTGGCATAGTTTGTTATGATTTGTACACCTTTTTTTGTAATTTTAAGATGATATGGTTTGGTTTGTTGTGGTAAGGAATAGTTGGGGGTGATTTACGGTAGCCGAAGTAATTTAGGTGATTCTGGTATAGTTTGTTATGATTTTTAAAATTTTTTTGTAATTTTAAAGTGATTGGGCTTAGTTTGTTGCTGTAAAGTGTAGTTGGGGGTGATTTTTGATAGCCGAAGTAATTTAGGTGAGTTTGGCATAGTTTGCTATGGTTAGTAGAATTTTTTTGTAATTTAAAAGTGATTGGGTTTATTTTGTTGTGGTAAGAGTTAGTTGGTGATGATTTAGGGTAGCCGAAGTAATTTAGGTGAGTCTGGAAGAGTTTGTTATGATTTGTACACCTTTTTTTGTAATTTTAAGATGATATGGTTTGGTTTGTTGTGGTAAGGGATAGTTGGGGGTGATTTACGGTAGCCGAAGTAATTAAGGTGATTCTGGTATAGTTATTATGATTTTTAGCATTTTTTTGTAATTTTAAAGTGATTGGGCTTAGTTTGTTGCTGTAAAGTGTAGTTGGGTGTGATTTTTGATAGCCGAAGTAATTTAGGTGAGTTTGGCATAGTTTGCTATGGTTAGTAGCATTTTTTTTGTAATTTAAAAGTGATTGGGTTTAGTTTGTTGTGGTAAGGGTTAGTTGGTGATAACTTAGAGTAGCCGAAGTAATTTAGGTGAGTCTGGCATAGTTTGTTATGATTTGTACACCTTTTTTTGTAATTTTAAGATGATATGGTTTGGTTTGTTGTGGTAAGGGATAATTGGGGGTGATTTACGGTAACCGAAGTAATTTAGGTGATTCTGGTATAGTTTGTTATGATTTTTAGCATTTTTTTGTAATTTTAAAGTGATTGGGTTTAGTTTGTTGCTGTAAATTGTAGTTGGGAGCGATTTTCCATAGCCGAAGTAATTTAGGTGAGTTTGGCATAGTTTGCTATGGTTAGTAGCATTTTTTTGTAATTTAAAAGTGATTGGGTTTAGTTTGTTGTGGTAAGGGTTAGTTGGTGATGATTTAGAGTAGCCGAAGTAATTTAGGTGAGTCTGGCATAGTTTGTTATGATTTGTACACCTTTTTTTGTAATTTTAAGCAGATATGGTTTGGTTTGTTGTGGTAAGGGATAGTTGGGGGTGATTTACGGTAACCGAAGTAATTTAGGTGATTCTGGTATAGTTTGTTATGATTTTTAGCATTTTTTTGTAATTTTAAAGTGATTGGGTTTAGTTTGTTGCTGTAAATTGTAGTTGGGGGCGATTTTTGATAGCCGAAGTAATTTAGGTGAGTTTGGCATAGTTTGCTATGGTTAGTAGCATTTTTTTGTAATTTAAAAGTGATTGGGTTTAGTTTGTTGTGGTAAGGGTTAGTTGGTGATGATTTAGAGTAGCCGAAGTAATTTAGGTGAGTCTGGCATAGTTTGTTATGATTTGTACACCTTTTTTTGTAATTTTCAGCAGATATGGTTTGGTTTGTTGTGGTAAGGGATAGTTGGGGGTGATTTACGGTAGCCGAAGTAATTTAGGTGATTCTGGTATAGTTTGTTATGATTTTTAGCATTTTTTTGTAATTTTAAAGTGATTGGGCTTAGTTTGTTGCTGTAAAGTGTAGTTGGGGGTGATTTTTGATAGCCGAAGTAATTTAGGTGAGTTTGGCATAGTTTGCTATGGTTAGTAGCATTTTTTTGTAATATTAAAAGAGATTGGGTTTAGTTTGTTGTGGTAAGGTTTAGTTGGTGATGATTTAGTGTAGCCGAAGTAATTTAGGTGAGTCTGGCATAGTTTGCTATGATTTGTACACCTTTTCTTGATATTTTAAGATGATATGGTTTGGTTTGTTGTGGTAAGGGACAGTTGGGGGAGATTTACGGTTGTCGAAGTAATTTAGGTGATTCTGGTATAGTTTGTTATGATTTTTAGCATTTTTTTGTAATTTTAAAGTGATTGGGCTTAGTTTGTTGCTGTAAAGTGTAGTTGGGGATGATTTTTGTTAGCCGAAGTAATTTAGATGAGTTTGGCATAGTTTGCTATGGTTAGTAGCATGTTTTTGTAATTTAAAGTGGTTGGGTTTAGTTTCTTGTGGTAAGGGATAGTTGGTGATGATTTGGAGTAGCCGAAGTAATTTATTTGAGTCTGGCATAGTTTGTTATGATTTGTACACCTTTTTTTGTAATTTTAAGATGATATGGTTTGGTTTGTTGTGGTAAGGGACAGTTGGGGGAGATTTACGGTAGCCGAAGTAATTTAGGTGATTCTGGTATAGTTTGTTATGATTTTTAGAATTTTTTTGTAATTTTAAAGTGATTGGGCTTAGTTTGTTGCTGTAAAGTGTAGTTGGGGGTGATTTTTGATAGCCGAAGTAATTTAGGTGAGTTTGGCATAGTTTGCTATGGTTAGTAGCATTTTTTTGTAATATTAAAAGTGATTGGGTTTAGTTTGTTGTGGTAAGGTTTAGTTGGTGATGATATAGTGTAGCCGAAGTAATTTAGGTGAGTCTGGCATAGTTTGTTATGATTTGTACACCTTTTTTGTAATTTAAAGATGATATGGTTTGGTTTGTTGTGGCAAGGGATAGTTGGGGGTGATTTACGGTAGCCGAAGTAATTCAGGTGATTCTGGTATAGTTTGTTATGATTTTTAGCATTTTTTTGTAATTTTAAAGTGATTGGGCTTAGTTTGTTGCTGTAAAGTGTAGTTGGGGGTGATTTTTGATAGCCGAAGTAATTTAGGTGAGTTGGCATAGTTTGCTATGGTTAGTAGAATTTTTTTGTAATTTAAAAGTGATTGGGTTTATTTTGTTGTGGTAAGAGATAGTTGGTGATGATTTAGGGTAGCCGAAGTAATTTAGGTGAGTCTGGAAGAGTTTGTTATGATTTGTACACCTTTTTTTGTAATTTTAAGATGATATGGTTTGGTTTGTTGTGGTAAGGGATAGTTGGGGGTGATTTACGGTAGCCGAAGTAATTAAGGTGATTCTGGTATAGTTATTATGATTTTTAGCATTTTTTTGTAATTTTAAAGTGATTGGGCTTAGTTTGTTGCTGTAAAGTGTAGTTGGGGGTGATTTTTGATAGCCGAAGTAATTTAGGTGAGTTTGGCATAGTTTGCTAAGGTTAGTAGCATTTTTTTGTAATTTAAAAGTGATTGGGTTTAGTTTGTTGTGGTAAGGGTTAGTTGGTGATGATTTAGAGTAGCCGAAATAATTTAGTTTGTTATGATTTGTACACCTTTTTTTGTAATTTTAAGATGATATGGTTTGGTTTGTTGTGGTAAGGGATAGTTGGGGGTGATTTACGGTAGCCGAAGTAATTTAGGTGATCTATATATATAAAGCGAAGTGTCCTCACTGACACACTCATTCATCTACACACTGATTCATAATCAACCCACAGCCCAAACCGTGAGGCCTGGAAACTTGAAATTTTAGACACGGGTGTATCATGTGCCGAAAGTGAACGCTAAGAAGGGATTTTGCGAAATTCGGCCCGGTTCCTTTCTAATTCAATAAAAACCGGCTAAAATAAACAAAAAATGATCGGATCGCGGAGACCGTGTTTATGTTAGAAGCACGTATCTAGCCAAAACAACTTCGACGACGGGCGACCTGTTTACATTAAAAGCAATTATTTAACCTAAACAATTTCAACGTCGAGTTTCTGCTTTTGTGACCAAATTTTTACCGTACCTAGCGAGGCCGCGGATATATCAATTATAATCTTGATTTCAATTATAATGTCGATCCGTGACTCAATTAAAAATTACAAAACCACTCCAAATTTAATCCGTCTACATTAAACATCCTCAAATATCTCTTACCATTGCAAACTTTACCAATTCAACCCCAAAAAGTTCCCGAACTACGCCAAACTGACACAAATTAGATCCGTTATCTTAAATCATCCCTTACCACCCTTTAGCAACCCCAAGTAACTCCAATCACTTTAAAATAAAACAAAATGACACAAATCATAGCAAACTATGCCTAACTCACCTAAATTACTTCGGCTACCATAAATCACCCCCAACCACCCCTTACAACCCCAAAATAAGCCCAATCACTTTAAAATTACAAAATATTCTACAAACCATAGCAAACTATGCCAAACTCACTTAAATTACTTCGGCTACCATAAATCACCCCCAACTACCCCTTACCAACCACAAACTAAACCCAATCACTTTAAAATTACAAAAAATGCTATAAACCATAGCAAACTATGCCAAACTCACTTAAATTGCTTCGGCTATCATAAATCACCCCCAACTACCCCTTACCACCCCAAAATAAGCCCAATTACTTTAAAATTATAAAAAATTATACAAACCATAGCAAACTATGTCAAACTCACCTAAATTACTTCGGCTACCATAAATCACCCCCAACTACCCCTTACAACCCCAAAATAAGCCCAATCACTTTCAGATTACAAAAAATGTTACAAGCCATATCAAACTATGCCAAACTCATCTAAATTACTTCGGCTTCCATAAATCACCCCCAACTACCCCTTACCTCCCCAAAATAGGCTCAATCACTTTAAAATTAAAAAAAAATTCTACAAACCGTAGCAAACTATGCCAAACTCCCCTAAATTACTTCGGCTACCATAAATCACCCCGAACTACCCCTTACAACCCCAAAATAAACCCAATCACTTTAAAATTACAAAATATTCTACAAATCATAGCAAACTATGCCTAACTCACCTAAATTACTTCGGCTACCATAAATCACCCCCAACTACCCCTTACCACCCCAAAATAAGCCCAATCACTTTAAAATTACAAAAAATGCTACAAACCATAGCAAACTATGCCAAACTCACTTAAATTACTTCGGCTATCATAAATCACCCCCAACTACCCCTTACCGTCCCAAAATAAGCCCAATTACTTTAAAATTACAAAAAAAATACAAACCATAACAAACTATGTCAAACTCACCTAAATTACTTCGGCTACCATAAATCACCCCCAACTACCCCTTACGACTCCAAAATTAGCCCAATCACTTTAAAATTACGAAAAATGCTACAAACCATAGCAAACTATCTCAAACTCACCTGAATTACTTCGGCTACCATAAATCACCCCCAACTACCCCTTACCACCCCAAACTAAGCCCAATCAATTTAAAATTACAAAAAATTCTACAAACCATAGCAAACTATTCCAAACTCACCTAAATTACTTCGGCTACCATAAATCACCCCCAACTACCCCTTACCACCCCAAAATAAGCCCAATTACTTTAAAATTACAAAAATTATAGAAACCATAGCAAACTATGTCAAACTCACCTAAATTATTTCGGCTACCATAAATCACCCCCAACTAACCCTTACCGCCCCAAAATTAGCCCAATCACTTTAAAATTACAAAAAAATTCTACAAACCGTAGCAAACTATGCCAAACTCCCCTAAATTACTTCGGCTACCATAAATCACCCCGAACTACCCCTTGCAACCCCAAAATAAGTCCAATCACTTTAAAATTACAAAAAATGCTACAAACCATAGCAAACTATGCCAAACTCACTTAAATTACTTCGGCTATCATAAATCACCCCCAACTACCCCTTACCACCCCAAAATAAGCCCAATCACTTTAAAATTACAAAATATTCTACAAACCATAGCAAACTATGCCAAACTCACTAAAATTACTTCGGCTACCATAAATCACCCCCAACTACCCCTTACCAACCACAAACTAAACCCAATCACTTTAAAATTACAAAAAATGCTATAAACCATAGCAAACTATGCCAAACTCACTTAAATTACTTCGGCTATCATAAATCACCCCCAACTACCCCTTACCACCCCAAAATAAGCCCAATTACTTTAAAATTATAAAAAATTATACAAACCATAGCAAAATATGTCAAACTCACCTAAATTACTTCGGCTACCATAAATCACCCCCAACTACCACTTACAACCCCAAAATAAGCCCAATCACTTTCAGATTACAAAAAATGTTACAAGCCATATCAAACTATGCCAAACTCATCTAAATTACTTCGGCTTCCATAAATCACCCCCAACTACCCCTTACCTCCCCTAAATAGGCTCAATCACTTTAAAATTAAAAAAAAATTCTACAAACCGTAGCAAACTATGCCAAACTCCCCTAAATTACTTCGGCTACCATAAATCACCCCGAACTACCCCTTACAACCCCAAAATAAACCCAATCACTTTAAAATTACAAAATATTCTACAAATCATAGCAAACTATGCCTAACTCACCTAAATTACTTCGGCTACCATAAATCACCCCCAACTACCCCTTACCACCCCAAAATAAGCCCAATCACTTTAAAATTACAAAAAATGCTACAAACCATAGCAAACTATGCCAAACTCACTTAAATTACTTCGGCTACCATAAATCACCCCCAACTACCCCTTACCAACCACAAACTAAACCCAATCACTTTAAAATTACAAAAAATGCTACAAACCATAGCAAACTATGCCAAACTCACTTAAATTACTTCGGCTATCATAAATCACCCCCAACTACCCCTTACCGCCCCAAAATAAGCCCAATTACTTTAAAATTACAAAAAAAAATACAAACCATAACAAACTATGTCAAACTCACCTAAATTACTTCGGCTACCATAAATCACCCCCAACTACCCCTTACGACTCCAAAATTAGCCCAATCACTTTAAAATTACGAAAAATGCTACAAACCATAGCAAACTATCTCAAACTCACCTGAATTACTTCGGCTACCATAAATCACCCCCAACTACCCCTTACCACCCCAAACTAAGCCCAATCAATTTAAAATTACAAAAAATTCTACAAACCATAGCAAACTATTCCAAACTCACCTAAATTACTTCGGCTACCATAAATCACCCCCAACTACCCCTTACCACCCCAAAATAAGCCCAATTACTTTAAAATTACAAAAATTATAGAAACCATAGCAAACTATGTCAAACTCACCTAAATTATTTCGGCTACCATAAATCACCCCCAACTAACCCTTACCGCCCCAAAATTAGCCCAATCACTTTAAAATTACAAAAAAATTCTACAAACCGTAGCAAACTATGCCAAACTCCCCTAAATTACTTCGGCTACCATAAATCACCCCGAACTACCCCTTGCAACCCCAAAATAAGTCCAATCACTTTAAAATTACAAAAAATGCTACAAACCATAGCAAACTATGCCAAACTCACTTAAATTACTTCGGCTATCATAAATCACCCCCAACTACCCCTTACCACCCCAAAATAAGCCCAATTACTTTAAAATTACAAAAAATTATACAAACCATAGCAAACTATGTCAAACTCACCTAAATTACTTCGGCTACCATAAATCACCCCCAACTACCTCTTACAACACCAAAATAAGCCCAATCACTTTAAAATTACAAAAAATTTTACAAGCCATATCAAACTATGCCAAACTCATCTAAATTACTTCGGCTTCCATAAATCACCCCCAACTACCCCTTACCACACCAAATTAGGCTCAATCACTTTAAAATTACAAAAAAATTCTACAAACCGTAGCAAACTATGCCAAACTCCCCTAAATTACTTCGGCTACCATAAATCACCCCGAAATACCCCTTACAACCCCAAAATAAGACCAATCACTTTAAAATTACAAAAAATGCTACAAACCATAGCAAACTATGCTATACTCACTTAAATTACTTCGGCTACCATAAATCACCCCCGACTACCCCTTACCACCCCAAAATAAGCCCAATCACTTTAAAATTACAAAAAATGTTACATACCATAGCAAACTATGTCAAACTCACTTAAAATACTTCGGCTACCATAAATCAACCCCAACTACCCCTTACCACCCCAAAATAAGCCCAATCACTTTAAAATTACAAAAAATGCTCCAAACCATAGCAAACTATCTCAAACTCACCTAAATTACTTCGACTACCATAAATCACCCCCAACTACCCCTTACCACTTCAAACTAAGCCCAATCACTTTAAAATTACAAAAAATGCTACAAACCATAGCAAACTATGTCAAACTCACTTAAATTACTTCGGCTACCATAAATCACACCCAACTACCCCTTACCACCTCAAACTAAGCCCAATCACTTTAAAATTACAAAAAATGCTACAAACCATAGCAAACTATGTCAAACTCACTTAAATTACTTCGGTTACCATAAATCACCCCCAACTACCCCTTACCACCCCAAAATAAGCCCAATCGCTTTAAAATTACAAAAAATGCTGCAAATCATGTCAAACTCACCTAAATGACTTCGGCTACCATAAATTACCCCCAACTGCCCCTTACCACCCCAAAATAAGCCCAATTACTTTAAAATTACAAAAATTATACAAACCATAGCAAACTATGTCAAACTCACCTAAATTACTTCGGCTACCATAAATCACCCCCAACTACCCCTTACCGCCCCAAAATTAGCCTAATCACTTTAAAATTACAAAAAATGCTACAAAACATAGCAAGCTATGCCAAACTCACTTAAATTACTTCGGCTACCATAAATGAATAATCATTTTCAATCAAAATCTTCTATTTGGTTGTCATTTATAAATGCCTTATCGTATTAAATCATAAAATATTAATAAATATCTGCACATAAAATATATTGTTTCGTCTAATAGACGTTATTCTGAATATTAAATATGCTGATACCTATTTTGATTCTCTTCCACCTTCCAATAAATATTTGTTCCAGTTGAGATGCAAACATAAACGTATTTCTGAATTGCAACACGCTGACGGGGCAAGCCCTACCTTCTCAACATACGTGCATTTGTATAAACAGCTCTATGGTTTTTAACTTTAAAGAGGTATCAAGGCGGTGTAAGCGCTAGATTTTCGTAAAAATATCTGAAAAATTCGAAATTCTGCAATTGAATTACAGAACTATCTTTGTGTTCGATAGTAAATTTATACTTGTAGTGGTACTGCCAACCCTGCCACCCCTAACGAGCCCCTTGCTGAGTACTCTCCTTTCAGGGAAACTTTATAAATCAACGGCAAAATAATTTACGGCGCCTGAATGTGAAAATATCACTGTGTAATAAGTTCAGACTGACATGGAACACTTGAAATTTCGATATTTGTTTGTAATTCGTCACAGGTCCATGAAGGAATGCATGTTAATGCAAACAAGTGTTAGTTTGTTGGAGAGACCGAATAAGATTTTTAACATTCCCGTCAAAATATGTATTTATTTACTTTAGAATGTTAATTTTTTAAATTCATTTCATGAAAATTATGACGGGCCATACGAGTACACCTGTGCGAGTATTATTTGGTACTTACAAATTAATCTCTTTTGTTATCCAAATTGTTTTCATACGCACTAGGCACGTGCACCTCATATAATTGTGAAAATTGCTGCTTCAGCGTCTGAAACGCTGGTACTCAACGTCGCCAAGGTCTCCGGCCGAAATCCGAAATTTTCACTGACATCATACGCTTATGTATTGTGTGCTTATACACGATTTACACTATTTATTTTACGTACATTGTGTTCATTATTGTTCTGCATTATTTATAGCTAAGATGGAGCAGTTTGAAAATCTAGTAGTAAGCGGAGTACAAATACCACCACGTATAATTCCTGTGAAAAGTGATGGAAATAGTCTTTTTTACTATTTTTCCTATTGCATTTTTAATACCGGAAATAGAGCTCAAGAGGTTCGCACTTTAATTGTTCATTTTAAAATTACCAAAATTTCTGTGAAATTTACCTAAATACGCTAAACACCGCAAACATAACGTACCATTCCAAACTACCCCCAAAAGTCATACACTTACCTATCAAAACTACCCCAGGTCAACCCATAATTAAAAAAAAATTACGAATTCTAAGCAAACTACGCCAAACTTCCCCTAAATCACCACAACCACTTCTAACCAAGCCAAACAAAGCCCAATCACATTATAATTACCAAAAATATCGTTTAATCCGCCAAAGCTAAACCCCGCAAACCATCAATAGCCATTCCAAACAATCCTCAAAGAAACCCTTATCATCTGAAACAACCCCAAATCAACCTAATATTTTTGAATTTTTTTGAACCATAGCAAATCACGCCAAATTAACATAAATAACTTCGACTTTTTATACATAATTCCCAAATACTTCATTTTTATAGTGTGAAATTTTATATTTATATATTTCAACATTGTCTTTAACGTTGTCAGAGAACTAAATTGGAATAATTTGGAATAATTTAGCTTCTCTGTCAACTCTCCTTCTCTTGAAACTTTTGAAAACAACAACAAAATTATTTAGGGCGCCTGGATTTGAAAATATCACTCTGTGTAATAAGTTCAGACTGACTGGAGTGAAAAAAAAGGAGCTTGCACCCAGAAACTAAATAAAATGGAACACTTAAAGTTGCAATATTTGTTTGTAATTCGTCACAAGTCCATGAAGGAATGTGTTCCGGCGAACATGAAGAGTTTTTGAACACTTGGGATGGCCGCAAGTGTGGAGTTTGAAAATAATCAATACAATAACAATAACACTGTCTGTATTTAATTATGCACAAAACAATAAGTATAAATGGACTGTAATATAACGTTATGTGTAATGAATGTAATGTATAATAATGTTTTGGTGTTCTCGGTCCTGCCCTTATATGCACCTCGCACAGATAAAAACAGAGGAGGGAGAAAACCACCCCCAACCATTTGCTGCGCCACAAATGTGAGTTTATTGGAGAGGCCGAATAAGATTTTTACATTATTGAAGCAGCTGGAGCTTGCCACGTCAAGGGCAAGGTCACAAACGTGAAAAGGCGATGCTCGATTTGGTTTTATTCAATATCTATGCAGAAATTCGCACATTCCAAGCTTTGGATAAGCCTTTCTAATCGTTTCTTAGAATTCGAGAATTGCTGGTTCAGCGTGTGGAGCAGTACTCGATCGCGGTGTTTAATTTTAACACAACTACAATTGTGAAAATTGCTGCTCCAGCGTCGCAAACTGTTCGCAAAGTCTCCAAATTCGATGAGGCGACGCACCAGTGTTCGAAGGTCTATCGCTATCAAATAAAGTATTTTAATTTAACATTCCCTTGGTGGTTGATTTGTTCCTCGCGTTAACCAAATCTGCCCCCAATCAATTTTTGAAAATTTATATATTACACTATTTATTTTACGTACATTACGTACATCATTTATAACTAAGGTGGAGAAGTTTGAAAATATAGCGGAGTACAAATATCACACAATATTATTCCCGTGAAAGGTGATGAAAATTGTCTTTTTTACTATCTATGGTATTGGTATTGATATTTTAATACTGGAACGGGGGCTCAAGAGGTCCGAACTTTGATTGTTCAACAAGTGTGTGTTAATGTAAACAAGTGTGAGTCCATCGGAGAGGCCGAATAAGATTTTTACATCCACCACATTCCCGTCAAAATATTTATTTACATTAGAATGTTCATTTTGCCGTTAACCAAATTTGCTCCCAATTGCTCCCAATCGATTTTCGAAAAATTACCATTGTCGTACCGGACTCCACTTATATTCGTACGCTAATTCTTAGGTTCAGTTAATGACAGTGCTGTATTTATTTTTCACCAAACCTGCCCCGGCTGAAATTCGAAATTTGCAGCGTTGGACCAGACTTTACTTACATTGATACGCGTTTTACATTATTTATTTTACGTAAATACATTGTGTTCATTATTGCTTTACATCATTTATAACTAAGATGGAGCAGTTTGATAATCAACTAAGGTATCCTCTTTTTCCAAATCATATCGAAGTATCCGGCCCTGGCGATGCAGGTTAATTTCAGCAAATTTGTTTATTTTGTGATTGGAAAAGTAGAGTATTCCTGTTTAATTGTATTATAAGGTCGATTAGTCTACATCACCAATACACCACTTTTGTCAACAATGCGTTTATTTAATCTACGTCCGGGCAACGCCGGGTACATTCAGCTAGTTCTGGTATAGTTAGTTATGATTTTTAGCATTTTTTTGTAATTTTAAAGTGATTGGGCTTAGTTTGTTGCTGTAAAGTGTAGTTGGGGGTGATTTTTGATAGCCGAAATAATTTAGGTGAGTTTGGCATAGTTTGCTATGGTTAGTAGCATTTTTTTGTAACTTAAAAGTGATTGGGTTTAGTTTGTTGTGGTAATTTTAAGATGATATGGTTTGGTTTGTTGTGGTAAGGGATAGTTGGGGGTGATTTACGGTAGCCAAAGTAATTTAGGTGATTCTGGTATAGTTTGTTAATGATTTTTAGCATTTTTTTGTAATTTTAAAGTGATTGGGCTTAATTTGTAACTGTAAAGTGTAGTTGGGGGTGATTTTAGATAGCCGAAGTAATTTAGGTGAGTTTGGCATAGTTTGCTATGGTTAGTAAAATTTTTTTGTAATTTAAAATTGATTGGGTTTAGTTTGTTGTGGTAAGGGTTAGTTGGTGATGATTTAAAGTAGCCGAAGTAATTTAGGTGAGTCTGGCATAGTTTGTTATGATTTGTACACCTTTTTTTGTAATTTTAAGATGATATGGTTTGGTTTGTTGTGGTAAGGGATAGTTGGGGGTGATTTACGGTAGCAGAAGTAAATTAGGTAATTCTGGTATAGTTTGTTATAATTTTTAGCATTTTTTTTAATTTTAAGGTGATTGGGCTTGGTTTGTTGCTGTAGAGTGTAGTTGGGGGTGATTTTTGATAGCCGAAGTAATTTAGGTGAGTTTGGCATAGTTTGCTATGGTTAGTAGCATTTTTTTGTAATTTAAAAGTGATTGGGTTTCGTTTGTTGTGGTAAGGGTTAGTTGGTGATGATTTAGTGTAGCCGAAGTAATTTAGGTGAGTCTGGCATAGTTTGTTATGATTTGTACACCTTTTTTGTAATTTTAAGATGATATGGTTTGGTTTGTTGTGGCAAGGGATAGTTGGGGGTGATTTACGGTAGCCGAAGTAATTCAGGTGATTCTGGTATAGTTTGTTATGATTTTTAGCATTTTTTTGTAATTTTAAAGTGATTGGGCTTAGTTTATTGCTGTAAAGTGTAGTTGGGGGTGATTTTTGATAGCCGAAGTAATTTAGGTGAGTTTGGCATAGTTTGCTATGGTTAGTAGCATTTTTTTGTAATTTAAAAGTGATTGGGTTTAGTTTGTTGTGGTAAGGGTTAGTTGGTGATGACTTAGAGTAGCCGAAGTAATTTAGGTGAGTCTGGCATAGTTTGTTATGATTTGTACACCTTTTTTTGTAATTTTAAGCAGATATGGTTTGGTTTGTTGTGGTAAGGGATAGTTGGGGGTGATTTACGGTAACCGAAGTAATTTAGGTGATTCTGGTATAGTTTGTTATGATTTTTAGCATTTTTTTGTAATTTTAAAGTGATTGGGTTTAGTTTGTTGCTGTAAATTGTAGTTGGGGGCGATTTTTGATAGCCCAAGTAATTTAGGTGAGTTTGGCATAGTTTGCTATGGTTAGTAGCATTTTTTTGTAATTTAAAAGTGATTGGGTTTAGTTTGTTGTGGTAAGGGTTAGTTGGTGATGATTTAGAGTAGCCGAAGTAATTTAGGGAGTCTGGCATAGTTTGTTATGATTTGTACACCTTTTTTTGTAATTTTCAGCAGATATGGTTTGGTTTGTTGTGGTAAGGGATAGTTGGGGGTGATTTACGGTAGCCGAAGTAATTTAGGTGATTCTGGTATAGTTTGTTATGATTTTTAGCATTTTTTTGTAATTTTAAAATGATTGGGCTTAGTTTGTTGTTGTAAAGTGTAGTTGGGGGTGATTTTTGATAGCCCAAGTAATTTAGGTGAGTTTGGCATAGTTTGCTATGGTTAGTAGCATTTTTTTGTAATATTAAAAGTAATTGGGTTTAGTTTGTTGTGGTAAGGTTTAGTTGGTGATGATTTAGTGTAGCCGAAGTAATTTAGGTGAGTCTGGCATAGTTTGTTATGATTTGTACAGCTTTTTTTGTAATTTTAAGATGATATGGTTTGGTTTGTTGTGGTAAGGGATAGTTGGGGGTGATTTACGGTAGCCGAAGTAATTTAGGTGATTCTGGTATAGTTTGTTATGATTTTTAGCATTTTTTTGTAATTTCAAAGTGATTGGGCTTAGTTTGTTGCTGTAAAGTGTAGTTGGGGGTGATTTTTGATAGCCGAAGTAATTTAGGTGAGTTTGGCATAGTTTGCTATGGTTAGTAGCATTTTTTTGTAATTTAAAAGTGATTGGGTTTAGTTTGTTGTGGTAAGGGTTAGTTGGTGATGATTTAGAGTAGCCGAAGTAATTTAGGTGAGTCTGGCATAGTTTGTTATGATTTGTAGAGCTTTTTTAGTAATTTTAAGATGATATGGTTTGGTTTGTTGTGGTAAGGGATAGTTGGGGGTGATTTACGGTAGCCGAAGTAATTTAGGTGAATCTGGTATAGTTTGTAATGATTTTTAGCATTTTTTTGTAATTTTAAAGTGATTGGGCTTAGTTTGTTGCTGTAAAGTGTAGTTGGGGGTGATTTTTGATAGCCGAAGTAATTTAGGTGAGTTTGGCATAGTTTGATATCGTTATTGCATTTTTTTGGAATTTAAACGTGATTGTGTTTAGTTTGTTGTGGTAAGGGTTAGTTGGTGATGATTTAGAGTAGCCGAATTAATTTAGGTGAGTCTGGCGTAGTTTGTTATGATTTGTAGACCTTTTTTTGTAATTTTAAGATGATATGGTTTGGTTTGTTGTAATAAGGGATAGTTGGGGGTGATTTAGGGTAGCCGAAGTAATTTAGGTGATTCTGGTATAGTTTGTTATGATTTTTAGCATTTTTTGTAATTTTAAAGTGATTGGGCTTAGTTTGTTGCTGTAAAGTGTAGTTGGGGGTGAGTTTTGATAGCCGAAGTAATTTAGGTGAGTTTGGCATAATTTGCTATGGTTAGTAGCATTTTTTTGTAATTTAAAAGTGATTGGGTTTAGTTTGTTGTTATAAGGGTTAGTTGGTGATGATTTAGAGTAGCCGAAGTAATTTAGGTGAGTCTGGCATAGTTTGTTATGATTTGTACACCTATTTTTGTAATTTTAAGATGATATGGTTTGGTTTGTTGTGGTAAGGGATAGTTGGGGGTGATTTACGGTAGCCAAAGTAATTTAGGTGATTCTGGTATAGTTTGTTATGATTTTTTTGTAATTTTAAAGTGATTGGGCTTAGTTTGTTGCTGTAAAGTGTAGTTGGGGGTGATTTTTGATAGCCGAAGTAATTTAGGTGAGTTTGGCATAGTTTGCTATGGTTAGTATCATTTTTTTGTAATTTAAAAGTGATTGCGTTTAGTTTGTTGTGTTAAGGGTTAGTTGGTGTTGATTTAGAGTAGCCGAAGTAATTTAGGTGGGTCTGGCATAGTTTGTTATGATTTGTACACCTTTTTTTGTAATTTTAAGATGATATGGTTTGGTTTGTTGTGGTAAGGAATAGTTGGGGGTGATTTACGGTAGCCGAAGTAATTTAGGTGATTCTGGTATAGTTTGTTATGATTTTTAGCATTTTTTTGTAATTTTATAGTGATTATGCTTAGTTTGTTGCTGTAAAGTGTAGTTGGGGGTGATTTTTGATAGCCGAAGTAATTTAGGTGAGTTTGGCATAGTTTACTATGGTTAGTAGCATTTTTTTGTAATTTAATAGTGATTGGGTTTATTTTGTTGTGGTAAGAGTTAGTTGGTGATGATTTAGGGTAGCCGAAGTAATTTAGGAGAGTCTGGAAGAGTTTGTTATGATTTGTACACCTTTTTTTGTAATTTTAAGATGATATGGTTTGGTTTGTTGTGGTAAGGGATAGTTGGGGGTGATTTACGGTAGCCGAAGTAATTAAGGTGATTCTGGTATAGTTATTATGATTTTTAGCATTTTTTTGTAATTTTAAAGTGATTGGGCTTAGTTTGTTGCTGTAAAGTGTAGTTGGGTGTGATTTTTGATAGCCGAAGTAATTTAGGTGAGTTTGGCATAGTTTGCTATGGTTAGTAGCATTTTTTTTGTAATTTAAAAGTGATTGGGTTTAGTTTGTTGTGGTAAGGGTTAGTTGGTGATGACTTACATTAGCCGAAGTAATTTAGGTGAGTCTGGCATAGTTTGTTATGATTTGTACACCTTTTTTTGTAATTTTAAGATGATATGGTTTGGTTTGTTGTGGTAAGGGATAGTTGGGGGTGATTTACGGTAGCCGAAGTAATTAAGGTGATTCTGGTATAGTTATTATGATTTTTAGCATTTTTTTGTAATTTTAAAGTGATTGGGCTTAGTTTGTTGCTGTAAAGTGTAGTTGGGTGTGATTTTTGATAGCCGAAGTAATTTAGGTGAGTTTGGCATAGTTTGCTATGGTTAGTAGCATTTTTTTTGTAATTTAAAAGTGATTGGGTTTAGTTTGTTGTGGTAAGGGTTAGTTGGTGATGACTTAGAGTAGCCGAAGTAATTTAGGTGAGTCTGGCATAGTTTGTTATGATTTGTACACCTTTTTTTGTAATTTTAAGATAATATGGTTTGGTTTGTTGTGGTAAGGGATAGTTGGGGGTGATTTACGGTAACCGAAGTAATTTAGGTGATTCTGGTATAGTTTGTTATGATTTTTAGCATTTTTTTGTAATTTTAAAGTGATTGGGCTTAGTTTGTTGCTGTAAATTGTAGTTGGAAGCGATTTTTCATAGCCGAAGTAATTTAGGTGAGTTTGGCATAGTTTGCTATGGTTAGTAGCATTTTTTTGTAATTTAAAAGTGATTGGGTTTAGTTTGTTGTGGTAAGGGTTAGTTGGTGATGATTTAGAGTAGCCGAAGTAATTTAGGTGAGTCTGGCATAATTTGTTATGATTTGCACACCTTTTTTTGTAATTTTAAGATGATATGGATTGGTTTGTTGTGGTAAGGAATAGTTGGGGGTGATTTACGGTATCCGAAGTAATTAAGGTGATTCTGGTATAGTTATTATGATTTTTAGCATTTTTTTGTAATTTTAAAGTGATTGGGCTTAGTTTGTTGCTGTAAAGTGTAGTTGGGTGTGATTTTTGATGGCCGAAGTAATTTAGGTGAGTTTGGCATAGTTTGCTAGGGTTAGTAGCATTTTTTTTGTAATTTAAAAGTGATTGGGTTTAGTTTGTTGTGGTAAGGGTTAGTTGGTGATGACTTAGAGTAGCCGAAGTAATTTAGGTGAGTCTGGCATAGTTTGTTATGATTTGTACACCTTTTTTTGTAATTTTAAGATGATATGGTTTGGTTTGTTATGGTAAGGGATAGTTGGGGGTGATTTACGGTAACCGAAGTAATTTAGGTGATTCTGGTATAGTTTGTTATGATTTTTAGCATTTTTTTGTAATTTTAAAGTGATTGGGCTTAGTTTGTTGCTGTAAATTGTAGTTGGGGGCGATTTTTCATAGCCGAAGTAATTTAGGTAAAATTGGCATAGTTTGCTGTGGTTAGTAGCATTTTTTTGTAATTTAAAAGTGATTGGGTTTAGTTTGTTGTGGTAAGGGTTAGTTGGTAATGATTTAGAGTAGCCGAAGTAATTTAGGTGAGTCTGGCATAATTTGTTATGATTTGCACACCTTTTTTTGTAATTTTAAGATGATATGGTTTGTTTTGTTGTGGTAAGGAATAGTTGGGGGTGATTTACGGTAGCCAAAGTAATTTAGGTGATTCTGGTATAGTTTGTTATGATTTTTAGCATTTTTTTGTAACTTTAAAGTGATTGGGCTTAGTTTGTTGCTGTAAATTGTAGTTGGGGGCGATTTTTCATAGCCGAAGTAATTTAGGTGAGTTTGGCATAGTTTGCTATGGTTAGTAGCATTTTTTTGTAATTTAAAAGTGATTGGGTTTAGTTTGTTGTGGTAAGGGTTAGTTGGTGATGATTTAGAGTAGCCGAATTAATTTAGGTGAGTCTGGCATAGTTTGTTATGATTTGTACACCTTTTTTTGTAATTTTAAGCAGATATAGTTTGGTTTGTTGTGGTAAGGGATAGTTGGGGGTGATTTACGGTAGCCGAAGTAATTTAGGTGATTCTGGTATAGTCTGGTTTAGCATTTTTTTGTAATTTTAAAGTAATTGGGCTTAGTTTGTTGCTGTAAAGTGTAGTTGGGGGTGATTTTTGATAGCCGAAGTAATTTAGGTGAGTTTGGCATAGTTTGCTATGGTTAGTAGCATTTTTTTGTAATTTAATAGTGATTGTGTTTATTTTGTTGTGGTAAGAGTTAGTTGGTGATGATATAGGGTAGCCGAAGTAATTTAGGTGAGTCTGGAAGAGTTTGTTATGATTTGTACACCTTTTTTTGTAATTTTAAGATGATATGGTTTGGTTTGTTGTGGTAAGGGATAGTTGGGGGTGATTTACGGTAGCCGAAGTAATTAAGGTGATTCTGGTATAGTTATTATGATTTTTAGCAATTTTTTGTAATTTTAAAGTGATTGGGCTTAGTTTGTTGCTGTAAAGTGTAGTTGGGTGTGATTTTTAAGAGCCGAAGTAATTTAGGTGAGTTTGGCATAGTTTGCTATGGTTAGTAGCATTTTTTTTGTAATTTAAAAGTGATTGGGTTTAGTTTGTTGTGGTAAGGGGTAGTTGGTGATGACTTAGAGTAGCCGAAGTAATTTAGGTGAGTCTGGCATAGTTTGTTATGATTTGTACACCTTTTTTTGTAATTTTAAGATGATATGGTTTGGTTTGTTGTGGTAAGGGATAGTTGGGGGTGATTTACGGTAACCGAAGTAATTTAGGTGATTCTGGTATAGTTTGTTATGATTTTTAGAATTTTTTTGTAATTTTAAAGTGATTGGGCTTAGTTTGTTGCTGTAAATTGTAGTTGGGGGCGATTTTTCATAGCCGAAGTAATTTAGGTGAGTTTGGCATAGTTTGCTATGGTTAGTAGCATTTTTTGTAATTTAAAAGTGATTGGGTTTAGTTTGTTGTGGTAAGGGTTAGCTGGTGATGATTTAGAGTAGCCGAAGTAATTTAGGTGAGTCTGGCATAATTTGTTATGATTTGCACACCTTTTTTTGTAATTTTAAGATGATATGGCTTGGTTTGTTGTGGTAAGGAATAGTTGGGGGTGATTTACGGTAGCCAAAGTAATTTAGGTAATTCTGGTATAGTTTGTTATGATTTTTAGCATTTTTTTGTAATTTTAAAGTGATTGGGCTTAATTTGTTGCTGTAAAGTGTAGTTGGCGGTGATTTTTGATAGCCGAAGTAATTTAGGTGAGTTTGGCATAGTTTGCTATGGTTAGTAGATTTTTTTTGTAATTTAAAATTGATTGGGTTTAGTTTGTTGTGGTAAGGGTTAGTTGGTGATGATTTAGAGTAGCCGAAGTAATTTAGGTGAGTCTGGCATAATTTGTTATGATTTGCACACCTTTTTTTGTAATTTTAAGATGATATGGTTTGGTTTGTTGTGGTAAGGGATAGTTGGGGGTGATTTACGGTAGCCGAAGTAATTTAGGTGAATCTGGTATAGTTTGTAATGATTTTTAGCATTTTTTTGTAATTTTAAAGTGATTGGGCTTAGTTTGTTGCTGTAAAGTGTAGTTGGGGTTGATTTTTGATAGCCGAAGTAATTTAGGTGAGTTTGGCATAGTTTGCTATGGTTAGTAGCATTTTTTTGTAATTTAAAAGTGATTGGGTTTAGTTTGTTGTGGTAAGGGTTAGTTATTGATGATTTAGTGTAGCCGAAGTAATTTCGGTGAGTCTGGCATAGTTTGTTATGATTTGTACACCTTTTTTTGTAATTTTAAGATGATATGGTTTGGTTTGTTGTGGCAAGGGATAGTTGGGGGTGATTTACGGTAGCCGAAGTAATTCAAGTGATTCTGGTATAGTTTGTTATGATTTTTAGCATTTTTTTGTAATTTTAAAGTGATTGGGCTTAGTTTGTTGCTGTAAAGTGTAGTTGGGGGTGATTTTTGATAGCCGAAGTAATTTAGGTGAGTTTGGCATAGTTTGCTAAGGTTAGTAGCATTTTTTTGTAATTTAAAAGTGATTGGGTTTAGTTTGTTGTGGTAAGGGTTATTTGGTGATGATTTAGAGTAGCCGAAGTAATTTAGTTGGTTATGATTTGTACACCTTTTTTTGTAATTTTAAGATGATATGGTTTGGTTTGTTGTGGTAAGGGATAGTTGGGGGTGATTTACGGTAGCCGAAGTAATTTAGGTGATTCTGGTATAGTTAGTTATGATTTTTAGCATATTTTTGTAATTTTAAAGTGATTGGGCTTAGTTTGTTGCTGTAAAGTGTAGTTGGGGGTGATTTTTGATAACCGCAATAATTTAGGTGAGTTTGGCATAGTTTGCTATGGTTAGTAGCATTTTTTTGTAACTTAAAAGTGATTGGGTTTAGTTTGTTGTGGTAATTTTAAGATGATATGGTTTGGTTTGTTGTGGTAAGGGATAGTTGGGGGTGATTTACGGTAGCCAAAGTAATTTAGGTGATTCTGGTATAGTTTGTTAATGATTTTTAGCATTTTTTTGTAATTTTAAAGTGATTGGGCTTAATTTGTTGCTGTAAAGTGTAGTTGGGGGTGATTTTAGATAGCCGAAGTAATTTAGGTGAGTTTGGCATAGTTTGCTATGGTTAGTAGAATTTTTTTGTAATTTAAAATTGATTGGGTTTAGTTTGTTGTGGTAAGGGTTAGTTGGTGATGATTTAAATTAGCCGAAGTAATTTAGGTGAGTCTGGCATAATTTGTTATGATTTGTAGAGCTTTTTTTGTAATTTTAAGATGATATGGTTTGGTTTGTTGTGGTAAGGGATAGTTGGGGGTGATTTACGGTAGCCGAAGTAATTTAGGTGAATCTGGTATAGTTTGTAATGATTTTTAGCATTTTTTTGTAATTTTAAAGTGATTGGGCTTAGTTTGTTGCTGTAAAGTGTAGTTGGGGGTGATTTTTGATAGCCGAAGTAATTTAGGTGAGTTTGGCATAGTTTGATATCGTTATTGCATTTTTTTGGAATTTAAACGTGATTGTGTTTAGTTTGTTGTGGTAAGGGTTAGTTGGTGATGATCTAGAGTAGCCGAATTAATTTAGGTGAGTCTGGCGTAGTTTGTTATGATTTGTAGACCTTTTTTTGTAATTTTAAGATGATATGGTTTGGTTTGTTGTAATAAGGGATAGTTGGGGGTGATTTACGGTAGCCGAAGTAATTTAGATGATTCTGGTATAGTTTGTTATGATTTTTAGCATTTTTTGTAATTTTAAAGTGATTGGGCTTAGTTTGTTGCTGTAAAGTGTAGTTGGGGGTGATTTTTGATAGCCGAAGTAATTTAGGTGAGTTTGGCATAATTTGCTAAGGTTAGTAGCATTTTTTTGTAATTTAAAAGTAATTGGGTTTAGTTTGTTGTGGTAAGGGTTAGTTGGTGATGATTTAGAGTAGCCAAAGTAATTTAGGTGAGTCTGGCATAGTTTGTTATGATTTGTACACCTATTTTTGTAATTTTAAAATGATATGGTTTGGTTTGTTGTGGTAAGGGATAGTTGGGGGTGATTTACGGTAGCCAAAGTAATTTAGGTGATTCTGGTATAGTTTGTTATGATTTGTACACCTTTTTTTGTAATTTTAAGATGATATGGTTTGGTTTGTTGTGGTAAGGGATAGTTGGGGGTGATTTACGGTAGCCGAAGTAATTAAGGTGATTCTGGTATAGTTATTATGATTTTTAGCATTTTTTTGTAATTTTAAAGTGATTGGGCTTAGTTTGTTGCTGTAAAGTGTAGTTGGTTGTGATTTTTGATAGCCGAAGTAATTTAGGTGAGTTTGGCATAGTTTGCTATGGTTACTAGCATTTTTTTGTAATTTAAAAGTGATTGGGTTTAGTTTGTTGTGGTAAGGGTTAGTTGGTGATGACTTAGAGTAGCCGAAGTAATTTAGGTGAGTCTGGCATAGTTTGTTATGATTTGTACACCTTTTTTTGTAATTTTAAGAAGATATAGTTTGGTTTGTTGTGGTAACGGATAGTTGGGGGTGATTTACGGTAGCCGAAGTAATTTAGGTGATTCTGGTATAGTGTGTTATGATTTTTAGCATTTTTTTGTAATTTTAAAGTGATTGGGCTAAGTTTGTTGCTGTAAAGTGTAGTTGGGGGTGATTTTTGATAGCCGAAGTAATTTAGGTGAGTTTGGCATAATTTGCTATGGTTAGTAGCATTTTTTTGTAATTTAAAAGTGATTGGGTTTAGTTTGTTGTGGTAAGGGTTAGTTGGTGATGATTTAGAGTAGCCGAAGTAATTTAGGTGAGTCTGGCATAGTTTGTTATGATTTGTACACCTATTTTTGTAATTTTAAGATGATATGGTTTGGTTCGTTGTGGTAAGGAATAGTTGGGGGTGATTTACGGTAGCCAAAGTAATTTAGGTGATTCTGGTATAGTTTGTTATGATTTCTTTGTAATTTTAAAGTGATTGGGCTTAGTTTGTTGCTGTAAAGTGTAGTTGGGGGTGATTTTTGATAGCCGAAGTAATTTAGGTGAGTTTGGCATAGTTTGCTGTGGTTAGTATCATTTTTTTGTAATTTAAAAGTGATTGCGTTTAGTTTGTTGTGGTAAAGGTTAGTTGGTGTTGATTTAGAGTAGCCGAAGTAATTTAGGTGAGTCTGGCATAATTTGTTATGATTTGTACACCTTTTTTGTAATTTTAAGATGATATGGTTTGGTTTGTTGTGGTAAGGGATAGTTGGGGGTGATTTACGGTAGCCAAAGTAATTTAGGTGATTCTGGTATAGTTTGTTATGATTTTTTTGTTATTTTAAAGTGATTGGGCTTAGTTTGTTGCTGTAAAGTGTAGTTGGGGGTGATTTTTGATAGCCGAAGTAATTTAGGTGAGTTTGGCATAATTTGCTATGGTTAGTAGCATTTTTTTGTAATTTAAAAGTGATTGGGTTTAGTTGGTTGTGGTAAGGGTTAGTTGGTGATGATTTAGAGTAGCCGAAGTAATTTAGGTGAGTCTGGCATAGTTTGTTATGATTTGTACACCTTTTTTTGTAATTTTAAGATGATATGGTTTGGTTTGTTGTGGTAAGGGATAATTGGGGGTGATTTACGGTAGCCAAAGTAATTTAGGTGATTCTGGTATAGTTTGTTATGATTTTTTTGTTATTTTAAAATGATTGGGCTTAGTTTGTTGCTGTAAAGTGTAGTTGGGGGTGATTTTTGATAGCCGAAGTAATTTAGGTGAGTTTGGCATAGTTTGCTATGGTTAGTATCATTTTTTTTTAATTTAAAATTGATTGGGTTTAGTTTGTTGTGGTAAGGGTTAGTTGGTGATGATTTAGAGTAGCCGAAGTAATTTAGGTGAGTCTGGCATAGTTTGTTATGATTTGTACACCTTTTTTTGTAATTTTAAGATGATATGGTTTGGTTTGTTGTGGTAAGGGACAGTTGGGGGAGATTTACGGTAGCCGAAGTAATTTAGGTGATTCTGGTATAGTTTGTTATGATTTTTAGCATTTTTTTGTAATTTTAAAGTGATTGGGTTTAGTTTGTTGTGGTAAGGGTTAGTTGGTGATGATTTAGAGTAGCCGAAGTAATTTAGGTGAGTCTGGCATGGTTTGTTATGATTTGTACACCTTTTTTTGTAATTTTAAGATGATATGGTTTGGTTTGTTGTGGTAAGGGATAGTTGGGGGTGATTTACGGTAGCCAAAGTAATTTAGGTGATTCTGGTATAGTTTGTTATGATTTTTTTGTTATTTTAAAGTGATTGGGCTTAGTTTGTTGCTGTAAAGTGTAGTTGGGGGTGATTTTTGATAGCCGAAGTAATTTAGGTGAGTTTGGCATAATTTGCTGTGGTTAGTAGCATTTTTTTGTAATTTAAAAGTGATTGGGTTTAGTTTGTTGTGGTAAGGGTTAGTTGGTGATGATTTAGAGTAGCCGAAGTAATTTAGGTGAGTCTGGCATAGTTTGTTATGATTTGTACACCTTTTTTTGTAATTTTAAGATGATATGGTTTGGTTTGTTGTGGTAAGGGATAGTTGGGGGTGATTTACGGTAGCCAAAGTAATTTAGGTGATTCTGGTATAGTTTGTTATGATTTTTTTGATATTTTAAAGTGATTGGGCTTAGTTTGTTGCTGTAAAGTGTAGTTGGGGGTGAATTTTGATAGCCGAAGTAATTTAGGTGAGTTTGGCATAGTTTGCTATGGTTAGTATCATTTTTTTGTAATTTAAAAGTGATTGGGTTTAGTTTGTTGTGGTAAGGGTTAGTTGGTGATGATTTAGAGTAGCCGAAGTAATTTAGGTGAGTCTGGCATAGTTTGTTATGATTTGTACACCTATTTTTGTAATTTTAAGATGATATGGTTTGGTTTGATGTGGTAAGGGATAGTTGGGGGTGATTTACGGTAGCCAAAGTAATTTAGGTGATTCTGGTATAGTTTGTTATGATTTCTTTCTAATTTTAAAGTGATTGGGCTTAGTTTGTTGCTGTAAAGTGTAGTTGGGGGTGATTTTTGATAGCCGAAGTAATTTAGGTGAGTTTGGCATAGTTTGCTATGGTTAGTATCATTTTTTTGTAATTTAAAAGTGATTGCGTTTAGTTTGTTGTGGTAAAGGTTAGTTGGTGTTGATTTAGAGTAGCCGAAGTAATTTAGGTAAGTCTGGCATAATTCTGTTATGATTTGTACACCTTTTTTGTAATTTTAAGATGATATGGTTTGGTTTGTTGTGGTAAGGGATAGTTGGGGGTGATTTACGGTAGCCAAAATAATTTAGGTGATTCTGGTATAGTTTGTTATGATTTTTTTGTTATTTTAAAGTGATTGGGCTTAGTTTGTTGCTGTAAAGTGTAGTTGGGGGTGATTTTTGATATCCGAAGTAATTTAGGTGAGTTTGGCATAATTTGCTATGGTTAGTAGCATTTTTTTGTAATTTAAAAGTGATTGGGTTTAGTTTGTTGTGGTAAGGGTTAGTTGGTGATGATTTAGAGTAGCCGAAGTAATTTAGGTGAGTCTGGCATAGTTTGTTATGATTTGTACACCTTTTTTTGTAATTTTAAGATGATATGGTTTGGTTTGTTGTGGTAAGGGATAGTTGGGGGTGATTTACGGTAGCCAAAGTAATTTAGGTGATTCTGGTATAGTTTGTTATGATTTTTTTGTTATTTTAAAGTGATTGGGCTTAGTATGTTGCTGTAAAGTGTAGTTGGGGGTGATTTTTGATAGCCGAAGTAATTTAGGTGAGTTTGGCATAGTTTGCTATGGTTAGTATCATTTTTTTGTAATTTAAAATTGATTGGGTTTAGTTTGTTGTGGTAAGGGTTAGTTGGTGATGATTTAGAGTAGCTGAAGTAATTTAGGTGAGTCTGGCATAGTTTGTTATGATTTGTACACCTTTTTTTGTAATTTTAAGATGATATGGTTTGGTTTGTTGTGGTAAGGGACAGTTGGGGGAGATTTACGGTAGCCGAAGTAATTTAGGTGATTCTGGTATAGTTTGTTATGATTTTTAGCATTTTTTTGTAATTTTAAAGTGATTGGGTTTAGTTTGTTGTGGTAAGGGTTAGTTGGTGATGATTTAGAGTAGCCGAAGTAATTTAGGTGAGTCTGGCATAGTTTGTTATGGTTTGTACACCTTTTTTTGTAATTTTAAGATGATATGGTTTGGTTTGTTGTGGTAAGGGATAGTTAGGGGTGATTTACGGTAGCCAAAGTAATTTAGGTGATTCTGGTATAGTTTGTTATCATTTTTTTGTTATTTTAAAGTGATTGGGCTTAGTTTGTTGCTGTAAAGTGTCGTTGGGGGTGGTTTTTGATAGCCGAAGTAATTTAGATGAGTTTGGCATAATTTGCTGTGGTTAGTAGCATTTTTTGTAATTTAAAAGTGATTGGGTTTAGTTTGTTGTGGTAAGGGTTAGTTGGTGATGATTTAGAGTAGCCGAAGTAATTTAGGTGAGTCTGGCATAGTTTGTTATGATTTGTACACCTTTTTTTGTAATTTTAAGATGATATGGTTTGGTTTGTTGTGGTAAGGGATAGTTGGGGGTGATTTACGGTAGCCAAAGTAATTTAGGTGATTTTGGTATAGTTTGTTATGATTTTTTTGTTATTTTAAAGTGATTGGGCTTAGTTTGTTGCTGTAAAGTGTAGTTGGGGGTGATTTTTGATGGCCGAAGTAATTTAGGTGAGTTTGGTATAGTTTGCTATGGTTAGTATCATTTTTTTGTAATTTAAAAGTGATTGGGTTTAGTTTGTTGTGGTTAGGGTTAGTTGGTGATGATTTAGAGTAGCCGAAGTAATTTAGGTGAGTCTGGCATAGTTTGTTATGATTTGTACACCTTTTTTTGTAATTTTAAGATGATATGGTTTGGTTTGTTGTGGTAAGGGACAGTTGGGGGAGATTTACGGTAGCCGAAGTAATTTAGGTGATTCTGGTATAGTTTGTTATGATTTTTACAATTTTTTTGTAATTTTAAAGTGATTAGGCTTAGTTTGTTGCTGTAATGTGTAGTTGGGGGTGATTTTTGATAGCCGAAATAATTTAGGTGAGTTTGGCATAGTTTGCTATGGTTAGTAGCATTTTTTTGTAATTTAAAAGTGATTGGGTTTAGGTTGTTGTGGTAAGGGTTAGTTGGTGATGATTTAGAGTAGCCGAAGTAATTTAGGTGAGTTTAGCATAGTTTGTTATGATTTGTACACCTTTTTTTGTAATTTTAAGATGATATGGTTTGGTTTGTTGTGGTAAGAGATAGTTGGGGGTGATTTACTTTAGCCGAAGTAATTTAGGTGATTCTGGTATAGTTTGTTATGATTTTTAGCATTTTTTTGTAATTTTAAAGTGATTGGGCTTAGTTTGTTGCTGTAAAGTGTAGTTGGGGGTGATTTTTGATAGCCGAAGTAATTTAGGTGAGTTTGGCATAGTTTGCTATGGTTAGTAGCATTTTTTTGTAATTTAAAAGTGATTGGGTTTAGTTTGTTGTGGTAAGGGTTAGTTGGTGATGATTTAGAGTAGATGAAGTAATTTAGGTGAGTCTGGCATAGTTTGTTCTAATTTGTACACCTTTTATGTAATTTTAAGATGATATGGTTTGGTTTGTTGTGGTAAGGGATAGCTGGAGGTGATTTACGGTAGCTGAAGTAATTTAGGTGATTCTGGTATAGTTTGTTTGTTATGTTTATGATTTTTAGCATTTTTTTGTAATTTTAAAGTGATTGGGCTTAGTTTGTTGCTGTAAAGTGTAGTTGGAGGTGATTTTTGATAGCCGAAGTAATTTAGGTGAGTTTGGCATAGTTTGCTATGGTTAGTAGCATTTTTTTGTAATTTAAAAGTGATTGGGTTTAGTTTGTTGTGGTAAGGGTTAGTTGGTGATGATTTAGAGTAGCCGAAGTAATTTAGGTGAGTCTGGCATAGTTTGTTATGATTTGTACACCTTTTCTTGTAATTTTAAGATGATATGGTTTGGTTTGTTGTGGTAAGGGATAGTTGGGGGTGATTTACGGTAGCCGAAGTAATTTAGGTGATTCTGGTATAGTTTGTTATGATTTTTAGCATTTTTTTGTAATTTTAAAGTGATTAGGCTTAGTTTGTTGCTGTAAAGTGTAGTTGGGGGTGATTTTTGATAGCCGAAGTAATTTAGGTGAGTTTGGCATAGTTTGCTATGGTTAGTAGCATTTTTTTGTAATTTAAAAGTGATTGGGTTTAGTTTGTTGTGGTAAGGGTTAGTTGGTGATGATTTAGAGTAGCCGAAGTATTTTAGGTGAGTTTGGCATAGTTTGTTATGATTTGTACACGTTTTTTGTAATTTTAAGATAATATGGTTTGGTTTGTTGTGGTAAGGAATAGTTGGCGGTGATTTACGGTAGCCGAAGTAATTTAGGTGATTCTGGTATAGTTTGTTATGATTTTTAGCATTTTTTTGTAATTTTAAAGTGATTGGGCTTAGTTTGTTGCTGTAAAGTGTAGTTGGGGGTGATTTTTGATAACCGAAGTAATTTAGGTGAGTTTGGCATAATTTGCTATGGTTAGTAGCATTTTTTTGTAATTTAAAAGTGATTGGGTTTAGTTTGTTGTGGTAAGGGTTAGTTGGTGATGATTTAGAGTAGCCGAAGTAATTTAGATGAGTCTGGCATAGTTTGTTATGATTTGTAGACCTTTTTTTGTAATTTTAAGATGAAATGGTTTGGTTTGTTGTAATAAAGGATAGTTGGGGGTGATTTACGGTAGCCGAAGTAATTTAGGTGATTCTGGTATAGTTTGTTATGATTTTTAGCATTTTTTTGTAATTTTAAAGTAATTGGGCTTCGTTTGTTGCTGTAAAGTGTAGTTGGGGGTGATTTTTGATAGCCGAAGTAATTTTGGTGAGTTTGGCATAATTTGCTATGGTTAGTAGCATTTTTTTGTAATTTAAAAGTGATTGGGTTTAGTTTGTTGTGCTAAGGGTTAGTTGGTGATGATTTAGAGTAGCCGAAGTAATTTAGGTGAGTCTGGCATAGTTTGTTATGATTTGTACACCTTTTTTGTAATTTTAAAATGATATGGTTTGGTTTGTTGTGGTAAGGGATAGTTGGGGGTGATTTACGGTAGCCAAAGTTATTTAGGTGATTCTGGTATAGTTTGTTATGATTTTTAGCATTTTTTTGTAATTTTAAAGTGATTGGGCTTAGTTTGTTGCTGTAAAGTATAGTTGGGCGTGATTTTTGATAGCCGAAGTAATTTAGGTGAGTTTGGCATAGTTTGCTATAGTTAGTATAATTTTTTTGTAATTTAAAAGTGATTGGGTTTAGTTGGTTGTGGTAAGGGTTAGTTGGTGATGATTTATGGTAGCCGAAGTAATTTAGGTGAGTTTGGCATAGTTTGCTATGGTTAGTAGCATTTTTTTGTAATTTAAAAGTGATTGGGTTTAGTTTGTTGTGGTAAGGGTTAGTTGGTGATGATTTATGGTAGCCGAAGTAATTTAGGTGAGTTTGGCATAGTTTGCTATGGTTAGTATCATTTTTTTGTAATTTAAAAGTGATTGGGTTTAGTTTGTGGTGGTAAGGGTTAGTTGGTGATGATTTAGAGTAGCCGAAGTAATTTAGGTGACTCTGGCATAGTTTGTTATGATTTGTACACCTTTTTTTGTAATTTTAATATGATATGGTTTGGTTTGTTGTGGTAAGGGATAGTTGGGGGTGATTTTGTGTGCGACAGTCGACCGATTCGCAGATAAGCAATCAATCTCTACTATTATAATTCCATCTTGTGTTGTCTTTACTGGTAGTTACAGAGTCAAAGTCCTGAATATCACCCTTATATACTTGTGGACTTAGACTCTGTAACCACCAATACTGACTCTTAGAGTCTTATTGTCTTGTGTTTCGGTCCACCGCGTGGCAGTCGACACCGGCTGCCATAATCTTGACCCCCTTTTATTTTTTTTTTTCAATTTTCGGGTTGTGTAAATTTTTTATTGGGGACGGCCCCCCAACATCATTTGCCGAAATACTCTGAAAACAGAGCAATAAATCAGCCAAACGTAAAAATCTTTTTTTTTTTTATTTTACCTTGACTCCAATATTCTCTTTTATCGCGTGGAAATACCAAAGACCAGTTTTTCTTGCCCTGCGCTTCATTTCGGTCCCAGAATCCACGCTCGATAACGATTGCAGGAAGGTCAGCCACCTTACAATTCCATTGTCTTTTTCTTATTTTACCATCGCTGACGAACCCTTAATTATAGGCGTCCGTCAACTCTCTCCCCACGGCGATCGTCAACACCATAAGAGCAAACAAGGAGTTCAATATTAATTAATTAATTAAAAAAAAAAAAAAAAAAAGGGAGTGATTTTTAAAGGTTCTGTCCTCGCATTATTGTATTGTCCCAACGTTCCCCATCCTTCTTCCTTGGGGAACGTTTCTTTTAACCTGTAACGGTTTTTTTACAGCCGACGATTTTTATTTAAATACATTATTCCACTGGGAGTTAATATCCCCAGCGGACGTCGGTAAACCAATGGCACAACCCGGAGACCACTTCATGTGCTCCGAATGTGGATCGGCATTCGAAGACGAGGACTCTATTAGAAACCATCCCTGTGGTCGAACTATCGACCCAGAACTGTTCTCTTGCGAACTCTGCAACAAGGCATATAAAACCTACGCTGGTCTCCGTCAACACCAACGCAGAAGCCACCCAATCGAATATAATGACTTCATGCAGACGGAAGATAAGAGAGTTAACAGAGCGTGGTCGCAACTCGAACAGTACCATCTAGCTCATGCCGAGGTGACCTACGACGGCAGAAATATCAACAAATATCTACACGAGCTTTTCCCCGAACGTACTATCTGGTCCATTAGATCGTACCGGGCGACCCCGATCTACAAATCGTTGGTCCTCAGAATTCGGGCAGAATTAACCGAAGCTGCCGAACCTCAAACATCATCGACGCCTCCCTTACCGGAAACACCGCTCCCTTCGCCTGTTGAAAAAGATACGACTTACGAATATCCACCTGCACGCCGGGAAAAGAACTATTCTCAAAACAACGCCGATTTGTCAGATCCTCAATCTCCTACACCCAACATCTCTAGGACAGGCACTCCAACGCGTCATAAAATAACCACAGACGAAGGGGCCGCCACTCACGAGCCACAAAACTCCACGGATACCGATCCGGTTATGCAATACATGACACAAGAACTACATCAAAATTTAGACGATTACATGAAGGGCAAACTACTGGAATTTTTCAGCAATCAGACGGAACAACAAAATATAATTGAAGAGATGATGGCAGCTCTAACCAGAAAGTTAAACCTCCCAACTCGACCCCGCAAACACAAACCCGGGAAAGGCGGAAGTAACACCGTAAAGAAAAGTAGAGCCTATAAGTACAAGATGGCACAAACGCTCTACAGGACAAACCTCTCCAAATTAGCCACCCAGGTGATCGATGGTAAACTGGAAGACAGCGAAGAAATATCACCCAACATCATCGACGTCGAGGAGGCCTACAGGGACATTTACGGGGGCGACGTATGGGTTGACTCGGGCGAAATTGGTGTCATCAAAACAAATTCTACAAACATCTACTCACCTGTGACCATCCAACAAGTGAGTGATACATTAAATAGACGCCAATCCAACTCCAAGGGCCCAGACAACATAAAAATGAGCGATCTGAAACCACTACCGACTGCTGAAATATCACTACTCTACAACTTTATTTTGTTCAGCACTCACATCCCCAACTCCTGGAAGTGCAACCGAACAATCCTTATTCCAAAAGATCGAAACAACCCCGAAAATGTTGACAACTGGAGGCCGATAACAATCTCTTCTGCATTCCTTCGACTACTTAATAAAATTTTAGGAAAGAGGATGTCGAAACTTCCATTCCATCGTTCCCAACGAGGTTTTTTATCTCTTGATGGCACTCTCGCTAACACCATGCTGTTGCAGTCACTTATTAAGACCTGCAGGGAAAAGATCACGCCGCATTCCATAACCACCCTCGACCTCAAGAAAGCGTTCGACACAGTGCCGCACTCTTCCATCGTCAGGGCCATGAAACGCTTCGGTCTGCACCCCAAAATAATTAAGATGATCACCAACAGCTACGAGGGATGCACAACCAACATATCAGTGGGAGGGGATCAAACAAGAGCGATTCACATTACTAAAGGGGTTAAGCAGGGAGATCCCATCTCACCGTTCTTATTTAATATGGTGATTGACGAGTTGCTCTACATCCTGGAAACACGACCAGCCGGACTAAAACTTGGCGACGCCCGCATAAACACCCTTGCCTATGCGGATGACCTCATTTTACTATCGGAGAGCCGGGAAGACATGCAGTTTCTGGTCAGGGACGTAACCCGTTTCTTGGAACAGCGCAGAATGCAGATCAACACTAAAAAATGCACCAACTTAACTGTGAAACGCCTGCCCATGAAACAGAAGCTGTACGTGAACACAGATCGGCGGTCCCACGTCTACATCGGAAGCGTCCCACTACCAAACATCGGAGTGGGTGATCAATTTCGCTACCTTGGTCACAACTATGAGTTCTCGGGGGCAAAATTCTCCACTCTGGCGGACCTCAAACCCCAACTGGATCGAATACAAAAGGCCCCCCTAAAACCTCAACAGAAAATTCATCTAATTAAATTTTATCTTGTACCGCGCTACATCTATACCCTTCAAAATCCGAATGTTACTCTAAAGGCCCTACGCAGCGCCGATCGACTGGTACGCCTTGCCGCAAAAAAAACCCTCCACCTACCCTCCAGCACCTCTAATGCTTACCTATATTCTAGAACATCAGATGGAGGTCTCGGTCTATTAAATCTCTCTCGCAGAATTCCGGGAATCCTACTGGGCCGCCTAAACAAGCTCTCGGCAACCGATGATTCCGATCTCCTGGAACTTTTTAATAACAACAACTACCTACAGAAATTTACAGAAAAACTTTCCCTCTGGCTGCGAGATATAGGCACCAACCCCAACAATCTCGCCCACTATTGGTCAGGTCAACTAGAAGCTTCAGTATCAGGAGGCGGGCTTTGGCAGGTCGGTGGCTGTTCGGGTTGCTATCGATGGGTTGATCGGCCTCCCGGCCACTGGAATGGAGGCGACTACGTTAAAGCAATCCAACTAAGGGGTAACCTTCTACCGGTCCATGGGGGTGTGCATAATCGATCAGGAGAGGTCCTCTGCAGAGCAGGCTGTCAACGGAGAGAGACGGTCTGCCATATATTGCAGAGATGTCCAGTCACGCACGTGGAGAGGATAGCGAGGCACGACCACACCGTCAACCGCATCGCGGCAATGGCCAGAGAGAAAGGTTGGGAAGTCTCTGTGGAACCGAGGATATACGATCTTAACGGGGCGCTTCACAAACCGGATTTAATTTTAATCAAAGAAAGCCGACTTATAATAGGAGAGATAGGAATCCACTGGGAAGGTCCCAACAACCTGGACGTGGCATTCAGAAACAAGGCGGCCCATTACAGCAGCGACTCCTTCCTTGCCGGAGTAAAACGCCTCCATAAGGATAAGGATATACAGGTCCTTCCAACTATAATTGGAGCTCGCGGCGGTTGGTGTCCTCTGAACAACCAATTCATCGACACCATCGGACTCGGTAAAAACAGCTTGGAGTCCCTGGTGTGCGATGTAATCAAAGGAGGCTGGATGTGTCACGGAAGGTTCAGCACTAGAGTGTGGGACCGCCGCCTGTGAAAGTGCTTTGATTAATACATGGCCTGTCAGTGCGGTTGAATGTGCGAACTTACGAGTCTATCGGGAACTTTGCCGTTCAAACCAGGTCATCGTGATGTTTTGGTTTCCATAACCTCACTTTTATAAAACGATCGATGACCGCCTTTTCGCCCCGATCAATCTACCAACCATACACGGCAGAGTTCACCGTTACTGGCCGAGTAATAATTACTAGTTCTAACAACTTTAACTTAGCCTATACTCACCAATGTTACCAACTACGAATGCATTTCGTTTCGAACAAACATCAAAGCGTCACAACATTTCCGAACCTTACAGACATGCGCGAAATGTACACATGCGCGAAATGCATTCTCCTCGGCGAATCGTGTCAAACTCGTCCATTTTGTGTGCGACAGTCGACCGATTCGCAGATAAGCAATCAATCTCTACTATTATAATTCCATCTTGTGTTGTCTTTACTGGTAGTTACAGAGTCAAAGTCCTGAATATCACCCTTATATACTTGTGGACTTAGCCTCTGTAACCACCAATACTGACTCTTAGAGTCTTATTGTCTTGTGTTTCGGTCCACCGCGTGGCAGTCGACACCGGCTGCCATAATCTTGACCCCCTTTTATTTTTTTTTTCAATTTTCGGGTTGTGTAAATTTTTTATTGGGGACGGCCCCCCAACATCATTTGCCGAAATACTCTGAAAACAGAGCAATAAATTAGCCGAAGTAATTTAGGTGATTCTGGTATAGTTTGTTATGACTTTTAGCATTTTTTTGTAATTTTAAAGTGATTGGGCTTAGTTTGTTGCTGTAAAGTGTAGTTGGGGGTGATTTTTGATAGCCGAAGTAATTTAGGTGAGTTTGGCATAGTTTGCTATGGTTAGTAGCATTTTTTTGTAACTTAAAAGTGATTGGGTTTAGTTTGTTGTGGTAAGGGTTAGTTGGTGATGACTTAGAATAGCCGAAGTAATTTAGGTGAGTCTGGCATAGTTTGTTATGATTTGTACACCTTTTTTTGTAATTTTAAGATGATATGGTTTGGTTTGTTGTGGTAAGGGATAGTTGGGGGTGATTTACGGTAGTCGAAGTAATTTAGGTGATTCTGGTATAGTTTGTTATGATTTTTAGCATTTTTTTGTAATTTTAAAGTGATTGGGCTTAGTTTGTTACTGTAAAGTGTAGTTGGGTGTTCTTTTTGATAGCCGAAGTAATTTAGGTGAGTTTGGCATAGTTTGCTATGGTTAGTAGCATTTTTTTGTAACTTAAAAGTGATTGCGTTTAGTTTGTTGTGGTAAAGGTTAGTTGGTGTTGATTTAGAGTAGCCGAAGTAATTTAGGTGAGTCTGGCATAATTTGTTATGATTTGTACACCTTTTTTGTAATTTTAAGATGATATGGTTTGGTTTGGTGTGGTAAGGGATAGTTGGGGTGATTTACGGTAGCCAAAGTAATTTAGGTGATTCTGGTATAGTTTGTTATGATTTTTTTGTTATTTTAAAGTGATTGGGCTTAGTTTGTTGCTGTAAAGTGTAGTTGGGGGTGATTTTTGATAGCCGAAGTAATTTAGGTGAGTTTGGCATAATTTGCTATGGTTAGTAGCATTTTTTTGTAATTTAAAAGTGATTGGGTTTAGTTGGTTGTGGTAAGGGTTAGTTGGTGATGATTTAGAGTAGCCGAAGTAATTTAGGTGAGTCTGGCATAGTTTGTTATGATTTGTACACCTTTTTTTGTAATTTTAAGATGATATGGTTTGGTTTGTTGTGGTAAGGGATAGTTGGGGGTGATTTACGGTAGCCAAAGTAATTTAGGTGATTCTGGTATAGTTTGTTATGATTTTTTTGTTATTTTAAAATGATTGGGCTTAGTTTGTTGCTGTAAAGTGTAGTTGGGGGTGATTTTTGATAGCCGAAGTAATTTAGGTGAGTTTGGCATAGTTTGCTATGGTTAGTATCATTTTTTTTTAATTTAAAATTGATTGGGTTTAGTTTGTTGTGGTAAGGGTTAGTTGGTGATGATTTAGAGTAGCCGAAGTAATTTAGGTGAGTCTGGCATAGTTTGTTATGATTTGTACACCTTTTTTTGTAATTTTAAGATGATATGGTTTGGTTTGTTGTGGTAAGGGACAGTTGGGGGAGATTTACGGTAGCCGAAGTAATTTAGGTGATTCTGGTATAGTTTGTTATGATTTTTAGCATTTTTTTGTAATTTTAAAGTGATTGGGTTTAGTTTGTTGTGGTAAGGGTTAGTTGGTGATGATTTAGAGTAGCCGAAGTAATTTAGGTGAGTCTGGCATAGTTTGTTATGATTTGTACACCTTTTTTTGTAATTTTAAGGTGATATGGTTTGGTTTGTTGTGGTAAGGGATAGTTGGGGGTGATTTACGGTAGCCAAAGTAATTTAGGTGATTCTGGTATAGTTTGTTATGATTTTTGATATCCGAAGTAATTTAGGTGAGTTTGGCATAATTTGCTATGGTTAATAGCATTTTTTTGTAATTTAAAAGTGATTGGGTTTAGTTTGTTGTGGTAAGGGTTAGTTGGTGATGATTTAGAGTAGCCGAAGTAATTTAGGTGAGTCTGGCATAGTTTGTTATGATTTGTACACCTTTTTTTGTAATTTTAAGATGATATGGTTTGGTTTGTTGTGATAAGGGATAGTTGGGGGTGATTTACGGTAGCCAAAGTAATTTAGGTGATTCTGGTATAGTTTGTTATGATTTTTTTGTAATTTTAAAGTGATTGGGCTTAGTTTGTTGCTGTAAAGTGTAGTTGGGGCTGATTTTTGATAACCGAAGTAATTTAGGTGAGTTTGGCATAATTTGCTATGGTTAGTAGCATTTTTTTGTAATTTAAAAGTGATTGGGTTTAGTTTGTTGTGGTAAGGGTTAGTTGGTGATGATTTAGAGTAGCCGAAGTAATTTAGATGAGTCTGGCATAGTTTTTTATGATTTGTAGACATTTTTTTGTAATTTTAAGATGAAATGGTTTGGTTTGTTGTAATCTATATATATAAAGCGAAGTGTCCTCACTGACACACTCATTCATTCACTCATTCATCTACACATCTACACACTGATTCATAATCAACCCACAGCCCAAACCGTGAGGGCTGGAGACTTGAAATTTTAGACACGGGTGTATCATGTGCCGAAACTGAACACTAAGAAGGGATTTTGCGAAATTCGGCCCGGTTCCTTTGTAATTCAATAAAAACCGGCTAAAATAAACAAAAAATGATCGGATCGCGGAGACCGTGTTTATGTTAGAAGCACGTATCTAGCCAAAACAACTTCGACGACGGGCGACCGGTTTACATTAAAAGCACTTATTTAACCTAAACAATTTCAACGTCGAGTTTCTGCTTTCGTGGTCATACTTTTGCCGTACCTAGCGAGGCCGCAGATATTTCAATTATAATTTTGATTTCAATTATAATGTCGATCCGTGACTCAATTAAAAATTACCAAACCACTCCAAATTTAATCCGTCAACATTAAACATCCTCAAATATCTCTTACCACTGCAAACTTTACCAAATCAACCCCAAAAAATTCCCGAACTAAGCCAAACTGACATAAATTAGATCCGTTATCTTAAATCATCCCTTACCACCCTTTAGCAACCCCAAGTAACTCCAATCACTTTAAAATAAAACAAAATGACACAAATCATTGCAAACTATCCCTAACTCACCTAAATTACTTCGGCTACCATAAATCACCCCCAACTACCCCTTACCAACCCAAAATAGGCTCAACCACTTTAAAATTACAAAAAAATTCTACAAACCGTAGCAAACTATGCCAAACTCCCCTAAATTACTTCGGCTACCATAAATCACCCCGAACTACCCCTTACAACCCCAAAATAAGACCAATCACTTTAAAATTACAAAATATTCAACAAATCATAGCAAACTATGCCTAACTCACCTAAATTACTTCGGCTACCATAAATCACCCCCAACTACCCCTTACCACCCCAAACTAAGCCCAATCACTTTAAAATTACAAAAAATGCTACAAACCATAGCAAACTATGCCAAACTCACCTAAATTACTTCGGCTACCATAAATCACCCCCAACTACCCCTTACCACCCCAAACTAAGCCCAATCACTTTAAAATTACAAAAAATTCTACAAACCATACCAAACTATGCCAAACTCACTTAAATTACTTCGGCTATCATAAATCACCCCCAACTACCCTTTACCACCCCTAACTCATCCCAATCACTTTAAAATTACAAAAAATGCTACAAACCATAGCAAACTATGCCTAACTCACCTAAATTACTTCGGCTAACATAAATCACCCCCAACTACCCCTTACTACCCCAAAATAAGCCCAATCACTTTAAAATTATAAAAAATGCTACAAACCATAGCAAACTATGCCTAACTCACCTAAATTACTTCGGCTAACATAAATCACCCCCAACAACCCCTTACTACCCCAAAATAAGCCCAATCACTTTAAAATTACAAAAAAATGCTACAAACCATAGCAAACTATGCCAAACTCACTTAAATTACTGCGGCTACCATAAATCACCCCCAACTACCCCTTACCAACCACAAACTAAACCCAATCACTTTAAAATTACAAAAAATGCTACAAACCATAGCAAACTATGCCAAACTCACTTAAATTACTTTGGCTTCTATAAATCACCCCCAACTACCCCTTACCACCCCAAAATAGGCTCAACCACTTTAAAATTACAAAAAAATTCTACAAACCGTAGCAAACTATGCCAAACTCCCCTAAATTACTTCGGCTACCATAAATCACCCCGAACTACCCCTTACAACCCCAAAATAAGCCCAATCACTTTAAAATTACAAAATATTCAACAAATCATAGCAAACTATGCCTAACTCACCTAAATTACTTCGGCTACCATAAATCACCCCCAACTACCCCTTACCACCCCAAAATAAGCCCAATCACTTTAAAATTACAAAAAATGCTACAAACCATAGCAAACTATGCCAAACTCACCTAAATTACTTCGGCTACCATAAATCACCCCCAACTACCCCTTACCACCCCAAAATAAGCCCAATCACTTTAAAATAACGAAAAATGCTACAAGCCATAGCAAACTATCTCAAACTCACCTGAATTACTTTGGCTACCATAAATCACCCCCAACTACCCCTTACCACCCCAAACTAAGCCCAATCACTTTAAAATTACAAAAAATGCTACAAACCATAGCAAACTATGCCAAACTCACCTAAATTACTTCGGCTACCATAAATCACCCCCAACTACCCCTTACCGCCCCAAAATTAGCCTAATCACTTTAAAATTACAAAAATGCTACAAAACATAGCAAGCTATGCCAAACTCACTTAAATTTCTTCGGCTACCATAAATTAATAATCGTTTTCAATCAAAATCTTCTATTTGGTTGTGTTATTTATAAATGCCTTATCGTATTAAATCATAAAATATTAATAAATATCTGCACATAAAATATATTGTTCCGACTAATAGTCGTTATTCTGAATATTAAATATGCTGATACCTATTTTGATTCTCTTCCACCTTCCAATAAATATTTGTTCCAGTTGAGATGCAAACATAAACGTATTTCTGAATTGAAACACGCTGACGGGGCAAGCCCTACCTTTTCAACATGCGTGCATTTGTATAAACAGCTCTATGGTTTTTAACTTTAAAGAGGTATAAAGGCGGTGTAAGCGCTAGAGTTTCGTAAAAATATCTGAAAAATTCGAAATTCTTCAATTGAATCAGAACTATCTTTGTGTTCGATAGTAAATTTATACTTGGAGTGGCACTGCCAACCCTGCCACCCATGACGAGGCACCTGCTGACCACTCTCCTTCCAGGGAAACTTTATAAATCAACGTCAAAATAATTTAGGACGCCTGAATGTGAAAATATCACTGTGTAATAAGTTCAGACTGACATGGAACACTTGAAATTTCGATATTTGTTTGTAATTCGACACAGGTCCATGAAGGAATGCATGTTAATGTAAACAAGTGTTAGTTTGTCGGAGAGACCGAATAAGATTTTTAACATTCCTGTCAAAATATTTATTTACTTTAGAATGTTAATTTCTTAAATTGATTTTGTGAAAATTATGACGGGCCATACGAGTACACCTGTGCGAGTATTATTTGGTGCATACAAATTAATCTCTTTTGTTATCCGAATTGTTTTTATACGCACTAGGCACGTGCACCTCATATAATTGTGAAAATTGCTGCTTCAGCGTCTGGAACGCTGGTACTCAACGTCGCCAAGGTCGAGGCGACGCATCGGTATTCAAAGTTCTGTCGCTATTAAATAAATTATTTTAATATAATATTCCCGATTTGTTCTTGCCGTTAACCAAAACTCTCCCCAATCGATTTTCGAAAAATTTCCAGCGTCGGACCGGACTTCACTTATTTTCGTACGCTAATTTTTACGTTCAGTTAATGATAGTGGTGTATTTGTTCTTCACCAAACCTGCTCCGGCCGAAATCCGAAATTTTCACTGACATCATACGCTTAAGTATTGTATGCTTAGACACGATTTATTTACACTATTTATTTTACGTACATTGCGTTCATTATTGTTCTGCATTATTTATAACTAAGATGGAGCAGTTTGAAAATCTAATAGTAAGCGGAGAACAAATACCACCACGTATAATTCCCGTGAAAAGTGATGGAAATAGTCTTTCTTACTATCTTTCCTATTGCATTTTTAATACCGGAAATAGAGCTCAAGAGCGAAGAATAACTTCGACTTTTTTATACATAATTCCTAAATACTTCCTTATATATTTCAACATTGTCTTTAACGTTGTCAGAGAACTAAATGGGAATAATTTGGAATAATTTAGAAACTTTTGAAAACAATGACAAAATTCTTTAGGGCGCCTGGATTTGAAAATATAACTCTGTGTAATAAGTTTAGACTGACTAGAGTGAAAAGAAAGGAGCTTGCGCCCAGAAACGAAATTAAATGGAACACTTGAAGTTGAAATATTTGTTTGTAATTCGTCACAAGTCCATGAGGGAATGCGTGTTAATGTAAACAAATGTGAGTTTATTGGAGAGGCCGAATAAGATTTTTACATTATTGAAGCAGCTGGAGCCTGCCACGTCAAGGGCAAGGTCAGAAACGTGAAAAGGCGATGCTCGATTTAGTTTGAGTGTCTATGCAGAAATTCGCACATACCAAGCGTTGGATGATAAGCCTTTCTTATCGTTTCTTAGAATTCGAGAATTGCTGGTTCAGCGTGTGGAGCAGTACTCGATCGCGGTGTTTAATTTTAACACAACTACAATTGTGAAAATTGCTGCTCCAGCGTCGGAAACTGTTTGCAAAGTCGCCAAATTCGATGAGGCGACGCATCAGTGTTCGAAGGTCTACCGCTATCAAATAAAGTATTTTAATTTAACATTTCATCCTCGCGTTAACCAAATCTGCCCCCAATCAATTTTCGAAAAATTATCAGCATCGGACCGGACTCCACTTATATTTGTACGCTAATTTTTACGTTTAGTTAATGATAGTGGTGTATTTGTTTTTCACCAAATTTGCCCCGAAATTTTCACCGTTGTATGTACCAGATATCACTGACATTCATACCAGCGGCGGTGTAAGCGCTAAATTTTCGTGAAAATATCTGAAAAATTCATAATTCTGCAACTGAATTACAGAACTAATTTTGTGTTCGATAGTAAATTTATACTTGGAGTGGCACTGCCAACCCTGCCACCCCTGACGAGCCCCACTGCTGACTACTTTCCTTCCAGAAACATTTTTGAAATCAGCGGCAAAATAAATTTAGGGCACCAGGATGTGAAAATATCACTATGTAATAAGTTCAGACTGACAAGAGTGAAAAAAACCGCTTGCATCCAGAAACGAAATCAAATGGAACACTTGAAATTTAGATATTTGTTTGTAATTCGTCACAGGTCCATGAAGGCATGCATGTTAATGTAAACAAGTGTTAGTTTGTCGGAGAGGCCGAATAAGATTTTTACACCCACCACATTCCCGTCAAAATATTTATTTACTTTAGTATGTTAATTCATTTTGTGCAAATTATGACGGGCCAGTCGAGTACACCTGCGCGAGTATTATTTGGTAATCCAAATTCTTTTAATACGCACTAGGCACGTGCACCTAATATAATTGTTAAAATTGCTGCTTCAGCGTCTGGAACGCTGGTACTCAACGTCGCCAAGGTCGAGGCGACGAATCAGTATTCGAAGTTCTATCGCTATTAAAAAAATTTTTTTAATATAATATTCCCGATTTGTTCTTGACGTTAAGTAAATATCTCCCCAATCGATTTTCGAAAAATTACCATCGTCGTACCGGACTCCACTTATATACCGTACGCTAATTTTTACGTTCATTTAATGATAGTGGTGTATTTGATCTTCACCAAACCTGCTCCGGCCAAAATCCGAAATTTGCAGTTTTACCGGATTTCACTGACATCATAAGTAATGTGTGCTTATACACTATTTACACTATTTATTTTATGTACATTGTGTTCATTATTGTTCTGCATTATTTATAACTAAGATGGAGGAATAGTAAGCGGGGTACAAATACCACCACGTATAATTCCTCTGAAAAGTGATGGAAATAGTCTTTTTTACTATCTTTCCTATTGCATTTTATTACCGAAAATAGAGCTCAAGAGGTTCGCACTATAATTGTTCATTTTAAAATTACCAAATTTTCTGTATATTTTACCTGAATACGTTAAACACCCCTAAACATAATGTACCATTCCAAACTACTCTCAAAAATCATACACTTGCCATTCCAAACTACCCCACATCAACCTAAAATGTAAAAAAATTACGAATTACAAGCAAACTACGCTAAACCCGCATAAATTACTTCGACTTCCGCTATATCACCCCAACCACTTCTTACCAAGCCAAACTAAACCCAATCGCATTAAAATTACCAAAAGTTTCGTTTAATCCGCCAAAGCTAAACCCCGCCAACCATCAATAACCATTCAAAACAATCCCCAAAAAAAACCTTATCATCCGAAACTACACCAAATACATCGTTTTTATGGTGTGAAATTATTTATTTATATATTTCAACATTCTTCGACGACATTCTTTAACGTTGTTAGAGAACTAAATGGGAATAATTTGGAATAGTTCAGCTTCTCTGTCAACTCTCCTTCTCTTGAAGAGTGAAAAAGAGTGAAAAAAAAGGAGCTTGCACCCAGAAACGAAATTATCGTCATTTTCCAAATCATATTGAAGTACCCGGTCCTGGCAATGCAGGTTAATTTCAGCAAATTTGTTTATTTTGTGATTGGAAAAGTAGAGCATTCCTGTTTAATTGTATTATAATGTCGATTAGTCTACATCACAAATACACCACTTTTGTCAACACTGCGTTTATTTAATCTACGTCCGGGCAACGCCGGGTACATTCAGCTAGTAAAGGATAGTTGGGGGTGATTTACGGTAGCCGAAGTAATTTAGGTGATTCTGGTATTGTTTGTTATGATTTTTAGCATTTTTTTGTAATTTTAAAGTGATTGGGCTTCGTTTGTTGCTGTAAAGTGTAGTTGGGGGTGATTTACGGTAGCCGAAGTAATTTAGGTGATTCTGGTATAGTTTGTTATGATTTTTAGCATTTTTTTGTAATTTTAAAGTGATTGGGCTTAGTTTGTTACTGTAAAGTGTAGTTGGGTGTTCTTTTTGATAGCCGAAGTAATTTAGGTGAGTTTGGCATAGTTTGCTATGGTTAGTAGCATTTTTTTGTAACTTAAAAGTGATTGGGTTTAGTTTGTTGTGGTAAGGGTTAGTTGGTGATGACTTAGAATAGCCGAAGTAATTTAGGTGAGTCTGGCATAGTTTGTTATGATTTGTACACCTTTTTTTGTAATTTTAAGATGATATGGTTTGGTTTGTTGTGGTAAGAGATAGTTGGGGGTGATTTACGGTAGCCGAAGTAATTTAAGTGATTCTGGTATAGTTTGTTATGATTTTTAGCATTTTTTTGTAATTTTAAAGTGATTGGGCTTAGTTTGTTGCAGCGGGCATAATGGGCCGCAAGGCCTGAATGCAGCGGTCCTACATAGGAACGCACCGCTACATAGATAGATTGTTGCAGTAAAGTGTAGTTGGGGGCGATTTTTCATAGCCGAAGTAATTTAGGTGAGTTTGGCATAGTTTGCTATGGTTAGTACCATTTTTTTGTAATTTAAAAGTGATTGGGTTTAGTTTGTTATGGTAAGGGTTAGTTGGTGATGATTTAGAGTAGCCGAAGTAATTTAGGTGAGTCTGGCATAGTTTGTTATAATTTGTACACCTTTTTTTGTAATTTTAAGATGATGTTAACATAAATTAAGTAACTAAGCAACAGACAATAACAAAAGTTATTGATTTTATTGATTTTGTAAGCTTTTGAAGTTTATAAAAATTTTCAAAAATATATATCTTGTACTCGTGTGGCGTATTTCACAAGAATCCACGAAACTCAAAACATTGGTCCTTCGAGCCGGATTTAAAAGAATAACAACAATAAGAAGAAGCCGATCCATCACAACATATCGTCCAGCATCTTGCCTCACGGTACAAGGTCAGTCAGATCATTGCATCATATCAAATCGTTCCATCCTCGAGTTACAATTAAATCGCATCCACCTTATTGATCAATCGTCAAAATATACATATTTTGGGCAAGAGGTGGTAAATTAATTGTAAACTAACATATCAATTTCAATAAATACAAATGGATATCGATCAATTAGTCGCACAACGTGGTTTCTTAAAGGCTAAACTAACAAGGTTTGTCAAGTTTTTAAAGGATTTAGAACATGACAACTCAAAGTCAGATCAATTACAGTTGCGTTTTGACATGCTACAGCAGGTCTGGAAGCAATTCGACGATGTACAATCACAAATCGAAATCATTGACAGTAGCGATGTTCAATGCTGCGAGCGCGAATCATTTGAAGACAAATATTTTGATGCAGCAACGCAGACAACTCAATTGTTGAGATCAACTACCCCGAGCACAAGCTCGATTCTAACCCATCCTCCAATGGACGCAATCTCAAATTCGAATACGAACAATCAATTTAACATAAAATTTCCTCAAATAAACTTGCCATCATTCAGCGGCGGTTATAATGACTGGATGCATTTTCATGACACATTCAATTCGTTAATTCACAATAATCCATGTTTGACAACTATTCAGAAATTTTATTATTTACAATCGTCACTCAAGGGCGAAGCTGCTCAAATCGTAGCATCACTTCAAATTACCGAAGACAACTACGTGTTAGCATGGGATTTGTTGAAGCGACGTTTTGAAGACAAAAAAGTAATAACTCGCGCACACGTTAAGGAAATTGTTGATATTTCTCCTGTTAAACCCAATGCTCCCGCGTTAAGGAATTTTGTAAACACAATTGTCAAAAATTATCGATCACTTGCCAACCTTGGTGAATGTGTTGAGCAATGGGACACTATATTGCTATATATATTAACGTCAAAGTTAGATTTTGAATTCAAGAAAAATTGGGAAATCTATATGAAAGACATCGCGAAACCTACATTTACAATCTTCACAGAATTTTTGACACAACAGTGCAAATTGCTAGAAGCTATTGATGAAAAGCCCGCAAAACAAACATTGTTCAAAAAACCGCCTGAACAGAAGACATTTTCGCATTTAGCAATGAATCGAATAAAATGTCCGATATGTCAAGTAAATCATCCCATTTATCATTGTAAACAATTTTTGGGTTTGCCAATCAGCAACCGGCTAGCGAACGTCCGCAGATTGAATCTGTGCACAAATTGTCTACGGTCAGGACACACAAATTCAGAGTGCAGATCAAGTACCTGTCGCAAATGCCAGAAAAAACACAATTCACTTTTGCATTTTCCATCAGCCACACAGCAAATTTCAACAGATGCAATGGCAAGCGTTTCAAATGAGAAAGAGTCAACTTCGATCGAAGTAAAACCTACAACTACGGCTTTAGCATCGCTCTATAATAGCAGTTTGTCTCCGGAGCCATTCGTCTTGTTAGCTACAGCGCAAATAATAATTTACGATTCAAATAATCAACCCGTTCTTTGTCGCGCTATTCTGGACAGTGGTTCACAATCTAATTTCATGACCAAGTGGTTGTCGGAAAGACTAGATCTCAAATCATCAAAAATAAGTGTTCCCGTATGCGGTATTAACCAAGCAGCATTGCCCATCAAAGCAAAAACAAAGGCAAGAATACAATCACGTCAAAATCAGTACTCTGCCGAGTTGACATTTCTAATTTTGGATCAAATTACTCTCACTCCACATAAAATGTTAAAACGTCATAAGCTGTGCATTCCGCCTGATATTCAAGATTGCTTAGCAGATCCTGAGTTTGATCAACCTGGGCGCATCGATGCACTTTTAGGAGCAAACATATTCTTTGATTTACTTTGCGTCGGACAAGTAAAGTTGGGACAGAATGAAATCATATTAAACAAAACAAATCTAGGATGGATTGTGTCGGGACAAACATTTCAGTGCGAACCACTGGAAACGAAATCATGTCTTTTAATCGCAAATTCAGATGTACAGGACCAACTTCAACAGTTTTGGCAACTGGAAAGCCACTATGCGATTCCCAAATACTCAAGGGAGGAAGTCGAGTGTGAAGAACATTTTTTAAAAACCGTGCGTCGAGACGAAACTGGTCGTTTCTCGGTTCAATTGCCTTTAAAGGCGAATTATACAGATTTAGGCGACTCCAGAGAAATGGCAATCACGCGTTTCGTTTCAATTGAACGTAAACTCCTCGCGAATCCAAAATTACGAGCAGACTATAATGAATTTATGGCAGAATATGAATCACTCGGTCATATGTCACGAGTAACTTTTGATCAATCACGTTCTGAGATACCCATATTTTATCTACCACATCATGGAGTACTGAGGGAGCAAAGCACCACTACTCGCTTACGCGTTGTTTTTGACGCCTCTGCAAAAAGCACTTCCGGTTTATCACTAAATGATGTATTAAAAATCGGTCCAACGATTCAAAACGATCTATTCACTACCCTCATACGATTTCGGCAGCATTCCGTAGTTTTAATTGCAGACATAGGGAAGATGTATAGGCAAATTAACATTGAACCAGCTCAACGTGACCTTCAGCGCATTGTTTGGCGATCGGATCCAAAAGGTGAGCTTAAGCATTATCGGCTCAACACGGTGACATACGGCACAGCTTCCGCGTCATTTCTATCAACTCGATGCCTAAAGCAATTGGCAATTGAAAATAGTTCAACTTACCCTCGAGAAGCAGCAATAATACAAAACGATTTTTACGTGGATGATCTTTTGACAGGATCTAATGATTCACGTGATTTAAGTACAATTTCACAAAACTTAATCACAATTTTCAACAGTGCCGGGTTTGAATTAAGAAAATTCTTATCAAATGATACATCAGTACTTGATAATTTGACCAGGACACCAGACAATGCATCGAGATTTTTAATTGCAGATGATCAATCTAAAACTTTAGGAATTTCATGGTACGCGTCATCGGACAATTTTGAATATAAGATACGCGAATATGGCAATCATTGTCATGTCACAAAAAGAAAAATCCTGTCAATTATAGCTAAGATATTCGATCCTTTGGGCCTTCTTGGGCCAATCACGGTGCAAGCCAAGATCATATTACAAAAACTATGGCAATTAAACGTAACATGGGACGAATCAGTGCCTATCAGTTTGCACACGGCTTGGATACAGTTTTGCAAACGGCTCGAGGATTCGCAAACCGTTCGCGTACCTCGGCATACAATTTTACCCAACGCAAGAATCGTGCAACTCCATGGCTTCTGTGACTCAAGCGAGTTGGCTTATGGAGCCTGTGTATACATCCGATCACAAGCGTCCCGCGAACGCGTCCAGGTGAGTCTTCTCTGCGCAAAGTCGCGTGTCGCGCCGCTTAAGGCAATCTCTCTTCCGCGTCTCGAATTGTGTGGTGGCTTACTTCTCGCACAACTTATGAAAAGGGTTAAAAACGCTCTAGACATTCACATCAGCGATATTTTTTATTGGACGGACTCTACTATATTACTTTCTTGGCTAGCTGCTGAGCCTAACACCTGGAAAACATTCGTGTCAAATCGCGTATCGGAAATCCAAACCTTAACAGATGTTAAACATTGGCGGCATGTAAAATCAGCAGATAATCCCGCAGACATAATCTCCCGCGGGATATTCCCGGGCGAGTTTGCAGAGACCAAATTGTGGTGGGGTGGCCCGTCATTTTTAAGCAAGGATTTCACGGTGTGGGAAGCCCAAACACGAGACAATCTATTGTTAAAACATCAAGAAGCTCCAGAACGTAAAATCATAAGTTTGCCCTGTTCATTGGAATTAGATTTTGTAACCAAATTCTCAAGTATCAAAACGTTACAACGAATAATCGCATATTGCTTGAGATTTATTTCAAATGCTCAATTATCATCAAACTTCCGTATCTCGGGTAATCTAAGTACACAGGAAATCGAAAGGGCTACAACAGTGCTTCTAAAATATGTTCAGAAAAGGCATTTCACGTCGGAAATCGCGACGCTTCGCCGTACGAGCTCTGTTAAACCGAGCAGTCGATTAAGAACTCTTAATGTATTCTTGGATCCAGAAGGATTGATTCGCGTCGGTGGTAGGTTAAAAAATTCAAATTTGGAATACCATCAAAAACATCCTATCGTTTTGCCAAGTCAATATCATGTGACCAAACTCATCATAGAAGATTATCACCGCAAAAATTTGCATTCCGGGGCTCAAGCCACACTCGCGTCAGTTCGACAAAACTATTGGCCACTCAAAGGCAATCAAACAGTGAAAGGAGTGTTAAGACGATGCGTAGTCTGCTTTAGAGCTAATCCAATTTCAGTGATTCCCCAAATGGGTGACTTACCAAAACAAAGAGTCACGCCTGCGCGTCCATTCTGCCATTGTGGGGTAGATTACGCAGGGCCATATGCATTGAAGGGAGGTCAAACACGCAACAGCAAAATAGTAAAGTCGTATTTATGCATTTTCGTCTGTCTTGCTACGAAAGCTGTACACATTGAGCTCGCAACTGACTTGACCACACAATGTTTTTTAAACGCGTTTAAGAGATTTGCTTCTAGGCGTGGAGCAGCGCGTCAAATGTTTTCTGATAATGCCACCAATTTTACTGGGGCTAATAACTATCTTCAGAAAATTTCTAAGTTGTTGCAAACTAACGATTTTCAAAATTATTTCTCGTATTCCAGTATTGAATGGAAATTCATTCCTCCTCACAGTCCGCACTTTGGCGGCATGTGGGAAGCATCAGTAAAATCTATCAAATATCATCTCAAACGTATTTTGACCAACATTAACTTAACTTACGAGGAGTTTTACACTCTCCTCACTCAGGTGGAAGCGGTTTTAAATTCGCGGCCCTTAATTCCCCTTTCCGAGGATCCCAATGATCTGACAGCGTTGACCCCGGGACATTTCTTGATCGGGGAGCCGCTAAATGCAATTCCGCAGCCACATCTAACAGACCAGCCGATCAACTTTGTACATCGATTCAAACACATACAATTGATGAGCCAACACTTCTGGACCCGCTGGTCCAAAGACTATTTACATCGGTTGCAGCAGCGTACCAAGTCCCACTTCAACAAGTCTCCTTCTCTCCTCGTCGGTTCACTTGTACTTTTGAAGGAAGACAACGCACCTCCCCTACATTGGCTGCTAGGACGCATTACAGCAGTTCATCCAGGAACGGATGGCGTTGTGCGTGTCGTCACCGTGAGAACGAGAGGCGGCGAAGTTAAGCGTGCCAGTGCCAAAGTGTGCCTGCTACCAATCATGGACAATATGGACGCTTAAGAGTGCTTATTATTGAAGTTCTTTAGATAATTTGTTAGTTGTCTTTGAAGCAATCACGTGAATTTTTGTTGAAAGGGAGCCTTTCAAGGGCGGCGGTATGTTAACATAAATTAAATAACTAAGCAACAGACAATAACAAAAGTTGTTGATTTTATTGATTTTGTAAGCTTTTGAAGTTTATAAAAATTTTCAAAAATATATAACTTGTACTCGTGTGGCGTATTTCACAAGAATCCACGAAACTCAAAACAGATGATATGGTTTGGTTTGTTGTGGTAAGGGATAGTTGGGGGTGATTTACGGTAGCCGAAGTAATTTAGGTGATTCTGGTATAGTTTGTTATGATTTTTAGCATTTTTCTGTAATTTTAAAGTAATTGGGCTTAGTTTGTTGCTGTAAAGTGTAGTTGGGGGTGATTTTTGATAGCCGAAGTAATTTAGGTGAGTTTGGCATAGTTTGCTATGGTTAGTAGCATTTTTTTGTAATTTAAAAGTGATTGGGTTTAGTTTGTTGTGGTAAGGGTTAGTTGGTGATGATTTAGAGTAGATGAAGTAATTTAGGTGAGTCTGGCATAGTTTGTTGTAATTTGTACACCTTTTATGTAATTTTAAGATGATATGGTTTGGTTTGTTGTGGTAAGGGATAGCTGGAGGTGATTTACGGTAGCCGAAGTAATTTAGGTGATTCTGGTATAGTTTGTTATAATTTTTAGCATTTTTTTGTAATTTTAAAGTGATTGGGCTTAGTTTGTTGCTGTAAAGTGTAGTTGGGGGTGATTTTTGATAGCCGAAGTAATTTAGGTGAGTTTGGCATAGTTTGCTATGGTTAGTAGCATTTTTTTGTAATTTAAAAGTGATTGGGTTTAGTTTGTTGTGGTAAGGGTTAGTTGGTGATGATTTAGAGTAGCCGAAGTAATTTAGGTGAGTCTGGCATAGTTTGTTATGATTTGTACACCTTTTCTTGTAATTTTAAGATGATATGGTTTGGTTTGTTGTGGTAAGGGATAGTTGGGGGTGATTTACGGTAGCCGAAGTAATTTTGGTGATTCTGGTATAGTTTGTTATGATTTTTAGCATTTTTTTGTAATTTTAAAGTGACTAGGCTTAGTTTGTTGCTGTAAGTGTAGTTGGGGTGATTTTTGATAGCCAAAGTAATTTAGGTGAGTTTGGCATAGTTTACTATGGTTAGTAGCATTTTTTAGTAATTTAAAAGTGATTGGGTTTAGTTTGTTGTGGTAAGGGTTAGTTGGTGATGATTTAGAGTAGCAGAAGTATTTTAGGTGAGTCTGGCATAGTTTGTTATGATTTGTACACGTTTTTTTGTAATTTTCAGATAATATGGTTTGGTTTGTTGTGGTAAGGGATAGTTGGGGGTGATTTACGGTAGCCGAAGTAATTTAGGTGATTCTGGTATAGTTTGTTATGATTTTTAGCATTTTTTTGTAATTTTAAAGAGATTGGGCTTAGTTTGTTGCTGTAAAGTGTAGTTGGGGGTGATTTTTGATAGCCGAAGTTATTTAGGTGAGTTTGGCATAGTTTGCTATGATTAGTAGCATTTTTTTTAATTTAAAATTGATAGGGTTTAGTTTGTTGTGGTAAGGGTTAGTTGGTAATGATTTAGAGTAGCCGAAGTAATTTAGGTGAGTCTGGCATAGTTTGAATGATTTGTACACATTTTTTTGTAATTTTAAGATGATATGGTTTGGTTTGTTGTGGTAAGGGATAGTTGGGGGTGATTTACGGTAGCCGAAGTAATTTAGGTGATACTGGTATCGTTTGTTATGATTTTTAGCATTTTTTTGTAATTTTAAAGTGATTGGGCTTAGTTTGTTGTTGTAAAGTGTAGTTGGGGGTGATTTTTGACAGCCGAAGTAATTTAGGTGAGTTTGGCATAGTTTGCTATAGTTAGTAGCATTTTTTTATAATTTAAAAGTGATTGGGTTCAGTTTGTTGTGGTAAGGGTTAGTTGGTGATGATTTATAGTAGCCGAAGTAATTTAGGTGAGTCTGGCATTGTTTGTTATGATTTGTACACCTTTTTTTGTAATTTTAAGATGATATGGTTTGGTTTGTTGTGGTAAGGGATAGTTGGGGGTGATTTACGGTAGCCTAAGTAATTTAGGTGATTCTGGTATCGTCTGTTATGATTTTTAGCATTTTTTTGTAATTTTAAAGTGATTGGGCTTAGTTTGTTGCTGTAAAGTGTAGTTGGGGGTGATTTTTGATAGCCGAAGTAATTTAGGTGAGTTTGGCATAGTTTGCTATGGTTAGTAGCATTTTTTTGTAATTTAAAAGTGATTGGGTTTAGTTTGTTGTGGTAAGGGTTAGTTGGTGATGATTTATGGTAGCCGAAGTAATTTAGGTGAGTTTGGCATAGTTTGCTATGGTTAGTATCATTTTTTTGTAATTTAAAAGTGATTGGGTTTAGTTTGTGGTGGTAAGGGTTAGTTGGTGATGATTTAGTGTAGCCGAAGTAATTTAGGTGAGTCTGGCATAGTTTGTTATGATTTGTACACCTTTTTTTGTAATTTTAATATGATATGGTTTGGTTTGTTGTGGTAAGGGATAGTTGGGGGTGATTTACGGTAGCCGAAGTAATTTAGGTGATTCTGGTATAGTTTGTTATGATTTTTAGCATTTTTTTGTAATTTTAAAGTGATTGGGCTTAGTTTGTTACTGTAAAGTGTAGTTGGGGGTGATTTTTGATAGCCGAAGTAATTTAGGTGAGTTTGGCATAGTTTGCTATGGTTAGTAGCATTTTTTTGTAATTTAAAAGTGATTGGGTTTAGTTTGTTATGGTAAGGGTTAGTTGGTGATGATTTAGAGTAGCCGAAGTAATTTAGGTGAGTCTGGCATAGTTTGTTATAATTTGTACACCTTTTTTTGTAATTTTAAGATGATATGGTTTGGTTTGTTGTGGTAAGGGATAGTTGGGGGTGATTTACGGTAGCCGAAGTAATTTAGGTGATTCTGGTATAGTTTGTTATGATTTTTAGCATTTTTTTGTAATTTTAAAGTGATTGGGCTTAGTTTGATGCAGTAAAGTGTAGTTGGGGGCGATTTTTCATAGCCGAAGTAATTTAGGTGAGTTTGGCATAGTTTGCTATGGTTAGTAGCATTTTTTTGTAATTTAAAAGTGATTGGGTTTAGTTTGTTGTGGTAAGGGTTAGTTGGTGATGATTTAGAGTAGATGAAGTAATTTAGGTGAGTCTGGCATAGTTTGTTCTAATTTGTACACCTTTTTTTGTAATTTTAAGATGATATGGTTTGGTTTGTTGTGGTAAGGGATAGTTGGGGGTGATTTACGGTAGCCGAAGTAATTTAGGTGATTCTGGTATAGTTTGTTATGATTTTTAGCATTTTTTTGTAATTTTAAAGTGATTGGGCTTAGTTTGTTGCTGTAAAGTGTAGTTGGGGGTGATTTTTGATAGCCGAAGTAATTTAGGTGAGTTTGGCATAGTTTGCTATGGTTAGTAGCATTTTTTTGTAATTTAAAAGTGATTGGGTTTAGTTTGTTGTGGTAAGGGTTAGTTGGTGATGATTTAGAGTAGATGAAGTAATTTAGGTGAGTCTGGCATAGTTTGTTATGATTTGTACACCTTTTCTTGTAATTTTAAGATGATATGGTTTGGTTTGTTGTGGTAAGAGATAGTTGGGGGTGATTTACGGTAGCCGAAGTAATTTTGGTGATTCTGGTATAGTTTGTTATGATTTTTAGCATTTTTTTGTAATTTTAAAGTGACTAGGCTTAGTTTGTTGCTGTAAGTGTAGTTGGGGTGATTTTTGATAGACAAAGTAATTTAGGTGAGTTTGGCATAGTTTACTATGGTTAGTAGCATTTTTTTGTAATTTAAAAGTGATTGGGTTTAGTTTGTTGTGGTAAGGGTTAGTTGGTGATGATTTATGGTAGCCGTAGTAATTTAGGTGAGTTTGGCATAGTTTGCTATGGTTAGTATCATTTTTTTGTAATTTAAAAGTGATTGGGTTTAGTTTGTGGTGGTAAGGGTTAGTTGGTGATGATTTAGAGTAGCCGAAGTAATTTAGGTGAGTCTGGCATAGTTTGTTATGATTTGTACACCTTTTTTTGTAATTTTAATATGATATGGTTTGGTTTGTTGTGGTAAGGGATAGTTGGGGGTGATTTACGGTAGCCGAAGTAATTTAGGTGATTCTGGTATAGTTTGTTATGATTTTTAGCATTTTTTTGTAATTTTAAAGTGATTGGGCTTAGTTTGTTAATGTAAAGTGTAGTTGGGTGTTCTTTTTGATAGCCGAAGTAATTTAGGTGAGTTTGGCATAGTTTGCTATGGTTAGTAGCATTTTTTTGTAACTTAAAAGTGATTGGGTTTAGTTTGTTGTGGTAAGGGTTAGTTGGTGATGACTTAGAATAGCCGAAGTAATTTAGGTGAGTCTGGCATAGTTTGTTATGATTTGTACACCTTTTTATGTAATTTTAAGATGATATGGTTTGGTTTGTTGTGGTAAGAGATAGTTGGGGGTGAATTACGGTAGCTGAAGTAATTTAAGTGATTCTGGTATAGTTTGTTATGATTTTTAGCATTTTTTTGTAATTTTAAAGTGATTGGGCTTAGTTTGTTGCAGTAAAGTGTAGTTGGGGGCGATTTTTCATAGCCGAAGTAATTTAGGTGAGTTTGGCATAGTTTGCTATGGTTAGTACCATTTTTTTGTAATTTAAAAGTGATTGGGTTTAGTTTGTTATGGTAAGGGTTAGTTGGTGATGATTTAGAGTAGCCGAAGTAATTTAGGTGAGTCTGGCATAGTTTGTTATAATTTGTACACCTTTTTTTGTAATTTTAAGATGATATGGTTTGGTTTGTTGTGGTAAGGGATAGTTGGGGGTGATTTACGGTAGCCGAAGTAATTTAGGTGATTCTGGTATAGTTTGTTATGATTTTTAGCATTTTTTTGTAATTTTAAAGTGATTGGGCTTAGTTTGTTGCTGTAAAGTGTAGTTGGGGGTGATTTTTGATAGCCGAAGTAATTTAGGTGAGTTTGGCATAGGTTGCTATGGTTAGTAGCATTTTTTTGTAATTTAAATGTGATTGGGTTTAGTTTGTTGTGGTAAGGGTTAGTTGGTGATGATTTAGAGTAGATGAAGTAATTTAGGTGAGTCTGGCATAGTTTGTTCTAATTTGTACACCTTTTATGTAATTTTAAGATGATATGGTTTGGTTTGTGGTGGTAAGGTCTAGCTGGAGGTGATTTACGGTAGCCGAAGTAATTTAGGTGATTCTGGTATAGTTTGTTATAATTTTTAGCATTTTTTTGTAATTTTAAAGTGATTGGGCTTAGTTTGTTACTGTAAAGTGTAGTTGGGTGTTCTTTTTGATAGCCGAAGTAATTTAGGTGAGTTTGGCATAGTTTGCTATGGTTAGTAGCATTTTTTTGTAATTTAAAAGTGATTGGGTTTAGTTTGTTGTGGTAAGGGTTAGTTGGTGATGATTTAGAGTAGCCGAAGTAATTTAGGTGAGTCTGGCATAGTTTGTTATGGTTAGTATAATTTTTTTGTAATTTAAAAGTGATTGGGTTTAGTTTGTGGTGGTAAGGGTTAGTTGGTGATGATTTAGAGTAGCCGAAGTAATTTAGGTGAGTCTGGCATAGTTTGTTATGATTTGTACACCTTTTTTTGTAATTTTAATATGATATGGTTTGGTTTGTTGTGGTAAGGGATAGTTGGGGGTGATTTACGGTAGCCGAAGTAATTTAGGTGATTCTGGTATAGTTTGTTATGACTTTTAGCATTTTTTTGTAATTTTAAAGTGATTGAGCTTAGTTTGTTGCTGTAAAGTGTAGTTGGGGGTGATTTTTGATAGCCGAAGTAATTTAGGTGAGTTTGGCATAGTTTGCTATGGTTAGTAGCATTTTTTTGTAATTTAAAAGTGATTGGGTTTAGTTTGTTGTGGTAAGGGTTAGTTGGTGATGATTTAGAGTAGTCGAAGTAATTTAGGTGTGTCTGGAAGAGTTTGTTATGATTGGTACACCTTTTTTTGTAATTTTAAGATGATATGGTTTGGTTTGTTGTGGTAAGGGATAGTTGGGGGTGATTTACGGTAGCCGAAGTAATTTAGGTGATTCTGGTATAGTTTGTTATGATTTTTAGCATTTTTTTGTAATTTTAAAGTGATTGGGCTTAGTTTGTTACTGTAAAGTGTAGTTGGGTGTTCTTTTTGATAGCCGAAGTAATTTAGGTGAGTTTGGCATAGTTTGCTATGGTTAGTAGCATTTTTTTGTAACTTAAAAGTGATTGGGTTTAGTTTGTTGTGGTAAGGGTTAGTTGGTGATGACTTAGAATAGCCGAAGTAATTTAGGTGAGTCTGGCATAGTTTGTTATGATTTGTACACCTTTTTTTGAAATTTTAAGATGATATGGTTTGGTTTGTTGTGGTAAGAGATAGTTGGGGTGATTTACGGTAGCTGAAGTAATTTAAGTGATTCTGGTATAGTTTGTTATGATTTTTAGCATTTTTTTGTAATTTTAAAGTGATTGGGCTTAGTTTGATGCAGTAAAGTGTAGTTGGGGGCGATTTTTCATAGCCGAAGTAATTTAGGTGAGTTTGGCATAGTTTGCTATGGATAGTACCATTTTTTTGTAATTTAAAAGTGATTGGGTTTAGTTTGTTATGGTAAGGGTTAGTTGGTGATGATTTAGAGTAGCCGAAGTAATTTAGGTGAGTCTGGCATAGTTTGTTATAATTTGTACACCTTTTTTTGTAATTTTAAGATGATATGGTTTGGTTTGTTGTGGTAAGGGATAGTTGGGGGTGATTTACGGTAGCCGAAGTAATTTAGGTGATTCTGGTATAGTTTGTTATGATTTTTAGCATTTTTTTGTAATTTTAAAGTGATTGGGCTTAGTTTGTTGCTGTAAAGTGTAGTTGGGGGTGATTTTTGATAGCCGAAGTAATTTAGGTGAGTTTGGCATAGTTTGCTATGGTTAGTAGCATTTTTTTGTAATTTAAAAGTGATTGGGTTTAGTTTGTTGTGGTAAGGGTTAGTTGGTGATGATTTAGAGTAGATGAAGTAATTTAGGTGAGTCTGGCATAGTTTGTTCTAATTTGTACACCTTTTATGTAATTTTAAGATGATATGGTTTGGTTTGTTGTGGTAAGGGATAGCTAGAGGTGATTTACGGTAGCCGAAGTAATTTAGGTGATTCTGGTATAGTTTGTTATAATTTTTAGCATTTTTATGTAATTTTAAAGTGATTGGGCTTAGTTTGTTGCTGTAAAGTGTAGTTGGGGGTGATTTTTGATAGCCGAAGTAATTTAGGTGAGTTTGGCATAGTTTGCTATGGTTAGTAGCATTTTTTTGTAATTTAAAAGTGATTGGGTTTAGTTTGTTGTGGTAAGGGATAGTTGGTGATGATTTAGAGTAGCCGAAGTAATTTAGGTGAGTCTGGCATAGTTTGTTATGATTTGTACACCTTTTCTTGTAATTTTAAGATGATATGGTTTGGTTTGTTGTGGTAAGAGATAGTTGGGGGTGATTTACGGTAGCCGAAGTAATTTTGGTGATTCTGGTATAGTTTGTTATGATTTTTAGCATTTTTTTGTAATTTTAAAGCGACTAGGCTTAGTTTGTTGCTGTAAGTGTAGTTGGGGTGATTTTTGATAGACAAAGTAATTTAGGTGAGTTTGGCATAGTTTACTATGGTTAGTAGCATTTTGTTGTAATTTAAAAGTGATTGGGTTTAGTTTGTTGTGGTAAGGGTTAGTTGGTGATGATTTATGGTAGCCGTAGTAATTTAGGTGAGTTTGGCATAGTTTGCTATGGTTAGTATCATTTTTTTGTAATTTAAAAGTGATTGGGTTTAGTTGGTGTGGTAAGGGTTAGCTGGTGATGATTTAGAGTAGTCGAAGTAATTTAGGTGAGTCTGGAAGAGTTTGTTATGATTTGTACACCTTTTTTTGTAATTTTAAGATGATATGGTTTGGTTTGTTGTGGTAAGGGATAGTTGGGGGTGATTTACGTTAGCCGAAGTAATTTAGGTGATTTTGGTATAGTTTGTTATGATTTTTAGCATTTTTTTGTAATTTTAAAGTGATTGGGCTTAGTTTGTTAATGTAAAGTGTAGTTGGGTGTTCTTTTTGATAGCCGAAGTAATTTAGGTGAGTTTGGCATAGTTTGCTATGGTTAGTAGCATTTTTTTGTAACTTAAAAGTGATTGGGTTTAGTTTGTTGTGGTAAGGGTTAGCTGGTGATGATTTAGAGTAGTCGAAGTAATTTAGGTGAGTCTGGAAGAGTTTGTTATGATTTGTACACCTTTTTTTGTAATTTTAAGATGATATGGTTTGGTTTGTTGTGGTAAGAGATAGTTGGGGGTGAATTACGGTAGCTGAAGTAATTTAAGTGATTCTGGTATAGTTTGTTATGATTTTTAGCATTTTTTTGTAATTTTAAAGTGATTGGGCTTAGTTTGTTGCAGTAAAGTGTAGTTGGGGGCGATTTTTCATAGCCGAAGTAATTTAGGTGAGTTTGGCATAGTTTGCTATGGTTAGTACCATTTTTTTGTAATTTAAAAGTGATTGGGTTTAGTTTGTTATGGTAAGGGTTAGTTGGTGATGATTTAGAGTAGCCGAAGTAATTTAGGTGAGTCTGGCATAGTTTGTTATAATTTGTACACCTTTTTTTGTAATTTTAAGATGATATGGTTTGGTTTGTTGTGGTAAGGGATAGTTGGGGGTGATTTACGGTAGCCGAAGTAATTTAGGTGATTCTGGTATAGTTTGTTATGATTTTTAGCATTTTTTTGTAATTTTAAAGTGATTGGGCTTAGTTTGTTGCTGTAAAGTGTAGTTTTGGGTGATTTTTGATAGCCGAAGTAATTTAGGTGAGTTTGGCATAGTTTGCTATGGTTAGTAGCATTTTTTTGTAATTTAAATGTGATTGGGTTTAGTTTGTTGTGGTAAGGGTTAGTTGGTGATGATTTAGAGTAGATGAAGTAATTTAGGTGAGTCTGGCATAGTTTGTTCTAATTTGTACACCTTTTATGTAATTTTAAGATGATATGGTTTGGTTTGTTGTGGTAAGGGATAGCTGGAGGTGATTTACGGTAGCCGAAGTAATTTAGGTGATTCTGGTATAGTTTGTTATAATATTTAGCATTTTTTTGTAATTTTAAAGTGATTGGGCTTAGTTTGTAGCTGTAAAGTGTAGTTTGGGGTGATTTTTGATAGCCGAAGTAATTTAGGTTGAGTTTGGCATAGTTTGCTATGGTTAGTAGCATTTTTTTGTAATTTAAAAGTGATTGGGTTTAGTTTGTTGTGGTAAGGGTTAGTTGGTGATGATTTAGAGTAGCCGAAGTAATTTAGGTGAGTCTGGCATAGTTTGTTATGATTTGTACACCTTTTCTTGTAATTTTAAGATGATATGGTTTGGTTTGTTGTGGTAAGGGATAGTTGGGGGTGATTTACGGTAGCCGAAGTAATTTTGGTGATTCTGGTATAGTTTGTTATGATTTTTAGCATTTTTTTGTAATTTTAAAGTGACTAGGCTTAGTTTGTTGCTGTAAGTGTAGTTGGGGTGATTTTTGATAGCCAAAGTAATTTAGGTGAGTTTGGCATAGTTTGCTATGGTTAGTACCATTTTTTTGTAATTTAAAAGTGATTGGGTTTAGTTTGTTATGGTAAGGGATAGTTGGGGGTGATTTACGGTAGCCGAAGTAATTTAGGTGATTCTGGTATAGTTTGTTATGATTTTTAGCATTTTTTTGTAATTTTAAAGTGATTGGGCTTAGTTTGTTGCTGTAAAGTGAAATTGGGGGTGATTTTTGATAGCCGAAGTAATTTAGGTGAGTTTGGCATAGTTTGCTATGGTTAGTAGCATTTTTTTGTAATTTAAAAGTGATTGGGTTTAGTTTGTTGTGGTAAGGGTTAGTTGGTGATGATTTAGAGTAGCCGAAGTAATTTAGGTGAGTCTGGCATAGTTTGTTATGATTTGTACACCTTTTCTTGTAATTTTAAGATGATATGGTTTGGTTTGTTGTGGTAAGGGATAGCTGGAGGTGATTTACGGTAGCCGAAGTAATTTAGGTGATTCTGGTATAGTTTGTTATAATTTTTAGCATTTTTTTGTAATTTTAAAGTGATTGGGCTTAGTTTGTTGCTGTAAAGTGTAGTTGGGGGTGATTTTTGATAGCCGAAGTAATTTAGGTGAGTTTGGCATAGTTTGCTATGGTTAGTAGCATTTTTTTGTAATTTAAAAGTGATTGGGATTAGTTTGTTGTGGTAAGGGTTAGTTGGTGATGATTTAGAGTAGCCGAAGTAATTTAGGTGAGTCTGGCATAGTTTGTTATGATTTGTACACCTTTTCTTGTAATTTTAAGATGATATGGTTTGGTTTGTTGTGGTAAGAGATAGTTGGGGGTGATTTACGGTAGCCGAAGTAATTTTGGTGATTCTGGTATAGTTTGTTATGATTTTTAGCATTTTTTTGTAATTTTAAAGTGACTAGGCTTAGTTTGTTGCTGTAAGTGTAGTTGGGGCGATTTTTGATAGACAAAGTAATTTAGGTGAGTTTGGCATAGTTTACTATGGTTAGTAGCATTTTGTTGTAATTTAAAAGTGATTGGGTTTAGTTTGTTGTGGTAAGGGTTAGTTGGTGATGATTTATGGTAGCCGTAGTAATTTAGGTGAGTTTGGCATAGTTTGCTATGGTTAGTATCATTTTTTTGTAATTTAAAAGTGATTGGGTTTAGTTTGTGGTGGTAAGGGTTAGTTGGTGATGATTTAGAGTAGCCGAAGTAATTTAGGTGAGTCTGGCATAGTTTGTTATGATTTGTACACCTTTTTTTGTAATTTTAATATGATATGGTTTGGTTTGTTGTGGTAAGGGATAGTTGGGGGTGATTTACGGTAGCCGAAGTAATTTAGGTGATTCTGGTATAGTTTGTTATGACTTTTAGCATTTTTTTGTAATTTTAAAGTGATTGGGCTTAGTTTGTTGCTGTAAAGTGTAGTTGGGGGTGATTTTTGATAGCCGAAGTAATTTAGGTGAGTTTGGCATAGTTTGCTATGGTTAGTAGCATTTTTTTGTAATTTAAAAGTGATTGGGTTTAGTTTGTTGTGGTAAGGGTTAGCTGGTGATGATTTAGAGTAGTCGAAGTAATTTAGGTGAGTCTGGAAGAGTTTGTTATGATTTGTACACCTTTTTTTGTAATTTTAAGATGATATGGTTTGGTTTGTTGTGGTAAGGGATAGTTGGGGGTGATTTACGTTAGCCGAAGTAATTTAGGTGATTCTGGTATAGTTTGTTTTGATTTTTAGCATTTTTTTGTAATTTTAAAGTGATTGGGCTTAGTTTGTTAATGTAAAGTGTAGTTGGGTGTTCTTTTTGATAGCCGAAGTAATTTAGGTGAGTTTGGCATTGTTTGCTATGGTTAGTAGCATTTTTTTGTAACTTAAAAGTGATTGGGTTTAGTTTGTTGTGGTAAGGGTTAGCTGGTGATGATTTAGAGTAGTCGAAGTAATTTAGGTGAGTCTGGAAGAGTTTGTTATGATTTGTACACTTTTTTTTGTAATTTTAAGATGATATGGTTTGGTTTGTTGTGGTAAGAGATAGTTGGGGGTGAATTACGGTAGCTGAAGTAATTTAAGTGATTCTGGTATAGTTTGTTATGATTTTTAGCATTTTTTTGTAATTTTAAAGTGATTGGGCTTAGTTTGTTGCAGTAAAGTGTAGTTGGGGGTGATTTTTGATAGCCGAAGTAATTTAGGTGAGTTTGGCATAGTTTGCTATGGTTAGTAGCATTTTTTTGTAATTTAAAAGTGATTGGGTTTAGTTTGTTGTGGTAAGGGTTAGTTGGTGATGATTTAGAGTAGCCGAAGTAATTTAGGTGAGTCTGGCATAGTTTGTTATGATTTGTACACCTTTTCTTGTAATTTTAAGATGATATGGTTTGGTTTGTTGTGGTAAGGGATAGTTGGGGGTGATTTACGGTAGCCGAAGTAATTTTGGTGATTCTGGTATAGTTTGTTATGATTTTTAGCATTTTTTTGTAATTTTAAAGCGACTAGGCTTAGTTTGTTGCTGTAAGTGTAGTTGGGGTGATTTTTGATAGCCAAAGTAATTTAGGTGAGTTTGGCATAGTTTACTATGGTTAGTAGCATTTTTTTGTAATTTAAAAGTGATTGGGTTTAGTTTGTTGTGGTAAGGGTTAGTTGGTGATGATTTAGAGTAGCAGAAGTATTTTAGGTGAGTCTGGCATAGTTTGTTATGATTTGTACACGTTTTTTTGTAATTTTCAGATAATATGGTTTGGTTTGTTGTGGTAAGGGATAGTTGGGGGTGATTTACGGTAGCCGAAGTAATTTAGGTGATTCTGGTATAGTTTGTTATGATTTTTAGCATTTTTTTGTAATTTTAAAGTGATTGGGCTTAGTTTGTTGCTGTAAAGTGTAGTTGGGGGTGATTTTTGATAGATGATGTAATTTGGTGAGTTTGGCATAGTTTGCTATGGTTAGTAGCATTTTTTTGTAATTTAATAGTGATTGGGTTTAGTTTGTTGTGGTAAGGTTAGTTGGTGATGATTTATGGTAGCCAATGTAATTTAGGTGAGTTTGGCATAGTTTGCTATGGTTAGTATCATTTTTTTGTAATTTAAAAGTGATTGGGTTTTGTTTGTTGTGGTAAGGGTTAGTTGGTGATGATTTAGAGTAGCCGAAGTAATTTAGGTGTGTCTGGCATAGTTTGTTATGATTTGTACACCTTTTTTTGTAATTTTAATGTGATATGGTTTGGTTTGTTGTGGTAAGGGATAGTTGGGGGTGATTTACGGTAGCCGAAGTAATTTAGGTGATTCTGGAATAGTTTGTTATGATTTTTAGCATTTTTTTGTAATTTTAAAATGATTGGGCTTAGTTTGTTGCTGTAAAGTGTAGTTGGGGGTGATTTTTGATAGCCGAAGTAATTTAGGTGAGTTTGGCATAGTTTGCTATGGTTAGTATCATTTTTTTGTAATTTAAAAGTGATTGGGTTTAGTTTGTTGTGGTAAGGGTTAGTTGGTGATGATTTAAAGTAGCCGAAGTAATTTAGGTGTGTCTGGTATAATTTGTTATGATTTTTAGCATTTTTTTGTAATTTTAAAGTGATTGGGCTTAGTTTGTTGCTGTAAAGTGTAGTTGGCGGTGATTTTTGATAGCCGAAGTAATTTAGGTGAGTTTGGCATAGTTTGCTATGGTTAGTAGCATTTTTTTGTAATTTAAAAGTGATTGGGTTTAGTTTGTTGTGGTAAGGTTTAGTTGGTGATGATTTATGGTAGCCGAAGTAATTTAGGTGAGATTGGCATAGTTTGCTATGGTTAGTAGCATTTTTTTGTAATTTAAAAGTGATTGGGTTTAGTTGTTGTGGTAAGGGTTAGTTGGTGATGATTTAGAGTAACCGAAGTAATTTAGGTCAGTCTGGCATAGTTTGTTATGATTTGTACACCTTTTTTTGTAATTTTAAGGTGATATGGTTTGGTTTGTTGTGGTAAGGGATAGTTGGGGGTGATTTACGGTAGCCGAAGTAATTTAGGTGATTCTGGAATAGTTTGTTATGATTTTTAGCATTTTTTTGTAATTTTAAAATGATTGGGCTTAGTTTGTTGCTGTAAAGTGTTGTTGGGGGTGATTTTTGATAGCCGAAGTAATTTAGGTGAGTTTGGCATAGTTTGCTATGGTTAGTAGCATTTTTTTGTAATTTAAAAGTGATTGGGTTTAGTTTGTTGTGGTAAGGGTTTGTTGGTGATGATTTATGGTAGCCGAAGTAATTTAGGTGAGTTTGGCATGGTTTGCTATGATTAGTAACATTTTTTTGTAATTTAAAAGTGATTGGGTTTAGTTTGTTATGGTAAGGGTTGTTGGTGATGATTTAGAGTAGCCGAAGTAATTTAGGTGAGTCTGGCATAGTTTGTTATGATTTGATCACCTTTTTTTGTAATTTTAAGATGATATGGTTTGGTTTGTTGTGGTAAGGGATAGTTGGGGGTGATTTACGGTAGCCGAAGTAATTTAGGTGATTCTGGTATAGTTTGTTATGATTTTTAGCATTTTTTTGTAATTTTAAGATGATATGGTTTGGTTTGTTGTGGTAAGGGATAGTTGGGGGTGATTTACGGTAGCCGAAGTAATTTAGGTGATTCTGGTATAGTTTGTTATGATTTTTAGCATTTTTTTGTAATTTTAAAGTGATTGGGCTTAGTTTGTTGCTGTAAAGTGTAGTTGGGGGTGATTTTTGATAGCCGAAGTAATTTAGGTGAGTTTGGCATAGTTTGCTATGGTTAGTAGCATTTTTTTGTAATTTAAAATTGATTGGGTTTAGTTTGTTGTGGTAAGGGTTAGTTGGTGATGATTTAGAGTAGCAGAAGTATTTTAGGTGAGTCTGGCATAGTTTGTTATGATTTGTACACGTTTTTTTGTAATTTTCAGATAATATGGTTTGGTTTGTTGTGGTAAGGGATAGTTGGGGGTGATTTACGGTAGCCGAAGTAATTTAGGTGATTCTGGTATAGTTTGTTATGATTTTTAGCATTTTTTTGTAATTTTAAAGTGATTGGGCTTAGTTTGTTGCTGTAAAGTGTAGTTGGGGGTGATTTTTGATAGATGATGTAATTTGGTGAGTTTGGCATAGTTTGCTATGGTTAGTAGCATTTTTTTGTAATTTAAAAGTGATTGGGTTTAGTTTGTTGTGGTAAGGGTTAGTTGGTGATGATTTATGGTAGCCGAAGTAATTTAGGTGAGTTTGGCATAGTTTGCTATGGTTAGTAGCATTTTTCTGTAATTTAAAAGTGATTGGGTTTAGTTTGTTGTGGTAAGGGTTAGTTGGTTATGATTTAGAGTAGCCGAAGTAATTTAGGTGAGTCTAGCATAGTTTGTTATGATTTGTACACTTTTTTTGTAATTTTAGGATGATATGGTTTGGTTTGTTGTGGTAAGGGATAGTTAGGGGTGATTTACGGTTGCCGAAGTTATTTAGGTGATTCTGGTTATTTAGGTGAATTTGGCATTGTTTGCTATGGTTAGTAGCATTTTTTGTAATTTAATAGTGATTGGGTTTAGTTTTTTGTTGTGGTAAGGTTAGTTGGTGATGATTTATGGTAGCCAATGTAATTTAGGTGAGTTTGGCATAGTTTGCTATGGTTAGTATCATTTTTTTGTAATTTAAAAGTGATTGGGTTTTGTTTGTTGTGGTAAGGGTTAGTTGGTGATGATTTAGAGTAGCCGAAGTAATTTAGGTGTGTCTGGCATAGTTTGTTATGATTTGTACACCTTTTTTTGTAATTTTAATGTGATATGGTTTGGTTTGTTGTGGTAAGGGATAGTTGGGGGTGATTTACGGTAGCCGAAGTAATTTAGGTGATTCTGGAATAGTTTGTTATGATTTTTAGCATTTTTTTGTAATTTTAAATTGATTGGGCTTAGTTTGTTGCTGTAAAGTGTAGTTGGGGGTGATTTTTGATAGCCGAAGTAATTTAGGTGAGTTTGGCATAGTTTGCTATGGTTAGTAGCATTTTTTTGTAATTTAAAATTGATTGGGTTTAGTTTGTTGTGGTAAGGTTTAGTTGGTGATGATTTATGGTAGCCGAAGTAATTTAGGTGAGTTTGGCATAGTTTGCTATGGTTAGTAGCATTTTATTGTAATTTGAAAGTGATTGGGTTTAGTTTGTTGTGGTAAGGGTTAGTTGGTGATTATTTAGAGTAGCCGAAGTAATTTAGGTGAGTCTGGCATAGTTTGTTATGATTTGTACACCTTTTTTTGTAATTTTAAGATGATATGGTTTGGTTTGTTGTGGTAAGGGATAGTTGTGGGTGATTTACGGTAGCCAAAGTAATTTAGGTGATTCTGGTATAGTTTGTTATGATTTTTTGTAATTTAAAAGTGATTGGGCTTAGTTTGTTGCTGTAAAGTGTAGCTGGGGGTGATTTTTGATACCCGAAGTAATTTAGGTGAGTTTGGCATAGTTTGCTACGGTTAGTATCATTTTTTTGTAATTTAAAAGTGATTGGGTTTAGTTTGTTGTGGTAAGGGTTAGTTGGTGATGATTTAGAGTAGCCGAAGTAATTTAGGTGTGTCTGGCATAGTTTGTTATGATTTGTACACCTTTTTTTGGAATTTTAAGATGATATGGTTTGGTTTATTGTTGTAAGGGATAGTTGGTGGTGATTTACGGTAGCCGAATTAATTTAGGTGATTCTGGTATAGTTTGTTATAATTTTTAGCATTTTTTTGTAATTTTAAAATGATTGGGCTTAGTTTGTTGCTGTAAAGTGTAGTTGGGGGTGATTTTTGATAGCCGAAGTAATTTAGGTGAGTTTGGCATAGTTTGCTAGGGTTAGTAGCATTTTTTTGTAATTTAAAAGTGATTGGGTTTAGTTTGCTGTGGTAAGGGTTAGTTGGTGATGATTTATGGTAGCCGAAGTAATTTAGGTAAGTTTGGCATAGTTTGCTATGGTTAGTAGCATTTTTTTGTAATTTAAAAGTGATTGGGTTTAGTTTGTTGTGGTAAGGGTTAGTTGGTGATGATTTAGAGTAGCCGAAGTAATTTAGGTGAGTCTGGCATAGTTTGTTATGATTTGTACACCTTTTTCTGTAATTTTAAGATGATATGGTTTGGTTTGTTGTGGTAAGGGATAGTTGTTGGTGATTTACGATTGCCGAAGTAATTTAGGTGTTTCTGGTATAGTTTCTTATGATTTTTAGCATTTTTTTGTAATTTTAAAGTGATTGGGCTTAGTTTGTTGCTGTAAAGTGTAGTTGGGGGTGATTTTTGATAGCCGAAGTAATTTAGGTGAGTTTGGCATAGTTTGCTATGGATAGTAGCATTTTTTTTATAATTTAAAAGTGATTGGGTTTAGTTTGTTGTGGTAAGGGTTAGTTGGTGATGATTTATGGTAGCCGATGTAATTTAGGTGAGTTTGGCATAGTTTGCTATGGTTAGTAGCATTTTTTTGTAATTTAAAAGTGATTCGGTTTAGTTTGTTGTGGTAAGGGTTATTTAGTGATAATTTAGAGTAGCCGAAGTAATTTAGGTGAGTCTGGCATAGTTTGTTAAGATTTGTACACCTTTTTTTGTAATTTTAAGATGATATGGTTTGGTTTGTTGTGGTAAGGAAGAGTTGGGGGTGATTTACGGTAGCCGAAGTAATTTAGGTGATACTGGTATAGTTTGTTATGATTTTTAAAATTTTTTTGTAATTTTAAATTGATTGGGTTTATTTTGTTGCTGTAAAGTGTAGTTGGGGGTGATTTTTGATAGCCGAAGTAATTTAGGTGAGTTTGGCATAGTTTGCTATGGTTAGTAGCATTTTTTTGTAATTTAAAAGTGATTGGGTTTAGTTTGTTCTGGTAAGGGTTAGTTGGTGATGATTTATGGTAGCCGAAGTAATTTAGGTGAGTTTGGCATAGTTTGCTATGGTTAGTAGCATTTTTTTGTAATTTAAAAGTGATTGGGTTTAATTTGGTGTGGTAAGGGTTAGTTGGTGATGATTTAGAGTAGCCGAAGTAATTTAGGTGTGTCTGGCATAGTTTGTTATGATTTGTACACCTTTTTTTGGAATTTTAAAATGATATGGTTTGGTTTATTGTTGTAAGGGATAGTTGGTGGTGATTTACGGTAGCCGAAGTAATTTAGGTGATTCTGGTATAGTTTGTTATAATTTTTAGCATTTTTTTGTAATTTTAAAATGATTGGGCTTAGTTTGTTGCTGTAAAGTGTAGTTGGGGGTGATTTTTGATAGCCGAAGTAATTTAGGTGAGTTTGGCATAGTTTGCTATGGTTAGTAGCATTTTTTTGTAATTTAAAAGTGATTGGGTTTAGTTTGTTGTGGTAAGGGTTAGTTGGTAATGATTTATGGTAGCCGAAGTAATTTAGGTGAGTTTGGCATAGTTTGCTATGGTTAGTAGCATTTTTTTGTAATTTGAAAGTGATTGGGTTTAGTTTGTTGTGGTAAGGATTAGTTGTGATGATTTAGATTAGCCGAAGTAATTTAGGTGAGTCTGGCATAGTTTGTTATGATTTTTACAACTTTTTTTGTAATTTTAAGATGATATGGTTTGGTTTGTTGTGGTAAGGGATAGTTGGGGGTGATTTACGGTAGCCAAAGTAATTTAGGTGATTCTGGTATAGTTTGTTATGATTTTTAGCATTTTTTTGTAATTTTAAAGTGATTGGGCTTAGTTTGTTGCTGTAAAGTGTAGTTGGGGGTGATTTTTGATAGCCGGAGTAATTTAGGTGAGTTTGGCATAGTTTGCTAGGGTTAGTAGCATTTTTTTGTAATTTAAATGTGATTGGGTTTAGTTTGTTGTGGTAAGGGTTAGTTGGTGATGATTTATGGTAGCCGTAGTAATTTAGGTGAGTTTGGCATAGTTTGCTATGGTTAGTAGCATTTTTTTAATTTAAAAGTGATTAGGTTTAGTTTGTTGTGGTAAGGGTTAGTTGGTGATGATTTAGAGTAGCCGAAGTAATTTAGGTGAGTCTGGCATAGTTTGTTATGAGTTGTACACCTTTTTTTGTAATTTTAAGATGATATGGTTTGGTTTGTTGTGGTAAGGGATAGTTGGGGGTGATTTACGGTAGCCGAAGTAATTTAGGTGAGTTTGGCATAGTTTGCTATGGTTAGTAGCATTTTTTTGTAATTTAAAAGTGATTGGGTTTAGTTTGCTGTGGTAAGGGTTAGTTGGTGATGATTTATGGTAGCCGAAGTAATTTAGGTGAGTTTGGCATAGTTTGCTATGGTTAGTATCATTTTTTTGTAATTTAAAAGTGATTGGGTTTTGTTTGTTGTGGTAAGGGTTAGTTGGTGATGATTTAGAGTAGCCGAAGTAATTTAGGTGTGTCTGGCATAGTTTGTTATGATTTGTACACCTTTTTTTGTAATTTTAATGTGATATGGTTTGGTTTGTTGTGGTAAGGGATAGTTGGGGGTGATTTACGGTAGCCGAAGTAATTTAGGTGATTCTGGAATAGTTTGTTATGATTTTTAGCATTTTTTTGTAATTTTAAATTGATTGGGCTTAGTTTGTTGCTGTAAAGTGTAGTTGGGGGTGATTTTTGATAGCCGAAGTAATTTAGGTGAGTTTGGCATAGTTTGCTATGGTTAGTAGCATTTTTTTGTAATTTAAAATTGATTGGGTTTAGTTTGTTGTGGTAAGGTTTAGTTGGTGATGATTTATGGTAGCCGAAGTAATTTAGGTGAGTTTGGCATAGTTTGCTATGGTTAGTAGCATTTTATTGTAATTTGAAAGTGATTGGGTTTAGTTTGTTGTGGTAAGGGTTAGTTGGTGATTATTTAGAGTAGCCGAAGTAATTTAGGTGAGTCTGGCATAGTTTGTTATGATTTGTACACCTTTTTTTGTAATTTTAAGATGATATGGTTTGGTTTGTTGTGGTAAGGGATAGTTGTGGGTGATTTACGGTAGCCAAAGTAATTTAGGTGATTCTGGTATAGTTTGTTATGATTTTTTGTAATTTTAAAGTGATTGGGCTTAGTTTGTTGCTGTAAAGTGTAGCTGGGGGTGATTTTTGATACCCGAAGTAATTTAGGTGAGTTTGGCATAGTTTGCTACGGTTAGTATCATTTTTTTGTAATTTAAAAGTGATTGGGTTTAGTTTGTTGTGGTAAGGGTTAGTTGGTGATGATTTAGAGTAGCCGAAGTAATTTAGGTGTGTCTGGCATAGTTTGTTATGATTTGTACACCTTTTTTTGGAATTTTAAGATGATATGGTTTGGTTTATTGTTGTAAGGGATAGTTGGTGGTGATTTACGGTAGCCGAATTAATTTAGGTGATTCTGGTATAGTTTGTTATAATTTTTAGCATTTTTTTGTAATTTTAAAATGATTGGGCTTAGTTTGTTGCTGTAAAGTGTAGTTGGGGGTGATTTTTGATAGCCGAAGTAATTTAGGTGAGTTTGGCATAGTTTGCTAGGGTTAGTAGCATTTTTTTGTAATTTAAAAGTGATTGGGTTTAGTTTGCTGTGGTAAGGGTTAGTTGGTGATGATTTATGGTAGCCGAAGTAATTTAGGTAAGTTTGGCATAGTTTGCTATGGTTAGTAGCATTTTTTTGTAATTTAAAAGTGATTGGGTTTAGTTTGTTGTGGTAAGGGTTAGTTGGTGATGATTTAGAGTAGCCGAAGTAATTTAGGTGAGTCTGGCATAGTTTGTTATGATTTGTACACCTTTTTCTGTAATTTTAAGATGATATGGTTTGGTTTGTTGTGGTAAGGGATAGTTGTTGGTGATTTACGATTGCCGAAGTAATTTAGGTGTTTCTGGTATAGTTTCTTATGATTTTTAGCATTTTTTTGTAATTTTAAAGTGATTGGGCTTAGTTTGTTGCTGTAAAGTGTAGTTGGGGGTGATTTTTGATAGCCGAAGTAATTTAGGTGAGTTTGGCATAGTTTGCTAGGGTTAGTAGCATTTTTTTGTAATTTAAAAGTGATTGGGTTTAGTTTGCTGTGGTAAGGGTTAGTTGGTGATGATTTATGGTAGCCGAAGTAATTTAGGTAAGTTTGGCATAGTTTGCTATGGTTAGTAGCATTTTTTTGTAATTTAAAAGTGATTGGGTTTAGTTTGTTGTGGTAAGGGTTAGTTGGTGATGATTTAGAGTAGCCGAAGTAATTTAGGTGAGTCTGGCATAGTTTGTTATGATTTGTACACCTTTTTCTGTAATTTTAAGATGATATGGTTTGGTTTGTTGTGGTAAGGGATAGTTGTTGGTGATTTACGTTTGCCGAAGTAATTTAGGTGTTTCTGGTATAGTTTCTTATGATTTTTAGCATTTTTTTGTAATTTTAAAGTGATTGGGCTTAGTTTGTTGCTGTAAAGTGTAGTTGGGGGTGATTTTTGATAGCCGAAGTAATTTAGGTGAGTTTGGCATAGTTTGCTATGGATAGTAGCATTTTTTTTATAATTTAAAAGTGATTGGGTTTAGTTTGTTGTGGTAAGGGTTAGTTGGTGATGATTTATGGTAGCCGATGTAATTTAGGTGAGTTTGGCATAGTTTGCTATGGTTAGTAGCATTTTTTTGTAATTTAAAAGTGATTCGGTTTAGTTTGTTGTGGTAAGGGTTAGTTAGTGATAATTTAGAGTAGCCGAAGTAATTTAGGTGAGTCTGGCATAGTTTGTTAAGATTTGTACACCTTTTTTTGTAATTTTAAGATGATATGGTTTGGTTTGTTGTGGTAAGGAAGAGTTGGGGGTGATTTACGGTAGCCGAAGTAATTTAGGTGATACTGGTATAGTTTGTTATGATTTTTAAAATTTTTTTGTAATTTTAAATTGATTGGGTTTATTTTGTTGCTGTAAAGTGTAGTTGGGGGTGATTTTTGATAGCCGAAGTAATTTAGGTGAGTTTGGCATAGTTTGCTATGGTTAGTAGCATTTTTTTGTAATTTAAAAGTGATTGGGTTTAGTTTGTTCTGGTAAGGGTTAGTTGGTGATGATTTATGGTAGCCGAAGTAATTTAGGTGAGTTTGGCATAGTTTGCTATGGTTAGTAGCATTTTTTTGTAATTTAAAAGTGATTGGGTTTAATTTGGTGTGGTAAGGGTTAGTTGGTGATGATTTAGAGTAGCCGAAGTAATTTAGGTGTGTCTGGCATAGTTTGTTATGATTTGTACACCTTTTTTTGGAATTTTAAAATGATATGGTTTGGTTTATTGTTGTAAGGGATAGTTGGTGGTGATTTACGGTAGCCGAAGTAATTTAGGTGATTCTGGTATAGTTTGTTATAATTTTTAGCATTTTTTTGTAATTTTAAAATGATTGGGCTTAGTTTGTTGCTGTAAAGTGTAGTTGGGGGTGATTTTTGATAGCCGAAGTAATTTAGGTGAGTTTGGCATAGTTTGCTATGGTTAGTAGCATTTTTTTGTAATTTAAAAGTGATTGGGTTTAGTTTGTTGTGGTAAGGGTTAGTTGGTAATGATTTATGGTAGCCGAAGTAATTTAGGTGAGTTTGGCATAGTTTGCTATGGTTAGTAGCATTTTTTTGTAATTTGAAAGTGATTGGGTTTAGTTTGTTGTGGTAAGGATTAGTTGTGATGATTTAGATTAGCCGAAGTAATTTAGGTGAGTCTGGCATAGTTTGTTATGATTTTTACAACTTTTTTTGTAATTTTAAGATGATATGGTTTGGTTTGTTGTGGTAAGGGATAGTTGGGGGTGATTTACGGTAGCCAAAGTAATTTAGGTGATTCTGGTATAGTTTGTTATGATTTTTAGCATTTTTTTGTAATTTTAAAGTGATTGGGCTTAGTTTGTTGCTGTAAAGTGTAGTTGGGGGTGATTTTTGATAGCCGGAGTAATTTAGGTGAGTTTGGCATAGTTTGCTAGGGTTAGTAGCATTTTTTTGTAATTTAAATGTGATTGGGTTTAGTTTGTTGTGGTAAGGGTTAGTTGGTGATGATTTATGGTAGCCGTAGTAATTTAGGTGAGTTTGGCATAGTTTGCTATGGTTAGTAGCATTTTTTTTAATTTAAAAGTGATTAGGTTTAGTTTGTTGTGGTAAGGGTTAGTTGGTGATGATTTAGAGTAGCCGAAGTAATTTAGGTGAGTCTGGCATAGTTTGTTATGAGTTGTACACCTTTTTTTGTAATTTTAAGATGATATGGTTTGGTTTGTTGTGGTAAGGGATAGTTGGGGGTGATTTACGGTAGCCGAAGTAATTTAGGTGAGTTTGGCATAGTTTGCTATGGTTAGTAGCATTTTTTTGTAATTTAAAAGTGATTGGGTTTAGTTTGCTGTGGTAAGGGTTAGTTGGTGATGATTTATGGTAGCCGAAGTAATTTAGGTGAGTTTGGCATAGTTTGCTATGGTTAGTATCATTTTTTTGTAATTTAAAAGTGATTGGGTTTTGTTTGTTGTGGTAAGGGTTAGTTGGTGATGATTTAGAGTAGCCGAAGTAATTTAGGTGTGTCTGGCATAGTTTGTTATGATTTGTACACCTTTTTTTGTAATTTTAATGTGATATGGTTTGGTTTGTTGTGGTAAGGGATAGTTTGGGGTGATTTACGGTAGCCGAAGTAATTTAGGTGATTCTGGAATAGTTTGTTATGATTTTTAGCATTTTTTTGTAATTTTAAATTGATTGGGCTTAGTTTGTTGCTGTAAAGTGTAGTTGGGGGTGATTTTTGATAGCCGAAGTAATTTAGGTGAGTTTGGCATAGTTTGCTATGGTTAGTAGCATTTTTTTGTAATTTAAAATTGATTGGGTTTAGTTTGTTGTGGTAAGGTTTAGTTGGTGATGATTTATGGTAGCCGAAGTAATTTAGGTGAGTTTGGCATAGTTTGCTATGGTTAGTAGCATTTTATTGTAATTTGAAAGTGATTGGGTTTAGTTTGTTGTGGTAAGGGTTAGTTGGTGATTATTTAGAGTAGCCGAAGTAATTTAGGTGAGTCTGGCATAGTTTGTTATGATTTGTACACCTTTTTTTGTAATTTTAAGATGATATGGTTTGGTTTGTTGTGGTAAGGGATAGTTGTGGGTGATTTACGGTAGCCAAAGTAATTTAGGTGATTCTGGTATAGTTTGTTATGATTTTTTGTAATTTTAAAGTGATTGGGCTTAGTTTGTTGCTGTAAAGTGTAGCTGGGGGTGATTTTTGATACCCGAAGTAATTTAGGTGAGTTTGGCATAGTTTGCTACGGTTAGTATCATTTTTTTGTAATTTAAAAGTGATTGGGTTTAGTTTGTTGTGGTAAGGGTTAGTTGGTGATGATTTAGAGTAGCCGAAGTAATTTAGGTGAGTCTGGCATAGTTTGTTATGATTTGTACACCTTTTTCTGTAATTTTAAGATGATATGGTTTGGTTTGTTGTGGTAAGGGATAGTTGTTGGTGATTTACGTTTGCCGAAGTAATTTAGGTGTTTCTGGTATAGTTTCTTATGATTTTTAGCATTTTTTTGTAATTCTAAAGTGATTGGGCTTAGTTTGTTGCTGTAAAGTGTAGTTGGGGGTGATTTTTGATAGCCGAAGTAATTTAGGTGAGTTTGGCATAGTTTGCTATGGATAGTAGCATTTTTTTTATAATTTAAAAGTGATTGGGTTTAGTTTGTTGTGGTAAGGGTTAGTTGGTGATGATTTATGGTAGCCGATGTAATTTAGGTGAGTTTGGCATAGTTTGCTATGGTTAGTAGCATTTTTTTGTAATTTAAAAGTGATTCGGTTTAGTTTGTTGTGGTAAGGGTTAGTTAGTGATAATTTAGAGTAGCCGAAGTAATTTAGGTGAGTCTGGCATAGTTTGTTAAGATTTGTACACCTTTTTTTGTAATTTTAAGATGATATGGTTTGGTTTGTTGTGGTAAGGAAGAGTTGGGGGTGATTTACGGTAGCCGAAGTAATTTAGGTGATACTGGTATAGTTTGTTATGATTTTTAAAATTTTTTTGTAATTTTAAATTGATTGGGTTTATTTTGTTGCTGTAAAGTGTAGTTGGGGGTGATTTTTGATAGCCGAAGTAATTTAGGTGAGTTTGGCATAGTTTGCTATGGTTAGTAGCATTTTTTTGTAATTTAAAAGTGATTGGGTTTAGTTTGTTCTGGTAAGGGTTAGTTGGTGATGATTTATGGTAGCCGAAGTAATTTAGGTGAGTTTGGCATAGTTTGCTATGGTTAGTAGCATTTTTTTGTAATTTAAAAGTGATTGGGTTTAATTTGGTGTGGTAAGGGTTAGTTGGTGATGATTTAGAGTAGCCGAAGTAATTTAGGTGTGTCTGGCATAGTTTGTTATGATTTGTACACCTTTTTTTGGAATTTTAAAATGATATGGTTTGGTTTATTGTTGTAAGGGATAGTTGGTGGTGATTTACGGTAGCCGAAGTAATTTAGGTGATTCTGGTATAGTTTGTTATAATTTTTAGCATTTTTTTGTAATTTTAAAATGATTGGGCTTAGTTTGTTGCTGTAAAGTGTAGTTGGGGGTGATTTTTGATAGCCGAAGTAATTTAGGTGAGTTTGGCATAGTTTGCTATGGTTAGTAGCATTTTTTTGTAATTTAAAAGTGATTGGGTTTAGTTTGTTGTGGTAAGGGTTAGTTGGTAATGATTTATGGTAGCCGAAGTAATTTAGGTGAGTTTGGCATAGTTTGCTATGGTTAGTAGCATTTTTTTGTAATTTGAAAGTGATTGGGTTTAGTTTGTTGTGGTAAGTATTAGTTGTGATGATTTAGATTAGCCGAAGTAATTTAGGTGAGTCTGGCATAGTTTGTTATGATTTTTACAACTTTTTTTGTAATTTTAAGATGATATGGTTTGGTTTGTTGTGGTAAGGGATAGTTGGGGGTGATTTACGGTAGCCAAAGTAATTTAGGTGATTCTGGTATAGTTTGTTATGATTTTTAGCATTTTTTTGTAATTTTAAAGTGATTGGGCTTAGTTTGTTGCTGTAAAGTGTAGTTGGGGGTGATTTTTGATAGCCGGAGTAATTTAGGTGAGTTTGGCATAGTTTGCTAGGGTTAGTAGCATTTTTTTGTAATTTAAATGTGATTGGGTTTAGTTTGTTGTGGTAAGGGTTAGTTGGTGATGATTTATGGTAGCCGTAGTAATTTAGGTGAGTTTGGCATAGTTTGCTATGGTTAGTAGCATTTTTTTTTAATTTAAAAGTGATTAGGTTTAGTTTGTTGTGGTAAGGGTTAGTTGGTGATGATTTAGAGTAGCCGAAGTAATTTAGGTGAGTCTGGCATAGTTTGTTATGAGTTGTACACCTTTTTTTGTAATTTTAAGATGATATGGTTTGGTTTGTTGTGGTAAGGGATAGTTGGGGGTGATTTACGGTAGCCGAAGTAATTTAGGTGAGTTTGGCATAGTTTGCTATGGTTAGTAGCATTTTTTTGTAATTTAAAAGTGATTGGGTTTAGTTTGCTGTGGTAAGGGTTAGTTGGTGATGATTTATGGTAGCCGAAGTAATTTAGGTGAGTTTGGCATAGTTTGCTATGGTTAGTATCATTTTTTTGTAATTTAAAAGTGATTGGGTTTAGTTTGTTGTGGTAAGGGTTAGTTGGTGATGACTTAGAGTAGCTGAAGTAATTTAGGTGAGTCTGGCATAGTTTGTTATGATTAGTACACCTTTTTTTGTAATTTTAAGATGATATGGTTTGGTTTGTTGTGGTAAGGGATAATTGGGGGTGATTTACGGTAACCGAAGTAATTTAGGTGATTCTGGTATAGTTTGTTATGATTTTTAGCATTTTTTTGTAATTTTAAAGTGATTGGGTTTAGTTTGTTGCTGTAAAGTGTAGTTGGGGGTGATTTTTGATAGCCGAAGTAATTTAGGTGAGTTTGGCATAGTTTGCTATGGTTAGTAGCATTTTTTTGTAATTTAATAGTGATTGGGTTTATTTTGTTGTGGTAAGAGTTAGTTGGTGATGATTTAGGGTAGCCGAAGTAATTTAGGTGAGTCTGGAAGAGTTTGTTATGATTTGTACACCTTTTTTTGTAATTTTAAGATGATATGGTTTGGTTTGTTGTGGTAAGGGATAGTTGGGGGTGATTTACGGTAGCCGAAGTAATTAAGGTGATTCTGGTATAGTTATTATGATTTTTAGCATTTTTTTGTAATTTTAAAGTGATAGGGCTTAGTTTGTTGCTGTAAAGTGTAGTTGGGTGTGATTTTTGATAGCCGAAGTAATTTAGGTGAGTTTGGCATAGTTTGCTATGGTTAGAGCATTTTTTTGTAATTTAAAAGTGATTGGGTTTAGTTTGTTGTGGTAAGGGTTAGTTGGTGATGACTTAGAGTAGCCGAAGTAATTTAGGTGAGTCTGGCATAGTTTGTTATGATTTGTACACCTTTTTTTGTAATTTTAAGATGATATGGTTTGGTTTGTTGTGGTAAGGGATAGTTGGGGGTGATTTACGGTAACCGAAGTAATTTAGGTGATTCTGGTATAGTTTGTTATGATTTTTAGCATTTTTTTGTAATTTTAAAGTGATTGGGCTTAGTTTGTTGCTGTAAATTGTAGTTGGGGGCGATTTTTCATAGCCGAAGTAATTTAGGTGAGTTTGGCATAGTTTGCTATGGTTAGTATCATTTTTTTGTAATTTAAAAGTGATTGCGTTTAGTTTGTTGTGGTAAAGGTTAGTTGGTGTTGATTTAGAGTAGCCGAAGTAATTTAGGTGAGTCTGGCATACTTTGTTATGATTTGTACACCTTTTTTTGTAATTTTAAGATGATATGGTTTGGTTTGTTGTGGTAAGGAATAGTTGGGGGTGATTTACGGTAGCTGAAGTAATTTAGGTGATTCTGGTATAGTTTGTTATGATTTTTAGAATTTTTTTGTAATTTTAAAGTGATTGGGCTTAGTTTGTTGCTGTAAAGTGTAGTTGGGGGTGATTTTTCATAGCCGAAGTAATTTAGGTGAGTTTGGCATAGTTTGCTATGGTTAGTAGAATTTTTTTGTAATTTAAAAGTGATTGGGTTTATTTTGTTGTGGTAAGAGTTAGTTGGTGATGATTTAGGGTAGCCGAAGTAATTTAGGTGAGTCTGGAAGAGTTTGTTATGATTTGTACACCTTTTTTTGTAATTTTAAGATGATATGGTTTGGTTTGTTGTGGTAAGGGATAGTTGGGGGTGATTTACGGTAGCCGAAGTAATTAAGGTGATTCTGGTATAGTTTGTTATGATTTTTAGCATTTTTTTGTAATTTTAAAGTGATTGGGCTTAGTTTGTTGCTGTAAATTGTAGTTGGGGGCGATTTTTTATAGCCGAAGTAATTTAGGTGAGTTTGGCATAGTTTGCTATGGTTAGTAGCATTTTTTTGTAATTTAAAAGTGATTGGGTTTAGTTTGTTGTGGTAAGGGTTAGCTGGTGATGATTTAGAGTAGCCGAAGTAATTTAGGTGAGTCTGGCATAATTTGTTATGATTTGCACACATTTTTTTGTAATTTTATGATGATATGGTTTGGTTTGTTGTGGTAAGGGATAATTGGGGGTGATTTACGGTAACCGAAGTAATTTAGGTGATTCTGGTATAGTTTGTTATGATTTTTAGCATTTTTTTGTAATTTTAAAGTGATTGGGTTTAGTTTGTTGCTGTAAAGTGTAGTTGGGGGTGATTTTTGATAGCCGAAGTAATTTAGGTGAGTTTGGCATAGTTTGCTATGGTTAGTAGATTTTTTTTGTAATTTAAAATTGATTGGGTTTAGTTTGTTGTGGTAAGGGTTAGTTGGTGATGATTTAGAGTAGCCGAAGTAATTTAGGTGAGTCTGGCATAGTTTGTTATGATTTGTACACCTTTTTTTGTAATTTTAAGATGATATGGTTTGGTTTGTTGTGGTAAGGGATAGTTGGGGGTGATTTACGGTAGCCGAAGTAATTAAGGTGATTCTGGTATAGTTATTATGATTTTTAGCATTTTTTTGTAATTTTAAAGTGATAGGGCTTAGTTTGTTGCTGTAAAGTGTAGTTGGGTGTGATTTTTGATAGCCGAAGTAATTTAGGTGAGTTTGGCATAGTTTGCCATGGTTAGAGCATTTTTTTGTAATTTAAAAGTGATTGGGTTTAGTTTGTTGTGGTAAGGGTTAGTTGGTGATGACTTAGAGTAGCCGAAGTAATTTAGGTGAGTCTGGCATAGTTTGTTATGATTTGTACACCTTTTTTTGTAATTTTAAGATGATATGGTTTGGTTTGTTGTGGTAAGGGATAGTTGGGGGTGATTTACGGTAACCGAAGTAATTTAGGTGATTCTGGTATAGTTTGTTATGATTTTTAGCATTTTTTTGTAATTTTAAAGTGATTGGGCTTTGTTTGTTGCTGTAAATTGTAGTTGGGGGCGATTTTTCATAGCCGAAGTAATTTAGGTGAGTTTGGCATAGTTTGCTATGGTTAGTATCATTTTTTTGTAATTTAAAAGTGATTGCGTTTAGTTTGTTGTGGTAAAGGTTAGTTGGTGTTGATTTAGAGTAGCCGAAGTAATTTAGGTGAGTCTGGCATAGTTTGTTATGATTTGTACACCTTTTTTTGTAATTTTAAGATGATATGGTTTGGTTTGTTGTGGTAAGGAATAGTTGGGGGTGATTTACGGTAGCCGAAGTAATTTAGGTGATTCTGGTATAGTTTGTTATGATTTTTAGAATTTTTTTGTAATTTTAAAGTGATTGGGCTTAGTTTGTTGCTGTAAAGTCTAGTTGGGGGTGATTTTTCATAGCCGAAGTAATTTAGGTGAGTTTGGCATAGTTTGCTATGGTTAGTAGAATTTTTTTGTAATTTAAAAGTGATTGGGTTTATTTTGTTGTGGTAAGAGTTAGTTGGTGATGATTTAGGGTAGCCGAAGTAATTTAGGTGAGTCTGGCATAGTTTGTTATGATTTGTACACCTTTTTTTGTAATTTTAAGATGATATGGTTTGGTTTGTTGTGGTAAGGGATAGTTGGGGGTGATTTACGGTAGCCGAAGTAATTAAGGTGATTCTGGTATAGTTATTATGATTTTTAGCATTTTTTTGTAATTTTAAAGTGATAGGGCTTAGTTTGTTGCTGTAAAGTGTAGTTGGGTGTGATTTTTGATAGCCGAAGTAATTTAGGTGAGTTTGGCATAGTTTGCCATGGTTAGAGCATTTTTTTGTAATTTAAAAGTGATTGGGTTTAGTTTGTTGTGGTAAGGGTTAGTTGGTGATGACTTAGAGTAGCCGAAGTAATTTAGGTGAGTCTGGCATAGTTTGTTATGATTTGTACACCTTTTTTTGTAATTTTAAGATGATATGGTTTGGTTTGTTGTGGTAAGGGATAGTTGGGGGTGATTTACGGTAACCGAAGTAATTTAGGTGATTCTGGTATAGTTTGTTATGATTTTTAGCATTTTTTTGTAATTTTAAAGTGATTGGGCTTTGTTTGTTGCTGTAAATTGTAGTTGGGGGCGATTTTTCATAGCCGAAGTAATTTAGGTGAGTTTGGCATAGTTTGCTATGGTTAGTATCATTTTTTTGTAATTTAAAAGTGATTGCGTTTAGTTTGTTGTGGTAAAGGTTAGTTGGTGTTGATTTAGAGTAGCCGAAGTAATTTAGGTGAGTCTGGCATAGTTTGTTATGATTTGTACACCTTTTTTTGTAATTTTAAGATGATATGGTTTGGTTTGTTGTGGTAAGGGATAGTTGTGGGTGATTTACGGTAGCCAAAGTAATTTAGGTGATTCTGGTATAGTTTGTTATGATTTTTTGTAATTTTAAAGTGATTGGGCTTAGTTTGTTGCTGTAAAGTGTAGCTGGGGGTGATTTTTGATACCCGAAGTAATTTAGGTGAGTTTGGCATAGTTTGCTACGGTTAGTATCATTTTTTTGTAATTTAAAAGTGATTGGGTTTAGTTTGTTGTGGTAAGGGTTAGTTGGTGATGATTTAGAGTAGCCGAAGTAATTTAGGTGAGTCTGGCATAGTTTGTTATGATTTGTACACCTTTTTCTGTAATTTTAAGATGATATGGTTTGGTTTGTTGTGGTAAGGGATAGTTGTTGGTGATTTACGTTTGCCGAAGTAATTTAGGTGTTTCTGGTATAGTTTCTTATGATTTTTAGCATTTTTTTGTAATTTTAAAGTGATTGGGCTTAGTTTGTTGCTGTAAAGTGTAGTTGGGGGTGATTTTTGATAGCCGAAGTAATTTAGGTGAGTTTGGCATAGTTTGCTATGGATAGTAGCATTTTTTTTATAATTTAAAAGTGATTGGGTTTAGTTTGTTGTGGTAAGGGTTAGTTGGTGATGATTTATGGTAGCCGATGTAATTTAGGTGAGTTTGGCATAGTTTGCTATGGTTAGTAGCATTTTTTTGTAATTTAAAAGTGATTCGGTTTAGTTTGTTGTGGTAAGGGTTAGTTAGTGATAATTTAGAGTAGCCGAAGTAATTTAGGTGAGTCTGGCATAGTTTGTTAAGATTTGTACACCTTTTTTTGTAATTTTAAGATGATATGGTTTGGTTTGTTGTGGTAAGGAAGAGTTGGGGGTGATTTACGGTAGCCGAAGTAATTTAGGTGATAGTGGTATAGTTTGTTATGATTTTTAAAATTTTTTTGTAATTTTAAATTGATTGGGTTTATTTTGTTGCTGTAAAGTGTAGTTGGGGGTGATTTTTGATAGCCGAAGTAATTTAGGTGAGTTTGGCATAGTTTGCTATGGTTAGTAGCATTTTTTTGTAATTTAAAAGTGATTGGGTTTAGTTTGTTCTGGTAAGGGTTAGTTGGTGATGATTTATGGTAGCCGAAGTAATTTAGGTGAGTTTGGCATAGTTTGCTATGGTTAGTAGCATTTTTTTGTAATTTAAAAGTGATTGGGTTTAATTTGGTGTGGTAAGGGTTAGTTGGTGATGATTTAGAGTAGCCGAAGTAATTTAGGTGTGTCTGGCATAGTTTGTTATGATTTGTACACCTTTTTTTGGAATTTTAAAATGATATGGTTTGGTTTATTGTTGTAAGGGATAGTTGGTGGTGATTTACGGTAGCCGAAGTAATTTAGGTGATTCTGGTATAGTTTGTTATAATTTTTAGCATTTTTTTGTAATTTTAAAATGATTGGGCTTAGTTTGTTGCTGTAAAGTGTAGTTGGGGGTGATTTTTGATAGCCGAAGTAATTTAGGTGAGTTTGGCATAGTTTGCTATGGTTAGTAGCATTTTTTTGTAATTTAAAAGTGATTGGGTTTAGTTTGTTGTGGTAAGGGTTAGTTGGTAATGATTTATGGTAGCCGAAGTAATTTAGGTGAGTTTGGCATAGTTTGCTATGGTTAGTAGCATTTTTTTGTAATTTGAAAGTGATTGGGTTTAGTTTGTTGTGGTAAGTATTAGTTGTGATGATTTAGATTAGCCGAAGTAATTTAGGTGAGTCTGGCATAGTTTGTTATGATTTTTACAACTTTTTTTGTAATTTTAAGATGATATGGTTTGGTTTGTTGTGGTAAGGGATAGTTGGGGGTGATTTACGGTAGCCAAAGTAATTTAGGTGATTCTGGTATAGTTTGTTATGATTTTTAGCATTTTTTTGTAATTTTAAAGTGATTGGGCTTAGTTTGTTGCTGTAAAGTGTAGTTGGGGGTGATTTTTGATAGCCGGAGTAATTTAGGTGAGTTTGGCATAGTTTGCTAGGGTTAGTAGCATTTTTTTGTAATTTAAATGTGATTGGGTTTAGTTTGTTGTGGTAAGGGTTAGTTGGTGATGATTTATGGTAGCCGTAGTAATTTAGGTGAGTTTGGCATAGTTTGCTATGGTTAGTAGCATTTTTTTTTAATTTAAAAGTGATTAGGTTTAGTTTGTTGTGGTAAGGGTTAGTTGGTGATGATTTAGAGTAGCCGAAGTAATTTAGGTGAGTCTGGCATAGTTTGTTATGAGTTGTACACCTTTTTTTGTAATTTTAAGATGATATGGTTTGGTTTGTTGTGGTAAGGGATAGTTGGGGGTGATTTACGGTAGCCGAAGTAATTTAGGTGAGTTTGGCATAGTTTGCTATGGTTAGTAGCATTTTTTTGTAATTTAAAAGTGATTGGGTTTAGTTTGCTGTGGTAAGGGTTAGTTGGTGATGATTTATGGTAGCCGAAGTAATTTAGGTGAGTTTGGCATAGTTTGCTATGGTTAGTATCATTTTTTTGTAATTTAAAAGTGATTGGGTTTAGTTTGTTGTGGTAAGGGTTAGTTGGTGATGACTTAGAGTAGCTGAAGTAATTTAGGTGAGTCTGGCATAGTTTGTTATGATTAGTACACCTTTTTTTGTAATTTTAAGATGATATGGTTTGGTTTGTTGTGGTAAGGGATAATTGGGGGTGATTTACGGTAACCGAAGTAATTTAGGTGATTCTGGTATAGTTTGTTATGATTTTTAGCATTTTTTTGTAATTTTAAAGTGATTGGGTTTAGTTTGTTGCTGTAAAGTGTAGTTGGGGGTGATTTTTGATAGCCGAAGTAATTTAGGTGAGTTTGGCATAGTTTGCTATGGTTAGTAGCATTTTTTTGTAATTTAATAGTGATTGGGTTTATTTTGTTGTGGTAAGAGTTAGTTGGTGATGATTTAGGGTAGCCGAAGTAATTTAGGTGAGTCTGGAAGAGTTTGTTATGATTTGTACACCTTTTTTTGTAATTTTAAGATGATATGGTTTGGTTTGTTGTGGTAAGGGATAGTTGGGGGTGATTTACGGTAGCCGAAGTAATTAAGGTGATTCTGGTATAGTTATTATGATTTTTAGCATTTTTTTGTAATTTTAAAGTGATAGGGCTTAGTTTGTTGCTGTAAAGTGTAGTTGGGTGTGATTTTTGATAGCCGAAGTAATTTAGGTGAGTTTGGCATAGTTTGCTATGGTTAGAGCATTTTTTTGTAATTTAAAAGTGATTGGGTTTAGTTTGTTGTGGTAAGGGTTAGTTGGTGATGACTTAGAGTAGCCGAAGTAATTTAGGTGAGTCTGGCATAGTTTGTTATGATTTGTACACCTTTTTTTGTAATTTTAAGATGATATGGTTTGGTTTGTTGTGGTAAGGGATAGTTGGGGGTGATTTACGGTAACCGAAGTAATTTAGGTGATTCTGGTATAGTTTGTTATGATTTTTAGCATTTTTTTGTAATTTTAAAGTGATTGGGCTTAGTTTGTTGCTGTAAATTGTAGTTGGGGGCGATTTTTCATAGCCGAAGTAATTTAGGTGAGTTTGGCATAGTTTGCTATGGTTAGTATCATTTTTTTGTAATTTAAAAGTGATTGCGTTTAGTTTGTTGTGGTAAAGGTTAGTTGGTGTTGATTTAGAGTAGCCGAAGTAATTTAGGTGAGTCTGGCATACTTTGTTATGATTTGTACACCTTTTTTTGTAATTTTAAGATGATATGGTTTGGTTTGTTGTGGTAAGGAATAGTTGGGGGTGATTTACGGTAGCTGAAGTAATTTAGGTGATTCTGGTATAGTTTGTTATGATTTTTAGAATTTTTTTGTAATTTTAAAGTGATTGGGCTTAGTTTGTTGCTGTAAAGTGTAGTTGGGGGTGATTTTTCATAGCCGAAGTAATTTAGGTGAGTTTGGCATAGTTTGCTATGGTTAGTAGAATTTTTTTGTAATTTAAAAGTGATTGGGTTTATTTTGTTGTGGTAAGAGTTAGTTGGTGATGATTTAGGGTAGCCGAAGTAATTTAGGTGAGTCTGGAAGAGTTTGTTATGATTTGTACACCTTTTTTTGTAATTTTAAGATGATATGGTTTGGTTTGTTGTGGTAAGGGATAGTTGGGGGTGATTTACGGTAGCCGAAGTAATTAAGGTGATTCTGGTATAGTTTGTTATGATTTTTAGCATTTTTTTGTAATTTTAAAGTGATTGGGCTTAGTTTGTTGCTGTAAATTGTAGTTGGGGGCGATTTTTTATAGCCGAAGTAATTTAGGTGAGTTTGGCATAGTTTGCTATGGTTAGTAGCATTTTTTTGTAATTTAAAAGTGATTGGGTTTAGTTTGTTGTGGTAAGGGTTAGCTGGTGATGATTTAGAGTAGCCGAAGTAATTTAGGTGAGTCTGGCATAATTTGTTATGATTTGCACACATTTTTTTGTAATTTTATGATGATATGGTTTGGTTTGTTGTGGTAAGGGATAATTGGGGGTGATTTACGGTAACCGAAGTAATTTAGGTGATTCTGGTATAGTTTGTTATGATTTTTAGCATTTTTTTGTAATTTTAAAGTGATTGGGTTTAGTTTGTTGCTGTAAAGTGTAGTTGGGGGTGATTTTTGATAGCCGAAGTAATTTAGGTGAGTTTGGCATAGTTTGCTATGGTTAGTAGATTTTTTTTGTAATTTAAAATTGATTGGGTTTAGTTTGTTGTGGTAAGGGTTAGTTGGTGATGATTTAGAGTAGCCGAAGTAATTTAGGTGAGTCTGGCATAGTTTGTTATGATTTGTACACCTTTTTTTGTAATTTTAAGATGATATGGTTTGGTTTGTTGTGGTAAGGGATAGTTGGGGGTGATTTACGGTAGCCGAAGTAATTAAGGTGATTCTGGTATAGTTATTATGATTTTTAGCATTTTTTTGTAATTTTAAAGTGATAGGGCTTAGTTTGTTGCTGTAAAGTGTAGTTGGGTGTGATTTTTGATAGCCGAAGTAATTTAGGTGAGTTTGGCATAGTTTGCCATGGTTAGAGCATTTTTTTGTAATTTAAAAGTGATTGGGTTTAGTTTGTTGTGGTAAGGGTTAGTTGGTGATGACTTAGAGTAGCCGAAGTAATTTAGGTGAGTCTGGCATAGTTTGTTATGATTTGTACACCTTTTTTTGTAATTTTAAGATGATATGGTTTGGTTTGTTGTGGTAAGGGATAGTTGGGGGTGATTTACGGTAACCGAAGTAATTTAGGTGATTCTGGTATAGTTTGTTATGATTTTTAGCATTTTTTTGTAATTTTAAAGTGATTGGGCTTTGTTTGTTGCTGTAAATTGTAGTTGGGGGCGATTTTTCATAGCCGAAGTAATTTAGGTGAGTTTGGCATAGTTTGCTATGGTTAGTATCATTTTTTTGTAATTTAAAAGTGATTGCGTTTAGTTTGTTGTGGTAAAGGTTAGTTGGTGTTGATTTAGAGTAGCCGAAGTAATTTAGGTGAGTCTGGCATAGTTTGTTATGATTTGTACACCTTTTTTTGTAATTTTAAGATGATATGGTTTGGTTTGTTGTGGTAAGGAATAGTTGGGGGTGATTTACGGTAGCCGAAGTAATTTAGGTGATTCTGGTATAGTTTGTTATGATTTTTAGAATTTTTTTGTAATTTTAAAGTGATTGGGCTTAGTTTGTTGCTGTAAAGTCTAGTTGGGGGTGATTTTTCATAGCCGAAGTAATTTAGGTGAGTTTGGCATAGTTTGCTATGGTTAGTAGAATTTTTTTGTAATTTAAAAGTGATTGGGTTTATTTTGTTGTGGTAAGAGTTAGTTGGTGATGATTTAGGGTAGCCGAAGTAATTTAGGTGAGTCTGGAAGAGTTTGTTATGATTTGTACACCTTTTTTTGTAATTTTAAGATGATATGGTTTGGTTTGTTGTGGTAAGGGATAGTTGGGGGTGATTTACGGTAGCCGAAGTAATTAAGGTGATTCTGGTATAGTTATTATGATTTTTAGCATTTTTTTGTAATTTTAAAGTGATTGGGCTTAGTTTGTTGCTGTAAAGTGTAGTTGGGGGTGATTTTTGATAGGCGAAGTAATTTAGGTGAGTTTGGCATAGTTTGCTATGGTTAGTATCATTTTTTTGTAATTTAAAAGTGATTGCGTTTAGTTTGTTGTGGTAAAGGTTAGTTGGTGTTGATTTAGAGTAGCCGAAGTAATTTAGGTGAGTCTGGCATAGTTTGTTATGATTTGTACACCTTTTTTTGTAATTTTAAGATGATATGGTTTGGTTTGTTTTGGTAAGGAATAGTTGGGGGTGATTTACGGTAGCCGAAGTAATTTAGGTGATTCTGGTATAGTTTGTTATGATTTTTAGAATTTTTTTGTAATTTTAAAGTGATTGGGTTTATTTTGTTGTGGTAAGAGATAGTTGGTGATGATTTAGGGTAGCCGAAGTAATTTAGGTGAGTCTGGAAGAGTTTGTTATGATTTGTACACCTTTTTTTGTAATTTTAAGATGATATGGTTTGGTTTGTTGTGGTAAGGGATAGTTGGGGGTGATTTACGGTAGCCGAAGTAATTAAGGTGATTCTGGTATAGTTATTATGATTTTTAGCATTTTTTTGTAATTTTAAAGTGATTGGGCTTAGTTTGTTGCTGTAAAGTGTAGTTGGGGGTGATTTTTGATAGCCGAAGTAATTTAGGTAAGTTGGCATAGTTTGCTATGGTTAGTAGAATTTTTTTGTAATTTAAAAGTGATTGGGTTTATTTTGTTGTGGTAAGAGATAGTTGGTGATGATTTAGGGTAGCCGAAGTAATTTAGGTGAGTCTGGAAGAGTTTGTTATGATTTGTACACCTTTTTTTGTAATTTTAAGATGATATGGTTTGGTTTGTTGTGGTAAGGGATAGTTGGGGGTGATTTACGGTAGCCGAAGTAATTAAGGTGATTCTGGTATAGTTATTATGATTTTTAGCATTTTTTTGTAATTTTAAAGTGATTGGGCTTAGTTTGTTGCTGTAAAGTGTAGTTGGGTGTGATTTTTGATAGCCGAAGTAATTTAGGTGAGTTTGGCATAGTTTGCTATGGTTAGTAGCATTTTTTTTGTAATTTAAAAGTGATTGGGTTTAGTTTGTTGTGGTAAGGGTTAGTTGGTGATGACTTAGAGTAGCTGAAGTAATTTAGGTGAGTCTGGCATAGTTTGTTATGATTAGTACACCTTTTTTTGTAATTTTAAGATGATATGGTTTGGTTTGTTGTGGTAAGGGATAATTGGGGGTGATTTACGGTAACCGAAGTAATTTAGGTGATTCTGGTATAGTGTGTTATGATTTTTAGCATTTTTTTGTAATTTTAAAGTGATTGGGTTTAGTTTGTTGCTGTAAAGTGTAGTTGGGGGTGATTTTTGATAGCCGAAGTAATTTAGGTGAGTTTGGCATAGTTTGCTATGGTTAGTAGCATTTTTTTGTAATTTAATAGTGATTGGGTTTATTTTGTTGTGGTAAGAGTTAGTTGGTGATGATTTAGGGTAGCCGAAGTAATTTAGGTGAGTCTGGAAGAGTTTGTTATGATTTGTACACCTTTTTTTGTAATTTTAAGATGATATGGTTTGGTTTGTTGTGGTAAGGGATAGTTGGGGGTGATTTACGGTAGCCGAAGTAATTAAGGTGATTCTGGTATAGTTATTATGATTTTTAGCATTTTTTTGTAATTTTAAAGTGATAGGGCTTAGTTTGTTGCTGTAAAGTGTAGTTGGGTGTGATTTTTGATAGCCGAAGTAATTTAGGTGAGTTTGGCATAGTTTGCTATGGTTAGAGCATTTTTTTGTAATTTAAAAGTGATTGGGTTTAGTTTGTTGTGGTAAGGGTTAGTTGGTGATGACTTAGAGTAGCCGAAGTAATTTAGGTGAGTCTGGCATAGTTTGTTATGATTTGTACACCTTTTTTTGTAATTTTAAGATGATATGGTTTGGTTTGTTGTGGTAAGGGATAGTTGGGGGTGATTTACGGTAACCGAAGTAATTTAGGTGATTCTGGTATAGTTTGTTATGATTTTTAGCATTTTTTTGTAATTTTAAAGTGATTGGGCTTAGTTTGTTGCTGTAAATTGTAGTTGGGGGCGATTTTTCATAGCCGAAGTAATTTAGGTGAGTTTGGCATAGTTTGCTATGGTTAGTATCATTTTTTTGTAATTTAAAAGTGATTGCGTTTAGTTTGTTGTGGTAAAGGTTAGTTGGTGTTGATTTAGAGTAGCCGAAGTAATTTAGGTGAGTCTGGCATAGTTTGTTATGATTTGTACACCTTTTTTTGTAATTTTAAGATGATATGGTTTGGTTTGTTGTGGTAAGGAATAGTTGGGGGTGATTTACGGTAGCCGAAGTAATTTAGGTGATTCTGGTATAGTTTGTTATGATTTTTAGTATTTTTTTGTAATTTTAAAGTGATTGGGCTTAGTTTGTTGCTGTAAAGTGTAGTTGGGGGTGATTTTTCATAGCCGAAGTAATTTAGGTGAGTTTGGCATAGTTTGCTATGGTTAGTAGAATTTTTTTGTAATTTAAAAGTGATTGGGTTTATTTTGTTGTGGTAAGAGTTAGTTGGTGATGATTTAGGGTAGCCGAAGTAATTTAGGTGAGTCTGGAAGAGTTTGTTATGATTTGTACACCTTTTTTTGTAATTTTAAGATGATATGGTTTGGTTTGTTGTGGTAAGGGATAGTTGGGGGTGATTTACGGTAGCCGAAGTAATTAAGGTGATTCTGGTATAGTTATTATGATTTTTAGCATTTTTTTGTAATTTTAAAGTGATTGGGCTTAGTTTGTTGCTGTAAAGTGTAGTTGGGTGTGATTTTTGATAGCCGAAGTAATTTAGGTGAGTTTGGCATAGTTTGCTATGGTTAGTAGCATTTTTTTTGTAATTTAAAAGTGATTGGGTTTAGTTTGTTGTGGTAAGGGTTAGTTGGTGATGACTTAGATTAGCCGAAGTAATTTAGGTGAGTCTGGCATAGTTTGTTATGATTTGTACACCTTTTTTTGTAATTTTAAGATGATATGGTTTGGTTTGTTGTGGTAAGGGATAATTGGGGGTGATTTACGGTAACCGAAGTAATTTAGGTGATTCTGGTATAGTTTGTTATGATTTTTAGCATTTTTTTGTAATTTTAAAGTGATTGGGTTTAGTTTGTTGCTGTAAATTGTAGTTGGGAGCGATTTTCCATAGCCGAAGTAATTTAGGTGAGTTTGGCATAGTTTGCTATGGTTAGTAGCATTTTTTTGTAATTTAAAAGTGATTGGGTTTAGTTTGTTGTGGTAAGGGTTAGTTGGTGATGATTTAGAGTAGCCGAAGTAATTTAGGTGAGTCTGGCATAGTTTGTTATGATTTGTACACCTTTTTTTGTAATTTTAAGCAGATATGGTTTGGTTTGTTGTGGTAAGGGATAGTTGGGGGTGATTTACGGTAACCGAAGTAATTTAGGTGATTCTGGTATAGTGTGTTATGATTTTTAGCATTTTTTTGTAATTTTAAAGTGATTGGGTTTAGTTTGTTGCTGTAAAGTGTAGTTGGGGGTGATTTTTGATAGCCGAAGTAATTTAGGTGAGTTTGGCATAGTTTGCTATGGTTAGTAGCATTTTTTTGTAATTTAATAGTGATTGGGTTTATTTTGTTGTGGTAAGAGTTAGTTGGTGATGATTTAGGGTAGCCGAAGTAATTTAGGTGAGTCTGGAAGAGTTTGTTATGATTTGTACACCTTTTTTTGTAATTTTAAGATGATATGGTTTGGTTTGTTGTGGTAAGGGATAGTTGGGGGTGATTTACGGTAGCCGAAGTAATTAAGGTGATTCTGGTATAGTTATTATGATTTTTAGCATTTTTTTGTAATTTTAAAGTGATAGGGCTTAGTTTGTTGCTGTAAAGTGTAGTTGGGTGTGATTTTTGATAGCCGAAGTAATTTAGGTGAGTTTGGCATAGTTTGCTATGGTTAGAGCATTTTTTTGTAATTTAAAAGTGATTGGGTTTAGTTTGTTGTGGTAAGGGTTAGTTGGTGATGACTTAGAGTAGCCGAAGTAATTTAGGTGAGTCTGGCATAGTTTGTTATGATTTGTACACCTTTTTTTGTAATTTTAAGATGATATGGTTTGGTTTGTTGTGGTAAGGGATAGTTGGGGGTGATTTACGGTAACCGAAGTAATTTAGGTGATTCTGGTATAGTTTGTTATGATTTTTAGCATTTTTTTGTAATTTTAAAGTGATTGGGCTTAGTTTGTTGCTGTAAATTGTAGTTGGGGGCGATTTTTCATAGCCGAAGTAATTTAGGTGAGTTTGGCATAGTTTGCTATGGTTAGTATCATTTTTTTGTAATTTAAAAGTGATTGCGTTTAGTTTGTTGTGGTAAAGGTTAGTTGGTGTTGATTTAGAGTAGCCGAAGTAATTTAGGTGAGTCTGGCATAGTTTGTTATGATTTGTACACCTTTTTTTGTAATTTTAAGATGATATGGTTTGGTTTGTTGTGGTAAGGAATAGTTGGGGGTGATTTACGGTAGCCGAAGTAATTTAGGTGATTCTGGTATAGTTTGTTATGATTTTTAGAATTTTTTTGTAATTTTAAAGTGATTGGGCTTAGTTTGTTGCTGTAAAGTGTAGTTGGGGGTGATTTTTCATAGCCGAAGTAATTTAGGTGAGTTTGGCATAGTTTGCTATGGTTAGTAGAATTTTTTTGTAATTTAAAAGTGATTGGGTTTATTTTGTTGTGGTAAGAGTTAGTTGGTGATGATTTAGGGTAGCCGAAGTAATTTAGGTGAGTCTGGAAGAGTTTGTTATGATTTGTACACCTTTTTTTGTAATTTTAAGATGATATGGTTTGGTTTGTTGTGGTAAGGGATAGTTGGGGGTGATTTACGGTAGCCGAAGTAATTAAGGTGATTCTGGTATAGTTATTATGATTTTTAGCATTTTTTTGTAATTTTAAAGTGATTGGGCTTAGTTTGTTGCTGTAAAGTGTAGTTGGGTGTGATTTTTGATAGCCGAAGTAATTTAGGTGAGTTTGGCATAGTTTGCTATGGTTAGTAGCATTTTTTTTGTAATTTAAAAGTGATTGGGTTTAGTTTGTTGTGGTAAGGGTTAGTTGGTGATGACTTAGATTAGCCGAAGTAATTTAGGTGAGTCTGGCATAGTTTGTTATGATTTGTACACCTTTTTTTGTAATTTTAAGATGATATGGTTTGGTTTGTTGTGGTAAGGGATAATTGGGGGTGATTTACGGTAACCGAAGTAATTTAGGTGATTCTGGTATAGTTTGTTATGATTTTTAGCATTTTTTTGTAATTTTAAAGTGATTGGGTTTAGTTTGTTGCTGTAAATTGTAGTTGGGAGCGATTTTCCATAGCCGAAGTAATTTAGGTGAGTTTGGCATAGTTTGCTATGGTTAGTAGCATTTTTTTGTAATTTAAAAGTGATTGGGTTTAGTTTGTTGTGGTAAGGGTTAGTTGGTGATGATTTAGAGTAGCCGAAGTAATTTAGGTGAGTCTGGCATAGTTTGTTATGATTTGTACACCTTTTTTTGTAATTTTAAGCAGATATGGTTTGGTTTGTTGTGGTAAGGGATAGTTGGGGGTGATTTACGGTAACCGAAGTAATTTAGGTGATTCTGGTATAGTTTGTTATGATTTTTAGCATTTTTTTGTAATTTTAAAGTGATTGGGTTTAGTTTGTTGCTGTAAATTGTAGTTGGGGGCGATTTTTGATAGCCGAAGTAATTTAGGTGAGTTTGGCATAGTTTGCTATGGTTAGTAGCATTTTTTTGTAATTTAAAAGTGATTGGGTTTAGTTTGTTGTGGTAAGGGTTAGTTGGTGATGATTTAGAGTAGCCGAAGTAATTTAGGTGAGTCTGGCATAGTTTGTTATGATTTGTACACCTTTTTTTGTAATTTTCAGCAGATATGGTTTGGTTTGTTGTGGGAAGGGATAGTTGGGGGTGATTTACGGTAGCCGAAGTAATTTAGGTGATTCTGGTATAGTTTGTTATGATTTTTAGCATTTTTTTGTAATTTTAAAGTGATTGGGCTTAGTTTGTTGCTGTAAAGTGTAGTTGGGGGTGATTTTTGATAGCCGAAGTAATTTAGGTGAGTTTGGCATAGTTTGCTATGGTTAGTAGCATTTTTTTGTAATATTAAAAGAGATTGGGTTTAGTTTGTTGTGGTAAGGTTTAGTTGGTGATGATTTAGTGTAGCCGAAGTAATTTAGGTGAGTCTGGCATAGTTTGTTATGATTTGTACACCTTTTCTTGATATTTTAAGATGATATGGTTTGGTTTGTTGTGGTAAGGGACAGTTGGGGGAGATTTACGGTTGTCGAAGTAATTTAGGTGATTCTGGTATAGTTTGTTATGATTTTTAGCATTTTTTTGTAATTTTAAAGTGATTGGGCTTAGTTTGTTGCTGTAAAGTGTAGTTGGGGATGATTTTTGTTAGCCGAAGTAATTTAGATGAGTTTGGCATAGTTTGCTATGGTTAGTAGCATGTTTTTGTAATTTAAAGTGGTTGGGTTTAGTTTCTTGTGGTAAGGGATAGTTGGTGATGATTTGGAGTAGCCGAAGTAATTTATTTGAGTCTGGCATAGTTTGTTATGATTTGTACACCTTTTTTTGTAATTTTAAGATGATATGGTTTGGTTTGTTGTGGTAAGGGACAGTTGGGGGAGATTTACGGTAGCCGAAGTAATTTAGGTGATTCTGGTATAGTTTGTTATGATTTTTAGAATTTTTTTGTAATTTTAAAGTGATTGGGCTTAGTTTGTTGCTGTAAAGTGTAGTTGGGGGTGATTTTTGATAGCCGAAGTAATTTAGGTGAGTTTGGCATAGTTTGCTATGGTTAGTAGCATTTTTTTGTAATATTAAAAGTGATTGGGTTTAGTTTGTTGTGGTAAGGTTTAGTTGGTGATGATATAGTGTAGCCGAAGTAATTTAGGTGAGTCTGGCATAGTTTGTTATGATTTGTACACCTTTTTTGTAATTTAAAGATGATATGGTTTGGTTTGTTGTGGCAAGGGATAGTTGGGGGTGATTTACGGTAGCCGAAGTAATTCAGGTGATTCTGGTATAGTTTGTTATGATTTTTAGCATTTTTTTGTAATTTTAAAGTGATTGGGCTTAGTTTGTTGCTGTAAAGTGTAGTTGGGGGTGATTTTTGATAGCCGAAGTAATTTAGGTGAGTTTGGCATAGTTTGCTAAGGTTAGTAGCATTTTTTTGTAATTTAAAAGTGATTGGGTTTAGTTTGTTGTGGTAAGGGTTAGTTGGTGATGATTTAGAGTAGCCGAAATAATTTAGTTTGTTATGATTTGTACACCTTTTTTTGTAATTTTAAGATGATATGGTTTGGTTTGTTGTGGTAAGGGATAGTTGGGGGTGATTTGCGGTAGCCGAAGTAATTTAGGTGATCTATATATATAAAGCGAAGTGTCCTCACTGACACACTCATTCATCTACACACTGATTCATAATCAACCCACAGCCCAAACCGTGAGGGCTGGAAACTTGAAATTTTAGACACGGGTGTATCATGTGCCGAAAGTGAACGCTAAGAAGGGATTTTGCGAAATTCGGCCCGGTTCCTTTCTAATTCAATAAAAACCGGCTAAAATAAACAAAAAATGATCGGATCGCGGAGACCGTGTTTATGTTAGAAGCACGTATCTAGCCAAAACAACTTCGACGACGGGCGACCTGTTTACATTAAAAGCAATTATTTAACCTAAACAATTTCAACGTCGAGTTTCTGCTTTTGTGACCAAATTTTTACCGTACCTAGCGAGGCCGCGGATATATCAATTATAATCTTGATTTCAATTATAATGTCGATCCGTGACTCAATTAAAAATTACAAAACCACTCCAAATTTAATCCGTCTACATTAAACATCCTCAAATATCTCTTACCATTGCAAACTTTACCAATTCAACCCCAAAAAGTTCCCGAACTACGCCAAACTGACACAAATTAGATCCGTTATCTTAAATCATCCCTTACCACCCTTTAGCAACCCCAAGTAACTCCAATCACTTTAAAATAAAACAAAATGACACAAATCATAGCAAACTATGCCTAACTCACCTAAATTACTTCGGCTACCATAAATCACCCCCAACTACCCCTTACAACCCCAAAATAAGCCCAATCACTTTAAAATTACAAAATATTCTACAAACCATAGCAAACTATGCCAAACTCACTTAAATTACTTCGGCTACCATAAATCACCCCCAACTACCCCTTACCAACCACAAACTAAACCCAATCACTTTAAAATTACAAAAAATGCTATAAACCATAGCAAATTATGCCAAACTCACTTAAATTACTTCGGCTATCATAAATCACCCCCAACTACCCCTTACCACCCCAAAATAAGCCCAATTACTTTAAAATTATAAAAAATTATACAAACCATAGCAAACTATGTCAAACTCACCTAAATTACTTCGGCTACCATAAATCACCCCCAACTACCCCTTACAACCCCAAAATAAGCCCAATCACTTTCAGATTACAAAAAATGTTACAAGCCATATCAAACTATGCCAAACTCATCTAAATTACTTCGGCTTCCATAAATCACCCCCAACTACCCCTTACCTCCCCAAAATAGGCTCAATCACTTTAAAATTACAAAAAAATTCTACAAACCGTAGCAAACTATGCCAAACTCCCCTAAATTACTTCGGCTACCATAAATCACCCCGAACTACCCCTTACAACCCCAAAATAAACCCAATCACTTTAAAATTACAAAATATTCTACAAATCATAGCAAACTATGCCTAACTCACCTAAATTACTTCGGCTACCATAAATCACCCCCAAATACCCCTTACCACCCCAAAATAAGCCCAATCTCTTTAAAATTACAAAAAATGCTACAAACCATAGCAAACTATGCCAAACTCACTTAAATTACTTCGGCTATCATAAATCACCCCCAACTACCTCTTACCGCCCCAAAATAAGCCCAATTACTTTAAAATTACAAAAAAAAATACAAACCATAACAAACTATGTCAAACTCACCTAAATTACTTCGGCTACCATAAATCACCCCCAACTACCCCTTACGACTCCAAAATTAGCCCAATCACTTTAAAATTACGAAAAATGCTACAAACCATAGCAAACTATCTCAAACTCACCTGAATTACTTCGGCTACCATAAATCACCCCCAACTACCCCTTACCACCCCAAACTAAGCCCAATCAATTTAAAATTACAAAAAATTCTACAAACCATAGCAAACTATTCCAAACTCACCTAAATTACTTCGGCTACCATAAATCACCCCCAACTACCCCTTACCACCCCAAAATAAGCCCAATTACTTTAAAATTACAAAAATTATAGAAACCATAGCAAACTATGTCAAACTCACCTAAATTATTTCGGCTACCATAAATCACCCCCAACTAACCCTTACCGCCCCAAAATTAGCCCAATCACTTTAAAATTACAAAAAAATTCTACAAACCGTAGCAAACTATGCCAAACTCCCCTAAATTACTTCGGCTACCATAAATCACCCCGAACTACCCCTTGCAACCCCAAAATAAGTCCAATCACTTTAAAATTACAAAAAATGCTACAAACCATAGCAAACTATGCCAAACTCACTTAAATTACTTCGGCTATCATAAATCACCCCCAACTACCCCTTACCACCCCAAAATAAGCCCAATTACTTTAAAATTACAAAAAATTATACAAACCATAGCAAACTATGTCAAACTCACCTAAATTACTTCGGCTACCATAAATCACCCCCAACTACCTCTTACAACACCAAAATAAGCCCAATCACTTTAAAATTACAAAAAATTTTACAAGCCATATCAAACTATGCCAAACTCATCTAAATTACTTCGGCTTCCATAAATCACCCCCAACTACCCCTTACCACACCAAATTAGGCTCAATCACTTTAAAATTACAAAAAAATTCTACAAACCGTAGCAAACTATGCCAAACTCCCCTAAATTACTTCGGCTACCATAAATCACCCCGAAATACCCCTTACAACCCCAAAATAAGACCAATCACTTTAAAATTACAAAAAATGCTACAAACCATAGCAAACTATGCTATACTCACTTAAATTACTTCGGCTACCATAAATCACCCCCGACTACCCCTTACCTCCCCAAAATAAGCCCAATCACTTTAAAATTACAAAAAATGTTACATACCATAGCAAACTATGTCAAACTCACTTAAAATACTTCGGCTACCATAAATCAACCCCAACTACCCCTTACCACCCCAAAATAAGCCCAATCACTTTAAAATTACAAAAAATGCTCCAAACCATAGCAAACTATCTCAAACTCACCTAAATTACTTCGACTACCATAAATCACCCCCAACTACCCCTTACCACTTCAAACTAAGCCCAATCACTTTAAAATTACAAAAAATGCTACAAACCATAGCAAACTATGTCAAACTCACTTAAATTACTTCGGCTACCATAAATCACACCCAACTACCCCTTACCACCTCAAACTAAGCCCAATCACTTTAAAATTACAAAAAATGCTACAAACCATAGCAAACTATGTCAAACTCACTTAAATTACTTCGGTTACCATAAATCACCCCCAACTACCCCTTACCACCCCAAAATAAGCCCAATCGCTTTAAAATTACAAAAAATGCTGCAAATCATGTCAAACTCACCTAAATGACTTCGGCTACCATAAATTACCCCCAACTGCCCCTTACCACCCCAAAATAAGCCCAATTACTTTAAAATTACAAAAATTATACAAACCATAGTAAACTATGTCAAACTCACCTAAATTACTTCGGCTACCATAAATCACCCCCAACTACCCCTTACCGCCCCAAAATTAGCCTAATCACTTTAAAATTACAAAAAATGCTACAAAACATAGCAAGCTATGCCAAACTCACTTAAATTACTTCGGCTACCATAAATGAATAATCATTTTCAATCAAAATCTTTTATTTGGTTGTGTCATTTATAAATGCCTTATCGTATTAAATCATAAAATATTAATAAATATCTGCACATAAAATATATTGTTTCGTCTAATAGACGTTATTCTGAATATTAAATATGCTGATACCTATTTTGATTCTCTTCCACCTTCCAATAAATATTTGTTCCAGTTGAGATGCAAACATAAACGTATTTCCGAATTGCAACACGCTGACGGGGCAAGCCCTACCTTCTCAACATACGTGCATTTGTATAAACAGCTCTATGGTTTTTAACTTTAAAGAGGTATCAAGGCGGTGTAAGCGCTAGATTTTCGTAAAAATATCTGAAAAATTCGAAATTCTGCAATTGAATTACAGAACTATCTTTGTGTTCGATAGTAAATTTATACTTGTAGTGGTACTGCCAACCCTGCCACCCCTAACGAGCCCCTTGCTGAGTACTCTCCCCTCAGGGAAACTTTATAAATCAACGGCAAAATAATTTACGGCGCCTGAATGTGAAAATATCACTGTGTAATAAGTTCAGACTGACATGGAACACTTGAAATTTCGATATTTGTTTGTAATTCGTCACAGGTCCATGAAGGAATGCATGTTAATGCAAACAAGTGTTAGTTTGTTGGAGAGACCGAATAAGATTTTTAACATTCCCGTCAAAATATGTATTTATTTACTTTAGAATGTTAATTTTTTAAATTCATTTCATGAAAATTATGACGGGCCATACGATTACACCTGTGCGAGTATTATTTGGTACTTACAAATTAATCTCTTTTGTTATCCAAATTGTTTTCATACGCACTAGGCACGTGCACCTCATATAATTGTGAAAATTGCTGCTTCAGCGTCTGAAACGCTGGTACTCAACGTCGCCAAGGTCTCCGGCCGAAATCCGAAATTTTCACTGACATCATACGCTTATGTATTGTGTGCTTATACACGATTTACACTATTTATTTTACGTACATTGTGTTCATTATTGTTCTGCATTATTTATAGCTAAGATGGAGCAGTTTGAAAATCTAGTAGTAAGCGGAGTACAAATACCACCACGTATAATTCCCGTGAAAAGTGATGGAAATAGTCTTTTTTACTATCTTTCCTATTGCATTTTTAATACCGGAAATAGAGCTCAAGAGGTTCGCACTTTAATTGTTCATTTTAAAATTACCAAAATTTCTGTGAAATTTACCTAAATACGTTAAACACCGCAAACATAACGTACCATTCCAAACTACCCCCAAAAGTCATACACTTACCTATCAAAACTACCCCAGGTCAACCCATAATTAAAAAAAAATTACGAATTCTAAGCAAACTACGCCAAACTTCCCCTAAATCACCACAACCACTTCTAACCAAGCCAAACAAAGCCCAATCACATTATAATTACCAAAAATATCGTTTAATCCGCCAAAGCTAAACCCCGCAAACCATCAATAGCCATTCCAAACAATCCTCAAAGAAACCCTTATCATCTGAAACAACCCCAAATCAACCTAATATTTTTGAATTTTTTTGAACCATAGCAAATCACGCCAAATTAACATAAATAACTTCGACTTTTTATACATAATTCCCAAATACTTCATTTTTATAGTGTGAAATTTTATATTTATATATTTCAACATTGTCTTTAACGTTGTCAGAGAACTAAATTGGAATAATTTGGAATAATTTAGCTTCTCTGTCAACTCTCCTTCTCTTGAAACTTTTGAAAACAACAACAAAATTATTTAGGGCGCCTGGATTTGAAAATATCACTCTGTGTAATAAGTTCAGACTGACTGGAGTGAAAAAAAGGAGCTTGCACCCAGAAACTAAATAAAATGGAACACTTAAAGTTGCAATATTTGTTTGTAATTCGTCACAAGTCCATGAAGGAATGTGTTCCGGCGAACATGAAGAGTTTTTGAACACTTGGGATGGCCGCAAGTGTGGAGTTTGAAATTAATCAATACAATAACAATAACACTGTCTGTATTTAATTATGCACAAAACAATAAGTATAAATGGACTGTAATATAACGTTATGTGTAATGAATGTAATGTATAATAATGTTTTGGTGTTCTCGGTCCTGCCCTTATATGCACCTCGCACAGATAAAAACAGAGGAGGGAGAAAACCACCCCCAACCATTTGCTGCGCCACAAATGTGAGTTTATTGGAGAGGCCGAATAAGATTTTTACATTATTGAAGCAGCTGGAGCTGGCCACGTCAAGGGCAAGGTCACAAACGTGAAAAGGCGATGCTCGATTTGGTTTTATTCAATATCTATGCAGAAATTCGCACATTCCAAGCTTTGGATAAGCCTTTCTAATCGTTTCTTAGAATTCGAGAATTGCTGGTTCAGCGTGTGGAGCAGTACTCGATCGCGGTGTTTAATTTTAACACAACTACAATTGTGAAAATTGCTGCTCCAGCGTCGCAAACTGTTCGCAAAGTCTCCAAATTCGATGAGGCGACGCACCAGTGTTCGAAGGTCTATCGCTATCAAATAAAGTATTTTAATTTAACATTCCCTTGGTGGTTGATTTGTTCCTCGCGTTAACCAAATCTGCCCCCAATCAATTTTTGAAAATTTATATATTACACTATTTATTTTACGTACATTACGTACATCATTTATAACTATGGTGGAGAAGTTTGAAAATATAGCGGAGTACAAATATCACACAATATTATTCCCGTGAAAGGTGATGAAAATTGTCTTTTTTACTATCTATGGTATTGGTATTGATATTTTAATACTGGAACGGGGGCTCAAGAGGTCCGAACTTTGATTGTTCAACAAGTGTGTGTTAATGTAAACAAGTGTGAGTCCATCGGAGAGGCCGAATAAGATTTTTACATCCACCACATTCCCGTCAAAATATTTATTTACATTAGAATGTTCATTTTGCCGTTAACCAAATTTGCTCCCAATTGCTCCCAATCGATTTTCGAAAAATTACCATCGTCGTACCGGACTCCACTTATATTCGTACGCTAATTCTTAGGTTCAGTTAATGACAGTGCTGTATTTATTTTTCACCAAACCTGCCCCGGCTGAAATTCGAAATTTGCAGCGTTGGACCAGACTTTACTTACATTGATACGCGTTTTACATTATTTATTTTACGTAAATACATTGTGTTCATTATTGCTTTACATCATTTATAACTAAGATGGAGCAGTTTGATAATCAACTAAGGTATCCTCTTTTTCCAAATCATATCGAAGTATCCGGCCCTGGCGATGCAGGTTAATTTCAGCAAATTTGTTTATTTTGTGATTGGAAAAGTAGAGTATTCCTGTTTAATTGTATTATAAGGTCGATTAGTCTACATCACCAATACACCACTTTTGTCAACAATGCGTTTATTTAATCTACGTCCGGGCAACGCCGGGTACATTCAGCTAGTTCTGGTATAGTTAGTTATGATTTTTAGCATTTTTTTGTAATTTTAAAGTGATTGGGCTTAGTTTGTTGCTGTAAAGTGTAGTTGGGGGTGATTTTTGATAGCCGAAATAATTTAGGTGAGTTTGGCATAGTTTGCTATGGTTAGTAGCATTTTTTTGTAACTTAAAAGTGATTGGGTTTAGTTTGTTGTGGTAATTTTAAGATGATATGGTTTGGTTTGTTGTGGTAAGGGATAGTTGGGGGTGATTTACGGTAGCCAAAGTAATTTAGGTGATTCTGGTATAGTTTGTTAATGATTTTTAGCATTTTTTTGTAATTTTAAAGTGATTGGGCTTAATTTGTAACTGTAAAGTGTAGTTGGGGGTGATTTTAGATAGCCGAAGTAATTTAGGTGAGTCTGGCATAGTTTGCTATGGTTAGTAAAATTTTTTTGTAATTTAAAATTGATTGGGTTTAGTTTGTTGTGGTAAGGGTTAGTTGGTGATGATTTAAAGTAGCCGAAGTAATTTAGGTGAGTCTGGCATAGTTTGTTATGATTTGTACACCTTTTTTTGTAATTTTAAGATGATATGGTTTGGTTTGTTGTGGTAAGGGATAGTTGGGGGTGATTTACGGTAGCAGAAGTAAATTAGGTGATTCTGGTATAGTTTGTTATAATTTTTAGCATTTTTTTTAATTTTAAGGTGATTGGGCTTGGTTTGTTGCTGTAGAGTGTAGTTAGGGGTGATTTTTGATAGCCGAAGTAATTTAGGTGAGTTTGGCATAGTTTGCTATGGTTAGTAGCATTTTTTTGTAATTTAAAAGTGATTGGGTTTCGTTTGTTGTGGTAAGGGTTAGTTGGTGATGATTTAGTGTAGCCGAAGTAATTTAGGTGAGTCTGGCATAGTTTGTTATGATTTGTACACCTTTTTTTGTAATTTTAAGATGATATGGTTTGGTTTGTTGTGGCAAGGGATAGTTGGGGGTGATTTACGGTAGCCGAAGTAATTCAGGTGATTCTGGTATAGTTTGTTATGATTTTTAGCATTTTTTTGTAATTTTAAAGTGATTGGGCTTAGTTTATTGCTGTAAAGTGTAGTTGGGGGTGATTTTTGATAGCCGAAGTAATTTAGGTGAGTTTGGCATAGTTTGCTATGGTTAGTAGCATTTTTTTGTAATTAAAAGTGATTGGGTTTAGTTTGTTGTGGTAAGGGTTAGTTGGTGATGACTTAGAGTAGCCGAAGTAATTTAGGTGAGTCTGGCATAGTTTGTTATGATTTGTACACCTTTTTTTGTAATTTTAAGCAGATATGGTTTGGTTTGTTGTGGTAAGGGATAGTTGGGGGTGATTTACGGTAACCGAAGTAATTTAGGTGATTCTGGTATAGTTTGTTATGATTTTTAGCATTTTTTTGTAATTTTAAAGTGATTGGGTTTAGTTTGTTGCTGTAAATTGTAGTTGGGGGCGATTTTTGATAGCCGAAGTAATTTAGGTGAGTTTGGCATAGTTTGCTATGGTTAGTAGCATTTTTTTGTAATTTAAAAGTGATTGGGTTTAGTTTGTTGTGGTAAGGGTTAGTTGGTGATGATTTAGAGTAGCCGAAGTAATTTAGGGAGCCTGGCATAGTTTGTTATGATTTGTACACCTTTTTTTGTAATTTTCAGCAGATATGGTTTGGTTTGTTGTGGTAAGGGATAGTTGGGGGTGATTTACGGTAGCCGAAGTAATTTAGGTGATTCTGGTATAGTTTGTTATGATTTTTAGCATTTTTTTGTAATTTTAAAATGATTGGGCTTAGTTTGTTGTTGTAAAGTGTAGTTGGGGGTGATTTTTGATAGCCGAAGTAATTTAGGTGAGTTTGGCATAGTTTGCTATGGTTAGTAGCATTTTTTTGTAATATTAAAAGTAATTGGGTTTAGTTTGTTGTGGTAAGGTTTAGTTGGTGATGATTTAGTGTAGCCGAAGTAATTTAGGTGAGTCTGGCATAGTTTGTTATGATTTGTACAGCTTTTTTTGTAATTTTAAGATGATATGGTTTGGTTTGTTGTGGTAAGGGATAGTTGGGGGTGATTTACGGTAGCCGAAGTAATTTAGGTGATTCTGGTATAGTTTGTTATGATTTTTAGCATTTTTTTGTAATTTCAAAGTGATTGGGCTTAGTTTGTTGCTGTAAAGTGTAGTTGGGGGTGATTTTTGATAGCCGAAGTAATTTAGGTGAGTTTGGCATAGTTTGATATCGTTATTACATTTTTTTGGAATTTAAACGTGATTGTGTTTAGTTTGTTGTGGTAGGGGTTAGTTGGTGATGATTTAGAGTAGCCGAATTAATTTAGGTGAGTCTGGCGTAGTTTGTTATGATTTGTAGACCTTTTTTTGTAATTTTAAGATGATATGGTTTGGTTTGTTGTAATAAGGGATAGTTGGGGGTGATTTAGGGTAGCCGAAGTAATTTAGGTGATTCTGGTATAGTTTGTTATGATTTTTAGCATTTTTTGTAATTTTAAAGTGATTGGGCTTAGTTTGTTGCTGTAAAGTGTAGTTGGGGGTGATTTTTGATAGCCGAAGAAATTTAGGTGAGTTTGGCATAATTTGCTATGGTTAGTAGCATTTTTTTGTAATTTAAAAGTGATTGGGTTTAGTTTGTTGTTATAAGGGTTAGTTGGTGATGATTTAGAGTAGCCGAAGTAATTTAGGTGAGTCTGGCATAGTTTGTTATGATTTGTACACCTATTTTTGTAATTTTAAGATGATATGGTTTGGTTTGTTGTGGTAAGGGATAGTTGGGGGTGATTTACGGTAGCCAAAGTAATTTAGGTGATTCTGGTATAGTTTGTTATGATTTTTTTGTAATTTTAAAGTGATTGGGCTTAGTTTGTTGCTGTAAAGTGTAGTTGGGGGTGATTTTTGATAGCCGAAGTAATTTAGGTGAGTTTGGCATAGTTTGCTATGGTTAGTATAATTTTTTTGTAATTTAAAAGTGATTGCGTTTAGTTTGTTGTGTTAAGGGTTAGTTGGTGTTGATTTAGAGTAGCCGAAGTAATTTAGGTGAGTCTGGCATAGTTTGTTATGATTTGTACATCTTTTTTTGTAATTTTAAGATGATATGGTTTGGTTTGTTGTGGTAAGGAATAGTTGGGGGTGATTTACGGTAGCCGAAGTAATTTAGGTGATTCTGGTATAGTTTGTTATGATTTTTAGCATTTTTTTGTAATTTTATAGTGATTATGCTTAGTTTGTTGCTGTAAAGTGTAGTTGGGGGTGATTTTTGATAGCCGAAGTAATTTAGGTGAGTTTGGCATAGTTTACTATGGTTAGTAGCATTTTTTTGTAATTTAATAGTGATTGGGTTTATTTTGTTGTGGTAAGAGTTAGTTGGTGATGATTTAGGGTAGCCGAAGTAATTTAGGTGAGTCTGGAAGAGTTTGTTATGATTTGTACACCTTTTTTTGTAATTTTAAGATGATATGGTTTGGTTTGTTGTGGTAAGGGATAGTTGGGGGTGATTTACGGTAGCCGAAGTAATTAAGGTGATTCTGGTATAGTTATTATGATTTTTAGCATTTTTTTGTAATTTTAAAGTGATTGGGCTTAGTTTGTTGCTGTAAAGTGTAGTTGGGTGTGATTTTTGATAGCCGAAGTAATTTAGGTGAGTTTGGCATAGTTTGCTATGGTTAGTAGCATTTTTTTTGTAATTTAAAAGTGATTGGGTTTAGTTTGTTGTGGTAAGGGTTAGTTGGTGATGACTTACAGTAGCCGAAGTAATTTAGGTGAGTCTGGCATAGTTTGTTATGATTTGTACATCTTTTTTTGTAATTTTAAGATGATATGGTTTGGTTTGTTGTGGTAAGGGATAGTTGGGGGTGATTTACGGTAACCGAAGTAATTTAGGTGATTCTGGTATAGTTTGTTATGATTTTTAGCATTTTTTTGTAATTTTAAAGTGATTGGGCTTAGTTTGTTGCTGTAAATTGTAGTTGGAAGCGATTTTTCATAGCCGAAGTAATTTAGGTGAGTTTGGCATAGTTTGCTATGGTTAGTAGCATTTTTTTGTAATTTAAAAGTGATTGGGTTTAGTTTGTTGTGGTAAGGGTTAGTTGGTGATGATTTAGAGTAGCCGAAGTAATTTAGGTGAGTCTGGCATAATTTGTTATGATTTGCACACCTTTTTTTGTAATTTTAAGATGATATGGTTTGGTTTGTTGTGGTAAGGAATAGTTGGGGGTGATTTACGGTAGCCGAAGAAATTAAGGTGATTCTGGTATAGTTATTATGATTTTTAGTATTTTTTTGTAATTTTAAAGTGATTGGGCTTAGTTTGTTGCTGTAAAGTGTAGTTGGGTGTGATTTTTGATAGCCGAAGTAATTTAGGTGAGTTTGGCATAGTTTGCTATGGTTAGAAGCATTTTTTTTGTAATTTAAAAGTGATTGGGTTTAGTTTGTTGTGGTAAGAGTTAGTTGGTGATGATTTAGGGTAGCCGAAGTAATTTAGGTGAGTCTGGCATAGTTTGTTATGATTTGTACACCTTTTTTTGTAATTTTAAGATGATATGGTTTGGTTTGTTGTGGTAAGGGATAGTTGGGGGTGATTTACGGTAACCGAAGTAATTTAGGTGATTCTGGTATAGTTTGTTATGATTTTTAGCATTTTTTTGAAATTTTAAAGTGATTGGGCTTAATTTGTTGCTGTAAATTGTAGTTGGCGGTGATTTTTGATAGCCGAAGTAACTTAGGTGAGTTTGGCATAGTTTGCTATGGTTAGTAGATTTTTTTTGTAATTTAAAATTAATTGGGTTTAGTTTGTTGTGGTAAGGGTTAGTTGGTGATAATTTAGAGTAGCCGAAGTAATTTAGGTGAGTCTGGCATAATTTGTTATGATTTGCACACCTTTTTTTGTAATTTTAAGATGATATGGTTTGGTTTGTTGTGGTAAGGGATAGTTGGGGGTGATTTACGGTAGCCGAAGTAATTAAGGTGATTCTGGTATAGTTATTATGATTTTTAGCATTTTTTTGTAATTTTAAAGTGATTGGGCTTAGTTTGTTGCTGTAAAGTGTAGTTGGGTGTGATTTTTGATAGCCGAAGTAATTTAGGTGAGTTTGGCATAGTTTGCTATGGTTAGTAGCATTTTTTTGTAATTTAAAAGTGATTGGGTTTAGTTTGTTGTGGTAAGGGTTAGTTGGTGATGATTTAGAGTAGCCGAAGTAATTTAGGTGAGTCTGGCATAATTTGTTATGATTTGCACACCTTTTTTTGTAATTTTAAGATGATATGGATTGGTTTGTTGTGGTAAGGAATAGTTGGGGGTGATTTACGGTAGCCGAAGTAATTAAGGTGATTCTGGTATAGTTATTATGATTTTTAGCATTTTTTTGTAATTTTAAAGTGATTGGGCTTAGTTTGTTGCTGTAAAGTGTAGTTGGGTGTGATTTTTGATGGCCGAAGTAATTTAGGTGAGTTTGGCATAGTTTGCTAGGGTTAGTAGCATTTTTTTTGTAATTTAAAAGTGATTGGGTTTAGTTTGTTGTGGTAAGGGTTAGTTGGTGATGATTTAGGGTAGCCGAAGTAATTTAGGTGAGTCTGGCATAGTTTGTTATGATTTGTACACCTTTTTTTGTAATTTTAAGATGATATGGTTTGGTTTGTTGTGGTAAGGGATAGTTGGGGGTGATTTACGGTAACCGAAGTAACTTAGGTGATTCTGGTATAGTTTGTTATGATTTTTAGCATTTTTTTGAAATTTTAAAGTGATTGGGCTTAATTTGTTGCTGTAAATTGTAGTTGGCGGTGATTTTTGATAGCCGAAGTAACTTAGGTGAGTTTGGCATAGTTTGCTATGGTTAGTAGATTTTTTTTGTAATTTAAAATTGATTGGGTTTAGTTTGTTGTGGTAAGGGTTAGTTGGTGATGATTTAGAGTAGCCGAAGTAATTTAGGTGAGTCTGGCATAATTTGTTATGATTTGCACACCTTTTTTTGTAATTTTAAGATGATATGGTTTGGTTTGTTGTGGTAAGGGATAGTTGGGGGTGATTTACGGTAGCCGAAGTAATTAAGGTGATTCTGGTATAGTTATTATGATTTTTAGCATTTTTTTGTAATTTTAAAGTGATTGGGCTTAGTTTGTTGCTGTAAAGTGTAGTTGGGTGTGATTTTTGATGGCCGAAGTAATTTAGGTGAGTTTGGCATAGTTTGCTAGGGTTAGTAGCATTTTTTTTGTAATTTAAAAGTGATTGGGTTTAGTTTGTTGTGGTAAGGGTTAGTTGGTGATGATTTAGGGTAGCCGAAGTAATTTAGGTGAGTCTGGCATAGTTTGTTATGATTTGTACACCTTTTTTTGTAATTTTAAGATGATATGGTTTGGTTTGTTGTGGTAAGGGATAGTTGGGGGTGATTTACGGTAACCGAAGTAACTTAGGTGATTCTGGTATAGTTTGTTATGATTTTTAGCATTTTTTTGAAATTTTAAAGTGATTGGGCTTAATTTGTTGCTGTAAATTGTAGTTGGCGGTGATTTTTGATAGCCGAAGTAACTTAGGTGAGTTTGGCATAGTTTGCTATGGTTAGTAGATTTTTTTTGTAATTTAAAATTGATTGGGTTTAGTTTGTTGTGGTAAGGATTAGTTGGTGATGACTTAGAGTAGCCGAAGTAATTTAGGTGAGTCTGGCATAGTTTGTTATGATTTGTACACCTTTTTTTGTAATTTTAAGATAATATGGTTTGGTTTGTTGTGGTAAGGGATAGTTGGGGGTGATTTACGGTAACCGAAGTAATTTAGGTGATTCTGGTATAGTTTGTTATGATTTTTAGCATTTTTTTGTAATTTTAAAGTGATTGGGCTTAGTTTGTTGCTGTAAATTGTAGTTGGAAGCGATTTTTCATAGCCGAAGTAATTTAGGTGAGTTTGGCATAGTTTCCTATGGTTAGTAGCATTTTTTTGTAATTTAAAAGTGATTGGGTTTAGTTTGTTGTGGTAAGGGTTAGTTGGTGATGATTTAGAGTAGCCGAAGTAATTTAGGTGAGTCTGGCATAATTTGTTATGATTTGCACACCTTTTTTTGTAATTTTAAGATGATATGGATTGGTTTGTTGTGGTAAGGAATAGTTGGGGGTGATTTACGGTAGCCGAAGTAATTAAGGTGATTCTGGTATAGTTATTATGATTTTTAGCATTTTTTTGTAATTTTAAAGTGATTGGGCTTAGTTTGTTGCTGTAAAGTGTAGTTGGGTGTGATTTTTGATGGCCGAAGTAATTTAGGTGAGTTTGGCATAGTTTGCTAGGGTTAGTAGCATTTTTTTTGTAATTTAAAAGTGATTGGGTTTAGTTTGTTGTGGTAAGGGTTAGTTGGTGATGACTTAGAGTAGCCGAAGTAATTTAGGTGAGTCTGGCATAGTTTGTTATGATTTGTACACCTTTTTTTGTAATTTTAAGATGATATGGTTTGGTTTGTTATGGTAAGGGATAGTTGGGGGTGATTTACGGTAACCGAAGTAATTTAGGTGATTCTGGTATAGTTTGTTATGATTTTTAGCATTTTTTTGTAATTTTAAAGTGATTGGGCTTAGTTTGTTGCTGTAAATTGTAGTTGGGGGCGATTTTTCATAGCCGAAGTAATTTAGGTGAAATTGGCATAGTTTGCTGTGGTTAGTAGCATTTTTTTGTAATTTAAAAGTGATTGGGTTTAGTTTGTTGTGGTAAGGGTTAGTTGGTAATGATTTAGAGTAGCCGAAGTAATTTAGGTGAGTCTGGCATAATTTGTTATGATTTGCACACCTTTTTTTGTAATTTTAAGATGATATGGTTTGGTTTGTTGTGGTAAGGAATAGTTGGGGGTGATTTACGGTAGCCAAAGTAATTTAGGTGATTCTGGTATAGTTTGTTATGATTTTTAGCATTTTTTTGTAATTTTAAAGTGATTGGGCTTAGTTTGTTGCTGTAAATTGTAGTTGGGGGCGATTTTTCATAGCCGAAGTAATTTAGGTGAGTTTGGCATAGTTTGCTATGGTTAGTAGCATTTTTTTGTAATTTAAAAGTGATTGGGTTTAGTTTGTTGTGGTAAGGGTTAGTTGGTGATGATTTAGAGTAGCCGAATTAATTTAGGTGAGTCTGGCATAGTTTGTTATGATTTGTACACCTTTTTTTGTAATTTTAAGCAGATATAGTTTGGTTTGTTGTGGTAAGGGATAGTTGGGGGTGATTTACGGTAGCCGAAGTAATTTAGGTGATTCTGGTATAGTCTGGTTTAGCATTTTTTTGTAATTTTAAAGTGATTGGGCTTAGTTTGTTGCTGTAAAGTGTAGTTGGGGGTGATTTTTGATAGCCGAAGTAATTTAGGTGAGTTTGGCATAGTTTGCTATGGTTAGTAGCATTTTTTTGTAATTTAATAGTGATTGGGTTTATTTTGTTGTGGTAAGAGTTAGTTGGTGATGATTTAGGGTAGCCGAAGTAATTTAGGTGAGTCTGGAAGAGTTTGTTATGATTTGTACACCTTTTTTTGTAATTTTAAGATGATATGGTTTGGTTTGTTGTGGTAAGGGATAGTTGGGGGTGATTTACGGTAGCCGAAGTAATTAAGGTGATTCTGGTATAGTTATTATGATTTTTAGCAATTTTTTGTAATTTTAAAGTGATTGGGCTTAGTTTGTTGCTGTAAAGTGTAGTTGGGTGTGATTTTTAAGAGCCGAAGTAATTTAGGTGAGTTTGGCATAGTTTGCTATGGTTAGTAGCATTTTTTTTGTAATTTAAAAGTGATTGGGTTTAGTTTGTTGTGGTAAGGGGTAGTTGGTGATGACTTAGAGTAGCCGAAGTAATTTAGGTGAGTCTGGCATAGTTTGTTATGATTTGTACACCTTTTTTTGTAATTTTAAGATGATATGGTTTGGTTTGTTGTGGTAAGGGATAGTTGGGGGTGATTTACGGTAACCGAAGTAATTTAGGTGATTCTGGTATAGTTTGTTATGATTTTTAGAATTTTTTTGTAATTTTAAAGTGATTGGGCTTAGTTTGTTGCTGTAAATTGTAGTTGGGGGCGATTTTTCATAGCCGAAGTAATTTAGGTGAGTTTGGCATAGTTTGCTATGGTTAGTAGCATTTTTTTGTAATTTAAAAGTGATTGGGTTTAGTTTGTTGTGGTAAGGGTTAGCTGGTGATGATTTAGAGTAGCCGAAGTAATTTAGGTGAGTCTGGCATAATTTGTTATGATTTGCACACCTTTTTTTGTAATTTTAAGATGATATGGCTTGGTTTGTTGTGGTAAGGAATAGTTGGGGGTGATTTACGGTAGCCAAAGTAATTTAGGTAATTCTGGTATAGTTTGTTATGATTTTTAGCATTTTTTTGTAATTTTAAAGTGATTGGGCTTAATTTGTTGCTGTAAAGTGTAGTTGGCGGTGATTTTTGATAGCCGAAGTAATTTAGGTGAGTTTGGCATAGTTTGCTATGGTTAGTAGATTTTTTTTGTAATTTAAAATTGATTGGGTTTAGTTTGTTGTGGTAAGGGTTAGTTGGTGATGATTTAGAGTAGCCGAAGTAATTTAGGTGAGTCTGGCATAATTTGTTATGATTTGCACACCTTTTTTTGTAATTTTAAGATGATATGGTTTGGTTTGTTGTGGTAAGGGATAGTTGGGGGTGATTTACGGTAGCCGAAGTAATTTAGGTAAATCTGGTATAGTTTGTAATGATTTTTAGCATTTTTTTGTAATTTTAAAGTGATTGGGCTTAGTTTGTTGCTGTAAAGTGTAGTTGGGGTTGATTTTTGATAGCCGAAGTAATTTAGGTGAGTTTGGCATAGTTTTCTATGGTTAGTAGCATTTTTTTGTAATTTAAAAGTGATTGGATTTAGTTTGTTGTGGTAAGGGTTAGTTATTGATGATTTAGTGTAGCCGAAGTAATTTAGGTGAGTCTGGCATAGTTTGTTATGATTTGTACACCTTTTTTTGTAATTTTAAGATGATATGGTTTGGTTTGTTGTGGCAAGGGATAGTTGGGGGTGATTTACGGTAGCCGAAGTAATTCAAGTGATTCTGGTATAGTTTGTTATGATTTTTAGCATTTTTTTGTAATTTTAAAGTGATTGGGCTTAGTTTGTTGCTGTAAAGTGTAGTTGGGGGTGATTTTTGATAGCCGAAGTAATTTAGGTGAGTTTGGCATAGTTTGCTAAGGTTAGTAGCATTTTTTTGTAATTTAAAAGTGATTGGGTTTAGTTTGTTGTGGTAAGGGTTATTTGGTGATGATTTAGAGTAGCCGAAGTAATTTAGTTGGTTATGATTTGTACACCTTTTTTTGTAATTTTAAGATGATATGGTTTGGTTTGTTGTGGTAAGGGATAGTTGGGGGTGATTTACGGTAGCCGAAGTAATTTAGGTGATTCTGGTATAGTTAGTTATGATTTTTAGCATATTTTTGTAATTTTAAAGTGATTGGGCTTAGTTTGTTGCTGTAAAGTGTAGTTGGGGGTGATTTTTGATAACCGCAATAATTTAGGTGAGTTTGGCATAGTTTGCTATGGTTAGTAGCATTTTTTTGTAACTTAAAAGTGATTGGGTTTAGTTTGTTGTGGTAATTTTAAGATGATATGGTTTGGTTTGTTGTGGTAAGGGATAGTTGGGGGTGATTTACGGTAGCCAAAGGAATTTAGGTGATTCTGGTATAGTTTGTTAATGATTTTTAGCATTTTTTTGTAATTTTAAAGTGATTGGGTTTAGTTTGTTGCTGTAAAGTGTAGTTGGGGGTGATTTTTGATAGCCGAAGTAATTTAGGTGAGTTTGGCATAGTTTGCTATGGTTAGTAGCATTTTTTTGTAATTTAAAAGTGATTGGGTTTAATTTGTTGTGGTAAGGGTTAGTTGGTGAAGATTTAGAATAGCCGAAGTAATTTAGGTGAGTCTGGCATAGTTTGTTATGATTTGTACACCTTTTTTTTGTAATTTTAAGACGATATGGTTTGGTTTGTTGTGGTAAGGGATAGTTGGGGGTGATTTACGGTAGCCGAAGTAATTTAGGTGATTCTGGTATAGTTTGTTATGATTTTTAGCATTTTTTTGTAATTTTAAAGTGATTGGGTTTAGTTTGTTGCTGTAAAGTGTAGTTGGGGGTGATTTTTGATAGCCGAAGTAATTTAGGTGAGTTTGGCATAATTTGCTATGGTTAGTAGCATTTTTTTGTAATTTAAAAGTGATTGGGTTTAGTTTGTTGTGGTAAGGGTTAGTTGGTGATGATTTAGAGTAGCCGAAGTAATTTAGGTGAGTCTGGCATAGTTTGTTATGATTTGTACACCTTTTTTTGTAATTTTAAGATGATATGGTTTGGTTTGTTGTGGTAAGGGATAGTTGGGGTTGATTTACGGTAGCCGAAGTAATTTAGGTGATTCTGGTATAGTTTGTTATGATTTTCAGCATTTTTTTGTAATTTTAAAGTGATTGGGTTTAGTTTGTTGCTGTAAAGTGTAGTTGGGGGTGATTTTTGATAGCCGAAGTAATTTAGGTGAGTTTGGCATAGTTTGCTATGGTTAGTAGCATTTTTTTGTAATTTAAAAGTGATTGGGTTTAGTTTGTTGTGGTAAGGGTTAGTTGGTGATGATTTAGAGTAGCCGAAGTAATTTAGGTGAGTCTGGCATAGTTTGTTATGATTTGTACACCTTTTTTTGTAATTTTAAGATGATATGGTTTGGTTTGTTGTGGTAAGGGATAGTTGGGGTTGATTTACGGTAGCCGAAGTAATTTAGGTGATTCTGGTATAGTTTGTTATGATTTTCAGCATTTTTTTGTAATTTTAAAGTGATTGGGTTTAGTTTGTTGCTGTAAAGTGTAGTTGGGGGTGATTTTTGATAGCCGAAGTAATTTAGGTGAATTTGGCATAGTTTGCTATGGTTAGTATCATTTTTTTGTAATTTAAAAGTGATTGGGTTTAGTTTGTTGTGGTAAGGGTTAGTTGGTGATGATTTATGGTAGCCGAAGTAATTTAGGTGAGTTTGGCATAGTTTGCTATGGTTACTAGCATTTTTTTGTAATTTAAAAGTGATTGGGTTTAGTTTGTTGTGGTAAGGGTTAGTTGGTGATGATTTAGAGTAGCCGAAGTAATTTAGGTGAGTCTGGCATAGTTTGTTATGATTTGTACACTTTTTTTTGTAATTTTAAGATGATATGGTATGGTTTGTTGTGGTAAGGAATAGTTGGGGGTGATTTACGGTAGCCGAAGTAATTTAGGTGATTCTGGTATAGTTTGTTTTGATTTTTAGCATTTTTTTGTAATTTTACAGTGATTGAGCTTAGTTTGTTGCTGTAAAGTGTAGTAGGGGGTGATTTTTGATAGCCAAAGTAATTTAGGTGAGTTTGGCATAGTTTGCTATGGTTAGTAGCATTTTTTTGTAATTTAAAAGTGATTGGGTTTAGTTTGTTGTGGTAAGAGTTAGTTGGTGATGATTTATGGTAGCCGAAGTAATTTAGGTGAGTTTGACATAGTTTGCTATGGTTACTAGCATTTTTTTGTAATTTAAAAGTGATTGGGTTTAGTTTGTTGTGGTAAGGGTTAGTTGGTGATGATTTAGAGTAGCCGAAGTAATTTAGGTGAGTCTGGCATAGTTTGTTATGATTTGTACACCTTTTTTTGTAATTTTAAGATGATATGGTTTGGTTTGTTGTGGTAAGGGATAGTTGGGGGTGATTTACGGTAACCGAAGTAATTTAGGTGATTCTGGTATAGTTTGTTATGAGTTTTAGCATTTTTTGTAATTTTAAAGTGATTGGGCTTAGTTTGTTGCTGTAAAGTGTATTTGGGGGTGATTTTGGATAGCCGAAGTAATTTAGGTGAGTTTGGCATAGTTTGCTATGGTTAGTAGAATTTTTTTATAATTTAAAAGTGATTGGGTTTAGTTTGTTGTGGTAAGGGTTAGTTGGTGATGGTTTATGGTAGCCGAAGTAATTTAGGTGAGTTTGGCATAGTTTGCTAAGGTTACTAGCATTTTTTTGTACTTTAAAAGTGATTGGGTTTAGTTTGTTGTGGAAGGGTTAGTTGGTGATGATTTAGAGTAGCCGAAGTAATTTAGGTGAGTCTGGCATAGTTTGTTATGATTTGTACACCTTTTTTTGTAACTTTAAGATGATATGGTTTGGTTTGTTGTGGTAAGGGATAGTTGGGGGTGATTTACGGTAGCCGAAGTAATTTAGGTGATTCTGGTATAGTTTGTTATGATTTTTAGCATTTTTTGTAATTTTAAAGTGACTGGGCTTAGTTTGTTGCTGTAAAGTGTAGTTGGGGGTGATTTTTGATAGCCAAAGTAATTTAGGTGGGTTTGGCACAGTTTGCTATGGTTAGTAGCATTTTTTTGTAATTTAAAAGTGATTGGGTTTAGTTTGTTGTGGTAAGGGTTAGTTAATGATGATTTATGGTAGCCGAAGTAATTTAGGTGAGTTTGGCATAGTTTGCTATGGTTAGTAGCATTTTTTTGTAATTTAAAAGTGATTGGGTTTAGTTTGTTGTGGTAAGGGTTAGTTGGTGATGATTTATGGTAGCCGAAGTAATTTAGGTGAGTTTGGCATAGTTTGCTATGGTTACTAGCATTTTTTTGTAATTTAAAAGTGATTGGGTTTAGTTTGTTGTGGTAAGGGTTAGTTGGTGATGATTTAGAGTAGCCGAAGTAATTTAGGTGAGTCTGGCATAGTTTGTTATGATTTGTACACCTTTTTTTGTAATTTTAAGATGATATGGTTTGGTTTGTTGTGGTAAGGGATAGTTGGGGGTGATTTACGGTAGCCGAAGTAATTTAGGTTATTCTGGTATAGTTTGTTATGATTTTTAGCATTTTTTTGTAATTTTAAAGTGATAGGGCATAGTTTGTGTCTGTAAAGTGTAGTTGGAGGTGATTTTTGATAGCCGAAGTAATTTAGGTTAGTTTGGCATAGTTTGCTATGGTTAGTAGCATTTTTTTGTAATTTAAAAGTGATTGGGTTTAATTTGTTGTGGTAAGGGTTAGTTGGTGATGATTTAGAATAGCCGAAGTAATTTAGGTGAGTTTGGCATAGTTTGCTATGGTTACTAGCATTTTTTTGTAATTTAAAAGTGATTGGGTTTAGTTTGTTGTGGTAAGGGTTAGTTGGTGATGATTTAGAGTAGCCGAAGTCATTTAGGAGTCTGGCATAGTTTGTTATGATTTGTACACCTTTTTTTGTAATTTTAAGATGGTATGGTTTGGTTTGTTGTGGTAAGGGATAGTTGGGGGTGATTTACGGTAGCCAAAGTAATTTAGGTTATTCTGGTATAGTTTGTTATGATTTTTAGCAATTTTTTTGTAATTTTAAAGTGATTGGGTTTAATTTGTTGTGGTAACGGTTAGTTGGTGATGATTTAGAATAGCCGAAGTAATTTAGGTGAGTCTGGCATAGTTTTTTATGATTTGTACACCTTTTTTTTGTAATTTTAAGATGATATGGTTTGGTTTGTTGTGGTAAGGGATAGTTGGAGGTGATTTACGGTAGCCGAAGTAATTTAGGTGATTCTGGTATAGTTTGTTATGATTTTTAGCATTTTTTTGTAATTTTAAAGTGATTGGGTTTAGTTTGTTGCTGTAAAGTGTAGTTGGGGGTGATTTTTGATAGCCGAAGTAATTTAGGTGAGTTTGGCATAATTTGCTATAATTAGTAGCATTTTTTTGTAATTTAAAAGTGATTGGGTTTAGTTTGTTGTGGTAAGGGTTAGTTGGTGATGATTTATGGTAGCCGAAGTAATCTAGGTGAGTTTGGCATAGTTTGCTATGGTTACTAGCATTTTTTTGTAATTTAAAAGTGATTGGGTTTAGTTTGTTGTGGTAAGGGTTATTTGGTGATGATTTAGAGTAGCCGAAGTAATTTAGGTGAGTCTGGCATAGTTTGTTATGATTTGTGCATCTTTTTTTGAAATTTTAAGATGATATGGTTTGGTTTGTTGTGGTAAGGGATAGTTGGGGGTGATTTACGGTAGCCGAAGTAATTTAGGTGATTCTGGTATAGTTTGTTATAATTTTTAGCATTTTTTTGTAATTTTAAAATGATTGGGCTTAGTTTGTTGCTGTAAAGTGTAGTTGGGGGTGATTTTTGATAGCCGAAGTAATTTAGGTGAGTTTAGCATAGTTTGATATGGTTAGTAGCATTTTTTTGGAATTTAAAATTGATTTGGTTTAGTTTGTTGTGGTAAGGGTTAGTTGGTGATGATTTACGGTAGCCGAAGTAATTTAGGTGAGTTTGGCATAGTTTGCTATGGTTACTAGCATTTTTTTGTAATTTAAAAGTGATTGGGTTTAGTTAGTTGTAGTAAGGGTTAGTTGGTGATGATTTAGAGTAGCCGAAGTAATTTAGGTGAGTGTGGCACAGTTTGTTATGATTTGTACACCTTTTTTTGTAATTTTAAGATGATATGGTTTGGTTTGTTGTGGTAAGGGATAGTTGGGGGTGATTTACGGTAGCCGAAGTAATTTAGGTGATTCTGGTATAGTTAGTTATGATTTTTAGCATTTTTTTGTAATTTTAAAGTGATTGGGCTTAGTTTGTTGCTGTAAAATGTAGTTGGGGGTAATTTTTGATAGCCGAAATAATTTAGGTGAGTTTGGCATAGTTTGCTATGGTTAGTAGCATTTTTTTGTAATTTAAAAGTGATTGGGTTTAGTTTGTTGTGGTAATTTTAAGATGATATGGTTTGGTTTGTTGTGGTAAGGGATAGTTGGGGGTGATTTACGGTAGCCAAAGTAATTTAGGTGATTCTGGTATAGTTTGTTAATGATTTTTAGCATTTTTTGTAATTTTAAAGTGATTGGGCTTAATTTGTTGCTGTAAAGTGTAGTTGGGGGTGATTTTAGATAGCCGAAGTAATTTAGGTGAGTTTGGCATAGTTTGCTATGGTTAGTAGCATTTTTTTGTAATTTAAAAGTGATTGGGTTTAGTTTGTTGTGGTAAGGGTTAGTTGGTGATGATTTAGAGTAGCCGAATTAATTTAGGTGAGTCTGGCATAGTTTGTTATGATTTGTACACCTTTTTTTGTAATTTTAAGCAGATATAGTTTGGTTTGTTGTGGTAAGGGATAGTTGGGGGTGATTTACGGTAGCCGAAGTAATTTAGGTGATTCTGGTATAGTCTGGTTTAGCATTTTTTTGTAATTTTAAAGTGATTGGGCTTAGTTTGTTGCTGTAAAGTGTAGTTGGGAGTGATTTTTGATAGCCGAAGTAATTTAGGTGAATTTGGCATAGTTTGCTATGGTTAGTAGCATTTTTTTGTAATTTAATAGTGATTGGGTTTATTTTGTTGTGGTAAGAGTTAGTTGGTGATGATTTAGGGTAGCCGAAGTAATTTAGGTGAGTCTGGAAGAGTTTGTTATGATTTGTACACCTTTTTTTGTAATTTTAAGATGATATGGTTTGGTTTGTTGTGGTAAGGGATAGTTGGGGGTGATTTACGGTAGCCGAAGTAATTAAGGTGATTCTGGTATAGTTATTATGATTTTTAGCAATTTTTTGTAATTTTAAAGTGATTGGGCTTAGTTTGTTGCTGTAAAGTGTAGTTGGGTGTGATTTTTAAGAGCCGAAGTAATTTAGGTGAGTTTGGCATAGTTTGCTATGGTTAGTAGCATTTTTTTTGTAATTTAAAAGTGATTGGGTTTAGTTTGTTGTGGTAAGGGGTAGTTGGTGATGACTTAGAGTAGCCGAAGTAATTTAGGTGAGTCTGGCATAGTTTGTTATGATTTGTACACCTTTTTTTGTAATTTTAAGATGATATGGTTTGGTTTGTTGTGGTAAGGGATAGTTGGGGGTGATTTACGGTAACCGAAGTAATTTAGGTGATTCTGGTATAGTTTGTTATGATTTTTAGAATTTTTTTGTAATTTTAAAGTGATTGGGCTTAGTTTGTTGCTGTAAATTGTAGTTGGGGGCGATTTTTCATAGCCGAAGTAATTTAGGTGAGTTTGGCATAGTTTGCTATGGTTAGTAGCATTTTTTTGTAATTTAAAAGTGATTGGGTTTAGTTTGTTGTGGTAAGGGTTAGCTGGTGATGATTTAGAGTAGCCGAAGTAATTTAGGTGAGTCTGGCATAATTTGTTATGATTTGCACACCTTTTTTTGTAATTTTAAGATGATATGGCTTGGTTTGTTGTGGTAAGGAATAGTTGGGGGTGATTTACGGTAGCCAAAGTAATTTAGGTAATTCTGGTATAGTTTGTTATGATTTTTAGCATTTTTTTGTAATTTTAAAGTGATTGGGCTTAATTTGTTGCTGTAAAGTGTAGTTGGCGGTGATTTTTGATAGCCGAAGTAATTTAGGTGAGTTTGGCATAGTTTGCTATGGTTAGTAGATTTTTTTTGTAATTTAAAATTGATTGGGTTTAGTTTGTTGTGGTAAGGGTTAGTTGGTGATGATTTAGAGTAGCCGAAGTAATTTAGGTGAGTCTGGCATAATTTGTTATGATTTGCACACCTTTTTTTGTAATTTTAAGATGATATGGTTTGGTTTGTTGTGGTAAGGGATAGTTGGGGGTGATTTACGGTAGCCGAAGTAATTTAGGTGAATCTGGTATAGTTTGTAATGATTTTTAGCATTTTTTTGTAATTTTAAAGTGATTGGGCTTAGTTTGTTGCTGTAAAGTGTAGTTGGGGTTGATTTTTGATAGCCGAAGTAATTTAGGTGAGTTTGGCATAGTTTTCTATGGTTAGTAGCATTTTTTTGTAATTTAAAATTGATTGGATTTAGTTTGTTGTGGTAAGGGTTAGTTATTGATGATTTAGTGTAGCCGAAGTAATTTAGGTGAGTCTGGCATAGTTTGTTATGATTTGTACACCTTTTTTTGTAATTTTAAGATGATATGGTTTGGTTTGTTGTGGCAAGGGATAGTTGGGGGTGATTTACGGTAGCCGAAGTAATTCAAGTGATTCTGGTATAGTTTGTTATGATTTTTAGCATTTTTTTGTAATTTTAAAGTGATTGGGCTTAGTTTGTTGCTGTAAAGTGTAGTTGGGGGTGATTTTTGATAGCCGAAGTAATTTAGGTGAGTTTGGCATAGTTTGCTAAGGTTAGTAGCATTTTTTTGTAATTTAAAAGTGATTGGGTTTAGTTTGTTGTGGTAAGGGTTATTTGGTGATGATTTAGAGTAGCCGAAGTAATTTAGTTGGTTATGATTTGTACACCTTTTTTTGTAATTTTAAGATGATATGGTTTGGTTTGTTGTGGTAAGGGATAGTTGGGGGTGATTTACGGTAGCCGAAGTAATTTAGGTGATTCTGGTATAGTTTGTAATGATTTTTAGCATTTTTTTGTAATTTTAAAGCGATTGGGCTTAGTTTGTTGCTGTAAAGTGTAGTTGGGGGGTGATTTTTGATAGCCGAAGTAATTTAGGTGAGTTTGGCATAGTTTGATATCGTTATTGCATTTTTTTGGAATTTAAACGTGATTGTGTTTAGTTTGTTGTGGTAAGGGTTAGTTGGTGATGATTTAGAGTAGCCGAATTAATTTAGGTGAGTCTGGCGTAGTTTGTTATGATTTGTAGACCTTTTTTTGTAATTTTAAGATGATATGGTTTGGTTTGTTGTAATAAGGGATAGTTGGGGGTGATTTACGGTAGCCGAAGTAATTTAGGTGATTCTGGTATAGCTTGTTATGATTTTTAGCATTTTTTGTAATTTTAAAGTGATTGGGCTTAGTTTGTTGCTGTAAAGTGTAGTTGGGGGTGATTTTTGATAGCCGAAGTAATTTAGGTGAGTTTGGCATAATTTGCTATGGTTAGTAGCATTATTTTGTAATTTAAAAGTGATTGGGTTTAGTTTGTTGTGGTAAGGGTTAGTTGGTGATGATTTAGAGTAGCCGAAGTAATTTAGGTGGGTCTGGCATAGTTTGTTATGATTTGTACACTTATTTTTGTAATTTTAGGATGATATGGTTTGGTTTGTTGTGGTAAGGGATAGTTGGGGGTGATTTACGGTAGCCAAAGTAATTTAGGTGATTCTGGTATAGTTTGTTATGATTTTTTTGTAATTTTAAAGTGATTGGGCTTAGTTTGTTGCTGTAAAGTGTAGTTGGGGGTGATTTTTGATAGCCGAAGTAATTTAGGTGAGTTTGGCATAGTTTGCTATGGTTAGTATCATTTTTTTGTAATTTAAAAGTGATTGCGTTTAGTTTGTTGTGGTAAGGGTTAGTTGGTGTTGATTTAGAGTAGCCGAAGTAATTTAGGTGAGTCTGGAAGAGTTTGTTATGATTTGTACACCTTTTTTTGTAATTTTAAGATGATATGGTTTGGTTTGTTGTGGTAAGGGATAGTTGGGGGTGATTTACGGTAGCCGAAGTAATTAAGGTGATTCTGGAATAGTTATTATGATTTTTAGCATTTTTTTGTAATTTTAAAGTGATTGGGCTTAGTTTGTTGCTGTAAAGTGTAGTTGGGTGTGATTTTTGATAGCCGAAGTAATTTAGGTGAGTTTGGCATAGTTTGCTATGGTTAGTAGCATTTTTTTTGTAATTTAAAAGTGATTGGGTTTAGTTTGTTGTGGTAAGGGTTAGTTGGTGATGACTTAGAGTAGCCAAAGTAATTTAGGTGAGTCTGGCATAGTTTGTTATGATTTGTACACCTTTTTTTGTAATTTTAAGATGATATGGTTTGGTCTGTTGTGGTAAGGGATAGTTGGGGGTGATATACGGTAACCGAAGTAATTTAGGTGATTCTGGTATAGTTTGTTATGATTTTTAGCATTTTTTGGTAATTTTAAAGTGATTGGGCTTAGTTTGTTGCTGTAAATTGTAGTTGGGGGCGATTTTTTATAGCCGAAGTAATTTAGGTGAGTTTGGCATAGTTTGCTATGGTTAGTAGCATTTTTTTGTAATTTAAAAGTGATTGGGTTTAGTTTGTTGTGGTAAGGGTTAGCTGGTGATGATTTAGAGTAGCCGAAGTAATTTAGGTGAGTCTGGCATAATTTGTTATAATTTGCACACCTTTTTTTGTAATTTTAAGATGATATGGTTTGGTTTGTTGTGGTAAGGAATAGTTGGGGGTGATTTACGGTAGCCAAAGTAATTTAGGTGATTCTGGTATAGTTTGTTATGATTTTTAGCATTTTTTTGTAATTTTAAAGTGATTGGGCTTAATTTGTTGCTGTAAAGTGTAGTTGGCGGTGATTTTTGATAGCCGAAGTAATTTAGGTGAGTTTGGCATAGTTTGCTATAGTTAGTAGATTTTTTTTGTAATTTAAAATTGATTGGGTTTAGTTTGTTGTGGTAAGGGTTAGTTGGTGATGATTTAGAGTAGCCGAAGTAATTTAGGTGAGTCTGGCATAATTTGTTATGATTTGCACACCTTTTTTTGTAATTTTAAGATGATATGGTTTGGTTTGTTGTGGTAAGGGATAGCTGGGGGTGATTTACGGTAGCCGAAGTAATTTAGGTGAATCTGGTATAGTTTGTAATGATTTTTAGCATTTTTTTGTAATTTTAAAGTGATTGGGCTTAGTTTGTTGCTGTAAAGTGTAGTTGGGGGTGATTTTTGATAGCCGAAGTAATTTAGGTGAGTTTGGCATAGTTTGCTATGGTTAGTAGCATTTTTTTGTAATTTAAAAGTGATTGGGTTTAGTTTGTTGTGGTAAGGGTTAGTTGGTGATGATTTAGTGTAGCCGAATTAATTTAGGTGAGTCTGGCGTAGTTTGTTATGATTTGTAGACCTTTTTTTGTAATTTTAAGATGATATGGTTTGGTTTGTTGTAATAAGGGATAGTTGGGGGTGATTTACGGTAGCCGAAGTAATTTAGGTGATTCTGGTATAGTTTGTTATGATTTTTAGCATTTTTTGTAATTTTAAAGTGATTGGGCTTAGTTTGTTGCTGTAAAGTGTAGTTGGGGGTGATTTTTGATAGCCGAAGTAATTTAGGTGAGTTTGGCATAATTTGCTATGGTTAGTAGCATTATTTTGTAATTTAAAAGTGATTGGGTTTAGTTTGTTGTGGTAAGGGTTAGTTGGTGATGATTTAGAGTAGCCGAAGTAATTTAGGTGGGTCTGGCAGAGTTTGTTATGATTTGTACACTTATTTTTGTAATTTTAGGATGATATGGTTTGGTTTGTTGTGGTAAGGGATAGTTGGGGGTGATTTACGGTAGCCAAAGTAATTTAGGTGATTCTGGTATAGTTTGTTATGATTTTTTTGTAATTTTAAAGTGATTGGGATAAGTTTGTTGCTGTAAAGTGTAGTTGGGGGTGATTTTTGATAGCCGAAGTAATTTAGGTGAGTTTGGCATAGTTTGCTATGGTTAGTATCATTTTTTTGTAATTTAAAAGTGATTGCGTTTAGTTTGTTGTGGTAAGGGTTAGTTGGTGTTGATTTAGAGTAGCCGAAGTAATTTAGGTGAGTCTGGAAGAGTTTGTTATGATTTGCACACCTTTTTTTGTAATTTTAAGATGATATGGTTTGGTTTGTTGTGGTAAGGGATAGTTGGGGGTGATTTACGGTAGCCGAAGTAATTAAGGTGATTCTGGAATAGTTATTATGATTTTTAGCATTTTTTTGTAATTTTAAAGTGATTGGGCTTAGTTTGTTGCTGTAAAGTGTAGTTGGGTGTGATTTTTGATAGCCGAAGTAATTTAGGTGAGTTTGGCATAGTTTGCTATGGTTAGTAGCATTTTTTTTGTAATTTAAAAGTGATTGGGTTTAGTTTGTTGTGGTAAGGGTTAGTTGGTGATGACTTAGAGTAGCCAAAGTAATTTAGGTGAGTCTGGCATAGTTTGTTATGATTTGTACACCTTTTTTTGTAATTTTAAGATGATATGGTTTGGTTTGTTGTGGTAAGGGATAGTTGGGGGTGATTTACGGTAACCGAAGTAATTTAGGTGATTCTGGTATAGTTTGTTATGATTTTTAGCATTTTTTTGTAATTTTAAAGTGATTGGGCTTAGTTTGTTGCTGTAAATTGTAGTTGGGGGCGATTTTTTATAGCCGAAGTAATTTAGGTGAGTTTGGCATAGTTTGCTATGGTTAGTAGCATTTTTTTGTAATTTAAAAGTGATTGGGTTTAGTTTGTTGTGGTAAGGGTTAGCTGGTGATGATTTAGAGTAGCCGAAGTAATTTAGGTGAGTCTGGCATAATTTGTTATAATTTGCACACCTTTTTTTGTAATTTTAAGATGATATGGTTTGGTTTGTTGTGGTAAGTAATAGTTGGGGGTGATTTACGGTAGCCAAAGTAATTTAGGTGATTCTGGTATAGTTTGTTATGATTTTTAGCATTTTTTTGTAATTTTAAAGTGATTGGGCTTAATTTGTTGCTGTAAAGTGTAGTTGGCGGTGATTTTTGATAGCCGAAGTAATTTAGGTGAGTTTGGCATAGTTTGCTATGGTTAGTAGATTTTTTTTGTAATTTAAAATTGATTGGGTTTAGTTTGTTGTGGTAAGGGTTAGTTGGTGATGATTTAGAGTAGCCGAAGTAATTTAGGTGAGTCTGGCATAATTTGTTATGATTTGCACACCTTTTTTTGTAATTTTATGATGATATGGTTTGGTTTGTTGTGGTAAGGGATAGTTGGGGGTGATTTACGGTAGCCGAAGTAATTTAGGTGAATCTGGTATAGTTTGTAATGATTTTTAGCATTTTTTTGTAATTTTAAAGTGATTGGGCTTAGTTTGTTGCTGTAAAGTGTAGTTGGGGGTGATTTTTGATAGCCGAAGTAATTTAGGTGAGTTTGGCATAGTTTGCTATGGTTAGTAGCATTTTTTTGTAATTTAAAAGTGATTGGGTTTAGTTTGTTGTGGTAAGGGTTAGTTGGTGATGATTTAGTGTAGCCGAAGTAATTTAGGTGAGTCTGGCATAGTTTGTTATGATTTGTACACCTTTTTTTGTAATTTTAAGATGATATGGTTTGGTTTGTTGTGGCAAGGGATAGTTGGGGGTGATTTACGGTAGCCGAAGTAATTCAGGTGATTCTGGTATAGTTTGTTATGATTTTTAGCATTTTTTTGTAATTTTAAAGTGATTGGGCTTAGTTTGTTGCTGTAAAGTGTAGTTGGGGGTGATTTTTGATAGCCGAAGTAATTTAGGTGAGTTTGGCATAGTTTGCTAAGGTTAGTAGCATTTTTTTGTAATTTAAAAGTGATTGGGTTTAGTTTGTTGTGGTAAGGGTTAGTTGGTGATGATTTAGAGTAGCCGAAGTAATTTAGTTTGTTATGATTTGTACACCTTTTTTTGTAATTTTAAGATGATATGGTTTGGTTTGTTGTGGTAAGGGATAGTTGGGGGTGATTTACGGTAGCCAAAGTAATTTAGGTGATTCTGGTATAGTTTGTTATGATTTTTTTGTAATTTTAAAGTGATTGGGCTTAGTTTGTTGCTGTAAAGTGTAGTTGGGGGTGATTTTTGATAGGCGAAGTAATTTAGGTGAGTTTGGCATAGTTTGCTATGGTTAGTATCATTTTTTTGTAATTTAAAAGTGATTGCGTTTAGTTTGTTGTGGTAAAGGTTAGTTGGTGTTGATTTAGAGTAGCCGAAGTAATTTAGGTGAGTCTGGCATAGTTTGTTATGATTTGTACACCTTTTTTTGTAATTTTAAGATGATATGGTTTGGTTTGTTTTGGTAAGGAATAGTTGGGGGTGATTTACGGTAGCCGAAGTAATTTAGGTGATTCTGGTATAGTTTGTTATGATTTTTAGAATTTTTTTGTAATTTTAAAGTGATTGGGCTTAGTTTGTTGCTGTAAAGTGTAGTTGGGGGTGATTTTTGATAGCCGAAGTAATTTAGGTGAGTTGGCATAGTTTGCTATGGTTAGTAGAATTTTTTTGTAATTTAAAAGTGATTGGGTTTATTTTGTTGTGGTAAGAGTTAGTTGGTGATGATTTAGGGTAGCCGAAGTAATTTAGGTGAGTCTGGAAGAGTTTGTTATGATTTGTACACCTTTTTTTGTAATTTTAAGATGATATGGTTTGGTTTGTTGTGGTAAGGGATAGTTGGGGGTGATTTACGGTAGCCGAAGTAATTAAGGTGATTCTGGTATAGTTATTATGATTTTTAGCATTTTTTTGTAATTTTAAAGTGATTGGGCTTAGTTTGTTGCTGTAAAGTGTAGTTGGGGGTGATTTTTGATAGCCGAAGTAATTTAGGTGAGTTTGGCATAGTTTGCTATGGTTAGTAGTATTTTTTTGTAATTTAATAGTGATTGGGTTTATTTTGTTGTGGTAAGAGTTAGTTGGTGATGATTTAGGGTAGCCGAAGTAATTTAGGTGAGTCTGGAAGAGTTTGTTATGATTTGTACACCTTTTTTTGTAATTTTAAGATGATATGGTTTGGTTTGTTGTGGTAAGGGATAGTTGGGGGTGATTTACGGTAGCCGAAGTAATTAAGGTGATTCTGGTATAGTTATTATGATTTTTAGCATTTTTTTGTAATTTTAAAGTGATAGGGCTTAGTTTGTTGCTGTAAAGTGTAGTTGGGTGTGATTTTTGATAGCCGAAGTAATTTAAGTGAGTTTGGCATAGTTTGCTATGGTTAGAGCATTTTTTTGTAATTTAAAAGTGATTGGGTTTAGTTTGTTGTGGTAAGGGTTAGTTGGTGATGACTTAGAGTAGCCGAAGTAATTTAGGTGAGTCTGGCATAGTTTGTTATGATTTGTACACCTTTTTTTGTAATTTTAAGATGATATGGTTTGGTTTGTTGTGGTAAGGGATAGTTGGGGGTGATTTACGGTAACCGAAGTAATTTAGGTGATTCTGGTATAGTTTGTTATGATTTTTAGCATTTTTTTGTAATTTTAAAGTGATTGGGCTTAGTTTGTTGCTGTAAATTGTAGTTGGGGGCGATTTTTCATAGCCGAAGTAATTTAGGTGAGTTTGGCATAGTTTGCTATGGTTAGTATCATTTTTTTGTAATTTAAAAGTGATTGCGTTTAGTTTGTTGTGGTAAAGGTTAGTTGGTGTTGATTTAGAGTAGCCGAAGTAATTTAGGTGAGTCTGGCATAGTTTGTTATGATTTGTACACCTTTTTTTGTAATTTTAAGATGATATGGTTTGGTTTGTTGTGGTAAGGAATAGTTGGGGGTGATTTACGGTAGCCGAAGTAATTTAGGTGATTCTGGTATAGTTTGTTATGATTTTTAAAATTTTTTTGTAATTTTAAAGTGATTGGGCTTAGTTTGTTGCTGTAAAGTGTAGTTGGGGGTGATTTTTGATAGCCGAAGTAATTTAGGTGAGTTTGGCATAGTTTGCTATGGTTAGTAGAATTTTTTTGTAATTTAAAAGTGATTGGGTTTATTTTGTTGTGGTAAGAGTTAGTTGGTGATGATTTAGGGTAGCCGAAGTAATTTAGGTGAGTCTGGAAGAGTTTGTTATGATTTGTACACCTTTTTTTGTAATTTTAAGATGATATGGTTTGGTTTGTTGTGGTAAGGGATAGTTGGGGGTGATTTACGGTAGCCGAAGTAATTAAGGTGATTCTGGTATAGTTATTATGATTTTTAGCATTTTTTTGTAATTTTAAAGTGATTGGGCTTAGTTTGTTGCTGTAAAGTGTAGTTGGGTGTGATTTTTGATAGCCGAAGTAATTTAGGTGAGTTTGGCATAGTTTGCTATGGTTAGTAGCATTTTTTTTGTAATTTAAAAGTGATTGGGTTTAGTTTGTTGTGGTAAGGGTTAGTTGGTGATAACTTAGAGTAGCCGAAGTAATTTAGGTGAGTCTGGCATAGTTTGTTATGATTTGTACACCTTTTTTTGTAATTTTAAGATGATATGGTTTGGTTTGTTGTGGTAAGGGATAATTGGGGGTGATTTACGGTAACCGAAGTAATTTAGGTGATTCTGGTATAGTTTGTTATGATTTTTAGCATTTTTTTGTAATTTTAAAGTGATTGGGTTTAGTTTGTTGCTGTAAATTGTAGTTGGGAGCGATTTTCCATAGCCGAAGTAATTTAGGTGAGTTTGGCATAGTTTGCTATGGTTAGTAGCATTTTTTTGTAATTTAAAAGTGATTGGGTTTAGTTTGTTGTGGTAAGGGTTAGTTGGTGATGATTTAGAGTAGCCGAAGTAATTTAGGTGAGTCTGGCATAGTTTGTTATGATTTGTACACCTTTTTTTGTAATTTTAAGCAGATATGGTTTGGTTTGTTGTGGTAAGGGATAGTTGGGGGTGATTTACGGTAACCGAAGTAATTTAGGTGATTCTGGTATAGTTTGTTATGATTTTTAGCATTTTTTTGTAATTTTAAAGTGATTGGGTTTAGTTTGTTGCTGTAAATTGTAGTTGGGGGCGATTTTTGATAGCCGAAGTAATTTAGGTGAGTTTGGCATAGTTTGCTATGGTTAGTAGCATTTTTTTGTAATTTAAAAGTGATTGGGTTTAGTTTGTTGTGGTAAGGGTTAGTTGGTGATGATTTAGAGTAGCCGAAGTAATTTAGGTGAGTCTGGCATAGTTTGTTATGATTTGTACACCTTTTTTTGTAATTTTCAGCAGATATCGTTTGGTTTGTTGTGGTAAGGGATAGTTGGGGGTGATTTACGGTAGCCGAAGTAATTTAGGTGATTCTGGTATAGTTTGTTATGATTTTTAGCATTTTTTTGTAATTTTAAAGTGATTGGGCTTAGTTTGTTGCTGTAAAGTGTAGTTGGGGGTGATTTTTGATAGCCGAAGTAATTTAGGTGAGTTTGGCATAGTTTGCTATGGTTAGTAGCATTTTTTTGTAATATTAAAAGAGATTGGGTTTAGTTTGTTGTGGTAAGGTTTAGTTGGTGATGATTTAGTGTAGCCGAAGTAATTTAGGTGAGTCTGGCATAGTTTGCTATGATTTGTACACCTTTTCTTGATATTTTAAGATGATATGGTTTGGTTTGTTGTGGTAAGGGACAGTTGGGGGAGATTTACGGTTGTCGAAGTAATTTAGGTGATTCTGGTATAGTTTGTTATGATTTTTAGCATTTTTTTGTAATTTTAAAGTGATTGGGCTTAGTTTGTTGCTGTAAAGTGTAGTTGGGGATGATTTTTGTTAGCCGAAGTAATTTAGATGAGTTTGGCATAGTTTGCTATGGTTAGTAGCATGTTTTTGTAATTTAAAGTGGTTGGGTTTAGTTTCTTGTGGTAAGGGATAGTTGGTGATGATTTGGAGTAGCCGAAGTAATTTATTTGAGTCTGGCATAGTTTGTTATGATTTGTACACCTTTTTTTGTAATTTTAAGATGATATGGTTTGGTTTGTTGTGGTAAGGGACAGTTGGGGGAGATTTACGGTAGCCGAAGTAATTTAGGTGATTCTGGTATAGTTTGTTATGATTTTTAGAATTTTTTTGTAATTTTAAAGTGATTGGGCTTAGTTTGTTGCTGTAAAGTGTAGTTGGGGGTGATTTTTGATAGCCGAAGTAATTTAGGTGAGTTTGGCATAGTTTGCTATGGTTAGTAGCATTTTTTTGTAATATTAAAAGTGATTGGGTTTAGTTTGTTGTGGTAAGGTTTAGTTGGTGATGATATAGTGTAGCCGAAGTAATTTAGGTGAGTCTGGCATAGTTTGTTATGATTTGTACACCTTTTTTGTAATTTAAAGATGATATGGTTTGGTTTGTTGTGGCAAGGGATAGTTGGGGGTGATTTACGGTAGCCGAAGTAATTCAGGTGATTCTGGTATAGTTTGTTATGATTTTTAGCATTTTTTTGTAATTTTAAAGTGATTGGGCTTAGTTTGTTGCTGTAAAGTGTAGTTGGGGGTGATTTTTGATAGCCGAAGTAATTTAGGTGAGTTGGCATAGTTTGCTATGGTTAGTAGAATTTTTTTGTAATTTAAAAGTGATTGGGTTTATTTTGTTGTGGTAAGAGATAGTTGGTGATGATTTAGGGTAGCCGAAGTAATTTAGGTGAGTCTGGAAGAGTTTGTTATGATTTGTACACCTTTTTTTGTAATTTTAAGATGATATGGTTTGGTTTGTTGTGGTAAGGGATAGTTGGGGGTGATTTACGGTAGCCGAAGTAATTAAGGTGATTCTGGTATAGTTATTATGATTTTTAGCATTTTTTTGTAATTTTAAAGTGATTGGGCTTAGTTTGTTGCTGTAAAGTGTAGTTGGGGGTGATTTTTGATAGCCGAAGTAATTTAGGTGAGTTTGGCATAGTTTGCTAAGGTTAGTAGCATTTTTTTGTAATTTAAAAGTGATTGGGTTTAGTTTGTTGTGGTAAGGGTTAGTTGGTGATGATTTAGAGTAGCCGAAATAATTTAGTTTGTTATGATTTGTACACCTTTTTTTGTAATTTTAAGATGATATGGTTTGGTTTGTTGTGGTAAGGGATAGTTGGGGGTGATTTACGGTAGCCGAAGTAATTTAGGTGATCTATATATATAAAGCGAAGTGTCCTCACTGACACACTCATTCATCTACACACTGATTCATAATCAACCCACAGCCCAAACCGTGAGGCCTGGAAACTTGAAATTTTAGACACGGGTGTATCATGTGCCGAAAGTGAACGCTAAGAAGGGATTTTGCGAAATTCGGCCCGGTTCCTTTCTAATTCAATAAAAACCGGCTAAAATAAACAAAAAATGATCGGATCGCGGAGACCGTGTTTATGTTAGAAGCACGTATCTAGCCAAAACAACTTCGACGACGGGCGACCTGTTTACATTAAAAGCAATTATTTAACCTAAACAATTTCAACGTCGAGTTTCTGCTTTTGTGACCAAATTTTTACCGTACCTAGCGAGGCCGCGGATATATCAATTATAATCTTGATTTCAATTATAATGTCGATCCGTGACTCAATTAAAAATTACAAAACCACTCCAAATTTAATCCGTCTACATTAAACATCCTCAAATATCTCTTACCATTGCAAACTTTACCAATTCAACCCCAAAAAGTTCCCGAACTACGCCAAACTGACACAAATTAGATCCGTTATCTTAAATCATCCCTTACCACCCTTTAGCAACCCCAAGTAACTCCAATCACTTTAAAATAAAACAAAATGACACAAATCATAGCAAACTATGCCTAACTCACCTAAATTACTTCGGCTACCATAAATCACCCCCAACCACCCCTTACAACCCCAAAATAAGCCCAATCACTTTAAAATTACAAAATATTCTACAAACCATAGCAAACTATGCCAAACTCACTTAAATTACTTCGGCTACCATAAATCACCCCCAACTACCCCTTACCAACCACAAACTAAACCCAATCACTTTAAAATTACAAAAAATGCTATAAACCATAGCAAACTATGCCAAACTCACTTAAATTACTTCGGCTATCATAAATCACCCCCAACTACCCCTTACCACCCCAAAATAAGCCCAATTACTTTAAAATTATAATAAATTATACAAACCATAGCAAACTATGTCAAACTCACCTAAATTACTTCGGCTACCATAAATCACCCCCAACTACCCCTTACAACCCCAAAATAAGCCCAATCACTTTCAGATTACAAAAAATGTTACAAGCCATATCAAACTATGCCAAACTCATCTAAATTACTTCGGCTTCCATAAATCACCCCCAACTACCCCTTACCTCCCCAAAATAGGCTCAATCACTTTAAAATTAAAAAAAAATTCTACAAACCGTAGCAAACTATGCCAAACTCCCCTAAATTACTTCGGCTACCATAAATCACCCCGAACTACCCCTTACAACCCCAAAATAAACCCAATCACTTTAAAATTACAAAATATTCTACAAATCATAGCAAACTATGCCTAACTCACCTAAATTACTTCGGCTACCATAAATCACCCCCAACTACCCCTTACCACCCCAAAATAAGCCCAATCACTTTAAAATTACAAAAAATGCTACAAACCATAGCAAACTATGCCAAACTCACTTAAATTACTTCGGCTATCATAAATCACCCCCAACTACCCCTTACCGTCCCAAAATAAGCCTAATTACTTTAAAATTACAAAAAAAAATACAAACCATAACAAACTATGTCAAACTCACCTAAATTACTTCGGCTACCATAAATCACCCCCAACTACCCCTTACGACTCCAAAATTAGCCCAATCACTTTAAAATTACAAAAAATGCTACAAACCATAGCAAACTATCTCAAACTCACCTGAATTACTTCGGCTACCATAAATCACCCCCAACTACCCCTTACCACCCCAAACTAAGCCCAATCAATTTAAAATTACAAAAAATTCTACAAACCATAGCAAACTATTCCAAACTCACCTAAATTACTTCGGCTACCATAAATCACCCCCAACTACCCCTTACCACCCCAAAATAAGCCCAATTACTTTAAAATTACAAAAATTATAGAAACCATAGCAAACTATGTCAAACTCACCTAAATTATTTCGGCTACCATAAATCACCCCCAACTAACCCTTACCGCCCCAAAATTAGCCCAATCACTTTAAAATTACAAAAAAATTCTACAAACCGTAGCAAACTATGCCAAACTCCCCTAAATTACTTCGGCTACCATAAATCACCCCGAACTACCCCTTGCAACCCCAAAATAAGTCCAATCACTTTAAAATTACAAAAAATGCTACAAACCATAGCAAACTATGCCAAACTCACTTAAATTACTTCGGCTATCATAAATCACCCCCAACTACCCCTTACCACCCCAAAATAAGCCCAATCACTTTAAAATTACAAAATATTCTACAAACCATAGCAAACTATGCCAAACTCACTAAAATTACTTCGGCTACCATAAATCACCCCCAACTACCCCTTACCAACCACAAACTAAACCCAATCACTTTAAAATTACAAAAAATGCTATAAACCATAGCAAACTATGCCAAACTCACTTAAATTACTTCGGCTATCATAAATCACCCCCAACTACCCCTTACCACCCCAAAATAAGCCCAATTACTTTAAAATTATAAAAAATTATACAAACCATAGCAAACTATGTCAAACTCACCTAAATTACTTCGGCTACCATAAATCACCCCCAACTACCACTTACAACCCCAAAATAAGCCCAATCACTTTCAGATTACAAAAAATGTTACAAGCCATATCAAACTATGCCAAACTCATCTAAATTACTTCGGCTTCCATAAATCACCCCCAACTACCCCTTACCTCCCCTAAATAGGCTCAATCACTTTAAAATTAAAAAAAAATTCTACAAACCGTAGCAAACTATGCCAAACTCCCCTAAATTACTTCGGCTACCATAAATCACCCCGAACTACCCCTTACAACCCCAAAATAAACCCAATCACTTTAAAATTACAAAATATTCTACAAATCATAGCAAACTATGCCTAACTCACCTAAATTACTTCGGCTACCATAAATCACCCCCAACTACCCCTTACCACCCCAAAATAAGCCCAATCACTTTAAAATTACAAAAAATGCTACAAACCATAGCAAACTATGCCAAACTCACTTAAATTACTTCGGCTACCATAAATCACCCCCAACTACCCCTTACCAACCACAAACTAAACCCAATCACTTTAAAATTACAAAAAATGCTACAAACCATAGCAAACTATGCCAAACTCACTTAAATTACTTCGGCTATCATAAATCACCCCCAACTACCCCTTACCGCCCCAAAATAAGCCCAATTACTTTAAAATTACAAAAAAAAATACAAACCATAACAAACTATGTCAAACTCACCTAAATTACTTCGGCTACCATAAATCACCCCCAACTACCCCTTACGACTCCAAAATTAGCCCAATCACTTTAAAATTACGAAAAATGCTACAAACCATAGCAAACTATCTCAAACTCACCTGAATTACTTCGGCTACCATAAATCACCCCCAACTACCCCTTACCACCCCAAACTAAGCCCAATCAATTTAAAATTACAAAAAATTCTACAAACCATAGCAAACTATTCCAAACTCACCTAAATTACTTCGGCTACCATAAATCACCCCCAACTACCCCTTACCACCCCAAAATAAGCCCAATTACTTTAAAATTACAAAAATTATAGAAACCATAGCAAACTATGTCAAACTCACCTAAATTATTTCGGCTACCATAAATCACCCCCAACTAACCCTTACCGCCCCAAAATTAGCCCAATCACTTTAAAATTACAAAAAAATTCTACAAACCGTAGCAAACTATGCCAAACTCCCCTAAATTACTTCGGCTACCATAAATCACCCCGAACTACCCCTTGCAACCCCAAAATAAGTCCAATCACTTTAAAATTACAAAAAATGCTACAAACCATAGCAAACTATGCCAAACTCACTTAAATTACTTCGGCTATCATAAATCACCCCCAACTACCCCTTACCACCCCAAAATAAGCCCAATTACTTTAAAATTACAAAAAATTATACAAACCATAGCAAACTATGTCAAACTCACCTAAATTACTTCGGCTACCATAAATCACCCCCAACTACCTCTTACAACACCAAAATAAGCCCAATCACTTTAAAATTACAAAAAATTTTACAAGCCATATCAAACTATGCCAAACTCATCTAAATTACTTCGGCTTCCATAAATCACCCCCAACTACCCCTTACCACACCAAATTAGGCTCAATCACTTTAAAATTACAAAAAAATTCTACAAACCGTAGCAAACTATGCCAAACTCCCCTAAATTACTTCGGCTACCATAAATCACCCCGAAATACCCCTTACAACCCCAAAATAAGACCAATCACTTTAAAATTACAAAAAATGCTACAAACCATAGCAAACTATGCTATACTCACTTAAATTACTTCGGCTACCATAAATCACCCCCGACTACCCCTTACCTCCCCAAAATAAGCCCAATCACTTTAAAATTACAAAAAATGTTACATACCATAGCAAACTATGTCAAACTCACTTAAAATACTTCGGCTACCATAAATCAACCCCAACTACCCCTTACCACCCCAAAATAAGCCCAATCACTTTAAAATTACAAAAAATGCTCCAAACCATAGCAAACTATCTCAAACTCACCTAAATTACTTCGACTACCATAAATCACCCCCAACTACCCCTTACCACTTCAAACTAAGCCCAATCACTTTAAAATTACAAAAAATGCTACAAACCATAGCAAACTATGTCAAACTCACTTAAATTACTTCGGCTACCATAAATCACACCCAACTACCCCTTACCACCTCAAACTAAGCCCAATCACTTTAAAATTACAAAAAATGCTACAAACCATAGCAAACTATGTCAAACTCACTTAAATTACTTCGGTTACCATAAATCACCCCCAACTACCCCTTACCACCCCAAAATAAGCCCAATCGCTTTAAAATTACAAAAAATGCTGCAAATCATGTCAAACTCACCTAAATGACTTCGGCTACCATAAATTACCCCCAACTGCCCCTTACCACCCCAAAATAAGCCCAATTACTTTAAAATTACAAAAATTATACAAACCATAGCAAACTATGTCAAACTCACCTAAATTACTTCGGCTACCATAAATCACCCCCAACTACCCCTTACCGCCCCAAAATTAGCCTAATCACTTTAAAATTACAAAAAATGCTACAAAACATAGCAAGCTATGCCAAACTCACTTAAATTACTTCGGCTACCATAAATGAATAATCATTTTCAATCAAAATCTTCTATTTGGTTGTCATTTATAAATGCCTTATCGTATTAAATCATAAAATATTAATAAATATCTGCACATAAAATATATTGTTTCGTCTAATAGACGTTATTCTGAATATTAAATATGCTGATACCTATTTTGATTCTCTTCCACCTTCCAATAAATATTTGTTCCAGTTGAGATGCAAACATAAACGTATTTCTGAATTGCAACACGCTGACGGGGCAAGCCCTACCTTCTCAACATGCGTGCATTTGTATAAACAGCTCTATGGTTTTTAACTTTAAAGAGGTATCAAGGCGGTGTAAGCGCTAGATTTTCGTAAAAATATCTGAAAAATTCGAAATTCTGCAATTGAATTACAGAACTATCTTTGTGTTCGATAGTAAATTTATACTTGTAGTGGTACTGCCAACCCTGCCACCCCTAACGAGCCCCTTGCTGAGTACTCTCCTTTCAGGGAAACTTTATAAATCAACGGCAAAATAATTTACGGCGCCTGAATGTGAAAATATCACTGTGTAATAAGTTCAGACTGACATGGAACACTTGAAATTTCGATATTTGTTTGTAATTCGTCACAGGTCCATGAAGGAATGCATGTTAATGCAAACAAGTGTTAGTTTGTTGGAGAGACCGAATAAGATTTTTAACATTCCCGTCAAAATATGTATTTATTTACTTTAGAATGTTAATTTTTTAAATTCATTTCATGAAAATTATGACGGGCCATACGAGTACACCTGTGCGAGTATTATTTGGTACTTACAAATTAATCTCTTTTGTTATCCAAATTGTTTTCATACGCACTAGGCACGTGCACCTCATATAATTGTGAAAATTGCTGCTTCAGCGTCTGAAACGCTGGTACTCAACGTCGCCAAGGTCTCCGGCCGAAATCCGAAATTTTCACTGACATCATACGCTTATGTATTGTGTGCTTATACACGATTTACACTATTTATTTTACGTACATTGTGTTCATTATTGTTCTGCATTATTTATAGCTAAGATGGAGCAGTTTGAAAATCTAGTAGTAAGCGGAGTACAAATACCACCACGTATAATTCCCGTGAAAAGTGATGGAAATAGTCTTTTTTACTATTTTTCCTATTGCATTTTTAATACCGGAAATAGAGCTCAAGAGGTTCGCACTTTAATTGTTCATTTTAAAATTACCAAAATTTCTGTGAAATTTACCTAAATACGCTAAACACCGCAAACATAACGTACCATTCCAAACTACCCCCAAAAGTCATACACTTACCTATCAAAACTACCCCAGGTCAACCCATAATTAAAAAAAAATTACGAATTCTAAGCAAACTACGCCAAACTTCCCCTAAATCACCACAACCACTTCTAACCAAGCCAAACAAAGCCCAATCACATTATAATTACCAAAAATATCGTTTAATCCGCCAAAGCTAAACCCCGCAAACCATCAATAGCCATTCCAAACAATCCTCAAAGAAACCCTTATCATCTGAAACAACCCCAAATCAACCTAATATTTTTGAATTTTTTTGAACCATAGCAAATCACGCCAAATTAACATAAATAACTTCGACTTTTTATACATAATTCCCAAATACTTCATTTTTATAGTGTGAAATTTTATATTTATATATTTCAACATTGTCTTTAACGTTGTCAGAGAACTAAATTGGAATAATTTGGAATAATTTAGCTTCTCTGTCAACTCTCCTTCTCTTGAAACTTTTGAAAACAACAACAAAATTATTTAGGGCGCCTGGATTTGAAAATATCACTCTGTGTAATAAGTTCAGACTGACTGGAGTGAAAAAAAAGGAGCTTGCACCCAGAAACTAAATAAAATGGAACACTTAAAGTTGCAATATTTGTTTGTAATTCGTCACAAGTCCATGAAGGAATGTGTTCCGGCGAACATGAAGAGTTTTTGAACACTTGGGATGGCCGCAAGTGTGGAGTTTGAAAATAATCAATACAATAACAATAACACTGTCTGTATTTAATTATGCACAAAACAATAAGTATAAATGGACTGTAATATAACGTTATGTGTAATGAATGTAATGTATAATAATGTTTTGGTGTTCTCGGTCCTGCCCTTATATGCACCTCGCACAGATAAAAACAGAGGAGGGAGAAAACCACCCCCAACCATTTGCTGCGCCACAAATGTGAGTTTATTGGAGAGGCCGAATAAGATTTTTACATTATTGAAGCAGCTGGAGCTTGCCACGTCAAGGGCAAGGTCACAAACGTGAAAAGGCGATGCTCGATTTGGTTTTATTCAATATCTATGCAGAAATTCGCACATTCCAAGCTTTGGATAAGCCTTTCTAATCGTTTCTTAGAATTCGAGAATTGCTGGTTCAGCGTGTGGAGCAGTACTCGATCGCGGTGTTTAATTTTAACACAACTACAATTGTGAAAATTGCTGCTCCAGCGTCGCAAACTGTTCGCAAAGTCTCCAAATTCGATGAGGCGACGCACCAGTGTTCGAAGGTCTATCGCTATCAAATAAAGTATTTTAATTTAACATTCCCTTGGTGGTTGATTTGTTCCTCGCGTTAACCAAATCTGCCCCCAATCAATTTTTGAAAATTTATATATTACACTATTTATTTTACGTACATTACGTACATCATTTATAACTAAGGTGGAGAAGTTTGAAAATATAGCGGAGTACAAATATCACACAATATTATTCCCGTGAAAGGTGATGAAAATTGTCTTTTTTACTATCTATGGTATTGGTATTGATATTTTAATACTGGAACGGGGGCTCAAGAGGTCCGAACTTTGATTGTTCAACAAGTGTGTGTTAATGTAAACAAGTGTGAGTCCATCGGAGAGGCCGAATAAGATTTTTACATCCACCACATTCCCGTCAAAATATTTATTTACATTAGAATGTTCATTTTGCCGTTAACCAAATTTGCTCCCAATTGCTCCCAATCGATTTTCGAAAAATTACCATTGTCGTACCGGACTCCACTTATATTCGTACGCTAATTCTTAGGTTCAGTTAATGACAGTGCTGTATTTATTTTTCACCAAACCTGCCCCGGCTGAAATTCGAAATTTGCAGCGTTGGACCAGACTTTACTTACATTGATACGCGTTTTACATTATTTATTTTACGTAAATACATTGTGTTCATTATTGCTTTACATCATTTATAACTAAGATGGAGCAGTTTGATAATCAACTAAGGTATCCTCTTTTTCCAAATCATATCGAAGTATCCGGCCCTGGCGATGCAGGTTAATTTCAGCAAATTTGTTTATTTTGTGATTGGAAAAGTAGAGTATTCCTGTTTAATTGTATTATAAGGTCGATTAGTCTACATCACCAATACACCACTTTTGTCAACAATGCGTTTATTTAATCTACGTCCGGGCAACGCCGGGTACATTCAGCTAGTTCTGGTATAGTTAGTTATGATTTTTAGCATTTTTTTGTAATTTTAAAGTGATTGGGCTTAGTTTGTTGCTGTAAAGTGTAGTTGGGGGTGATTTTTGATAGCCGAAATAATTTAGGTGAGTTTGGCATAGTTTGCTATGGTTAGTAGCATTTTTTTGTAACTTAAAAGTGATTGGGTTTAGTTTGTTGTGGTAATTTTAAGATGATATGGTTTGGTTTGTTGTGGTAAGGGATAGTTGGGGGTGATTTACGGTAGCCAAAGTAATTTAGGTGATTCTGGTATAGTTTGTTAATTATTTTTAGCATTTTTTTGTAATTTTAAAGTGATTGGGCTTAATTTGTAACTGTAAAGTGTAGTTGGGGGTGATTTTAGATAGCCGAAGTAATTTAGGTGAGTTTGGCGTAGTTTGCTATGGTTAGTAAAATTTTTTTGTAATTTAAAATTGATTGGGTTTAGTTTGTTGTGGTAAGGGTTAGTTGGTGATGATTTAAAGTAGCCGAAGTAATTTAGGTGAGTCTGGCATAGTTTGTTATGATTTGTACACCTTTTTTTGTAATTTTAAGATGATATGGTTTGGTTTGTTGTGGTAAGGGATAGTTGGGGGTGATTTACGGTAGCAGAAGTAAATTAGGTAATTCTGGTATAGTTTGTTATAATTTTTAGCATTTTTTTTAATTTTAAGGTGATTGGGCTTGGTTTGTTGCTGTAGAGTGTAGTTGGGGGTGATTTTTGATAGCCGAAGTAATTTAGGTGAGTTTGGCATAGTTTGCTATGGTTAGTAGCATTTTTTTGTAATTTAAAAGTGATTGGGTTTCGTTTGTTGTGGTAAGGGTTAGTTGGTGATGATTTAGTGTAGCCGAAGTAATTTAGGTGAGTCTGGCATAGTTTGTTATGATTTGTACACCTTTTTTTGTAATTTTAAGATGATATGGTTTGGTTTGTTGTGGCAAGGGATAGTTGGGGGTGATTTACGGTAGCCGAAGTAATTCAGGTGATTCTGGTATAGTTTGTTATGATTTTTAGCATTTTTTTGTAATTTTAAAGTGATTGGGCTTAGTTTATTGCTGTAAAGTGTAGTTGGGGGTGATTTTTGATAGCCGAAGTAATTTAGGTGAGTTTGGCATAGTTTGCTATGGTTAGTAGCATTTTTTTGTAATTTAAAAGTGATTGGGTTTAGTTTGTTGTGGTAAGGGTTAGTTGGTGATGACTTAGAGTAGCCGAAGTAATTTAGGTGAGTCTGGCATAGTTTGTTATGATTTGTACACCTTTTTTTGTAATTTTAAGCAGATATGGTTTGGTTTGTTGTGGTAAGGGATAGTTGGGGGTGATTTACGGTAACCGAAGTAATTTAGGTGATTCTGGTATAGTTTGTTATGATTTTTAGCATTTTTTTGTAATTTTAAAGTGATTGGGTTTAGTTTGTTGCTGTAAATTGTAGTTGGGGGCGATTTTTGATAGCCGAAGTAATTTAGGTGAGTTTGGCATAGTTTGCTATGGTTAGTAGCATTTTTTTGTAATTTAAAAGTGATTGGGTTTAGTTTGTTGTGGTAAGGGTTAGTTGGTGATGATTTAGAGTAGCCGAAGTAATTTAGGGAGTCTGGCATAGTTTGTTATGATTTGTACACCTTTTTTTGTAATTTTCAGCAGATATGGTTTGGTTTGTTGTGGTAAGGGATAGTTGGGGGTGATTTACGGTAGCCGAAGTAATTTAGGTGATTCTGGTATAGTTTGTTATGATTTTTAGCATTTTTTTGTAATTTTAAAATGATTGGGCTTAGTTTGTTGTTGTAAAGTGTAGTTGGGGGTGATTTTTGATAGCCCAAGTAATTTAGGTGAGTTTGGCATAGTTTGCTATGGTTAGTAGCATTTTTTTGTAATATTAAAAGTAATTGGGTTTAGTTTGTTGTGGTAAGGTTTAGTTGGTGATGATTTAGTGTAGCCGAAGTAATTTAGGTGAGTCTGGCATAGTTTGTTATGATTTGTACAGCTTTTTTTGTAATTTTAAGATGATATGGTTTGGTTTGTTGTGGTAAGGGATAGTTGGGGGTGATTTACGGTAGCCGAAGTAATTTAGGTGATTCTGGTATAGTTTGTTATGATTTTTAGCATTTTTTTGTAATTTCAAAGTGATTGGGCTTAGTTTGTTGCTGTAAAGTGTAGTTGGGGGTGATTTTTGATAGCCGAAGTAATTTAGGTGAGTTTGGCATAGTTTGCTATGGTTAGTAGCATTTTTTTGTAATTTAAAAGTGATTGGGTTTAGTTTGTTGTGGTAAGGGTTAGTTGGTGATGATTTAGAGTAGCCGAAGTAATTTAGGTGAGTCTGGCATAGTTTGTTATGATTTGTAGAGCTTTTTTAGTAATTTTAAGATGATATGGTTTGGTTTGTTGTGGTAAGGGATAGTTGGGGGTGATTTACGGTAGCCGAAGTAATTTAGGTGAATCTGGTATAGTTTGTAATGATTTTTAGCATTTTTTTGTAATTTTAAAGTGATTGGGCTTAGTTTGTTGCTGTAAAGTGTAGTTGGGGGTGATTTTTGATAGCCGAAGTAATTTAGGTGAGTTTGGCATAGTTTGATATCGTTATTGCATTTTTTTGGAATTTAAACGTGATTGTGTTTAGTTTGTTGTGGTAAGGGTTAGTTGGTGATGATATAGAGTAGCCGAATTAATTTAGGTGAGTCTGGCGTAGTTTGTTATGATTTGTAGACCTTTTTTTGTAATTTTAAGATGATATGGTTTGGTTTGTTGTAATAAGGGATAGTTGGGGGTGATTTAGGGTAGCCGAAGTAATTTAGGTGATTCTGGTATAGTTTGTTATGATTTTTAGCATTTTTTGTAATTTTAAAGTGATTGGGCTTAGTTTGTTGCTGTAAAGTGTAGTTGGGGGTGAGTTTTGATAGCCGAAGTAATTTAGGTGAGTTTGGCATAATTTGCTATGGTTAGTAGCATTTTTTTGTAATTTAAAAGTGATTGGGTTTAGTTTGTTGTTATAAGGGTTAGTTGGTGATGATTTAGAGTAGCCGAAGTAATTTAGGTGAGTCTGGCATAGTTTGTTATGATTTGTACACCTATTTTTGTAATTTTAAGATGATATGGTTTGGTTTGTTGTGGTAAGGGATAGTTGGGGGTGATTTACGGTAGCCAAAGTAATTTAGGTGATTCTGGTATAGTTTGTTATGATTTTTTTGTAATTTTAAAGTGATTGGGCTTAGTTTGTTGCTGTAAAGTGTAGTTGGGGGTGATTTTTGATAGCCGAAGTAATTTAGGTGAGTTTGGCATAGTTTGCTATGGTTAGTATCATTTTTTTGTAATTTAAAAGTGATTGCGTTTAGTTTGTTGTGTTAAGGGTTAGTTGGTGTTGATTTAGAGTAGCCGAAGTAATTTAGGTGGGTCTGGCATAGTTTGTTATGATTTGTACACCTTTTTTTGTAATTTTAAGATGATATGGTTTGGTTTGTTGTGGTAAGGAATAGTTGGGGGTGATTTACGGTAGCCGAAGTAATTTAGGTGATTCTGGTATAGTTTGTTATGATTTTTAGCATTTTTTTGTAATTTTATAGTGATTATGCTTAGTTTGTTGCTGTAAAGTGTAGTTGGGGGTGATTTTTGATAGCCGAAGTAATTTAGGTGAGTTTGGCATAGTTTACTATGGTTAGTAGCATTTTTTTGTAATTTAATAGTGATTGGGTTTATTTTGTTGTGGTAAGAGTTAGTTGGTGATGATTTAGGGTAGCCGAAGTAATTTAGGAGAGTCTGGAAGAGTTTGTTATGATTTGTACACCTTTTTTTGTAATTTTAAGATGATATGGTTTGGTTTGTTGTGGTAAGGGATAGTTGGGGGTGATTTACGGTAGCCGAAGTAATTAAGGTGATTCTGGTATAGTTATTATGATTTTTAGCATTTTTTTGTAATTTTAAAGTGATTGGGCTTAGTTTGTTGCTGTAAAGTGTAGTTGGGTGTGATTTTTGATAGCCGAAGTAATTTAGGTGAGTTTGGCATAGTTTGCTATGGTTAGTAGCATTTTTTTTGTAATTTAAAAGTGATTGGGTTTAGTTTGTTGTGGTAAGGGTTAGTTGGTGATGACTTACATTAGCCGAAGTAATTTAGGTGAGTCTGGCATAGTTTGTTATGATTTGTACACCTTTTTTTGTAATTTTAAGATGATATGGTTTGGTTTGTTGTGGTAAGGGATAGTTGGGGGTGATTTACGGTAACCGAAGTAATTTAGGTGATTCTGGTATAGTTTGTTATGATTTTTAGCATTTTTTTGTAATTTTAAAGTGATTGGGCTTAGTTTGTTGCTGTAAATTGTAGTTGGAAGCGATTTTTCATAGCCGAAGTAATTTAGGTGAGTTTGGCATAGTTTGCTATGGTTAGTAGCATTTTTTTGTAATTTAAAAGTGATTGGGTTTAGTTTGTTGTGGTAAGGGTTAGTTGGTGATGATTTAGAGTAGCCGAAGTAATTTAGGTGAGTCTGGCATAATTTGTTATGATTTGCACACCTTTTTTTGTAATTTTAAGATGATATGGTTTGGTTTGTTGTGGTAAGGAATAGTTGGGGGTGATTTACGGTAGCCGAAGTAATTAAGGTGATTCTGGTATAGTTATTATGATTTTTAGTATTTTTTTGTAATTTTAAAGTGATTGGGCTTAGTTTGTTGCTGTAAAGTGTAGTTGGGTGTGATTTTTGATAGCCGAAGTAATTTAGGTGGGTTTGGCATAGTTTGCTATGGTTAGGAGCATTTTTTTTGTAATTTAAAAGTGATTGGGTTTAGTTTGTTGTGGTTAGAGTTAGTTGGTGATGATTTAGGGTAGCCGAAGTAATTTAGGTGAGTCTGGCATAGTTTGTTATGATTTGTACACCTTTTTTTGTAATTTTAAGATGATATGGTTTGGTTTGTTGTGGTAAGGGATAGTTGGGGGTGATTTACGGTAACCGAAGTATTTAGGTGATTCTGGTATAGTTTGTTATGATTTTTAGCATTTTTTTGAAATTTTAAAGTGATTGGGCTTAATTTGTTGCTGTAAATTGTAGTTGGCGGTGATTTTTGATAGCCGAAGTAACTTAGGTGAGTTTGGCATAGTTTGCTATGGTTAGTAGATTTTTTTTGTAATTTAAAATTGATTGGGTTTAGTTTGTTGTGGTAAGGGTTAGTTGGTGATGATTTAGAGTAGCCGAAGTAATTTAGGTGAGTCTGGCATAATTTGTTATGATTTGCACACCTTTTTTTGTAATTTTAAGATGATATGGTTTGGTTTGTTGTGGTAAGGGATAGTTGGGGGTGATTTACGGTAGCCGAAGTAATTAAGGTGATTCTGGTATAGTTATTATGATTTTTAGCATTTTTTTGTAATTTTAAAGTGATTGGGCTTAGTTTGTTGCTGTAAAGTGTAGTTGGGTGTGATTTTTGATAGCCGAAGTAATTTAGGTGAGTTTGGCATAGTTTGCTATGGTTAGTAGCATTTTTTTTGTAATTTAAAAGTGATTGGGTTTAGTTTGTTGTGGTAAGGGTTAGTTGGTGATGACTTAGAGTAGCCGAAGTAATTTAGGTGAGTCTGGCATAGTTTGTTATGATTTGTACACCTTTTTTTGTAATTTTAAGATAATATGGTTTGGTTTGTTGTGGTAAGGGATAGTTGGGGGTGATTTACGGTAACCGAAGTAATTTAGGTGATTCTGGTATAGTTTGTTATGATTTTTAGCATTTTTTTGTAATTTTAAAGTGATTGGGCTTAGTTTGTTGCTGTAAATTGTAGTTGGAAGCGATTTTTCATAGCCGAAGTAATTTAGGTGAGTTTGGCATAGTTTGCTATGGTTAGTAGCATTTTTTTGTAATTTAAAAGTGATTGGGTTTAGTTTGTTGTGGTAAGGGTTAGTTGGTGATGATTTAGAGTAGCCGAAGTAATTTAGGTGAGTCTGGCATAATTTGTTATGATTTGCACACCTTTTTTTGTAATTTTAAGATGATATGGATTGGTTTGTTGTGGTAAGGAATAGTTGGGGGTGATTTACGGTATCCGAAGTAATTAAGGTGATTCTGGTATAGTTATTATGATTTTTAGCATTTTTTTGTAATTTTAAAGTGATTGGGCTTAGTTTGTTGCTGTAAAGTGTAGTTGGGTGTGATTTTTGATGGCCGAAGTAATTTAGGTGAGTTTGGCATAGTTTGCTAGGGTTAGTAGCATTTTTTTTGTAATTTAAAAGTGATTGGGTTTAGTTTGTTGTGGTAAGGGTTAGTTGGTGATGACTTAGAGTAGCCGAAGTAATTTAGGTGAGTCTGGCATAGTTTGTTATGATTTGTACACCTTTTTTTGTAATTTTAAGATGATATGGTTTGGTTTGTTATGGTAAGGGATAGTTGGGGGTGATTTACGGTAACCGAAGTAATTTAGGTGATTCTGGTATAGTTTGTTATGATTTTTAGCATTTTTTTGTAATTTTAAAGTGATTGGGCTTAGTTTGTTGCTGTAAATTGTAGTTGGGGGCGATTTTTCATAGCCGAAGTAATTTAGGTAAAATTGGCATAGTTTGCTGTGGTTAGTAGCATTTTTTTGTAATTTAAAAGTGATTGGGTTTAGTTTGTTGTGGTAAGGGTTAGTTGGTAATGATTTAGAGTAGCCGAAGTAATTTAGGTGAGTCTGGCATAATTTGTTATGATTTGCACACCTTTTTTTGTAAGTTTAAGATGATATGGTTTGTTTTGTTGTGGTAAGGAATAGTTGGGGGTGATTTACGGTAGCCAAAGTAATTTAGGTGATTCTGGTATAGTTTGTTATGATTTTTAGCATTTTTTTGTAACTTTAAAGTGATTGGGCTTAGTTTGTTGCTGTAAATTGTAGTTGGGGGCGATTTTTCATAGCCGAAGTAATTTAGGTGAGTTTGGCATAGTTTGCTATGGTTAGTAGCATTTTTTTGTAATTTAAAAGTGATTGGGTTTAGTTTGTTGTGGTAAGGGTTAGTTGGTGATGATTTAGAGTAGCCGAATTAATTTAGGTGAGTCTGGCATAGTTTGTTATGATTTGTACACCTTTTTTTGTAATTTTAAGCAGATATAGTTTGGTTTGTTGTGGTAAGGGATAGTTGGGGGTGATTTACGGTAGCCGAAGTAATTTAGGTGATTCTGGTATAGTCTGGTTTAGCATTTTTTTGTAATTTTAAAGTGATTGGGCTTAGTTTGTTGCTGTAAAGTGTAGTTGGGGGTGATTTTTGATAGCCGAAGTAATTTAGGTGAGTTTGGCATAGTTTGCTATGGTTAGTAGCATTTTTTTGTAATTTAATAGTGATTGTGTTTATTTTGTTGTGGTAAGAGTTAGTTGGTGATGATTTAGGGTAGCCGAAGTAATTTAGGTGAGTCTGGAAGAGTTTGTTATGATTTGTACACCTTTTTTTGTAATTTTAAGATGATATGGTTTGGTTTGTTGTGGTAAGGGATAGTTGGGGGTGATTTACGGTAGCCGAAGTAATTAAGGTGATTCTGGTATAGTTATTATGATTTTTAGCAATTTTTTGTAATTTTAAAGTGATTGGGCTTAGTTTGTTGCTGTAAAGTGTAGTTGGGTGTGATTTTTAAGAGCCGAAGTAATTTAGGTGAGTTTGGCATAGTTTGCTATGGTTAGTAGCATTTTTTTTGTAATTTAAAAGTGATTGGGTTTAGTTTGTTGTGGTAAGGGGTAGTTGGTGATGACTTAGAGTAGCCGAAGTAATTTAGGTGAGTCTGGCATAGTTTGTTATGATTTGTACACCTTTTTTTGTAATTTTAAGATGATATGGTTTGGTTTGTTGTGGTAAGGGATAGTTGGGGGTGATTTACGGTAACCGAAGTAATTTTGGTGATTCTGGTATAGTTTGTTATGATTTTTAGAATTTTTTTGTAATTTTAAAGTGATTGGGCTTAGTTTGTTGCTGTAAATTGTAGTTGGGGGCGATTTTTCATAGCCGAAGTAATTTAGGTGAGTTTGGCATAGTTTGCTATGGTTAGTAGCATTTTTTGTAATTTAAAAGTGATTGGGTTTAGTTTGTTGTGGTAAGGGTTAGCTGGTGATGATTTAGAGTAGCCGAAGTAATTTAGGTGAGTCTGGCATAATTTGTTATGATTTGCACACCTTTTTTTGTAATTTTAAGATGATATGGCTTGGTTTGTTGTGGTAAGGAATAGTTGGGGGTGATTTACGGTAGCCAAAGTAATTTAGGTAATTCTGGTATAGTTTGTTATGATTTTTAGCATTTTTTTGTAATTTTAAAGTGATTGGGCTTAATTTGTTGCTGTAAAGTGTAGTTGGCGGTGATTTTTGATAGCCGAAGTAATTTAGGTGAGTTTGGCATAGTTTGCTATGGTTAGTAGATTTTTTTTGTAATTTAAAATTGATTGGGTTTAGTTTGTTGTGGTAAGGGTTAGTTGGTGATGATTTAGAGTAGCCGAAGTAATTTAGGTGAGTCTGGCATAATTTGTTATGATTTGCACACCTTTTTTTGTAATTTTAAGATGATATGGTTTGGTTTGTTGTGGTAAGGGATAGTTGGGGGTGATTTACGGTAGCCGAAGTAATTTAGGTGAATCTGGTATAGTTTGTAATGATTTTTAGCATTTTTTTGTAATTTTAAAGTGATTGGGCTTAGTTTGTTGCTGTAAAGTGTAGTTGGGGTTGATTTTTGATAGCCGAAGTAATTTAGGTGAGTTTGGCATAGTTTGCTATGGTTAGTAGCATTTTTTTGTAATTTAAAAGTGATTGGGTTTATTTTGTTGTGGTAAGGGTTAGTTATTGATGATTTAGTGTAGCCGAAGTAATTTCGGTGAGTCTGGCATAGTTTGTTATGATTTGTACACCTTTTTTTGTAATTTTAAGATGATATGGTTTGGTTTGTTGTGGCAAGGGATAGTTGGGGGTGATTTACGGTAGCCGAAGTAATTCAAGTGATTCTGGTATAGTTTGTTATGATTTTTAGCATTTTTTTGTAATTTTAAAGTGATTGGGCTTAGTTTGTTGCTGTAAAGTGTAGTTGGGGGTGATTTTTGATAGCCGAAGTAATTTAGGTGAGTTTGGCATAGTTTGCTAAGGTTAGTAGCATTTTTTTGTAATTTAAAAGTGATTGGGTTTAGTTTGTTGTGGTAAGGGTTATTTGGTGATGATTTAGAGTAGCCGAAGTAATTTAGTTGGTTATGATTTGTACACCTTTTTTTGTAATTTTAAGATGATATGGTTTGGTTTGTTGTGGTAAGGGATAGTTGGGGGTGATTTACGGTAGCCGAAGTAATTTAGGTGATTCTGGTATAGTTAGTTATGATTTTTAGCATATTTTTGTAATTTTAAAGTGATTGGGCTTAGTTTGTTGCTGTAAAGTGTAGTTGGGGGTGATTTTTGATAACCGCAATAATTTAGGTGAGTTTGGCATAGTTTGCTATGGTTAGTAGCATTTTTTTGTAACTTAAAAGTGATTGGGTTTAGTTTGTTGTGGTAATTTTAAGATGATATGGTTTGGTTTGTTGTGGTAAGGGATAGTTGGGGGTGATTTACGGTAGCCAAAGTAATTTAGGTGATTCTGGTATAGTTTGTTAATGATTTTTAGCATTTTTTTGTAATTTTAAAGTGATTGGGCTTAATTTGTTGCTGTAAAGTGTAGTTGGGGGTGATTTTAGATAGCCGAAGTAATTTAGGTGAGTTTGGCATAGTTTGCTATGGTTAGTAGAATTTTTTTGTAATTTAAAATTGATTGGGTTTAGTTTGTTGTGGTAAGGGTTAGTTGGTGATGATTTAAATTAGCCGAAGTAATTTAGGTGAGTCTGGCATAATTTGTTATGATTTGTAGAGCTTTTTTTGTAATTTTAAGATGATATGGTTTGGTTTGTTGTGGTAAGGGATAGTTGGGGGTGATTTACGGTAGCCGAAGTAATTTAGGTGAATCTGGTATAGTTTGTAATGATTTTTAGCATTTTTTGTAATTTTAAAGTGATTGGGCTTAGTTTGTTGCTGTAAAGTGTAGTTGGGGGTGATTTTTGATAGCCGAAGTAATTTAGGTGAGTTTGGCATAGTTTGATATCGTTATTGCATTTTTTTGGAATTTAAACGTGATTGTGTTTAGTTTGTTGTGGTAAGGGTTAGTTGGTGATGATCTAGAGTAGCCGAATTAATTTAGGTGAGTCTGGCGTAGTTTGTTATGATTTGTAGACCTTTTTTTGTAATTTTAAGATGATATGGTTTGGTTTGTTGTAATAAGGGATAGTTGGGGGTGATTTACGGTAGCCGAAGTAATTTAGATGATTCTGGTATAGTTTGTTATGATTTTTAGCATTTTTTGTAATTTTAAAGTGATTGGGCTTAGTTTGTTGCTGTAAAGTGTAGTTGGGGGTGATTTTTGATAGCCGAAGTAATTTAGGTGAGTTTGGCATAATTTGCTATGGTTAGTAGCATTTTTTTGTAATTTAAAAGTAATTGGGTTTAGTTTGTTGTGGTAAGGGTTAGTTGGTGATGATTTAGAGTAGCCAAAGTAATTTAGGTGAGTCTGGCATAGTTTGTTATGATTTGTACACCTATTTTTGTAATTTTAAAATGATATGGTTTGGTTTGTTGTGGTAAGGGATAGTTGGGGGTGATTTACGGTAGCCAAAGTAATTTAGGTGATTCTGGTATAGTTTGTTATGATTTGTACACCTTTTTTTGTAATTTTAAGATGATATGGTTTGGTTTGTTGTGGTAAGGGATAGTTGGGGGTGATTTACGGTAGCCGAAGTAATTAAGGTGATTCTGGTATAGTTATTATGATTTTTAGCATTTTTTTGTAATTTTAAAGTGATTGGGCTTAGTTTGTTGCTGTAAAGTGTAGTTGGTTGTGATTTTTGATAGCCGAAGTAATTTAGGTGAGTTTGGCATAGTTTGCTATGGTTACTAGCATTTTTTTGTAATTTAAAAGTGATTGGGTTTAGTTTGTTGTGGTAAGGGTTAGTTGGTGATGACTTAGAGTAGCCGAAGTAATTTAGGTGAGTCTGGCATAGTTTGTTATGATTTGTACACCTTTTTTTGTAATTTTAAGAAGATATAGTTTGGTTTGTTGTGGTAACGGATAGTTGGGGGTGATTTACGGTAGCCGAAGTAATTTAGGTGATTCTGGTATAGTGTGTTATGATTTTTAGCATTTTTTTGTAATTTTAAAGTGATTGGGCTAAGTTTGTTGCTGTAAAGTGTAGTTGGGGGTGATTTTTGATAGCCGAAGTAATTTAGGTGAGTTTGGCATAATTTGCTATGGTTAGTAGCATTTTTTTGTAATTTAAAAGTGATTGGGTTTAGTTTGTTGTGGTAAGGGTTAGTTGGTGATGATTTAGAGTAGCCGAAGTAATTTAGGTGAGTCTGGCATAGTTTGTTATGATTTGTACACCTATTTTTGTAATTTTAAGATGATATGGTTTGGTTCGTTGTGGTAAGGAATAGTTGGGGGTGATTTACGGTAGCCAAAGTAATTTAGGTGATTCTGGTATAGTTTGTTATGATTTCTTTGTAATTTTAAAGTGATTGGGCTTAGTTTGTTGCTGTAAAGTGTAGTTGGGGGTGATTTTTGATAGCCGAAGTAATTTAGGTGAGTTTGGCATAGTTTGCTGTGGTTAGTATCATTTTTTTGTAATTTAAAAGTGATTGCGTTTAGTTTGTTGTGGTAAAGGTTAGTTGGTGTTGATTTAGAGTAGCCGAAGTAATTTAGGTGAGTCTGGCATAATTTGTTATGATTTGTACACCTTTTTTGTAATTTTAAGATGATATGGTTTGGTTTGTTGTGGTAAGGGATAGTTGGGGGTGATTTACGGTAGCCAAAGTAATTTAGGTGATTCTGGTATAGTTTGTTATGATTTTTTTGTTATTTTAAAGTGATTGGGCTTAGTTTGTTGCTGTAAAGTGTAGTTGGGGGTGATTTTTGATAGCCGAAGTAATTTAGGTGAGTTTGGCATAATTTGCTATGGTTAGTAGCATTTTTTTGTAATTTAAAAGTGATTGGGTTTAGTTGGTTGTGGTAAGGGTTAGTTGGTGATGATTTAGAGTAGCCGAAGTAATTTAGGTGAGTCTGGCATAGTTTGTTATGATTTGTACACCTTTTTTTGTAATTTTAAGATGATATGGTTTGGTTTGTTGTGGTAAGGGATAATTGGGGGTGATTTACGGTAGCCAAAGTAATTTAGGTGATTCTGGTATAGTTTGTTATGATTTTTTTGTTATTTTAAAATGATTGGGCTTAGTTTGTTGCTGTAAAGTGTAGTTGGGGGTGATTTTTGATAGCCGAAGTAATTTAGGTGAGTTTGGCATAGTTTGCTATGGTTAGTATCATTTTTTTTTAATTTAAAATTGATTGGGTTTAGTTTGTTGTGGTAAGGGTTAGTTGGTGATGATTTAGAGTAGCCGAAGTAATTTAGGTGAGTCTGGCATAGTTTGTTATGATTTGTACACCTTTTTTTGTAATTTTAAGATGATATGGTTTGGTTTGTTGTGGTAAGGGACAGTTGGGGGAGATTTACGGTAGCCGAAGTAATTTAGGTGATTCTGGTATAGTTTGTTATGATTTTTAGCATTTTTTTGTAATTTTAAAGTGATTGGGTTTAGTTTGTTGTGGTAAGGGTTAGTTGGTGATGATTTAGAGTAGCCGAAGTAATTTAGGTGAGTCTGGCATGGTTTGTTATGATTTGTACACCTTTTTTTGTAATTTTAAGATGATATGGTTTGGTTTGTTGTGGTAAGGGATAGTTGGGGGTGATTTACGGTAGCCAAAGTAATTTAGGTGATTCTGGTATAGTTTGTTATGATTTTTTTGTTATTTTAAAGTGATTGGGCTTAGTTTGTTGCTGTAAAGTGTAGTTGGGGGTGATTTTTGATAGCCGAAGTAATTTAGGTGAGTTTGGCATAATTTGCTGTGGTTAGTAGCATTTTTTTGTAATTTAAAAGTGATTGGGTTTAGTTTGTTGTGGTAAGGGTTAGTTGGTGATGATTTAGAGTAGCCGAAGTAATTTAGGTGAGTCTGGCATAGTTTGTTATGATTTGTACACCTTTTTTTGTAATTTTAAGATGATATGGTTTGGTTTGTTGTGGTAAGGGATAGTTGGGGGTGATTTACGGTAGCCAAAGTAATTTAGGTGATTCTGGTATAGTTTGTTATGATTTTTTTGTTATTTTAAAGTGATTGGGCTTAGTTTGTTGCTGTAAAGTGTAGTTGGGGGTGAATTTTGATAGCCGAAGTAATTTAGGTGAGTTTGGCATAGTTTGCTATGGTTAGTATCATTTTTTTGTAATTTAAAAGTGATTGGGTTTAGTTTGTTGTGGTAAGGGTTAGTTGGTGATGATTTAGAGTAGCCGAAGTAATTTAGGTGAGTCTGGCATAGTTTGTTATGATTTGTACACCTATTTTTGTAATTTTAAGATGATATGGTTTGGTTTGATGTGGTAAGGGATAGTTGGGGGTGATTTACGGTAGCCAAAGTAATTTAGGTGATTCTGGTATAGTTTGTTATGATTTCTTTCTAATTTTAAAGTGATTGGGCTTAGTTTGTTGCTGTAAAGTGTAGTTGGGGGTGATTTTTGATAGCCGAAGTAATTTAGGTGAGTTTGGCATAGTTTGCTATGGTTAGTATCATTTTTTTGTAATTTAAAAGTGATTGCGTTTAGTTTGTTGTGGTAAAGGTTAGTTGGTGTTGATTTAGAGTAGCCGAAGTAATTTAGGTAAGTCTGGCATAATTCTGTTATGATTTGTACACCTTTTTTGTAATTTTAAGATGATATGGTTTGGTTTGTTGTGGTAAGGGATAGTTGGGGGTGATTTACGGTAGCCAAAATAATTTAGGTGATTCTGGTATAGTTTGTTATGATTTTTTTGTTATTTTAAAGTGATTGGGCTTAGTTTGTTGCTGTAAAGTGTAGTTGGGGGTGATTTTTGATATCCGAAGTAATTTAGGTGAGTTTGGCATAATTTGCTATGGTTAGTAGCATTTTTTTGTAATTTAAAAGTGATTGGGTTTAGTTTGTTGTGGTAAGGGTTAGTTGGTGATGATTTAGAGTAGCCGAAGTAATTTAGGTGAGTCTGGCATAGTTTGTTATGATTTGTACACCTTTTTTTGTAATTTTAAGATGATATGGTTTGGTTTGTTGTGGTAAGGGATAGTTGGGGGTGATTTACGGTAGCCAAAGTAATTTAGGTGATTCTGGTATAGTTTGTTATGATTTTTTTGTTATTTTAAAGTGATTGGGCTTAGTATGTTGCTGTAAAGTGTAGTTGGGGGTGATTTTTGATAGCCGAAGTAATTTAGGTGAGTTTGGCATAGTTTGCTATGGTTAGTATCATTTTTTTGTAATTTAAAATTGATTGGGTTTAGTTTGTTGTGGTAAGGGTTAGTTGGTGATGATTTAGAGTAGCTGAAGTAATTTAGGTGAGTCTGGCATAGTTTGTTATGATTTGTACACCTTTTTTTGTAATTTTAAGATGATATGGTTTGGTTTGTTGTGGTAAGGGACAGTTGGGGGAGATTTACGGTAGCCGAAGTAATTTAGGTGATTCTGGTATAGTTTGTTATGATTTTTAGCATTTTTTTGTAATTTTAAAGTGATTGGGTTTAGTTTGTTGTGGTAAGGGTTAGTTGGTGATGATTTAGAGTAGCCGAAGTAATTTAGGTGAGTCTGGCATAGTTTGTTATGGTTTGTACACCTTTTTTTGTAATTTTAAGATGATATGGTTTGGTTTGTTGTGGTAAGGGATAGTTAGGGGTGATTTACGGTAGCCAAAGTAATTTAGGTGATTCTGGTATAGTTTGTTATCATTTTTTTGTTATTTTAAAGTGATTGGGCTTAGTTTGTTGCTGTAAAGTGTCGTTGGGGGTGGTTTTTGATAGCCGAAGTAATTTAGATGAGTTTGGCATAATTTGCTGTGGTTAGTAGCATTTTTTGTAATTTAAAAGTGATTGGGTTTAGTTTGTTGTGGTAAGGGTTAGTTGGTGATGATTTAGAGTAGCCGAAGTAATTTAGGTGAGTCTGGCATAGTTTGTTATGATTTGTACACCTTTTTTTGTAATTTTAAGATGATATGGTTTGGTTTGTTGTGGTAAGGGATAGTTGGGGGTGATTTACGGTAGCCAAAGTAATTTAGGTGATTTTGGTATAGTTTGTTATGATTTTTTTGTTATTTTAAAGTGATTGGGCTTAGTTTGTTGCTGTAAAGTGTAGTTGGGGGTGATTTTTGATGGCCGAAGTAATTTAGGTGAGTTTGGTATAGTTTGCTATGGTTAGTATCATTTTTTTGTAATTTAAAAGTGATTGGGTTTAGTTTGTTGTGGTTAGGGTTAGTTGGTGATGATTTAGAGTAGCCGAAGTAATTTAGGTGAGTCTGGCATAGTTTGTTATGATTTGTACACCTTTTTTTGTAATTTTAAGATGATATGGTTTGGTTTGTTGTGGTAAGGGACAGTTGGGGGAGATTTACGGTAGCCGAAGTAATTTAGGTGATTCTGGTATAGTTTGTTATGATTTTTACAATTTTTTTGTAATTTTAAAGTGATTAGGCTTAGTTTGTTGCTGTAATGTGTAGTTGGGGGTGATTTTTGATAGCCGAAATAATTTAGGTGAGTTTGGCATAGTTTGCTATGGTTAGTAGCATTTTTTTGTAATTTAAAAGTGATTGGGTTTAGGTTGTTGTGGTAAGGGTTAGTTGGTGATGATTTAGAGTAGCCGAAGTAATTTAGGTGAGTTTAGCATAGTTTGTTATGATTTGTACACCTTTTTTTGTAATTTTAAGATGATATGGTTTGGTTTGTTGTGGTAAGAGATAGTTGGGGGTGATTTACTTTAGCCGAAGTAATTTAGGTGATTCTGGTATAGTTTGTTATGATTTTTAGCATTTTTTTGTAATTTTAAAGTGATTGGGCTTAGTTTGTTGCTGTAAAGTGTAGTTGGGGGTGATTTTTGATAGCCGAAGTAATTTAGGTGAGTTTGGCATAGTTTGCTATGGTTAGTAGCATTATTTTGTAATTTAAAAGTGATTGGGTTTAGTTTGTTGTGGTAAGGGTTAGTTGGTGATGATTTAGAGTAGATGAAGTAATTTAGGTGAGTCTGGCATAGTTTGTTCTAATTTGTACACCTTTTATGTAATTTTAAGATGATATGGTTTGGTTTGTTGTGGTAAGGGATAGCTGGAGGTGATTTACGGTAGCTGAAGTAATTTAGGTGATTCTGGTATAGTTTGTTTGTTATGTTTATGATTTTTAGCATTTTTTTGTAATTTTAAAGTGATTGGGCTTAGTTTGTTGCTGTAAAGTGTAGTTGGAGGTGATTTTTGATAGCCGAAGTAATTTAGGTGAGTTTGGCATAGTTTGCTATGGTTAGTAGCATTTTTTTGTAATTTAAAAGTGATTGGGTTTAGTTTGTTGTGGTAAGGGTTAGTTGGTGATGATTTAGAGTAGCCGAAGTAATTTAGGTGAGTCTGGCATAGTTTGTTATGATTTGTACACCTTTTCTTGTAATTTTAAGATGATATGGTTTGGTTTGTTGTGGTAAGGGATAGTTGGGGGTGATTTACGGTAGCCGAAGTAATTTAGGTGATTCTGGTATAGTTTGTTATGATTTTTAGCATTTTTTTGTAATTTTAAAGTGATTAGGCTTAGTTTGTTGCTGTAAAGTGTAGTTGGGGGTGATTTTTGATAGCCGAAGTAATTTAGGTGAGTTTGGCATAGTTTGCTATGGTTAGTAGCATTTTTTTGTAATTTAAAAGTGATTGGGTTTAGTTTGTTGTGGTAAGGGTTAGTTGGTGATGATTTAGAGTAGCCGAAGTATTTTAGGTGAGTTTGGCATAGTTTGTTATGATTTGTACACGTTTTTTGTAATTTTAAGATAATATGGTTTGGTTTGTTGTGGTAAGGAATAGTTGGCGGTGATTTACGGTAGCCGAAGTAATTTAGGTGATTCTGGTATAGTTTGTTATGATTTTTAGCATTTTTTTGTAATTTTAAAGTGATTGGGCTTAGTTTGTTGCTGTAAAGTGTAGTTGGGGGTGATTTTTGATAACCGAAGTAATTTAGGTGAGTTTGGCATAATTTGCTATGGTTAGTAGCATTTTTTTGTAATTTAAAAGTGATTGGGTTTAGTTTGTTGTGGTAAGGGTTAGTTGGTGATGATTTAGAGTAGCCGAAGTAATTTAGATGAGTCTGGCATAGTTTGTTATGATTTGTAGACCTTTTTTTGTAATTTTAAGATGAAATGGTTTGGTTTGTTGTAATAAAGGATAGTTGGGGGTGATTTACGGTAGCCGAAGTAATTTAGGTGATTCTGGTATAGTTTGTTATGATTTTTAGCATTTTTTTGTAATTTTAAAGTGATTGGGCTTCGTTTGTTGCTGTAAAGTGTAGTTGGGGGTGATTTTTGATAGCCGAAGTAATTTTGGTGAGTTTGGCATAATTTGCTATGGTTAGTAGCATTTTTTTGTAATTTAAAAGTGATTGGGTTTAGTTTGTTGTGCTAAGGGTTAGTTGGTGATGATTTAGAGTAGCCGAAGTAATTTAGGTGAGTCTGGCATAGTTTGTTATGATTTGTACACCTTTTTTGTAATTTTAAAATGATATGGTTTGGTTTGTTGTGGTAAGGGATAGTTGGGGGTGATTTACGGTAGCCAAAGTTATTTAGGTGATTCTGGTATAGTTTGTTATGATTTTTAGCATTTTTTTGTAATTTTAAAGTGATTGGGCTTAGTTTGTTGCTGTAAAGTATAGTTGGGCGTGATTTTTGATAGCCGAAGTAATTTAGGTGAGTTTGGCATAGTTTGCTATAGTTAGTATAATTTTTTTGTAATTTAAAAGTGATTGGGTTTAGTTGGTTGTGGTAAGGGTTAGTTGGTGATGATTTATGGTAGCCGAAGTAATTTAGGTGAGTTTGGCATAGTTTGCTATGGTTAGTAGCATTTTTTTGTAATTTAAAAGTGATTGGGTTTAGTTTGTTGTGGTAAGGGTTAGTTGGTGATGATTTATGGTAGCCGAAGTAATTTAGGTGAGTTTGGCATAGTTTGCTATGGTTAGTATCATTTTTTTGTAATTTAAAAGTGATTGGGTTTAGTTTGTGGTGGTAAGGGTTAGTTGGTGATGATTTAGAGTAGCCGAAGTAATTTAGGTGACTCTGGCATAGTTTGTTATGATTTGTACACCTTTTTTTGTAATTTTAATATGATATGGTTTGGTTTGTTGTGGTAAGGGATAGTTGGGGGTGATTTTGTGTGCGACAGTCGACCGATTCGCAGATAAGCAATCAATCTCTACTATTATAATTCCATCTTGTGTTGTCTTTACTGGTAGTTACAGAGTCAAAGTCCTGAATATCACCCTTATATACTTGTGGACTTTGACTCTGTAACCACCAATACTGACTCTTAGAGTCTTATTGTCTTGTGTTTCGGTCCACCGCGTGGCAGTCGACACCGGCTGCCATAATCTTGACCCCCTTTTATTTTTTTTTTCAATTTTCGGGTTGTGTAAATTTTTTATTGGGGACGGCCCCCCAACATCATTTGCCGAAATACTCTGAAAACAGAGCAATAAATCAGCCAAACGTAAAAATCTTTTTTTTTTTTATTTTACCTTGACTCCAATATTCTCTTTTATCGCGTGGAAATACCAAAGACAAGTTTTTCTTGCCCTGCGCTTCATTTCGGTCCCAGAATCCACGCTCGATAACGATTGCAGGAAGGTCAGCCACCTTACAATTCCATTGTCTTTTTCTTATTTTACCATCGCTGACGAACCCTTAATTATAGGCGTCCGTCAACTCTCTCCCCACGGCGATCGTCAACACCATAAGAGCAAACAAGGAGTTCAATATTAATTAATTAATTAAAAAAAAAAAAAAAAAAGGGAGTGATTTTTAAAGGTTCTGTCCTCGCATTATTGTATTGTCCCAACGTTCCCCATCCTTCTTCCTTGGGGAACGTTTCTTTTAACCTGTAACGGTTTTTTTACAGCCGACGATTTTTATTTAAATACATTATTCCACTGGGAGTTAATATCCCCAGCGGACGTCGGTAAACCAATGGCACAACCCGGAGACCACTTCATGTGCTCCGAATGTGGATCGGCATTCGAAGACGAGGACTCTATTAGAAACCATCCCTGTGGTCGAACTATCGACCCAGAACTGTTCTCTTGCGAACTCTGCAACAAGGCATATAAAACCTACGCTGGTCTCCGTCAACACCAACGCAGAAGCCACCCAATCGAATATAATGACTTCATGCAGACGGAAGATAAGAGAGTTAACAGAGCGTGGTCGCAACTCGAACAGTACCATCTAGCTCATGCCGAGGTGACCTACGACGGCAGAAATATCAACAAATATCTACACGAGCTTTTCCCCGAACGTACTATCTGGTCCATTAGATCGTACCGGGCGACCCCGATCTACAAATCGTTGGTCCTCAGAATTCGGGCAGAATTAACCGAAGCTGCCGAACCTCAAACATCATCGACGCCTCCCTTACCGGAAACACCGCTCCCTTCGCCTGTTGAAAAAGATACGACTTACGAATATCCACCTGCACGCCGGGAAAAGAACTATTCTCAAAACAACGCCGATTTGTCAGATCCTCAATCTCCTACACCCAACATCTCTAGGACAGGCACTCCAACGCGTCATAAAATAACCACAGACGAAGGGGCCGCCACTCACGAGCCACAAAACTCCACGGATACCGATCCGGTTATGCAATACATGACACAAGAACTACATCAAAATTTAGACGATTACATGAAGGGCAAACTACTGGAATTTTGCAGCAATCAGACGGAACAACAAAATATAATTGAAGAGATGATGGCAGCTCTAACCAGAAAGTTAAACCTCCCAACTCGACCCCGCAAACACAAACCCGGGAAAGGCGGAAGTAACACCGTAAAGAAAAGTAGAGCCTATAAGTACAAGATGGCACAAACGCTCTACAGGACAAACCTCTCCAAATTAGCCACCCAGGTGATCGATGGTAAACTGGAAGACAGCGAAGAAATATCACCCAACATCATCGACGTCGAGGAGGCCTACAGGGACATTTACGGGGGCGACGTATGGGTTGACTCGGGCGAAATTGGTGTCATCAAAACAAATTCTACAAACATCTACTCACCTGTGACCATCCAACAAGTGAGTGATACATTAAATAGACGCCAATCCAACTCCAAGGGCCCAGACAACATAAAAATGAGCGATCTGAAACGACTACCGACTGCTGAAATATCACTACTCTACAACTTTATTTTGTTCAGCACTCACATCCCCAACTCCTGGAAGTGCAACCGAACAATCCTTATTCCAAAAGATCGAAACAACCCCGAAAATGTTGACAACTGGAGGCCGATAACAATCTCTTCTGCATTCCTTCGACTACTTAATAAAATTTTAGGAAAGAGGATGTCGAAACTTCCATTCCATCGTTCCCAACGAGGTTTTTTATCTCTTGATGGCACTCTCGCTAACACCATGCTGTTGCAGTCACTTATTAAGACCTGCAGGGAAAAGATCACGCCGCATTCCATAACCACCCTCGACCTCAAGAAAGCGTTCGACACAGTGCCGCACTCTTCCATCGTCAGGGCCATGAAACGCTTCGGTCTGCACCCCAAAATAATTAAGATGATCACCAACAGCTACGAGGGATGCACAACCAACATATCAGTGGGAGGGGATCAAACAAGAGCGATTCACATTACTAAAGGGGTTAAGCAGGGAGATCCCATCTCACCGTTCTTATTTAATATGGTGATTGACGAGTTGCTCTACATCCTGGAAACACGACCAGCCGGACTAAAACTTGGCGACGCCCGCATAAACACCCTTGCCTATGCGGATGACCTCATTTTACTATCGGAGAGCCGGGAAGACATGCAGTTTCTGGTCAGGGACGTAACCCGTTTCTTGGAACAGCGCAGAATGCAGATCAACACTAAAAAATGCACCAACTTAACTGTGAAACGCCTGCCCATGAAACAGAAGCTGTACGTGAACACAGATCGGCGGTCCCACGTCTACATCGGAAGCGTCCCACTACCAAACATCGGAGTGGGTGATCAATTTCGCTACCTTGGTCACAACTATGAGTTCTCGGGGGCAAAATTCTCCACTCTGGCGGACCTCAAACCCCAACTGGATCGAATACAAAAGGCCCCCCTAAAACCTCAACAGAAAATTCATCTAATTAAATTTTAACTTGTACCGCGCTACATCTATACCCTTCAAAATCCGAATGTTACTCTAAAGGCCCTACGCAGCGCCGATCGACTGGTACGCCTTGCCGCAAAAAAAACCCTCCACCTACCCTCCAGCACCTCTAATGCTTACCTATATTCTAGAACATCAGATGGAGGTCTCGGTCTATTAAATCTCTCTCGCAGAATTCCGGGAATCCTACTGGGCCGCCTAAACAAGCTCTCGGCAACCGATGATTCCGATCTCCTGGAACTTTTTAATAACAACAACTACCTACAGAAATTTACAGAAAAACTTTCCCTCTGGCTGCGAGATATAGGCACCAACCCCAACAATCTCGCCCACTATTGGTCAGGTCAACTAGAAGCTTCAGTATCAGGAGGCGGGCTTTGGCAGGTCGGTGGCTGTTCGGGTTGCTATCGATGGGTTGATCGGCCTCCCGGCCACTGGAATGGAGGCGACTACGTTAAAGCAATCCAACTAAGGGGTAACCTTCTACCGGTCCATGGGGGTGTGCATAATCGATCAGGAGAGGTCCTCTGCAGAGCAGGCTGTCAACGGAGAGAGACGGTCTGCCATATATTGCAGAGATGTCCAGTCACGCACGTGGAGAGGATAGCGAGGCACGACCACACCGTCAACCGCATCGCGGCAATGGCCAGAGAGAAAGGTTGGGAAGTCTCTGTGGAACCGAGGATATACGATCTTAACGGGGCGCTTCACAAACCGGATTTAATTTTAATCAAAGAAAGCCGACTTATAATAGGAGAGATAGGAATCCACTGGGAAGGTCCCAACAACCTGGACGTGGCATTCAGAAACAAGGCGGCCCATTACAGCAGCGACTCCTTCCTTGCCGGAGTAAAACGCCTCCATAAGGATAAGGATATACAGGTCCTTCCAACTATAATTGGAGCTCGCGGCGGTTGGTGTCCTCTGAACAACCAATTCATCGACACCATCGGACTCGGTAAAAACAGCTTGGAGTCCCTGGTGTGCGATGTAATCAAAGGAGGCTGGATGTGTCACGGAAGGTTCAGCACTAGAGTGTGGGACCGCCGCCTGTGAAAGTGCTTTGATTAATACATGGCCTGTCAGTGCGGTTGAATGTGCGAACTTACGAGTCTATCGGGAACTTTGCCGTTCAAACCAGGTCATCGTGATGTTTTGGTTTCCATAACCTCACTTTTATAAAACGATCGATGACCGCCTTTTCGCCCCGATCAATCTACCAACCATACACGGCAGAGTTCACCGTTACTGGCCGAGTAATAATTACTAGTTCTAACAACTTTAACTTAGCCTATACTCACCAATGTTACCAACTACGAATGCATTTCGTTTCGAACAAACATCAAAGCGTCACAACATTTCCGAACCTTACAGACATGCGCGAAATGTACACATGCGCGAAATGCATTCTCCTCGGCGAATCGTGTCAAACTCGTCCATTTTGTGTGCGACAGTCGACCGATTCGCAGATAAGCAATCAATCTCTACTATTATAATTCCATCTTGTGTTGTCTTTACTGGTAGTTACAGAGTCAAAGTCCTGAATCAGGACTTAGACTCTGTAACCACCAATACTGACTCTTAGAGTCTTATTGTCTTGTGTTTCGGTCCACCGCGTGGCAGTCGACACCGGCTGCCATAATCTTGACCCCCTTTTATTTTTTTTTTCAATTTTCGGGTTGTGTAAATTTTTTATTGGGGACGGCCCCCCAACATCATTTGCCGAAATACTCTGAAAACAGAGCAATAAATTAGCCGAAGTAATTTAGGTGATTCTGGTATAGTTTGTTATGACTTTTAGCATTTTTTTGTAATTTTAAAGTGATTGGGCTTAGTTTGTTGCTGTAAAGTGTAGTTGGGGGTGATTTTTGATAGCCGAAGTAATTTAGGTGAGTTTGGCATAGTTTGCTATGGTTAGTAGCATTTTTTTGTAACTTAAAAGTGATTGGGTTTAGTTTGTTGTGGTAAGGGTTAGTTGGTGATGACTTAGAATAGCCGAAGTAATTTAGGTGAGTCTGGCATAGTTTGTTATGATTTGTACACCTTTTTTTGTAATTTTAAGATGATATGGTTTGGTTTGTTGTGGTAAGGGATAGTTGGGGGTGATTTACGGTAGTCGAAGTAATTTAGGTGATTCTGGTATAGTTTGTTATGATTTTTAGCATTTTTTTGTAATTTTAAAGTGATTGGGCTTAGTTTGTTACTGTAAAGTGTAGTTGGGTGTTCTTTTTGATAGCCGAAGTAATTTAGGTGAGTTTGGCATAGTTTGCTATGGTTAGTAGCATTTTTTTGTAACTTAAAAGTGATTGCGTTTAGTTTGTTGTGGTAAAGGTTAGTTGGTGTTGATTTAGAGTAGCCGAAGTAATTTAGGTGAGTCTGGCATAATTTGTTATGATTTGTACACCTTTTTTGTAATTTTAAGATGATATGGTTTGGTTTGGTGTGGTAAGGGATAGTTGGGGTGATTTACGGTAGCCAAAGTAATTTAGGTGATTCTGGTATAGTTTGTTATGATTTTTTTGTTATTTTAAAGTGATTGGGCTTAGTTTGTTGCTGTAAAGTGTAGTTGGGGGTGATTTTTGATAGCCGAAGTAATTTAGGTGAGTTTGGCATAATTTGCTATGGTTAGTAGCATTTTTTTGTAATTTAAAAGTGATTGGGTTTAGTTGGTTGTGGTAAGGGTTAGTTGGTGATGATTTAGAGTAGCCGAAGTAATTTAGGTGAGTCTGGCATAGTTTGTTATGATTTGTACACCTTTTTTTGTAATTTTAAGATGATATGGTTTGGTTTGTTGTGGTAAGGGATAGTTGGGGGTGATTTACGGTAGCCAAAGTAATTTAGGTGATTCTGGTATAGTTTGTTATGATTTTTTTGTTATTTTAAAATGATTGGGCTTAGTTTGTTGCTGTAAAGTGTAGTTGGGGGTGATTTTTGATAGCCGAAGTAATTTAGGTGAGTTTGGCATAGTTTGCTATGGTTAGTATCATTTTTTTTTAATTTAAAATTGATTGGGTTTAGTTTGTTGTGGTAAGGGTTAGTTGGTGATGATTTAGAGTAGCCGAAGTAATTTAGGTGAGTCTGGCATAGTTTGTTATGATTTGTACACCTTTTTTTGTAATTTTAAGATGATATGGTTTGGTTTGTTGTGGTAAGGGACAGTTGGGGGAGATTTACGGTAGCCGAAGTAATTTAGGTGATTCTGGTATAGTTTGTTATGATTTTTAGCATTTTTTTGTAATTTTAAAGTGATTGGGTTTAGTTTGTTGTGGTAAGGGTTAGTTGGTGATGATTTAGAGTAGCCGAAGTAATTTAGGTGAGTCTGGCATAGTTTGTTATGATTTGTACACCTTTTTTTGTAATTTTAAGGTGATATGGTTTGGTTTGTTGTGGTAAGGGATAGTTGGGGGTGATTTACGGTAGCCAAAGTAATTTAGGTGATTCTGGTATAGTTTGTTATGATTTTTGATATCCGAAGTAATTTAGGTGAGTTTGGCATAATTTGCTATGGTTAATAGCATTTTTTTGTAATTTAAAAGTGATTGGGTTTAGTTTGTTGTGGTAAGGGTTAGTTGGTGATGATTTAGAGTAGCCGAAGTAATTTAGGTGAGTCTGGCATAGTTTGTTATGATTTGTACACCTTTTTTTGTAATTTTAAGATGATATGGTTTGGTTTGTTGTGATAAGGGATAGTTGGGGGTGATTTACGGTAGCCAAAGTAATTTAGGTGATTCTGGTATAGTTTGTTATGATTTTTTTGTAATTTTAAAGTGATTGGGCTTAGTTTGTTGCTGTAAAGTGTAGTTGGGGCTGATTTTTGATAACCGAAGTAATTTAGGTGAGTTTGGCATAATTTGCTATGGTTAGTAGCATTTTTTTGTAATTTAAAAGTGATTGGGTTTAGTTTGTTGTGGTAAGGGTTAGTTGGTGATGATTTAGAGTAGCCGAAGTAATTTAGATGAGTCTGGCATAGTTTTTTATGATTTGTAGACATTTTTTTGTAATTTTAAGATGAAATGGTTTGGTTTGTTGTAATCTATATATATAAAGCGAAGTGTCCTCACTGACACACTCATTCATTCACTCATTCATCTACACATCTACACACTGATTCATAATCAACCCACAGCCCAAACCGTGAGGGCTGGAGACTTGAAATTTTAGACACGGGTGTATCATGTGCCGAAACTGAACACTAAGAAGGGATTTTGCGAAATTCGGCCCGGTTCCTTTGTAATTCAATAAAAACCGGCTAAAATAAACAAAAAATGATCGGATCGCGGAGACCGTGTTTATGTTAGAAGCACGTATCTAGCCAAAACAACTTCGACGACGGGCGACCGGTTTACATTAAAAGCACTTATTTAACCTAAACAATTTCAACGTCGAGTTTCTGCTTTCGTGATCATACTTTTGCCGTACCTAGCGAGGCCGCAGATATTTCATTTATAATTTTGATTTCAATTATAATGTCGATCCGTGACTCAATTAAAAATTACCAAACCACTCCAAATTTAATCCGTCAACATTAAACATCCTCAAATATCTCTTACCACTGCAAACTTTACCAAATCAACCCCAAAAAATTCCCGAACTAAGCCAAACTGACATAAATTAGATCCGTTATCTTAAATCATCCCTTACCACCCTTTAGCAACCCCAAGTAACTCCAATCACTTTAAAATAAAACAAAATGACACAAATCATTGCAAACTATCCCTAACTCACCTAAATTACTTCGGCTACCATAAATCACCCCCAACTACCCCTTACCAACCCAAAATAGGCTCAACCACTTTAAAATTACAAAAAAATTCTACAAACCGTAGCAAACTATGCCAAACTCCCCTAAATTACTTCGGCTACCATAAATCACCCCGAACTACCCCTTACAACCCCAAAATAAGACCAATCACTTTAAAATTACAAAATATTCAACAAATCATAGCAAACTATGCCTAACTCACCTAAATTACTTCGGCTACCATAAATCACCCCCAACTACCCCTTACCACCCCAAACTAAGCCCAATCACTTTAAAATTACAAAAAATGCTACAAACCATAGCAAACTATGCCAAACTCACCTAAATTACTTCGGCTACCATAAATCACCCCCAACTACCCCTTACCACCCCAAACTAAGCCCAATCACTTTAAAATTACAAAAAATTCTACAAACCATACCAAACTATGCCAAACTCACTTAAATTACTTCGGCTATCATAAATCACCCCCAACTACCCTTTACCACCCCTAACTCATCCCAATCACTTTAAAATTACAAAAAATGCTACAAACCATAGCAAACTATGCCTAACTCACCTAAATTACTTCGGCTAACATAAATCACCCCCAACTACCCCTTACTACCCCAAAATAAGCCCAATCACTTTAAAATTATAAAAAATGCTACAAACCATAGCAAACTATGCCTAACTCACCTAAATTACTTCGGCTAACATAAATCACCCCCAACAACCCCTTACTACCCCAAAATAAGCCCAATCACTTTAAAATTACAAAAAAATGCTACAAACCATAGCAAACTATGCCAAACTCACTTAAATTACTGCGGCTACCATAAATCACCCCCAACTACCCCTTACCAACCACAAACTAAACCCAATCACTTTAAAATTACAAAAAATGCTACAAACCATAGCAAACTATGCCAAACTCACTTAAATTACTTTGGCTTCTATAAATCACCCCCAACTACCCCTTACCACCCCAAAATAGGCTCAACCACTTTAAAATTACAAAAAAATTCTACAAACCGTAGCAAACTATGCCAAACTCCCCTAAATTACTTCGGCTACCATAAATCACCCCGAACTACCCCTTACAACCCCAAAATAAGCCCAATCACTTTAAAATTACAAAATATTCAACAAATCATAGCAAACTATGCCTAACTCACCTAAATTACTTCGGCTACCATAAATCACCCCCAACTACCCCTTACCACCCCAAAATAAGCCCAATCACTTTAAAATTACAAAAAATGCTACAAACCATAGCAAACTATGCCAAACTCACCTAAATTACTTCGGCTACCATAAATCACCCCCAACTACCCCTTACCACCCCAAAATAAGCCCAATCACTTTAAAATAACGAAAAATGCTACAAGCCATAGCAAACTATCTCAAACTCACCTGAATTACTTTGGCTACCATAAATCACCCCCAACTACCCCTTACCACCCCAAACTAAGCCCAATCACTTTAAAATTACAAAAAATGCTACAAACCATAGCAAACTATGCCAAACTCACCTAAATTACTTCGGCTACCATAAATCACCCCCAACTACCCCTTACCGCCCCAAAATTAGCCTAATCACTTTAAAATTACAAAAATGCTACAAAACATAGCAAGCTATGCCAAACTCACTTAAATTTCTTCGGCTACCATAAATTAATAATCGTTTTCAATCAAAATCTTCTATTTGGTTGTGTTATTTATAAATGCCTTATCGTATTAAATCATAAAATATTAATAAATATCTGCACATAAAATATATTGTTCCGACTAATAGTCGTTATTCTGAATATTAAATATGCTGATACCTATTTTGATTCTCTTGCACCTTCCAATAAATATTTGTTCCAGTTGAGATGCAAACATAAACGTATTTCTGAATTGAAACACGCTGACGGGGCAAGCCCTACCTTTTCAACATGCGTGCATTTGTATAAACAGCTCTATGGTTTTTAACTTTAAAGAGGTATAAAGGCGGTGTAAGCGCTAGAGTTTCGTAAAAATATCTGAAAAATTCGAAATTCTTCAATTGAATCAGAACTATCTTTGTGTTCGATAGTAAATTTATACTTGGAGTGGCACTGCCAACCCTGCCACCCATGACGAGGCACCTGCTGACCACTCTCCTTCCAGGGAAACTTTATAAATCAACGTCAAAATAATTTAGGACGCCTGAATGTGAAAATATCACTGTGTAATAAGTTCAGACTGACATGGAACACTTGAAATTTCGATATTTGTTTGTAATTCGACACAGGTCCATGAAGGAATGCATGTTAATGTAAACAAGTGTTAGTTTGTCGGAGAGACCGAATAAGATTTTTAACATTCCTGTCAAAATATTTATTTACTTTAGAATGTTAATTTCTTAAATTGATTTTGTGAAAATTATGACGGGCCATACGAGTACACCTGTGCGAGTATTATTTGGTGCATACAAATTAATCTCTTTTGTTATCCGAATTGTTTTTATACGCACTAGGCACGTGCACCTCATATAATTGTGAAAATTGCTGCTTCAGCGTCTGGAACGCTGGTACTCAACGTCGCCAAGGTCGAGGCGACGCATCGGTATTCAAAGTTCTGTCGCTATTAAATAAATTATTTTAATATAATATTCCCGATTTGTTCTTGCCGTTAACCAAAACTCTCCCCAATCGATTTTCGAAAAATTTCCAGCGTCGGACCGGACTTCACTTATTTTCGTACGCTAATTTTTACGTTCAGTTAATGATAGTGGTGTATTTGTTCTTCACCAAACCTGCTCCGGCCGAAATCCGAAATTTTCACTGACATCATACGCTTAAGTATTGTATGCTTAGACACGATTTATTTACACTATTTATTTTACGTACATTGCGTTCATTATTGTTCTGCATTATTTATAACTAAGATGGAGCAGTTTGAAAATCTAATAGTAAGCGGAGAACAAATACCACCACGTATAATTCCCGTGAAAAGTGATGGAAATAGTCTTTCTTACTATCTTTCCTATTGCATTTTTAATACCGGAAATAGAGCTCAAGAGCGAAGAATAACTTCGACTTTTTTATACATAATTCCTAAATACTTCCTTATATATTTCAACATTGTCTTTAACGTTGTCAGAGAACTAAATGGGAATAATTTGGAATAATTTAGAAACTTTTGAAAACAATGACAAAATTCTTTAGGGCGCCTGGATTTGAAAATATAACTCTGTGTAATAAGTTTAGACTGACTAGAGTGAAAAGAAAGGAGCTTGCGCCCAGAAACGAAATTAAATGGAACACTTGAAGTTGAAATATTTGTTTGTAATTCGTCACAAGTCCATGAGGGAATGCGTGTTAATGTAAACAAATGTGAGTTTATTGGAGAGGCCGAATAAGATTTTTACATTATTGAAGCAGCTGGAGCCTGCCACGTCAAGGGCAAGGTCAGAAACGTGAAAAGGCGATGCTCGATTTAGTTTGAGTGTCTATGCAGAAATTCGCACATACCAAGCGTTGGATGATAAGCCTTTCTTATCGTTTCTTAGAATTCGAGAATTGCTGGTTCAGCGTGTGGAGCAGTACTCGATCGCGGTGTTTAATTTTAACACAACTACAATTGTGAAAATTGCTGCTCCAGCGTCGGAAACTGTTTGCAAAGTCGCCAAATTCGATGAGGCGACGCATCAGTGTTCGAAGGTCTACCGCTATCAAATAAAGTATTTTAATTTAACATTTCATCCTCGCGTTAACCAAATCTGCCCCCAATCAATTTTCGAAAAATTATCAGCATCGGACCGGACTCCACTTATATTTGTACGCTAATTTTTACGTTTAGTTAATGATAGTGGTGTATTTGTTTTTCACCAAATTTGCCCCGAAATTTTCACCGTTGTATGTACCAGATATCACTGACATTCATACCAGCGGCGGTGTAAGCGCTAAATTTTCGTGAAAATATCTGAAAAATTCATAATTCTGCAACTGAATTACAGAACTAATTTTGTGTTCGATAGTAAATTTATACTTGGAGTGGCACTGCCAACCCTGCCACCCCTGACGAGCCCCACTGCTGACTACTTTCCTTCCAGAAACATTTTTGAAATCAGCGGCAAAATAAATTTAGGGCACCAGGATGTGAAAATATCACTATGTAATAAGTTCAGACTGACAAGAGTGAAAAAAACCGCTTGCATCCAGAAACGAAATCAAATGGAACACTTGAAATTTAGATATTTGTTTGTAATTCGTCACAGGTCCATGAAGGCATGCATGTTAATGTAAACAAGTGTTAGTTTGTCGGAGAGGCCGAATAAGATTTTTACACCCACCACATTCCCGTCAAAATATTTATTTACTTTAGTATGTTAATTCATTTTGTGCAAATTATGACGGGCCAGTCGAGTACACCTGCGCGAGTATTATTTGGTAATCCAAATTCTTTTAATACGCACTAGGCACGTGCACCTAATATAATTGTTAAAATTGCTGCTTCAGCGTCTGGAACGCTGGTACTCAACGTCGCCAAGGTCGAGGCGACGAATCAGTATTCGAAGTTCTATCGCTATTAAATAAATTTTTTTAATATAATATTCCCGATTTGTTCTTGACGTTAAGTAAATATCTCCCCAATCGATTTTCGAAAAATTACCATCGTCGTACCGGACTCCACTTATATACCGTACGCTAATTTTTACGTTCATTTAATGATAGTGGTGTATTTGATCTTCACCAAACCTGCTCCGGCCAAAATCCGAAATTTGCAGTTTTACCGGATTTCACTGACATCATAAGTAATGTGTGCTTATACACTATTTACACTATTTATTTTATGTACATTGTGTTCATTATTGTTCTGCATTATTTATAACTAAGATGGAGGAATAGTAAGCGGGGTACAAATACCACCACGTATAATTCCTCTGAAAAGTGATGGAAATAGTCTTTTTTACTATCTTTCCTATTGCATTTTATTACCGAAAATAGAGCTCAAGAGGTTCGCACTATAATTGTTCATTTTAAAATTACCAAATTTTCTGTATATTTTACCTGAATACGTTAAACACCCCTAAACATAATGTACCATTCCAAACTACTCTCAAAAATCATACACTTGCCATTCCAAACTACCCCACATCAACCTAAAATGTAAAAAAATTACGAATTACAAGCAAACTACGCTAAACCCGCATAAATTACTTCGACTTCCGCTATATCACCCCAACCACTTCTTACCAAGCCAAACTAAACCCAATCGCATTAAAATTACCAAAAGTTTCGTTTAATCCGCCAAAGCTAAACCCCGCCAACTATCAATAACCATTCAAAACAATCCCCAAAAAAAACCTTATCATCCGAAACTACACCAAATACATCGTTTTTATGGTGTGAAATTATTTATTTATATATTTCAACATTCTTCGACGACATTCTTTAACGTTGTTAGAGAACTAAATGGGAATAATTTGGAATAGTTCAGCTTCTCTGTCAACTCTCCTTCTCTTGAAGAGTGAAAAAGAGTGAAAAAAAAGGAGCTTGCACCCAGAAACGAAATTATCGTCATTTTCCAAATCATATTGAAGTACCCGGTCCTGGCAATGCAGGTTAATTTCAGCAAATTTGTTTATTTTGTGATTGGAAAAGTAGAGCATTCCTGTTTAATTGTATTATAATGTCGATTAGTCTACATCACAAATACACCACTTTTGTCAACACTGCGTTTATTTAATCTACGTCCGGGCAACGCCGGGTACATTCAGCTAGTTACAAAAAAATGCTAGTAACCATAGCAAACTATGCCAAACTCACCTAAATTATTTCGGCTACTATAAATCATCACCAACTAACCCTTACCACAACAAACTAAACCCAATCACTTTTAAATTACAAAAAAATGCTACTAACCATAGCAAACTATGCCAAACACACCTAAATTACTTCGGCTATCAAAAATCACCCCCAACTACACTTTACAGCAACAAACTAAGCCCAATCACTTTAAAATTACAAAAAAAATGCTAAAAAGCATAACAAACTATACCAGAATCACCTAAATTACTTCGGGCATCGTAAATCACCCCCAACTATCCCTTACCACAAAGAACCAAACCATATCATCTTAAAATTATAAAAAAAGGTGTACAAATCATAACAAACTATGCCAGACTCACCTAAATTACTTCGGCTACTCTAAATCATCACTAACTAACCCTTACCACAACAAACTAAACCCAATTACTTTTAAATTACAAAAAAATGCTAGTAACCATAGCAAACTATGCCAAACTCACCTAAATTACTTCGGCTACCATAAATCATCACCAACAAACCCTTACCACAACAAACTAAACCCAATCACTTTTAAATTACAAAAAAATGCTAGTAACCATAGCAAGCTATGCCAAACTCACCTAAATTACTTCGGCTACCATAAATCATCACCAACTAACCCTTACCACAACAAACTAAACCCAATCACTTTTAAATTACAAAAAAATGCTACTAACCTTAGCAAACTATGCCAAACTCACCTAAATTACTTCGGCTATCAAAAATCACCCCCAACTACACTTTACAGCAACAAACTAAGCCCAATCACTTTAAAATTACAAAAAAATGCTAAAAATCATATCAAACTATACCAGAATCACCTAAATTACTTCGGGCACCGTAAATCACCCTCAACTATCCCTTACCACAACAAACCAAACCATATCATCTTAAAATTACAAAAAAATGTGTACAAATCATAACAAACTATGCCAGACTCACCTAAATTACTTCGGCCACTCTAAATCATCACTAACTAACCCTTACCACAACAAACTAAACCCAATCACTTTTAAATTACAAAAAAATGCTATTAACCATAGCAAACTATACCAAACTCACCTTAATTACTTCGGCTACTATAAATCATCACCAACTAACCCTTACCACAACAAACTAAACCCAATCACTTTTAAATTACAAAAAAATGCTACTAACCATAGCAAACTATGCCAAACTCACCTAAATTACTTCGGCTATCAAAAATCACCCCCAACTACACTTTACAGCAACAAACTAAGCCCAATCACTTTAAAATTACAAAAAAATGCTAAAAATCATAGCAAACTATACCAGAATCACCTAAATTACTTCGGCTACCGTAAATCACCCCCAACTATGCCTTACAACAACAAACCAAACCATATCATCTTAAAATTACAAAAAAAGGTGTACAAATCATAACAAACTATGCCAGACTCACCTAAATTACTTCGGCTACTCTAAATCATCACCAACTAACCCTTACCACAACAAACTAAACCCAATCACTTTTAAATTACAAAAAAATGCTAGTAACCATAGCAAACTATGCCAAACTCACCTAAGTTACTTCGGCTACCATAAATCATCACCAACTAACCCTTACCACAACAAACTAAACCCAATCAGTTTTAAATTACAAAAAAATGCTACTAATCATAGCAAACTATGCCAAACTCACCTAAATTACTTCGGCTATCAAAAATCACCCCCAACTACACTTTACAGCAACAAACTAAGCCCAATCACTTTAAAATTACAAAAAAATGTTAAAAACCATAACAAACTATACCAGAATCACCTAAATTACTTCGGCTACCGTAAATCACCCCCAACTATCCCTTACCACAACAAACCAAACCATATCATCTTAAAATTACAAAAAAAGGTGTACAAATCATAACAAACTATGCCAGACTCACCTAAATTACTTCGGCTACTCTAAATCATCACCAACTAACCCTTACCACAACAGACTAAACCCAATCATTTTTAAATTACAAAAAAATGCTACTAACCATGGTAAACTATGCCAAACACACCTAAATTACTTCGGCTATCAAAAATCACCCCCAACTACACTTTACAGCAACAAACTAAGCCCAATCACTTTAAAATTACAAAAAAATGTTAAAAACCATAACAAACTATACCAGAATCACCTAAATTACTTCGGCTACCGTAAATCACCCCCAACTATGCCTTACCACAACAAACCAAACCATATCATCTTAAAATTACAAAAAAGGTGTACAAATCATAACAAACTATGCCAGACTCACCTAAATTACTTCGGCTACTCTAAATCATCACCAACTAACCCTTACCACAACAGACTAAACCCAATCATTTTTAAATTACAAAAAAATGCTACTAAACATGGTAAACTATGCCAAACACACCTAAATTACTTCGGCTATCAAAAATCACCCCCAACTACACTTTACAGCAACAAACTAAACCCAATCACTTTCAAATTACAAAAAAATGCTACTAACCGTAGCAATCTATGCCAAACTAACCTAAATTACTTCGGCTATCAAAAATCACCCCCAACTACACTTTACAGCAACAAACTAAGACCAATCACTTTAAAATTACAAAAAAATGCTAAAAATCATAACAAACTATACCAGAATCACCTAAATTACTTCGGCTACCGTAAATCACCCCCAACTATCCCTTACCACAACAAAACAAACCATATAATCTTAAAATTACAAAAAAAGGTGTACAAATCATAACAAACTATGCCAGAATCACGTAAATTACATCGGCTACCCTAAATCATCACCAACGAACCCTTACCACAACCAACTAAACCCAATCATTTTTAAATTACAAAAAAATGCTAGTAACCATGGCAAACTATGCCAAACTCACCTAAATTACTTCGGCTACCATAAATCATCACCAACTAACCCTTACCACAACAAACTAAACCCAATCACCTTTAAATTACAAAAAAATGCTACTAACCATAGCAAACTATGCCAAACTCACCTAAATTACTTCGGCTATCAAAAATCACCCCCAACTACACTTTACAGCAACAAACTAAGCCCAATCACATTAAAATTACAAAAAAATGCTAAAAATCATAACAAACTATACCAGAATCACCCAAATTACTTCGGCTACCGTAAATCACCCTCAACTATCCCTTACCACAACAAACCAAACCATATCATCTTAAAATTACAAAAAAAGGTGTACAAATCATAACAAACTATGCCAGACTCACCTAAATTACTTCGGCTACTCTAAATCATCACCAACTAACCCTTACCACAACAAACTAAACCCAATCACTTTTAAATTACAAAGAAATGCTAGTAACCAAAGCAAACTATGCCAAACTCATCTAAATTACTTCGGCTACCATAAATCATCACCAACTAACCCTTACCACAACAAACTAAACCCAATCACTTTCAAATTACAAAAAAATGCTACTAACCATAGCAAACTATGCCAAACTCACTTAAATTACTTTGGCTATCAAAAATCACCCCCAACTACACTTCACAGCAACAAACTAAGCCCAATCCCTATAAAATTACAAAAAAATGCTAAAAATCATAACAAACTATACCAGAATCACCTAAATTACTTCGGTTACCGTAAGTCACCCCCAACTATCTCTTACCACAACAAACTAATTCATATCATCTTTAAATTACAAAAAAAGGTGTACAAATCATAACAAACTATGCCAGACTCACCTAAATTACTTCGGCTACTCTAAATCATCACCAACTAACCCTTACCACAACAAACTAAACCCAATCACTTTTAAATTACAAAAAAATGCTACTAACCATAGCAAACTATGCCAAACTCACCTAAATTACTTCGGCTATCAAAAATCACCCCCAACTACACTTTACAGCAACAAACTAAGCCCAATCACTTTAAAATTACAAAAAAATGCTAAAAATCATAACAAACTATACCAGAATCACCTAAATTACTTCGGCTACCGTAAATCACCCCCAACTATCCCTTACCACAACAAAACAAACCATATAATCTTAAAATTACAAAAAAAGGTGTACAAATCATAACAAACTATGCCAGAATCACGTAAACTACATCGGCTACTCTAAATTATCACCAACGAACCCTTACCACAACCAACTAAACCCAATCATTTTTAAATTACAAAAAAATGCTAGTAACCATGGCAAACTATGCCAAACTCACCTAAATTACTTCGGCTACCATAAATCATCACCAACTAACCCTTACCACAACAAACTAAACCCAATCACCTTTAAATTACAAAAAAATGCTACTAACCATAGCAAACTATGCCAAACTCACCTAAATTACTTCGGCTATCAAAAATCACCCCCAACTACACTTTACAGCAACAAACTAAGCCCAATCACCTTAAAATTACAAAAAAATGCTAAAAATCATAACAAACTATACCAGAATCACCCAAATTACTTCGGCTACCGTAAATCACCCTCAACTATCCCTTACCACAACAAACCAAACCATATCATCTTAAAATTACAAAAAAAGGTGTACAAATCATAACAAACTATGCCAGACCCACCTGAATTAGTTCGGCTACTCTAAATCATCACCAACTAACCCTTACCACAACAAACTAAACCCAATCACTTTTAAATTACAAAAAAATGCTACTAACCATGGCAAACTATGCCAAACTCACCTAAATTACTTCGGCTATCAAAAATCACCCCCAACTACACTTTACAGCAACAAACTAAGCCCAATCACTTTAAAATTACAAAAAAATGCTAAAAATCATAACAAACTATACCAGAATCACCTAAATTACTTCGGCTACCGTAATTCACCCCCAACTATCCCTTGCCACAACAAACCAAACCATATAATCTTAAAATTACAAAAAAAGGTGTACAAATCATAACAAACTATGCCAGAATCACGTAAATTACATCGGCTACTCTAAATCATCACCAACGAACCCTTACCACAACCAACTAAACCCAATCATTTTTAAATTACAAAAAAATGCTAGTAACCATGGCAAACTATGCCAAACTCACCTAAATTACTTCGGCTACCATAAATCATCACCAACTAACCCTTACCACAACAAACTAAACCCAATCACTTTTAAATTACAAAAAAATGCTACTAACCATAGCAAACTATGCCAAACTCACCTAAATTACTTCGGCTATCAAAAGTCACCCCCAACTACACTTTACAGCAACAAACTAAGCCCAATCACTTTAAATTTACAAATAAATGCTAAAAATCATAACAAACTATACCAGAATCACCTAAATTACTTCGGCTACCGTAAATCACCCCCAACTATCCCTTACTACAACAAACCAAACCATATCATCTTAAAATTACAAAAAAAGGTGTACAAATCATAACAAACTGTGCCAGACTCACCTAAGTTACTTCGGCTACTCTAAATCATCACCAACTAACCCTTACCACAACAAACTAAACCCAATCACTTTTAAATTACAAAAAAATTCTAGTAACTATAGCTAACTATGCCAAACTCACCTAAATTACTTCGGCTACTATAAATCATCACCAACTAACCCTTACCACAACAAACTAAACACAATCACTTTTAAATTACAAAAAAATGCTACTAACCATAGCAAACTATGCCAAACTAACCTATATTACTTCGGCTATCAAAAATCACCCCCAACTACACTTTACAGCAACAAACTAAGCCCAATCACTTTAAAATTACAAAAAAATGCTAAAAATCATAACAAGCTATACCAGAACCACCTAAATTACTTCGGCTACCGTAAATCACCCCCAACTATCCCTTACCACAACAAACCAAACCATATAATCTTAAAATTACAAAAAAGGTGTACAAATCATAACAAACTATGCCAGAATCACCTAAATTACATCGGCTACTCTAAATCATCACCAACGAACCCTTACCACAACCAACTAATCCCAATTATTTTTAAATTACAAAAAAATGCTAGTAACCATAGCAAACTATGCCAAACTCACCTAAATTACTTCGGCTACCATAAATCATCACCAACTAACCCTTACCACAACAAACTAAACCCAATCACTTTTAAATTACAAAAAAATGCTACTAACCATAGCAAACTATGCCAAACTAACCTAAATTACTTCGGCTATCAAAAATCACCCCTAACTACACTTTACAGCAACAAACTAAGCCCAATCACTTTAAAATTACAAAAAAATGCTAAAAATCATAACAAACTATACCAGAATCACCTAAATTACTTCGGCTACCGTAATTCACCCCCAACTATCCCTTACCACAACAAACCAAACCATATAATCTTAAAATTACAAAAAAAGGTGTACAAATCATAACAAACTATGCCAGAATCACGTAAGTTACATCGGCTACTCTAAATCATCACCAACGAACCCTTACCACAACCAACTAAACCCAATCATTTTTAAATTACAAAAAAATGCTAGTAACCATGGCAAACTATGCCAAACTCACCTAAATTACCTCGGCTACCATAAATCATCACCAACTAACCCTTACCACAACAAACTAAACCCAATCACTTTTAAATTACAAAAAAATGCTACTAACCATAGCAAACTATGCCAAACTCACCTAAATTACTTCGGCTATCAAAAATCACCCCCAACTACACTTTACAGCAACAAACTAAGCCCAATCACTTTAAAATTACAAAAAAATGCTAAAAATCATAACAAACTATACCAGAATCACCTAAATTACTTCGGCTACCGTAATTCACCCCCAACTATCCCTTACCACAACAAACCAAACCATATAATCTTAAAATTACAAAAAAAGGTGTACAAATCATAACAAACCATGCCAGAATCACGTAAATTACATCGGCTACTCTATATCATCACCAACGAACCCTTACCACAACCAACTAAACCCAATCATTTTTAAATTACAAAAAAATGCTAGTAACCATGGCAAACTATGCCAAACTCACCTAAATTACTTCGGCTACCATAAATCATCACCAACTAACCCTTACCACAACAAACTAAACCCAATCACTTTTAAATTACAAAAAAATGCTACTAACCATAGCAAACTATGCCAAACTCACCTAAATTACTTCGGCTATCAAAAGTCACCCCCAACTACACTTTACAGCAACAAACTAAGCCCAATCACTTTAAATTTACAAATAAATGCTAAAAATCATAACAAACTATACCAGAATCACCTAAATTACTTCGGCTACCGTAAATCACCCCCAACTATCCCTTACCACAACAAACCAAACCATATCATCTTAAAATTACAAAAAAAGGTGTACAAATCATAACAAACTGTGCCAGACTCACCTAAGTTACTTCGGCTACTCTAAATCATCACCAACTAACCCTTACCACAACAAACTAAACCCAATCACTTTTAAATTACAAAAAAATTCTAGTAACTATAGCTAACTATGCCAAACTCACCTAAATTACTTCGGCTACTATAAATCATCACCAACTAACCCTTACCACAACAAACTAAACACAATCACTTTTAAATTACAAAAAAATGCTACTAACCATAGCAAACTATGCCAAACTAACCTATATTACTTCGGCTATCAAAAATCACCCCAACTACACTTTACAGCAACAAACTAAGCCCAATCACTTTAAAATTACAAAAAAATGCTAAAAATCATAACAAACTATACCAGAACCACCTAAATTACTTCGGCTACCGTAAATCACCCCCAACTATCCCTTACCACAACAAACCAAACCATATAATCTTAAAATTACAAAAAAGGTGTACAAATCATAACAAACTATGCCAGAATCACCTAAATTACATCGGCTACTCTAAATCATCACCAACGAACCCTTACCACAACCAACTAATCCCAATCATTTTTAAATTACAAAAAAATGCTAGTAACCATAGCAAACTATGCCAAACTCACCTAAATTACTTCGGCTACCATAAATCATCACCAACTAACCCTTACCACAACAAACTAAACCCAATCACTTTTAAATTACAAAAAAATGCTACTAACCATAGCAAACTATGCCAAACTAACCTAAATTACTTCGGCTATCAAAAATCACCCCTAACTACACTTTACAGCAACAAACTAAGCCCAATCACTTTAAAATTACAAAAAAATGCTAAAAATCATAACAAACTATACCAGAATCACCTAAATTACTTCGGCTACCGTAATTCACCCCCAACTATCCCTTACCACAACAAACCAAACCATATAATTTTAAAATTACAAAAAAAGGTGTACAAATCATAACAAACTATGCCAGAATCACGTAAGTTACATCGGCTACTCTAAATCATCACCAACGAACCCTTACCACAACCAACTAAACCCAATCATTTTTAAATTACAAAAAAATGCTAGTAACCATGGCAAACTATGCCAAACTCACCTAAATTACTTCGGCTACCATAAATCATCACCAACTAACCCTTACCACAACAAACTAAACCCAATCACCTTTAAATTACAAAAAAATGCTACTAACCATAGCAAACTATGCCAAACTCACCTAAATTACTTCGGCTATCAAAAATCACCCCCAACTACACTTTACAGCAACAAACTAAGCCCAATCACCTTAAAATTACAAAAAAATGCTAAAAATCATAACAAACTATACCAGAATCACCTAAATTACTTCGGCTACCGTAAATCACCCCCAACTATCCCTTACCACAACAAACCAAACGATATCATTTTAAAATTACAAAAAAGGTGTACAAATCATAACAAACTATGCCAGATTCACCTAAATTACATCGGCTACTCTAAATCATCACCAACGAACCCTTACCACAACCAACTAAACCCAATCATTTTTAAATTACAAAAAAATGCTACTAACCATAGCAAACTATGCCAAACTAACCTAAATTACTTCGGCTATCAAAAATCACCCCCAACTACACTTTACAGCAACAAACTAAGCCCAATCACTTTAAAATGACAAAAAAATGCTACTAACCATAGCAAACTATGCCAAACTAACCTAAATTACTTCGGCTATCAAAAATCACCCCCAACTACACTTTACAGCAACAAACTAAGCCCAATCACTTTAAAATTACAAAAAAATGCTAAAAATCATAACAAACTATACCAGAATCACCTAAATTACTTCGGCTACCGTAAATCACCCCCAACTATCCCTTACCACAACAAACCAAACCATATAATCTTAAAATTACAAAAAAAGGTGTACAAATCATAACAAACTATGCCAGAATCACGTAAATTACATCGGCTACTCTAAATCATCACCAACGAACCCTTACCACAACCAACTAAACCCAATCATTTTTAAATTACAAAAAAATGCTAGTAACCATGGCAAACTATGCCAAACTCACCTAAATTACTTCGGCTACCATAAATCATCACCAACTAACCCTTACCACAACAAACTAAACCCAATCACCTTTAAATTACAAAAAAATGCTACTAACCATAGCAAACTATGCCAAACTCACCTAAATTACTTCGGCTATCAAAAATCACCCCCAACTACACTTTACAGCAACAAACTAAGCCCAATCACCTTAAAATTACAAAAAAATGCTAAAAATCATAACAAACTATACCAGAATCACCTAAATTACTTCGGCTACCGTAAATCACCCCCAACTATCCCTTACCACAACAAACCAAACCATATCATCTTAAAATTACAAAAAAAGGTGTACAAATCATAACAAACTATGCCAGACTCACCTAAATTAGTTCGGCTACTCTAAATCATCACCAACTAACCCTTACCACAACAAACTAAACCCAATCACTTTTAAATTACAAAAAAATGCTAGTAACCATAGCAAACTCTGCCAAACTCACCTGAATTACTTCGGCTACCATAAATCATCACCAACTAACGCTTACCACAACAAACTAAACCCAATCACTTTTAAATTACAAAAAAATGCTACTAACCATAGCAAACTATGCCAAACTCACCTAAATTACTTCGGCTATCAAGAGTCACCCCCAACTACACTTTACAGCAACAAACTAAGCCCAATCACTTTAAATTTACAAATAAATGCTAAAAGTCATAACAAACTATACCAGAATCACCTAAATTACTTCGGCTACCGTAAATCACCCCCAACTATCCCTTACCACAACAAACCAAACCATATCATCTTAAAATTACAAAAAAAGCAAACAATGCCAAACTCACCTAAATTACTTCGGCTATCATAAATCATCACCAACTAACCCTTACCACAACAAAATAAACCCAATCAATTTTAAATTACAAAAAAATGCTACTAACCATAGCAAACTATGCCAAACTCACCTAAATTACTTCGGCTGTCAAAAATCACCCCCAACTACACTTTACAGCAACAAACTAAGCCCAATCACTTTAAAATTACAAAAAAATGCTAAAAATCATAACAAATTATACCAGAATCACCTAAATTACTTCGGCAACCGTAAATCACCCCCAACTATCCCTTGCCACAACAAACCAAACCATATCATCTTAAAATTACAAAAAAGGTGTACAAATCATAACAAACTATGCCAGACTATCCTAAATTACTTCGGCTACTCTAAATCATCACCAACTAACCCTTACCACAACAAACTAAACCCAATCATTTTTAAATTACAAAAGAATGCTAGTAACCATAGCAAACTATGCCAAACTCACCCAAATTACTTCGGCTACCATAAATCATCACCAACTAACCCTTACCACAACAAACTAAACCCAATCACTTTTAAATTACAAAAAAATGCTACTAACCCTAGCAAACTATGCCAAACTCACCTAAATTACTTCGGCTATCAAGAGTCACCCCCAACTACACTTTACAGCAACAAACTAAGCCCAATCACTTTAAATTTACAAATAAATGCTAAAAGTCATAACAAACTATGCCAGACTCACCTAAATTAGTTCGGCTACTCTAAATCATCACCAACTAACCCTTACCACAACAAACTAAACCCAATCACTTTTAAATTACAAAAAAAAGCTAGTAACCATAGCAAACTCTGCCAAACTCACCTGAATTACTTCGGCTACCATAAATCATCACCAACTAACGCTTACCACAACAAACTAAACCCAATCACTTTTAAATTACAAAAAAATGCTACTAACCATAGCAAACTATGCCAAACTCACCTAAATTACTTCGGCTATCAAGAGTCACCCCCAACTACACTTTACAGCAACAAACTAAGCCCAATCACTTTAAATTTACAAATAAATGCTAAAAGTCATAACAAACTATACCAGAATCACCTAAATTACTTCGGCTACCGTAAATCACCCCCAACTATCCCTTACCACAACAAACCAAACCATATCATCTTAAAATTACAAAAAAAGCAAACAATGCCAAACTCACCTAAATTACTTCGGCTATCATAAATCATCACCAACTAACCCTTACCACAACAAAATAAACCCAATCAATTTTAAATTACAAAAAAATGCTACTAACCATAGCAAACTATGCCAAACTCACCTAAATTACTTCGGCTATCAAAAATAACCCCCAACTACACTTTACAGCAACAAACTAAGCCCAATCACTTTAAAATTACAAAAAAATTCTAAAAATCATAACAAACTATACCAGAATCACCTAAATTACTTCGGCTACCGTAAATCACCCCCAACTATCCCTCACCACAACAAGCCAAACTATATCATCTTAAAATTACAAAAAAAGGTGTACAAATCATAACAAACTATGCCAGACTCACCTAAATTTCTTCGGCTACTCTAAATCATCACCAACTAACCCTTACCACAACAAACTAAACCCAATCACTTTTAAATTACAAAAAAATGCTAGTAACCATAGCAAACTATGCCAAACTCACCTAAATTACTTCGGCTACCATAAATCATCACCAACTAACCCTTACCACAACAAACTAAACCCAATCACTTTAAAATTACAAAAAAATGCTACTAACCATAGCAAACTATGCCAAACTAACCTAAATTACTTCGGCTATTAAAAATCACCCCCAACTACACTTTACAGCAACAAACTAAGCCCAATCACTTTAAAATTACAAAAAAATGCTAAAAATCATAACAAAATATACCAGACTCACCTAAATTACTTCGGTTACCGTAAATCACCCCCAACTATCCCTTACCACAACAAACCAAACCATATCATCTTAAAATTACAAAAAAAGGTGTACAAATCATAACAAACTATGCCAGACTCACCTAAATTACTTCGGCTACTCTAAATCATTACAAAAAAATGCTAAAAATCATAACAAACTATACCAGAATCACCTAAATTACTTCGGCTACCGTAAATCACCCCCAACTATCCCTTACCACAACAAACCAAACCATATCATCTTAAAATTACAAAAAAAGGTGTACAAATCATAACAAATAATGCCAGACTCACCTAAATTACTTCGGCTACACTAAATCATCACCAACTAACCCTTACCACAACAAACTAAACCCAATCACTTTTAAATTACAAAAAAATGCTACTTTATATAGCAAACTATGCCAAACTCACCTAAATTACTTCGGCTATCAAAAATCACCCCCAACTACACTTTACAACAACAAACTAAGCCCAATCACTTTAAAATTACAAAAAAATGCTAAAAATCATATCAAACTCTACCAGAATCACCTAAATTACTTCGGCTACCGTAAATCACCCCCAACTATCCCTTACAACAACAAACCAAACCATATCATCTTAAAATTACAAAAAAAGGTGTACAAATCATAACAAACTATGCCAGACTCACCTAAATTACTTCGGCTACTCTAAATCATCACCAACTAACCCTTACCACAACAAACTAAACCCAATCAATTTTAAATTACAAAAAAATGCTAGTAACCATAGCAAACTATGCCAAACTCACCTAAATTAATTCGGCTACCATAAATCATCACCAACCAACCCTTACCACAACAAACTAAACCCAATCACTTTTAAATTACAAAAAAATGCTACTTACCATAGCAAACTATGCCAAACTCACCTAATTTACTTCGGCTATCAAAAATCACCCCCAACTACACTTTACAGCAACAAACTAAGCCCAGTCACTTTAAAATTACAAAAAAATGCTAAAAATCATAACAAACTATACCAGAATCACCTAAATTACTTCGGCTACCGTAAATCACCCCCAACTATCCCTTACAACAACAAACCAAACCATATCATCTTAAAATTACAAAAAAAGGTGTACAAATCATAACAAACTATGCCAGACTCACCTAAATTACTTCGGCTACACTAAATCATCACCAACTAACCCTTACCACAACAAACTAAACCCAATCACTTTTAAATTACAAAAAAATGCTAGTAACCATAGCAAACTATGCCAAACTCACCTAAATTACTTCAGCTACCATAAATCATCACCAACTAACGCTTACCACCACAAACTAAATCTAATCACTTTTAAATTACAAAAAAATGCTACTAACCATAGCAAACTATGCCAAACTCACCTAAATTACTTCGGCTATCAAAAATCACCCCCAACTACACTTTACAGCAACAAACTAAGCCCAATCACTTTAAAATTACAAAAAAATGCTAAAGATCATAACAAACTATACCAGAATCAACTAAATTACTTCGGTTACCGTAAATCACCCCCAACAATCCCTTACCACAACAAACCAAACCACATCATCTTAAAATTACAAAAAAAGGTGTACAAATCAAAACAAACTATGCCAGACTCACCTAAATTACTTCGGCTACACTAAATCATCACCAACCAACCCTTACCACAACAAACTAAACCCAATCATTTTTAAATTACAAAAAAATGCTAGTAACCATAGCAAACTATGCCAAACTCACCTAAATTACTTCGGCTACCATAAATCAACACCAACTAACACTTACCACAACAAACTAAACCCAATCACTTTTAAATTACAAAAAAATGCTACTAACCATAGGAAACTATGCCAAACTCACATAAATTACTTCGGCTATCAAAAATCACCCCCAACTACACTTTACAGCAACAAACTAAGCCCAATCACTTTAAAATTACAAAAAATGCTAAAAATCATAACAAACTATACCAGAATCACCTAAATTACTTCGGCTACCGTAAATCCCCCCAACTATCCCTTACCACAACAAACCAAACCATATCATTTAAAAATTACAAAAAAAGGTGTACAAATCATAACAAACTATGCCAGACTCACCTAAATTACATCGGCTACTCTAAATCATCATCAACTAACCCTTATTACAATAAACTAAACCCAATCACTTTTAAATTACAAAAAAATGCTAGTAACCATAGCAAACTATGCCAAACTCACCTAAATTACTTCGGCTACCATAAATCATCACCAACTAACCCTTACCACAACAAACTAAACCCAATCACTTTTTAATTACAAAAAAATGGTACTAACCATAGCAAACTATGCCAAACTCACCTAATTTACTTCGGCTATCAAAAATCACCCCCAACTACACTTTACAGCAACAAACTAAGCCCAATCACTTTAAAATTACAAAAAAATGCTAAAAATCATAACAAACTATACCAGAATCACCTTAATTACTTCGGCTACCGTAAATCACCCCCAATTATCCCTTACCACAACAAACCAAACCATATCATCTTAAAATTACAAAAAAAGGTGTTCAAATCATAACAAACTATGCCAGACTCACCTAAATTACTTCGGCTACTCTAAATCATCACCAACTAACCCTTACCACAACAAACTAAACCCAATCACTTTTAAATTACAAAAAAATGCTAGTAACCATAGCAAACTATGCCAAACTCACCTAAATTACTTCGGCTACCATAAATCATCACCAACTAACACTTACCACAACAAACTAAACCCAATCACTTTTAAATTACAAAAAAATGCTACTAACCATAGTAAATTATGCCAAACTCACCTAAATTACTTCGGCTAGCAAAAATCACCCCCAACTACACTTTACAGCAACAAACTAAGCCCAATCACTTTAAAATTACAAAAAAATATTAAAACCATAACAATTTATACCAGAATCACCTAAATTACTTCGGCTACCGTAAATCACCCCCAACTATCCCTTACCACAACAAACCAAACCATATCATCTTAAAATTACAAAAAAAAGTGTACAAATCATAATAAACTATGCCAGACTCACCTAAATTATTTCGGCTACTCTAAATCATCACCAACTAACCCTTACTACAACAAACTAAACCCAATCACATTTAAATTACGAAAAAATGCTAGTAACCATAGCAAACTATGCCAAACTCACCTATATTACTTCGGCTACCATAAATCATCACCAACTAACCCTTACCACAACAAACTAAACCCAATCACTTTTAAATTACAAAAAAATGCTACTAACCATAGCAAACTATGCCAAACTATGCCAAACTGACCTAAATTACTTCGGCTATCAAAAATCACCCCCAACTACACTTTACAGCAACAAACTAAGCCCAATCACTTTAAAATTACAAAAAAATGCTAAAGATCATAACAAACTATACCAGAATCGCCTAAATTACTTCGGCTACCGTAAATCACGCCCAACTATCCCTTACCACAACAAACCAAATCATATCATCTTAAAATTACAAAAAAACGTGTACAAATCATAGCAAACTATGCCAGACTCACCTAAATTACTTCGGCTACTCTAAATCATCACCAACTAACTCTTACCACAACAAACTAAACCCAATCACTTTTAAATTACAAAAAAATGCTAGTAACCATAGCAAACTATGCCAAACTCACCTAAATTACTTCGGCTACCATTATTCATCACCAACTAACCCTTAAAACAGCAAACTAAACCCAATCACTTTTAAATTACAAAAAAATGCTACTAACCAAAGCAAACTATGCCAAACTCACCTAAATAACTTCGGCTATCAAAAATCACCCCCAACTACACTTTACAGCAACAAACTAGACCCAATCACTTTAAAATTACACAAAAATGCTAAAAATCATAACAAGCTATACCAGAATCACCTAAATTACTTCGGCTACCGTAAATCACCCCCAATTATCCCTTACTACAACAAACCAAACCATATCATCTTGAAATTAGAAAAAAAGGTGTACAAATCATAACAAACTATGCCAGACTCACCTAAATTACTTCGGCTACTATAACTCATCACCAACTAACCCTTACCACAACAAACTAAACCCAATCAATTTTTGAATTACAAAAAAATGCTACTAACCATAGTAAATTATGCCAAACTCACCTAAATTACTTCGGCTATCAAAAATCACCCCCAACTGCACTTTACAGCAACAAACTAAGCCCAATCACTTTAAAATTACAAAAAAATGCTAAAAATCATAACAAATTATACCAGAATCACCTAAATTACTTCGGCTACCGTAAATCACCCCCAACTATGCCTTACCACAACAAACCAAACCATGTCATCTTAAAATTACAAAAAAAGGTGTACAAATCATAACAAACTATGCCAGACTCACCTAAATTACTTCGGCTACTCTAAATCATCACCAACTAACCCTTACCACAACAAACTAAACCCAATCACTTTTAAATTACAAAAAAATGCTAGTAACCATAGCAAACTATGCCAAACTCACCTAAATTACTTCGGCTACCATAAATCATCATCAACTAACCCTTACCACAACAAACTAAACCCAATCACTTTTAAATTAACAAAAAATGCTACTAACCATAGCAAACTATGCCAAACTGACCTAAATTACTTCGGCTATCAAAAATCACACCCAACTACACTTTACAGCAACAAACTAAGCCCAATCACTTTAAAATTACAAAAAAATGCTAAAAATCATAACAAACTATACCAGAATCACCTAAATTACTTCGGCTACCGTAAATCACCACCAAATATCCCTTACCACAACAAAGCAATCCATATCATCTTAAAATTACAAAACAAGGTGTACAAATCATAACAAACTATGCCAGACTCACCTAAATTACTTCGGCTACTCTAAATCATCACCAACTAACCCTTACCACAACAAACTATACCCAATCATTTTTAAATTACAAAAAAATGCTAGTAACCATAGCAAACTATGCCAAACTCACCTAAATTACTTCGGCTACCATAAATCATCACCAACTAACCCTTACCACAACAAACTAAACCCAATCACTTTTAAATTACAAAAAAATGCTACTAACCATAGCAAACTATGCCAAACTATGCCAAACTGACATAAATTACTTCGGCTATCAAAAATCACCCCCAACTACACTTTACAGCAACAAACTAAACCCAATCACTTTTAAATTACAAAAAAATGTTACTAACTATAGCAAGCTATGCCAAACTCACCTAAATTACTTCGGCTATCAAAAATCACCCCCAACTACACTTTACAGCAACAAACTAAGCCCAATCACTTTAAAATTACAAAAAAATGCTAAAGATCATAACAAACTATACCAGAATCACATAAATTACTTCGGCTACCATAAATCACCCCCAGCTATCCCTTACCACAACAAACCAAACCATATCATCTTAAAATTACAAAAAAACGTGTACAAAACATAACAAACTATGCCAGACTCACCTAAATTACTTCGGCTACTCTAAATCATCACCAACTATCCCTTACCACAACAAACTAAACCCAATCACTTTTAAATTACAAAAAAATGCTACTAACCATAGCAAACTATGCCAAACTCACCTAAATAACTTCAGCTATCAAAAATCACCCCCAACTACACTTTACAGCAACAAACTAAGCCCAATCACTTTAAAATTACAAAAAAATTCTAAAAATCATAACAAACTATACCAGAATTACCTAAATTACTTCGGCTACCGTAAATCACCCCCAACTATCCCTTACCACAACAAACCAAACAATATTATCTTAAAATTAGACAAAAGGTGTACAAATCATAACAAACTATGCCAGACTCACCTAAATTACTTCGGCTACTCTAAATCATCACCAACTAACCCTTACCACAACAAACTAAACCCAATCACTTTTAAATTACAAAAAAATGCTAGTAACCATAGCAAACTATGCCAAACTCACCTAAATTACTTCGGCTACCATAAATCATCACCAACTAACCCTTACCACAACAAACTAAACCCAATCACTTTTAAATTACAAAAAAATGCCACTAACCACAGCAAACTATGCCAAACTCACCTAAATTACTTCGGCTATCAAAAATCACCCCCAAATACACTTTACAGCAACAATCAAAGTCCAATCACTTTAAAATTACAAAAAAATGCTAAAAATCATAACAAACTATACCAGAATCACCTAAATTACTTCGGCTACCGTAAATCACCCCCAACTGTTCCTTACCACAACAAACCAAACCATATCATCTTAAAATTACAAAAAAAGGTATACAAATCATAACAAACTATGCCAGACTCGCCTAAATTACTTCGGCTACTCTAAATCATCACCAACTAACCCATACCACAACAAACTAAACCCAATCACTTTTAAATTACAAAAAAATGCTAGTAACCATTGCAAACTATGCCAAACTCACCTAAATTTCTTCGGCTACCATAAATCATCACCAACTAACCCTTACCACAACAAACTAAACCCAATCACTTTTAAATTACAAAAAAATGTTACTAACCATAGCAAGCTATGCCAAACTCACCTAAATTACTTCGGCTATCAAAAATCACCCCCAACTACACTTTACAGCAACAAACTAAGCCCAATCACTTTAAAATTACAAAAAAATGCTAAAAATCATAACAAACTATACCAGAATCACCTAAATTACTTCGGCTACCGTAAATCACCCCCAACTATCCCTTACCAAAACAAACCAAACCATATCGTCTTAAAATTACAAAAAAAGGTGTACAAATCATAACAAACTCTGCCAGACTCACCTAAATTACTTCGGCTACTCTAAATCATCACCAACTAACCCTTACCACAACAAACTAAACCCAATCACTTTTAAATTACAAAAAAATACTAGTAACCATAGCAAACTATGCCAAACTCCCCTAAATTACTTCGGCTACCATAAACAATCACCAACTAACCCTTACAACAACAAACTAAACCCAATCACTTTTAAATTACAAAAAAATGCTACTAACCATAGCAAACTATGCCAAACTCACCTAAATTACTTCGGCTATCAAAAATCACCCCCAACTACACTTTACAGCAACAAACTAAGCCCAATCACTTTAAAATTACAAAAAAATGCTAAAAATCATAACAAACTATACCAGAATCACCTAAATTACTTCGGCTACAGTAAATCACCCCCAACTATCCCTTACCACAACAAACCAAACCATATCATCTTAAAATTACAAAAAAAGGTGTACAAATCATAACAAACTATGCCAGACTCACCTAAATTACTTCGGCAACTCTAAATCATCACCAACTAACCCTTACCACAACAAACTATACCCAATCGCTTTTAAATTACAAAAAAATGCTAGTAACCATAGCAAGCTATGCCAAACTCACCTAAATTACTTTGGCTACTCTAAATCATCACCAACTAACCCTTACCACAACAAACTAAACCCAATCACTTTTAAATTACAAAAAAATGCTACTAACCAAAGCAAACTATGCCAAACTCACCTAAATTACTTCGGCTATCAAAAATCACCCCCAACTACACTTTACAGCAACAAACTAAGCCCAATGACTTTAAAATTACAAAAAAATGCTAAAAATCATAACAAACTAAAGCAGAATCACCTAAATTACTTCGGCTACCGTAAATCACCCCCAACTATCCCTTACCACAACAAACCAAACCATATCATCTTAAAATTACAAAAAAAGGTGTACAAATCATAACAAACTATGCCAGACTCACCTAAATTACTTCGGCTACTCTAAATCATCACCAACTAACCCTTACCACAACAAACTAAACCCAATCACTTTTAAATTACAAAAAAATGCTAGTAGCCATAGCAAACTATGCCAAACTCACCTAAATTACTTCGGCTACCATAAATCATCACCAACTAACCCTTACCACAACAAACTAAACCCAATCACTTTTAAATTACAAAAAAATGCTACTAACCATAGCAAACTATGCCAAACTATGCCAAACTGACATAAATTACTTCGGCTATCAAAAATCACCCCCAACTACACTTTACAGCAACAAACAAAACCCAATCACTTTAAAATTACAAAAAAATGCTAAAGATCATAACAAACTATACCAGAATCACATAAATTACTTCGGCTACCATAAATCACCCCCAGCTATCCCTTACCACAACAAACCAAACCATATCATCTTAAAATTACAAAAAAACGTGTACAAAACATAACAAACTATGCCAGACTCACCTAAATTACTTCGGCTACTCTAAATCATCACCAACTAACCCTTACCACAACAAACTAAACCCAATCACTTTTAAATTACAAAAAAATGCTACTAACCATAGCAAACTATGCCAAACTCACCTAAATTACTTCGGCTATCAAAAATCACCCCCAACTACACTTTACAGCAACAAACTAAGCCCAATGACTTTAAAATTACAAAAAAATTCTAAAAATCATAACAAACTAAAGCAGAATCACCTAAATTACTTCGGCTACCGTAAATCACCCCCAACTATCCCTTACCACAACAAACCAAACCATATCATCTTAAAATTACAAAAAAAGGTGTACAAATCATGACAAACTATGCCAGACTCACCTAAATTACTTCGGCTACTCTAAATCTTTACCAACTAACCCTTACCACAACAAACTAAACCCAATCACTTTTAAATTACAAAAAAATGCTAGTAACCATAGCAAACTATGCCAAACTCACCTAAATTACTTCGGCTACCATAAATCATCACCAACTAACCCTTACCACAACAAACTAAACCAAATCACTTTTAAATTACAAAAAAATGCTACTAACCATAGCAAACTATGCCAAACTCACCTAAATTACTTCGGCTATCAAAAATCATCACCAACTAACCCTTACCACAACAAACTAAACCCAATCACTTTTAAATTACAAAAAAATGCTACTAACCATAGCAAACTATGCCAAACTCACCTAAATTACTTCGGCTATCAAAAATCACCCCCAACTACACTTTACCGCAACAAACTAAGCCCAATGACTTTAAAATTACAAAAAAATGCTAAAAATCATAACAAACTAAAGCAGAATCACCTAAATTACTTCGGCTACCGTAAATCACCCCCAACTATCCCTTACCACAACAAACCAAACCATATCATCTTAAAATTAAAAAAAAGGTGTACAAATCATAACAAACTATGCCAGACTCACCTAAATTACTTCGGCAACTCTAAATCATCACCAACTAACCCTTACCACAACAAACTAAACCCAATCACTTTTAAATTACCAAAAAATGCTAGTAACCATAGCAAACTATGCCAAACTCACCTAAATTACTTCGGCTACCATAAATCATCACCAACTAACCCTTAGCACAACAAACTAAACCCAATCAATTTTAAATTACAAAAAAATGCTACTAACCATAGTAAATTATGCCAAACTCACCTAAATTACTTCGGCTATCAAAAATCACCCCCAACTACACTTCACAGCAACAAACTAAGCCCAATAACTTTACAATTACAAAAAAATGCTAAAAATCATAACAAATTATACCAGAATCACCTAAATTACTTCGGCTACCGTAAATCACCCCCAACTATCCCTTACAACAACAAACCAAAGCATATCATCTTAAAATTACAAAAAAAGGTGTACAAATCATAACAAACTACGCCAGACTCACCTAAATTACTTCGGCTACTTTAAATCATCACCAACTAACCCTTACCACAACAAACTAAACCCAATCACTTTTAAATTACAAAAAAATGCTAGTAACCATAGCAAACTATGCCAAACTCACCTAAATTACTTCGGCTACCATAAATCATCACCAACTAACCCTTACCACAACAAACTAAACCCAATCACTTTTAAATTACAAAAAAATGCTACTAACCATAGCAAACTATGCCAAACACACCTAAATTACTTCGGCTATCAAAAATCACCCCCAACTACACTTTACAGCAACAAACTAAGCCCAATCAATTTAAAATTACAAAAAAGTGCTAAAAATCATAACAAACTATACCAGAATCACCTAAATTACTTCGGCTACCGTAAATCACCCCCAACTATCCCTTACCACAACAAACCAAACCATATCATCTTAAAATTACAAAAAAAGGTGTACAAATTATAACAAAATATGCCAGACTCACCTAAATTACTTCGGCTACTCTAAATCATCACCAACTAACCTTTACCACAACAAACTAAACCCAATCACTTTTAAATTACAAAAAAATGCTAGTAACCATAGCAAACTATGCCAAACTCACTTAAATTACTTCCGCTACCATAAATCATCACCAACTAACCCTTACCACAACAAACTAAACCCAATCACTTTTAAATTACAAAAAAATGCTACTAACCATAGCAAACTATGCCAAACTATGCCAAACTGACCTAAATTACTTCGGCTATCAAAAATCACCCCCAACTACACTTTACAGCAACAACGTAAGCCCAATCACTTTAAAATTACAAAAAAATGCTAAAGATCATAACAAACTATACCAGAATCACATAAATTAGTTCGGCTACCGTAAATCACCCCCAACTATCCCTTACCACAACAAACCAAACCATATCATCTTAAAATTACAAAAAAACGTGTACAAAACATAACAAACTATGCCAGACTCACCTAAATTACTTCGGCTACTCTAAATCATCACCAACTAACACTTACCACAACAAACTAAACCCAATCACTTTTAAATTACAAAAAAATGCTACTAACCATAGCAAACTATGCCAAACTCACCTAAATAACTTCAGCTATCAAAAATCACCCCCAACTACACTTGACAGCAACAAACTAAGCCCAATCACTTTAAAATTACAAAAAAATGCTTAAAATCATAACAAACTATACCAGAATCACCTAAATTACTTCGGCTACCGTAAATCACCCCCAACTGTCCCTTACCACAACAAACCAAACCATATCATTTTAAAATTACAAAAAAAGGTGTACAAATCATAACAAACTATGCCAGACTCACCTAAATTACATCGGCTACTCTAAATCATCACCAACTAACCCTTTCCACTACAAACTAAACCCAATCACTTTTAAATTACAAAAAAATGCTAGTAACAATAGCGAACTATGCCAAACTCACCTAAATTACTTCGGCTACCATAAATCATCACCAACTAACCCTTACCACAACAAACTAAACCCTATCACTTTAAAATTACAAAAAAATGCTAAAAATCATAACAAACTATACCAGAATCACCTAAATTACTTCGGCTACCGTAAATCACCCCCAACTATCCCTTACCACAACAAACAAAACCATATCATCTTAAAATTGCAAAAAAGGTGTAGAAATCATTACAAACTATGCCAGACTCATCTAAATTACTTCGGCTACTCTAAATCATCACCAACTAACCCTTACCACAACAAACTAAACCCAATCACTTTTAAATTACAAAAAAATGCTAGTAACCATAGCAAACTATGCCAAACTCACCTAAATTACTTCGGCTACCATAAATCATCACCGACTAACCCTTACACAACAAACTAAACCAAATCACTTTTAAATTACAAAAAAATGCCACTAACCTTAGCAAACTATGCCAAACTCACCTAAATTACTTCGGCTATCAAAAATCACCCCCAACTACACTTTACAGCAACAAACTAAGCCCAATCAATTTAAAATTACAAAAAAATGCTGAAAATCATAACAAACTATACCAGAATTACCTAAATTACTTCGGCTACCGTAAATCACCCCCAACTATCCCTTACCACAAGAAACAAAACCATATCATCTTGAAATTACAAAAAAGGTGTACAAATCATAACAAACTATGCCAGACTCACCTAAATTACTTCGGCTACTCTAAATCATCACCAACTAACCCTTACCACAACAAACTAAACCCAATCGCTTTTAAATTACAAAAAAATGCTAGTAACCATAGCAAACTATGCCAAACTCACCTAAATTACTTCGGCTACCATAAATCATCACCAACTAACCCTTACCACAACAAACTAAACCCAATCACTTTTAAATTACAAAAAAATGCTAGTAACCATAGCAAACTATGCCAAACTCACCTAAATTACTTCGGCTATCAAAAATCACCCCAACTACACTTTATAGCACCAAACTAAGCCCAATCACTTTAAAATTACAAAAAAATGCTAAAAATCATAACAAATTATACGAGAACTAGCTGAATGTACCCGGCGTTGCCCGGACGTAGATTAAATAAACTCAGTGTTGACTAAAGTGGTGATGTTGACTAATCGACATTATAATACAATTAAACAGGAATGCTCTACTTTTCCAATCACAAAATAAACAAATATGCTGAAATTAACTTGCGTTGCCAGGACCGGGTACTTCAATATGATTTGGACAAAAAGGATACCTTGGTAGATATCTGAGATGAAAAATTTTGAATAGACTCTTTAGGCAGTTGTTCTATAAGCGATTCCAGGAAATCGAAATTAACTTTATATAATTTTAGGGGAAATCGAAGTTTACAAATTAGCTGATCATGTTATGATAAAATTGAAAACACAATGGAACGATTCCTCTTGCTGCAGTCAACTCACAAACAGAACAGTATATAGATGATTTTGACTTATCTCCGGAATAAACAAACACTTATCTCCTTCTGAACTGCACAAAAATTATTACAACCTGGCCCTAACTGGTTGGACAATTAAAGTGCGAACCTTTTGAGCTCCCTTTCCAGTATTAAAACTTTGGTATGTGGTAAAATGTGGTATTTTATGGTATTTGTGCATCGCTAGATTTTCAAACTTGTCCATCTTAGTTATAAATGATGTAAAGCAATAATGAACACAATGTATTTACGTAAAATAAACAGTGTAAAACGCGTATCAATGTCAGTAATGTCTGGTCCAACGCTGTAAATTTTGGATTTCAGCCGAGGCAGATTTGGTGAAAAATAAATACACCATTATCATTAACTGAACGGTCGTCCGGTACGACGATGGTGATTGGGAACAAATTTTGTTTACGGCAAAATTAACATTCTAAAATAAATAAATATTTTGACGGGAATATGGTGGATGTAAAAATCTTATTCGGTCTCTCCGACGGACTCACACCTGTTTACATTAACACACACTTGTTGAACAATTAAAGTGCCAACCTCTTGAGCTTCCGTTCCAGTATTAAAATATCAATACCAATACCATAGATATAAAAAAAAACAATTTCCATCACCTTTCATAATACGGTGTGGTATTTGTACATCGCTAGATTTTCAAATTTCTCCATCTTAGTTATAAATGATGTAAAGCAATAATAAACACAGTGTACGTAAAATAAATAGAGTAAAACGTGTATAAGCACACAATTATTATGGGTATGAATGTCAGTGATCTCTGGTACATACAACGGTGAAAATTTCGGATTTCAGCCGGGGCAAATTTGGTGAAAAACAAATACACCACTACCATTAACTGAAAGTAAAAATTAGCGTACAAATATAAGTGGATTCCGGTTCGACGCTGGTAATTTTTCGAAAATTGATTGGGGGCAGATTTGGTTAACGCGAGGATCAAATGTTAAATTAAAATACTTTATTTGATAGCGGTAGACCTTCGAACACTGATGCGTCGCCTCATCGAATTTGGCGATTTTGCGAACAGTTTCCGACGCTGGAGCAGCAATTTTCACAATTGTAGTTGTGTTAAAATTAAACACCGCGATCGAGTACTGCTCCACACGCTGAACCAGCAATTCTCGAATTCTAAGAAACGATAAGAAAGGCTTATCCAACGCTTGGTATGTGCGAATTTCTGCATAAATACTCAATCAAACTAAATCTAGCATCGCCTTTTCACGTTTGTGACCTTGCCCTTGACGTGGCAGGCTCCAGCTGCTTCAATAATGTAAAAATCTTATTCGGCCTCTCCAATAAACTTACATTTGTTTACATTAACACGCATTCCTTCATGGACTTGTGACGAATTACAAACAAATATTGCAACTTCAAGTGTTCCATTTAATTTCGTTTCTGGGTGCAAGCTCCTTTCTTTTCACTCTAGTCAGTCTAAACTTATTACACAGAGTTATATTTTTAAATCCAGGCGCCCTAAACAATTTTGTCGTTGTTTTCCAAAGTTTCAAGAGAAGGAGAGTTGACATAGAAGCTAAATTATTCCAAATTATTCCCGTTTAGTTCTCTGACAACGTTAAAGACAATGTTGAAATATATAGATACAAAATTTTACACCATATAAACGAAGTATTTAGGAATTATGTATAAAAAAAGTCGAAGTTATTCTTCGCTCTTGAGCTCTATTTCCGGTATTAAAAATGCAATAGGAAAGATAGTAAGAAAGACTATTTCCATCACTTTTCACGGGAATTATACGTGGTGGTATTTGTTCTCCGCTTACTATTAGATTTTCAAACTGCTCCATCTTAGGTATAAATAATGCAGAACAATAATGAACGCAGTGTACGTAAAATAAATAGTGTAAATCGTGTATAAGCATACAATACTTAAGCGTATGATGTCAGTGAAAATTTCGGATTTCGGTCGGAGCAGGTTTGGTGAAGAACAAATACACCACTATCATTAACTGAACCTAAAAATTAGCGTACAAAAATAAGTGAAGTCCGGTCCGACGCTGGAAATTTTTCGAAAATCGATTGGGGAGAGTTTTGGTTAACGGCAAGAACAAATCGGGAATATTATATTAAAATAATTTATTTAATAGCGATAGAACTTCGAATACCGATGCGTCGCCTCGACCTTGGCGACGTTGAGTACGCTGAAGCAGCAATTTTCACAATTATATGAGGTGCACGTGCCTAGTGCGTATGTAAACAATTTGGATAACAAAAGAGATTAATTTGTATGTACCAAATAATACTCGCACAGGTGTACTCGTATGGCCCGTCATAATTTTCACGAAATGAATTTAAAAAATTAACATTCTAAAGTAAATAAATATTTTGACGGGAATGTTAAAAATCTTATTCGGTCTCTCCGACAAACTAACACTTGTTTACATTAACATGCATTCCTTCATGGACCTGTGACGAATTACAAACAAATATCGAAATTTCAAGTGTTGCATGTCAGTCTGAAATTATTACACAGTGATATTTTCACATTCAATTATTTTGACGTTGATTTATAAAGTTTCCCTGAAAGGAGAGTAGTCAGCAGGTGCCTCGTCAGGGGTGGCAGGGTTGGCAGTGCCACTCCAAGTATAAATTTACTATCGAACACAAAGATAGTTCTGATTCAATTGCAGAATTTCGAATTTTTCAGATATTTTTACGAAACTCTAGCGCTTACACCGCCTTTATACCTCTTTAAAGTTAAAAACCATAGAGCTGTTTATACAAATGCACGCATGTTGAAAAGGTAGGGCTTGCCCCGTCAGCGTGTTGCAATTCAGAAATACGTTTATGTTTGCATCTCAACTGGAACAAATATTTATTGGAAGGTGGAAGAGAATCGAAATAGGTACTCAGCCTATTTAATATTCAGAATAACGACTATTAGTCGGAACAATATATTTTATGTGCAGATATTTATTAATATTTTATGATTTAATACGATAAGGCATTTATAAATAACACAACCAAATAGAAGATTTTGATTGAAAACGATTATTAATTTATGGTAGCCGAAGTAATTTAAGTGAGTTTGGCATAGCTTGCTATGTTTTGTAGCATTTTTGTAATTTTAAAGTGATTAGGCTAATTTTGGGGCGGTAAGGGGTAGTTGGGGGTGATTTATGGTAGCCGAAGTAATTTAGGTGAGTTTGGAATAGTTTGCTATGGTTTGTAGCATTTTTTGTAATTTTAAAGTGATTGGGCTTAGTTTGGGGTGGTAAGGGGTAGTTATGGGTGATTTATGGTAGCCGAAGTAATTTAGGTGAGTTAGGCATAGTTTGCTATGGTTTGTAGCATTTTTTGTAATTTTAAAGTGATTGGGCTTATTTTGGGGGTGGTAAGGGGTATTTGGGGGTGATTTATGGTAGCCGAAGTAATTTAGGTGAGTTAGGCATAGTTTGCTATGGTTTGTAGCATTTTTTGTAATTTTAAAGTGATTGGGTTTAGTTTGTGGTTGGTAAGGGGTAGTTGGGGGTTATTTATGGTAGCCGAAGTAATTCAGGTGAGTTTGAGATAGTTTGCTACGGTTTGTAGCATTTTTTGTAATTTTAAAGTGATTGGGCTTATTTTGGGGTGGTAAGGGGTAGTTGGGGGTGATTTATGGTAGCCGAAGTAATTTAGGTGGGTTAGGCATAGTTTGCTATGGTTTGTAGCATTTTTTTGTAATTTTAAAGTGATTGGGCTTATTTTGGGGTAGTAAGGGGTTGTTGGGGGTGATTTATGTTAGCCGAAGTAATTTAGGTGAGTTAGGCATAGTTTGCTATGGTTTGTAGCATTTTTTGTAATTTTAAAGTGATTGGGATGAGTTAGGGGTGGTAAGGGGTAGTTGGGGGTGATTTATAATAGCCGAAGTAATTTAAGTGAGTTTGGCATAGTTTGCTATGGTTTGTAGCATTTTTTGTAATTTTAAAGTGATTGGGCTTATTTTGGGGTAGTGAGGGGTTGTAGGGGGTGATTTATGTTAGCCGATGTAATTTAGGTGAGTTAGGCATAGTTTGCTATGGTTTGTAGCATTTTTTGTAATTTTAAAGTGATTGGGATGAGTTAGGGGTGGTAAGGGGTAGTTGGGGGTGATTTATGATAGCCGAAGTAATTTAAGTGAGTTTGGCATAGTTTGCTATGGTTTGTAGCATTTTTTGTAATTTTAAAGTGATTGGGCTTATTTTGGGGTAGTAAGGGGTTGTTGGGGGTGATTTATGTTAGCCGAAGTAATTTGGGTGAGTTAGGCATAGTTTGCTATGGTTTGTAGCATTTTTTATAATTTTAAAGTGATTGGGATGAGTTAGGGGTGGTAAGGGGTAGTTGGGGGTGATTTATGATAGCCGAAGTAATTTAAGTGAGTTTGGCATAGTTTGCTATGGTTTGTAGCATTTTTTGTAATTTTAAAGTGATTGGGCTTATTTTGGGGTAGTAAGGGGTTGTTGGGGGTGATTTATGTTAGCCGAAGTAATTTGGGTTAGTTAGGCATAGTTTGCTATGGTTTGTAGCATTTTTTGTAATTTTAAAGTGATTGTGATGAGTTAGGGGTGGTAAGGGGTAGTTGGGGGTGATTTATGATAGCCGAAGTAATTTAAGTGAGTTTGGCATAGTTTGCTATGGTTTGTAGCATTTTTTCTAATTTTAAAGTGATTGGGCTTATTTTGGGGTAGTAAGGGGTTGTTGGGGGTGATTTATGTTAGCCGAAGTAATTTAGGTGAGTTAGGCATAGTTTGCTATGGTTTGTAGCATTTTTTATAATTCTAAAGTGATTGGGCTTATTTTGGGGTGGTAAGGGGTAGTTGGGGGTGATTTTTGGTAGACGAAATAATATGTGTGAGTTGGACATAATCTGCCATGATTTGTGTCATTTGGTTTTATTTTAAAGTGATTGGAGTTACTTGGGGTTGCTAAGGGGTGGTAAGGGATGATTTAAAATAACGGATCTAGTTTATGTCAGTTTGGCATAGTTCAGGAATTTTTTGGGGTTGATTTGGTAAAGTTTGCAGTGGTAAGAGATATTTGAGGATGTTTAATGTTGACGGATTAAATTTGGAGTGGTTTGGTAATTTTTAATTGAGTCACGGATCGACATTATAATTGAAATCAAAATTATAATTGAAATATCTGCGGCCTCGCTAGGTACGGCAAAAGTATGATCACGAAAGCAGAAACTCGACGTTGAAATTGTTTAGGTTAAATAAGTGCTTTTAATGTAAACCGGTCGCCCGTCGTCGAAGTTGTTTTGGCTAGATACGTGCTTCTAACATAAACACGGTCTCCGCGATCCGATCATTTTTTGTTTATTTTAGCCGGTTTTTATTGAATTACAAAGGAACCGGGCCGAATTTCGCAAAATCCCTTCTTAGTGTTCAGTTTCGGCACATGATACACCCGTGTCTAAAATTTCAAGTCTCCAGCCCTCACGGTTTGGGCTGTGGGTTGATTATGAATCAGTGTGTAGATGAATGAGTGAATGAATGAGTGTGTCCGTGAGGACACTTCGCTTCATATATATAGATTCTACTAACCATAGCAAACTATGCCAAACGAACCTAAATTACTTCGGCTATCAAAAATCACCCCCAACTACACTTTACAGCAACAAACTAAGCCCAATCACTTTAAAATTACAAAAAAATGCTAAAAATCATAACAAACTATACCAGAATTACCTAAATTATTTCGGCTACCGTAAATCACCCCCAACTATCCCTTACCACAACAAACCAAACCATATCATTTTAAAATTACAAAAAAAGGTGTACAAATTATAACAAACTATGCCAGACTCACCTAAATTACTTCGGCTACTCTAAATCATCACCAACTATCCCTTACCATAACAAACTAAACCCAATCACTTTTAAATTACAAAAAAATTCTAGTAACCATAGCAAACTATGCCAAATTCACCTAAATTACTTCGGCTACCATAAATCATCACCACCTAACCCTTACCACAACAAACTAAACCCAATCACTTTTAAATTCCAAAAAAATGCTACTAATCATAGCAAACTATGCCAAACACACCTAAATTACTTCGGCTATCAAAAATCACCCCCAACTACACTTTACAGCAACAAACTAAGCCCAGTCACTTTAAAATTACAAAAAAATGCTAAAAATCATAACAAACTATACCAGAATCACCTAAATTACTTCGGCTACTCTAAATCATCACCAACTAACCCTTACCACAACAAACTAAACCCAATCACTTTTAAATTACAAAAAAATGCTACTAACCATAGCAAACTATGCCAAACTCACCTAAATTACTTCGGCTATCAAAAATCACCCCCAACTACACTTTACAGCAACAAACTAAGCCCAATTACTTTAAAATTACAAAAAAATGCTAAAAATCATAACAAACTATACCAGAATCACCTAAATTACTTCGGCTACCGTAAATCACCTTCAACTATCCCTTACCACAACAAACCAAACTATATCATCTTAAAATTACAAAAAAAGGTGTACAAATCATAACAAACTAAGCCAGACTCACCTAAATTACTTCGGCTACTCTAAATCATCACCAACTAACCCTTACCACAACAAACTAAACCCAATCACTTTTAAATTACAAAAAAATGCTAGTAACCATAGCAAACTATGCCAAACTCACCTACATTACTTCGGCTACCATAAATCATCACCAACTAACCCTTACCACAACAAACTAAACCCCATCACTTTTAAATTACAAAAAAATTCTACTAACCATAGCAAACTATGCCAAACTCACCTAAATTATTTCGGCTATCAGAAATCACCCCCAACTACACTTTACAGCAACAAACTAAGCCCAATCACTTTAAAATTACAAAAAAATGCTAAAAATAATAACAAACTATACCAGAATTACCTAAATTACTTCGGCTACCGTAAATCACCCCCAACTATCCCTTACCACAACAAACCAAACCATATCATCTTAAAATTACAAAAAAAGGTGTACAAATCATAACAAACTAAGCCAGACTCACCTAAATTACTTCGGCTACTCTAAATCATCACCAACTAACCCTTACCACAACAAACTAAACCCAATCACTTTTAAATTACAAAAAAATGCTAGTAACCATAGCAAACTATGCCAAATTCACCTACATTACTTCGGCTACCATAAATCATCACCAACTAACCCTTACCACAACAAACTAAACCCAATCATTTTAAATTACAAAAAAATGCTAGTAACCTTTGCAAACTATGCCAAACTCACCTAAATTACTTCGGCTACCATAAATCAACACAAACTAACCCTTACCACAACAAACTAAACCCAATCACTTTTAAATTACAAAAAAATGCTACTAACCATAGCAAACTATGCCAAACTCACCTAAATTACTTCGGCTACTCTAAATCATCACCAACTAACCCTTACCATAACAAACTAAACCCAATCACTTTTAAATTACAAAAAAATTCTAGTAACCAGAGCAAACTATGCCAAATTCACCTAAATTACTTCGGCTACCATAAATCATCACCACCTAACCCTTACCACAACAAACTAAACCCAATCACTTTTAAATTCCAAAAAAATGCTACTAATCATAGCAAACTATGCCAAACACACCTAAATTACTTCGGCTATCAAAAATCACCCCCAACTACACTTTACAGCAACAAACTAAGCCCAGTCACTTTAAAATTACAAAAAAATGCTAAAAATCATAACAAACTATACCAGAATCACCTAAATTACTTCGGCTACTCTAAATCATCACCAACTAACCCTTACCACAACAAACTAAACCCAATCACCTTTAAATTACAAAAAAATGCTACTAACCATAGCAAACTATGCCAAACTCACCTAAATTACTTCGGCTATCAAAAATCACCCCCAACTACACTTTACAGCAACAAACTAAGCCCAATTACTTTAAAATTACAAAAAAATGCTAAAAATCATAACAAACTATACCAGAATCACCTAAATTACTTCGGCTACCGTAAATCACCTTCAACTATCCCTTACCACAACAAACCAAACTATATCATCTTAAAATTACAAAAAAAGGTGTACAAATCATAACAAACTAAGCCAGACTCACCTAAATTACTTCGGCTACTCTAAATCATCACCAACTAACCCTTACCACAACAAACTAAACCCAATCACTTTTAAATTACAAAAAAATGCTAGTAACCATAGCAAACTATGCCAAACTCACCTACATTACTTCGGCTACCATAAATCATCACCAACTAACCCTTACCACAACAAACTAAACCCCATCACTTTTAAATTACAAAAAAATTCTACTAACCATAGCAAACTATGCCAAACTCACCTAAATTATTTCGGCTATCAGAAATCACCCCCAACTACACTTTACAGCAACAAACTAAGCCCAATCACTTTAAAATTACAAAAAAATGCTAAAAATAATAACAAACTATACCAGAATTACCTAAATTACTTCGGCTACCGTAAATCACCCCCAACTATCCCTTACCACAACAAACCAAACCATATCATCTTAAAATTACAAAAAAAGGTGTACAAATCATAACAAACTAAGCCAGACTCACCTAAATTACTTCGGCTACTCTAAATCATCACCAACTAACCCTTACCACAACAAACTAAACCCAATCACTTTTAAATTACAAAAAAATGCTAGTAACCATAGCAAACTATGCCAAACTCACCTACATTACTTCGGCTACCATAAATCATCACCAACTAACCCTTACCACAACAAACTAAACCCAATAATTTTTAAATTACAAAAAAATGCTACTAACCATAGCAAACTATGCCAAACTCACCTAAATTACTTCGGCTATCATAAATCACCCCCAACTACACTTTACAGCAACAAACAAAGCCCAATCACTTTAAAATTACAAAAAAATGCTAAAAATCATAACAAACTATACCAGAATCACCTAAATTACTTCGGCTACCGTAAATCACCCCCAACTATCCCTTACCACAACAAACCAAACCATATCATCTTAAAATTACAAAAAAAGCTGTACAAATCATAACAAACTATGCCAGACTCAGCTAAATTACTTCGGCTACTCTAAATCATCACCAACTAACCCTTACCACAACAAACTAAACCCAATCACTTTTAAATTACAAAAAAATGCTAGTAACCATAGCAAACTATGCCAAACTCACCTACATTACTTCGGCTACCATAAATCATCACCAACTAACCCTTACCACAACAAACTAAACCCAAGCACTTTTAAATTACAAAAAAATGCTACTAACCATAGCAAGCTATGCCAAACTCACCTAAATTACTTCGGCTATCAAAAATCACCCCCAACTACACTTTACAGCAACAAACTAAGCCCAATCACTTTAAAATTACAAAAAAATGCTAAAAATCATAACAAACTACCAGAATCACCTAAATTACCTCGGCTACCGTAAATCACCCCCAACTATCCCTTACCACAACAAACCAAACCATATCATCTTAAAATTACAAAAAAAGGTGTACAAATCATAACAAACTATGCCAGACTCACCTAAATTACTTCGGCTACTCTAAATCATCACCAACTAACCCTTACCACAACAAACTAAACCCAAACACTTTTAAATTACAAAAAAATGCTACTAACCATAGCAAACTATGCCAAACTCACCTAAATTACTTCGGCTACCGTAAATCACCCCCAACTATCCCTTACCACAACAAACCAAACCATATCATCTTAAATTTACAAAAAAAGGTGTACAAATTATAACAAACTATGCTAGACTCACCTAAATTACTTCGGCTACTCTAAATCATCACCAACTAACCCTTACCACAACAAACTAAACCCAATCACTTTAAAATTACAAAAAATGCTAGTAACCATAGCAAATCATGCCAAACTCACCTAAATTACTTCGGCTACCATAAATCATCACCAACTAACCCTTACCACAACAACCTAAACCCAATCACTTTTAAATTACAAAAAAATGCTACTAACCACAGCAAACTATGCCAAACTCACCTAAATTACTTCGGCTATCAAAAATCACCCCTAACTACACTTTACAGCAACAAACTAAGCCCAATCACTTTAAAATTACAAAAAAATGCTAAAAGTCATAACAAACTATACCAGAATCACCTAAATTACTTCGGCTACCGTAAATCACCCCTAACTATCCCTTACCACAACAAACCAAACCATATCATCTTAAAATTACAAAAAAGGTGTACAAATCATAACAAACTATGCCAGACTCACCTAAATTACTTCGGCTACTCTAAATCATCACCAACTAACCCTTACCACAACAAACTAAACCTAATCACTTTTAAATTACAAAAAAATGCTAGTAACCATAGCAAACTATGCCAAACTCACCTACATTACTTCGGCTACCATAAATCATCACCAACTAACCCTTACCACAACAAACTAAACCCAATAATTTTTAAATTACAAAAAAATGCTACTAACCATAGCAAACTATGCCAAACTCACCTAAATTACTTCGGCTATCAAAAATCACCCCCAACTACACTTTACAGCAACAAACAAAGCCTAATCACTTTAAAATTACAAAAAAATGCTAAAAATCATAACAAACTATATCAGAATCACCTAAATTACTTCAGCTACCGTAAATCACCCCCAACTATCCCTTACCACAACAAACCAAACCATATCATCTTAAAATTACAAAAAAAGCTGTACAAATCATAACAAACTATGCCAGACTCAGCTAAATTACTTCGGCTACTCTAAATCATCACCAACTAACCCTTACCACAACAAACTAAACCCAATCACTTTTAAATTACAAAAAAATGCTAGTAACCATAGCAAACTATGCCAAACTCACCTACATTACTTCGGCTACCATAAATCATCACCAACTAACCCTTACCACAACAAACTAAACCCAATCACTTTTAAATTACAAAAAAATGCTACTAACCATAGCAAGCTATGCCAAACTCACCTAAATTACTTCGGCTATCAAAAATCACCCCCAACTACACTTTACAGCAACAAACTAAGCCCAATCACTTTAAGATTACAAAAAAATGCTAAAAATCATAACAAACTATACCAGAATCACTTAAATTACTTCGGCTACCGTAAATCACCCCCAACTATCCCTTACCACAACAAACCAAACCATATCATCTTAAAATTACAAAAAAAGGTGTACAAATCATAACAAACTATGCCAGACTCACCTAAATTACTTCGGCTACTCTAAATCATCACCAACTCACCCTTACCACAACAAACTAAACCCAATCACTTTTAAATTACAAAAAAATGCTAGTAACCATAGCAAACTATGCCAAACTCACCTAAATTACTTCGGCTACCGTAAATCATCACCAACTAACCCTTACCAAAACAAACTAAACCCAATCACTTTTAAATTACAAAAAAATGCTAGTAACAATAGCAAACTATGCCAAACTCACCTAAATTACTTCGGCTACCATAAATGATCACCAACTATCCTTTACCACAACAAACTAAACCCAATCACTATTAAATTACAAAAAAATGCTACGAAACATAGCAAACTATGCCAAACTCACCTAAATTACTTCGGCTATTAAAAATCACCCCCAACTACACTTTACAGCAACAAACAAAGCCCAATCACTTTAAAATTACAAAAAAATGCTAAAAATCATAACAAACTATACCAGAATCACCTAAATTACTTCGGCTACCGTAAATCACCCCCAACTATCCCTTACCACAACAAACCTAACCATATCATCTTAAAATTACAAAAAAAGGTGTATAAATCATAACAAACTATGCCAGACTCTCCTAAATTACTTCGGCTACTCTAAATCATCACCAACTAACCCTTACCACAACAAACTAAACCCAATCATTTTTTAAATTAAAAAAAAATGCTAGTAACCATAGCAAACTATGCCAAACTCACCTAAATTACTTCGGCTACCATAAATCATCACCAACTAACCCTTACCACAACAAACTAAACCCAATCACTTTTAAATTACAAAAAAATGCTAGTAACCATAGCAAACTATGCCAAACTCACCTAAATTACTTCGGCTATCAAAAATCACCCCCAACTACACTTTACAGCAACAAACTAAGCCCAATCACTTTAAAATTACAACAAATTCTAACAATCATAACAAACTATACCAGAATCACCTAAATTACTTCGGATACCGTAAATCACCCCCAACTATCCCTTACCACAACAAACCAAACCATATCATTTTAAAATTACAAAAAAAGATGTACAAATCATAACAAACTATGCCAGACTCACCTAAATTACTTTGGCTACTCTAAATAATCACCAACTAACCCTTACCACAACAAACTAAACCCAATCACTTTTAAATTACAAAAAAATGCTACTAACCATAGCAAACTATGCCAAACTCACCTAAATTACTTCGGCTAACAAAAATCACCCCCAACTACACTTTACAGCAACAAACTAAGCCCAATCACTTTAAAATTACAAAAAAATGCTAAAAATCATAACAAACTCTACCAGAATCACCTAAATTACTTCGGCTACCTTAAATCACCCCCAACTATCCCTTACCACAACAAACCAAAAAATATCATCTTAAAATTACAAAAAAAGTGTACAAATCATAACAAACTATGCCAGACTCACCTAAATTACTTCGGCTATTTTAAATCATCACCAACTAACCCTTACCACAACAAACTAAACCCAATTACTTTTAAATTACAAAAAAATGCTATTAACCATAGCAAACTATGCCAAACTCACCTAAATTACTTCGGCTATCAAAAATCACATCCAACTACACTTTACAGCAACAAACTAAGCTCAATCTCTTTAAAATTACAAAAAAAATCCTAAAAATCATAACAAACTATACCAGAATCACCTAAATTACTTCGGCTACCGTAAATCACCCCCAACTATCCCTTACCATAACAAACCAAACCATATCATTTTAAAATTACAAAAAAAGATGTACAAATCATAACAAACTATGCCAGACTCACCTAAATTACTTCGGCTACTCTAAATAATCACTAACTAACCCTTACCACAACAAACTAAACCCAATCACTTTTAAATTACAAAAAAATGCTACTAACCATAGCAAAATATGCCAAACTCACCTAAATTACTTCGGCTAACAAAAATCATCCCCAACTACACTTTACAGCAACAAACTAAGCCCAATCACTTTAAAATTACAAAAAAATGCTAAAAATCATAACAAACTCTACCAGAATCACCTAAATTACTTCGGCTACCGTAAATCACCCCCAACTATCCCTTACCACAACAAACCAAACTATATCTTCTTAAAATTACAAAAAAAGATGTACAAATCATAACAAACTATGCCAGACTCACCTAAATTACTTCGGCTACTCTAAATCATCACCAACTAACCCTTACCACAACAAACTACACCCAATCACTTTTAAATTACAAAAAAATGCTACTAACCATAGCAAACTATGCAAAACTCACCTAAATTACTTCGGCTATCAAAAATCACCCCCAAATACACTTTACAGCAACAAACTAAGCCCAATCACTTTAAAATTACAAAAAAATGCTAAAAATCATAACAAACTATACCAGAAACACCTAAATTACTTCGGCTACCGTAAATCACCCCCAACTATCCCTTACCACAACAAACCAAACCATATGATTTTAAAATTACAAAAAAAGGTGTACAAACCATAAAAAACTATGCCAGACTCACCTAAATTACTTTGGCTACTCTAAATAATCACCAACTAACCCTTACCACAACAAACTAAACCCAATCACTTTTAAATTACAAAAAAATGCTACTAACCATAGCAAACTACGCCAAACTCACCTAAATTACTTCGGCTACCATAAATGATCACCAACTATCCCTTACCACAACAAACTAAACCCAATCATTTTTAAATTACAAAAAAATGCTACTAACCATAACAAACTATGCCAAACTCACCTAAATTACTTCGGCTATCAAAAATCACCCCCAACTACACTTTACAGCAACAAACTAAGCCCAATCACTTTAAAATTAAAAAAAAATGCTAAAAATCATAACAAACTATACCAGAATCACCTAAATTACTTCGGATACCGTAAATCACCCCCAACTATCCCTTACCACAACAAACCAAAAAATATCATCTTAAAATTACAAAAGAGGTGTACAAATCATAACAAACTATGCCAGACTCACCTAAATTACTTCGGCTACTTTAAATCATCACCAACGAACACTTACCACAACAAACTAAACCCAATCATTTTTAAATTACAAAAAAAATGCTAGTAAACATAGCAAACTATGTCAAACTCACCTAAATTACTTCGGCTACCATAAATCATCACCAATTAACCCTTGCCACAACAAACTAAACCCAATCACTTTTAAATTACAAAAAAAATGCTATTAACCATAGCAAACTATGCCAAACTCACCTAAATTACTTTGGCTATCAAAAATCACAGCCAACTACACTTTACAGCAACAAACTAAGCCCAATCTCTTTAAAATTACAAAAAAATGCTAAAAATCATAACAAACTATACCAGAATCACCTAAATTACTTCGGCTACCGTAAATCACCCCCAACTATCCCTTACCACAACAAACCAAACCATATCATTTTAAAATTACAAAAAAAGGTGTACAAATCATAACAAACTATGCCAGACTCACCTAAATCACTTCGGCTACTCTAAATAATCACCAACTAACCCTTACCACAACAAACTAAACCCAATCACTTTTAAATTACAAAAAAATGCTACTAACCATAGCAAACTATGCCAAACTCACCTAAATTACTTCGGATATCAAAAATCACCCCCAACTACACTTTACAGCAACAAACTAAGCCCAATCACTATACAATTACAAAAAAATGCTAAAAATCATTACAAGTTATACCAGAATCACCTAAATTACTTCGGCTACCGTAAATCACCCCCAACTATCACTTACCACAACAAACCAAACCATATCATCTTAAAATTACAAAAAAAGGTGTACAAATCATAACAAACTATGCCAGATTCACCTAAATTACTTCGGCTACTCTAAATCATCACCAACTAACCCTTACCACAACAAACTAAACCCAATCACTTTAAATAACAAAAAAATGCTAGTAACCATAGCAAACTATGCCAAACTCACCTAAATTACTTCGGCTACCATAAATCATCACCAAATAACCCTTACCACAACAAACTAAACCCAATCAGTTTTAAATTACAAAAAAATGTTACTAACCATAGCAAATTATGCCAAACTCACCGAAATTACTTCGGCTATCAAAAATCACCCCTAACTACACTTTACAGCAACAAACTAAGCCCAATCACTTTAAAATTACAAAAAAATGCTAAAAATCATAACAAACTATACCAGAATCACCTAAATTACTTCGGCTACCGTAAATCACTCCCAACTATCGCTTACCACAACAATCCAAACCATATCATCTTAAAATTACAAAAAAAGGTGTACAAATCATAACGAACTATGCCAGACTCAGCTAAATTACTTCGGCTACTCTAAATCATCACCAACTAACCCTTCCCACTACAAACTAAACCCAATCACTTTTAAATTACAAAAAAATGCTAGTAACCATAGCAAACTATGCCAAACTCACCTAAATTACTTCGGCTACCATAAATCATCACCAACTAACCCTTACACAACAAACTAAACCCAATCATTTTTAAATTACAAAAAAATGCTACTAACCATAGCAAACTATGCCAAACTCACCTAAATTACTTCGGCTATCAAAAATCACCCCCAACTACACTTTACAGCAACAAACTAAGCCCAATCACTTTAAAATTACAAAAAAATGCTAAAAATCATAACAAACTATACCAGAATCACCTAAATTTCTTCGGCTACCGTAAATCACCCCCAACTATCCCTGACCACAATAAACCAAACCATATCATCTTAAAAATACAAAAAAAGGTGTACAAATCATAAAAAACTATGCCAGACTCACGTAAATTACTTCGGCTATTCTAAATCATCACCAACTCACCCTTACCACAACAAACTAAACCCAATCACTTTTAAATTACAAAAAAATGCTAGTAACCATAGCAAACTATGCCAAACTCACCTAAATTACTTCGGCTACCATAAATCATCACCAACTAACCCTTACCAAAACAAACTAAACCCAATCACTTTTAAATTACAAAAAAATGCTACTAACCTTTGCAAAATATGCCAAACTCACCTAAATTACTTCGGCTATCAAAAATCACCCCCAACTACACTTTACAGCAACAAACTAAGCCCAATCACTATAAAATTACAAAAAAATGCTACAAATCATAACAAACTATACCAGAATCACCTAAATTACTTCGGCTACCGTAAATCACCCCCAACTATCCCTTACCACAACAAACCAAACCATATCATCTTAAAATTACAAAAAAAGGTGTACAAATCATAACAAACTATGCCAGACTCACCTAAATTATTTCGGCTACTCTAAATCATCACCAACTAACCCTTACCACAACAAACTAAACCCAATCACTTTTAAATTACAAAAAATGCTAGTAACCATAGCAAACTATGCCGAACTCACCTAAATTAGTTCGGCTACCATAAATCATCACCAACTAACCCTTACCAAAACAAACTAAACCCAATCACTTTTTAATTACAAAAAAATGCTACTAACCATAGCAAACTATGCCAAACTCACCTAAATTACTTCGGCTATCAAAAATCACACCCAACTACACTTTACAGCAACAAACTAAGCCCAATCACTTTAAAATTACAAAAAAATGCTAAAAATCATAACAAACTTTACCAGAAACACCTAAATTACTTCGGCTACCGTAAATCACCCCCAACTATCCCTTACCACAACAAACCAAACCATATCATCTTAAAATTACAAAAAAAGGTGTACAAATCATAACAAACTATGCCAGACTCACCTAAATTACTTCGGCTACTCTAAATCAGCACCAAATAACCCTTACCACAACCAACTAAACCCAATCACTTTTAAATTACAAAGAAATGCTAGTAACCATAGCAAACTATGCCAAACTCACCTAAATTACTTCGGCTACCATAAATCATCACCAACTAACCCTTACCACAACAAACTAAACCTAATCACTTTTAAATTACAAAAAAATGCTACTAACCTTTGCAAAATATGCCAAACTCACCTAAATTACTTCGGCTATCAAAAATCACACCCAACTACACTTTACAGCAACAAACTAAGCCCAATCACTATAAAATTACAAAAAAAATGCTACAAATCATAACAAACTATACCAGAATCACCTAAATGACTTCGGCTACCGTAAATCACCCCCAACTATCCCTTACCACAACAAACCAAACCATATCATCTTAGAATTACAAAAAAAGGTGTACAAATCATAACAAACTATGCCAGACTCACCTAAATTATTTCGGCTACTCTAAATCATCACCTACTAATCCTTACCACAACAAACTAAACCCAATCACTTTTAAATTACAAAAAAATGCCAGTAACCATAGCAAACTATGCCAAACTCACTTAAATTACTTCGGCTACCATAAATCATCACCAACTAACCCTTACCACAACAAACTAAACCCAATCACTTTTTAATTACAAAAAAATGCTACTAACCATAGCAAACTATGCCAAACTCACCTAAATTACTTCGGCTATCAAAAATCACACCCAACTACACTTTACAGCAACAAACTAAGCCCAATCATTTTAAAATTACAAAAAAATGCTACAAATCATAACAAACTATACCAGAATCACGTAAATTACTTCGGCTACCGTAAATCACCCCCAACTATCCCTTACCACAACAAACCAAACCATGTCATTTTAAAATTACAAAAAAAGGTGTACAAATCATAACAAACTATGCCAGACTCACGTAAATTACTTCGGCTACTCTAAATCATCACCAACTCACCCTTACCACAACAAACTAAACCCAATCACTTTTAAATTACAAAAAAATGCTAGTAACCATAGCAAACTATGCCAAACTCACCTAAATTACATCGGCTACCATAAATCATCACCAACTAACCCTTACCACAACAAACTAAACCCAATCATTTTTAAATTACAAAAAAATGCTACTAACCTTTGCAAAATATGCCAAACTCACCTAAATTACTTCGGCTATCAAAAATCACCCCCAACTACACTTTACAGCAACAAACTAAACCCAATCACTATAAAATTACAAAAAAATGCTACAAATCATAACAAACTATACCAGAATAACCCAAAATTACTTCGGCTACCGTAAATCACCCCCAACTATCCCTTACCACAACAAACCAAACCATATCATCTTAAAATTACAAAAAAAGGTGTACAAATCATAACAAACTATGCCAGACTCACCTAAATTACTTCGGCTACTCTAAATCATCACCAACTAACCCTTAACACAACAAACTAAACCCAATCACTTTTAAATTACAAAAAATTCTAGTAACCATAACAAACTATGCCAAACTCACCTAAATTACTTCGGCTACCATAAATCATCACCAACTAACCCTTACCACAACAAACTAAACCCAATCACTTTTTAATAACAAAAAAATGCTACTAACCATAGCAAACTATGCCAAACTCACCTAAATTACTTCGGCTATCAAAAATCACACCCAACTACACTTTACAGCAACAAACTAAGCCCAATCACTTTAAAATTACAAAAAAATGCTAAAAATCATAACAAAGTTTACCAGAATTACCTAAATTGCTTCGGCTACCGTAAAACACCCCCAACTATCCCTTACCACAACAAACCAAACCATATCATCTTAAAATTACAAAAAAAGGTGTACAAATCATAACAAACTATGCCAGACTCACCTAAATTACTTTGGCTACTCTAAATCATCACCAACTAACCCTTACCACAACAAACTAAACCCAATCACTTTTAAATTACAAAAAAATGCTAGTAACCATAGCAAACTATGCCAAACTCACCTAAATTACTTCGGCTACCATAAATCATCACCAACTAACCCTTACCACAACAAACTAAACCCAATCACTTTTTAATAACAAAAAAATGCTACTAACCTTAGCAAACTATGCCAAACTCACCTAAATTACTTCGGCTACCATAAATCATCACCAACTAACCCTTACCAAAACAAACTAAACCCAATCACTTTTTAATTACAAAAAAATGCTACTAACTATAGCAAACTATGCCAAACGCACCTAAATTACTTCGGCTATCAAAAATCACACCAACTACACTTTACAGCAACAAACTAAGCCCAATCACTTTAAAATTACAAAAAAATGCTAAAAATCATAACAAACTTTACCAGAATCAATTAAATTACTTCGGCTATCGTAAATCACCCCCAACTATCCCTTACCACAACAAACCAAACCATATCATCTTAAAATTACAAAAAAAGGTGTACAAATCATAACAAACTATGCTAGACTCACCTAAATTACTTCGGCTACTCTAAATCATCACCAAATAACCCTTACCACAACAAACTAAACCCAATCACTTTTAAATTACAAAAAAATGCTAGTAACCATAGCAAACTATGCCAAACTCACCTAAATTACTTCGGCTACCATAAATCATCACCAACTAACCCTTACCACAACAAACTAAACCCAATCACTTTTAAATTACAAAAAAATGCTACTAACCATAGCAAACTATGCCAAACTCACCAAAATTACTTCGGCTATCAAAAATCACCCCCAACTACACTTTACAGCAACAAACTAAGCTCAATCACTTTAAAATTACAAAAAAATGCTAAAAATCATAACAAACTATACCGGAATCACCTAAATAACTTCGGCTACCGTAAATCACTTCCAACTATCCCTTTCCACAACAAACCAAACCATATCATCTTAAAATTACAAAAAAAGGTGTACAAATCATAACAAATTATGCCACACTCACCTAAATTACTTCGGCTACTCTAAATCATCACCAACTAACCCTTACCACAACAAACTAATCCCAATCACTTTTAAATTACAAAAAAATGCTAGTAACTATAGCAATCTATGCCAAACTCACCTAAATTACTTCGGCTACCATAAATCAACACCAACTAACCCTTACCACAACAAACTAAACCCAATCACTTCTAAATTACAAAAAAATGCTATTAACCATAGCAAACTATGCCAAACTCACCTAAATTACTTCGGCTATCAAAAATCATCCCCAACTACACTTTACAGCAACAAACTAAGCTCAATCACTTTAAAATTACAAAAAAATGCTAAAAATCATAACAAACTATACCAGAATCACCTAAATTACTTCGGCTACCGTAAACCACCCCCAACTATCCCTTACCACAAGAAACTAAACCATATCATCTTAAAATTACAAAAAAAGGTGTACAAATCATAACAAACTATGCCAGACTCACGTAAATTACTTCGGCTACTCTAAATCATCACCAACTAACCCTTACCACAACAAACTAATCCCAATCACTTTTAAATTACAAAAAAATGCTAGTAACCATAGCAAACTATGCCAAACTTACCTAAATTACTTCGGCTACCATAAATCATCACCAACTAACCCTTACCACAACAAACTAAACCCAATCACTTTTAAATTACAAAAAAATGCTACTAACCATAGCAAACTATGCCAAACTCACCAAAATTACTTCGGCTATCAAAAATCACCCCCAACTACACTTTACAGCAACAAACTAAGCTCAATCACTTTAAAATTACAAAAAATGCTAAAAATCATAACAAACTATACCAGAATCACCTAAATTACTTCGGCTACCGTAAATCACTTCCAACTATCCCTTACCACAACAAACCAAACCATATCATCTTAAAATTACAAAAAAAGGTGTACAAATCATAACAAATTATGCCACACTCACCTAAATTACTTCGGCTACTCTAAATCATCACCAACTAACCCTTACCACAACAAACTAATCCCAATCACATTTAAATTACAAAAAAATGCTAGTAACCATAGCAATCTATGCCAAACTCACCTAAATTACTTCGGCTACCATAAATCAACACCAACTAACCCTTACCACAACAAACTAAACCCAATCACTTCTAAATTACAAAAAAATGCTATTAACCATAGCAAACTATGCCAAACTCACCTAAATTACTTCGGCTATCAAAAATCACCCCCAACTACACTTTACAGCAACAAACTAAGCTCAATCACTTTAAAATTACAAAAAAATGCTAAAAATCATAACAAACTATACCAGAATCACCTAAATTACTTCGGCTACCGTAAACCACCCCCAACTATCCCTTACCACAAGAAACCAAACCATATCATCTTAAAATTACAAAAAAAGGTGTACAAATCATAACAAACTATGCCAGACTCACCTAAATTTCTTCGGCTACTCTAAATCATCACCAACTAACCCTTACCACAACAAACTAATCCCAATCACTTTTAAATTACAAAAAAATGCTAGTAACCATAGCAAACTATGCCAAACTCACCTAAATTACATCGGCTACCATAAATCATCACCAACTCCCTTACCACAACAAACTAAACCCAATCATTTTTAAATTACAAAAAAATGCTACTAACCTTTGCAAAATATGCCAAACTCACCTAAATTACTTCGGCTATCAAAAATCACCCCCAACTACACTTTACAGCAACAAACTAAACCCAATCACTATAAAATTACAAAAAAATGCTACAAATCATAACAAACTATACCAGAATAACCCAAAATTACTTCGGCTACCGTAAATCACCCCCAACTCTCCCTTACCACAACAAACCAAACCATATCATCTTAAAATTACAAAAAAAGCTGTACAAATCATAACAAACTATGCCAGACTCACCTAAATTACTTCGGCTACTCTAAATCATCACCAACTAACCCTTAACACAACAAACTAAACCCAATCACTTTTAAATTACAAAAAATTCTAGTAACCATAACAAACTATGCCAAACTCACCTAAATTACTTCGGCTACCATAAATCATCACCAACTAACCCTTACCACAACAAACTAAACCCAATCACTTTTTAATAACAAAAAAATGCTACTAACCATAGCAAACTATGCCAAACTCACCTAAATTACTTCGGCTATCAAAAATCACACCCAACTACACTTTACAGCAACAAACTAAGCTCAATCACTTTAAAATTACAAAAAAATGCTAAAAATCATAACAAAGTTTACCAGAATTACCTAAATTGCTTCGGCTACCGTAAATCACTTCCAACTATCCCTTACCACAACAAACCAAAGCATATCATCTTAAAATTACAAAAAAAGGTGTACAAATCATAACAAACTATGCCAGACTCACCTAAATTACTTTGGCTACTCTAAATCATCACCAACTAACCCTTACCACAACAAACTAAACCCAATCACTTTTAAATTACAAAAAAATGCTAGTAACCATAGCAAACTATGCCAAACTCACCTAAATTACTTCGGCTACCATAAATCAACACCAACTAACCCTTACCACAATAAACTAAACCCAATCACTTCTAAATTACAAAAAAATGCTATTAACCATAGCAAACTATGCCAAACTCACCTAAATTACTTCGGCTATCAAAAATCACCCCCAACTACACTTTACAGCAACAAACTAAGCTCAATCACTTTAAAATTACAAAAAAATGCTAAAAATCATAACAAACTATACCAGAATCACCTAAATTACTTCGGCTACCGTAAACCACCCCCAACTATCCCTTACCACAAGAAACCAAACCATATCATCTTAAAATTACAAAAAAAGGTGTACAAATCATAACAAACTATGCCAGACTCACCTAAATTTCTTCGGCTACTCTAAATCATCACCAACTAACCCTTACCACAACAAACTAATCCCAATCACTTTTAAATTACAAAAAAATGCTAGTAACCATAGCAAACTATGCCAAACTCACCTAAATTACATCGGCTACCATAAATCATCACCAACTAACCCTTACCACAACAAACTAAACCCAATCATTTTTAAATTACAAAAAAATGCTACTAACCTTTGCAAAATATGCCAAACTCACCTAAATTACTTCGGCTATCAAAAATCACCCCCAACTACACTTTACAGCAACAAACTAAACCCAATCACTATAAAATTACAAAAAAATGCTACAAATCATAACAAACTATACCAGAATAACCCAAAATTACTTCGGCTACCGTAAATCACCCCCAACTATCCCTTACCACAACAAACCAAACCATATCATCTTAAAATTACAAAAAAAGGTGTACAAATCATAACAAACTATGCCAGACTCACCTAAATTACTTCGGCTACTCTAAATCATCACCAACTAACCCTTAACACAACAAACTAAACCCAATCACTTTTAAATTACAAAAAATTCTAGTAACCATAACAAACTATGCCAGACTCACCTAAATTATTTCGGCTACTCTAAATCATCACCAACTAACCCTTACCACAACAAACTAATCCCAATCACTTTTAAATTACAAAAAAATGTTAGTAACCATAGCAAACTATGCCAAACTTACCTAAATTACTTCGGCTACCATAAATCATCACCAACTAACCCTTACCACAACAAACTAAACCCAATCACTTTTAAATTACAAAAAAATGCTACTAACCATAGCAAACTATGCCAAACTCACCAAAATTACTTCGGCTATCAAAAATCACCCCCAACTACACTTTACAGCAACAAACTAAACTCAATCACTTTAAAATTACAAAAAAATGCTAAAAATCATAACAAACTATACCAGAATCACCTAAATTACTTCGGCTACCGTAAATCACTTCCAACTATCCCTTACCACAACAAACCAAACCATATCATCTTAAAATTACAAAAAAAGGTGTACAAATCATAACAAATTATGCCACACTCACCTAAATTACTTCGGTTACTCTAAATCATCACCAACTAACCCTTACCACAACAAACTAATCCCAATCACTTTTAAATTACAAAAAAATGCTAGTAACCATAGCAATCTATGCCAAACTCACCTAAATTACTTCGGCTACCATAAATCAACACCAACTAACCCTTACCACAACAAACTAAACCCAATCACTTTTTAATTACAAAAAAATGCTACTAACCATAGCAAACTATGCCAAACTCACCTAAATTACTTCGGCTATCAAAAATCACACCCAACTACACTTTACAGCAACAAACTAAGCCCAATCATTTTAAAATTACAAAAAAATGCTACAAATCATAACAAACTATACCAGAATCACGTAAATTACTTCGGCTACCGTAAATCACCCCCAACTATCCCTTACCACAACAAACCAAACCATGTCATTTTAAAATTACAAAAAAAGGTGTACAAATCATAACAAACTATGCCAGACTCACGTAAATTACTTCGGCTACTCTAAATCATCACCAACTCACCCTTACCACAACAAACTAAACCCAATCACTTTTAAATTACAAAAAAATGCTAGTAACCATAGCAAACTATGCCAAACTCACCTAAATTACATCGGCTACCATAAATCATCACCAACTAACCCTTACCACAACAAACTAAACCCAATCACTTTTAAATTACAAAAAAATGCTACTAACCTTTGCAAAATATGCCAAACTCACCTAAATTACTTCGGCTATCAAAAATCACCCCCAACTACACTTTACAGCAACAAACTAAACCCAATCACTATAAAATTACAAAAAAATGCTACAAATCATAACAAACTATACCAGAATAACCCAAAATTACTTCGGCTACCGTAAATCACCCCCAACTATCCCTTACCACAACAAACCAAACCATATCATCTTAAAATTACAAAAAAAGGTGTACAAATCATAACAAACTATGCCAGACTCACCTAAATTACTTCGGCTACTCTAAATCATCACCAACTAACCCTTAACACAACAAACTAAACCCAATCACTTTTAAATTACAAAAAATTCTAGTAACCATAACAAACTATGCCAAACTCACCTAAATTACTTCGGCTACCATAAATCATCACCAACTAACCCTTACCACAACAAACTAAACCCAATCACTTTTTAATAACAAAAAAATGCTACTAACCATAGCAAACTATGCCAAACTCACCTAAATTACTTCGGCTATCAAAAATCACACCCAACTACACTTTACAGCAACAAACTAAGCCCAATCACTTTAAAATTACAAAAAAATGCTAAAAATCATAACAAAGTTTACCAGAATTACCTAAATTGCTTCGGCTACCGTAAAACACCCCCAACTATCCCTTACCACAACAAACCAAACCATATCATCTTAAAATTACAAAAAAAGGTGTACAAATCATAACAAACTATGCCAGACTCACCTAAATTACTTTGGCTACTCTAAATCATCACCAACTAACCCTTACCACAACAAACTAAACCCAATCACTTTTAAATTACAAAAAAATGCTAGTAACCATAGCAAACTATGCCAAACTCACCTAAATTACTTCGGCTACCATAAATCATCACCAACTAACCCTTACCACAACAAACTAAACCCAATCACTTTTTAATAACAAAAAAATGCTACTAACCTTAGCAAACTATGCCAAACTCACCTAAATTACTTCGGCTACCATAAATCATCACCAACTAACCCTTACCAAAACAAACTAAACCCAATCACTTTTTAATTACAAAAAAATGCTACTAACTATAGCAAACTATGCCAAACGCACCTAAATTACTTCGGCTATCAAAAATCACACCAACTACACTTTACAGCAACAAACTAAGCCCAATCACTTTAAAATTACAAAAAAATGCTAAAAATCATAACAAACTTTACCAGAATCAATTAAATTACTTCGGCTATCGTAAATCACCCCCAACTATCCCTTACCACAACAAACCAAACCATATCATCTTAAAATTACAAAAAAAGGTGTACAAATCATAACAAACTATGCTAGACTCACCTAAATTACTTCGGCTACTCTAAATCATCACCAAATAACCCTTACCACAACAAACTAAACCCAATCACTTTTAAATTACAAAAAAATGCTAGTAACCATAGCAAACTATGCCAAACTCACCTAAATTACTTCGGCTACCATAAATCATCACCAACTAACCCTTACCACAACAAACTAAACCCAATCACTTTTAAATTACAAAAAAATGCTACTAACCATAGCAAACTATGCCAAACTCACCAAAATTACTTCGGCTATCAAAAATCACCCCCAACTACACTTTACAGCAACAAACTAAGCTCAATCACTTTAAAATTACAAAAAAATGCTAAAAATCATAACAAACTATACCGGAATCACCTAAATAACTTCGGCTACCGTAAATCACTTCCAACTATCCCTTTCCACAACAAACCAAACCATATCATCTTAAAATTACAAAAAAAGGTGTACAAATCATAACAAATTATGCCACACTCACCTAAATTACTTCGGCTACTCTAAATCATCACCAACTAACCCTTACCACAACAAACTAATCCCAATCACTTTTAAATTACAAAAAAATGCTAGTAACTATAGCAATCTATGCCAAACTCACCTAAATTACTTCGGCTACCATAAATCAACACCAACTAACCCTTACCACAACAAACTAAACCCAATCACTTCTAAATTACAAAAAAATGCTATTAACCATAGCAAACTATGCCAAACTCACCTAAATTACTTCGGCTATCAAAAATCATCCCCAACTACACTTTACAGCAACAAACTAAGCTCAATCACTTTAAAATTACAAAAAAATGCTAAAAATCATAACAAACTATACCAGAATCACCTAAATTACTTCGGCTACCGTAAACCACCCCCAACTATCCCTTACCACAAGAAACCAAACCATATCATCTTAAAATTACAAAAAAAGGTGTACAAATCATAACAAACTATGCCAGACTCACGTAAATTACTTCGGCTACTCTAAATCATCACCAACTAACCCTTACCACAACAAACTAATCCCAATCACTTTTAAATTACAAAAAAATGCTAGTAACCATAGCAAACTATGCCAAACTTACCTAAATTACTTCGGCTACCATAAATCATCACCAACTAACCCTTACCACAACAAACTAAACCCAATCACTTTTAAATTACAAAAAAATGCTACTAACCATAGCAAACTATGCCAAACTCACCAAAATTACTTCGGCTATCAAAAATCACCCCCAACTACACTTTACAGCAACAAACTAAGCTCAATCACTTTAAAATTACAAAAAATGCTAAAAATCATAACAAACTATACCAGAATCACCTAAATTACTTCGGCTACCGTAAATCACTTCCAACTATCCCTTACCACAACAAACCAAACCATATCATCTTAAAATTACAAAAAAAGGTGTACAAATCATAACAAATTATGCCACACTCACCTAAATTACTTCGGCTACTCTAAATCATCACCAACTAACCCTTACCACAACAAACTAATCCCAATCACATTTAAATTACAAAAAAATGCTAGTAACCATAGCAATCTATGCCAAACTCACCTAAATTACTTCGGCTACCATAAATCAACACCAACTAACCCTTACCACAACAAACTAAACCCAATCACTTCTAAATTACAAAAAAATGCTATTAACCATAGCAAACTATGCCAAACTCACCTAAATTACTTCGGCTATCAAAAATCACCCCCAACTACACTTTACAGCAACAAACTAAGCTCAATCACTTTAAAATTACAAAAAAATGCTAAAAATCATAACAAACTATACCAGAATCACCTAAATTACTTCGGCTACCGTAAACCACCCCCAACTATCCCTTACCACAAGAAACCAAACCATATCATCTTAAAATTACAAAAAAAGGTGTACAAATCATAACAAACTATGCCAGACTCACCTAAATTTCTTCGGCTACTCTAAATCATCACCAACTAACCCTTACCACAACAAACTAATCCCAATCACTTTTAAATTACAAAAAAATGCTAGTAACCATAGCAAACTATGCCAAACTCACCTAAATTACATCGGCTACCATAAATCATCACCAACTCCCTTACCACAACAAACTAAACCCAATCATTTTTAAATTACAAAAAAATGCTACTAACCTTTGCAAAATATGCCAAACTCACCTAAATTACTTCGGCTATCAAAAATCACCCCCAACTACACTTTACAGCAACAAACTAAACCCAATCACTATAAAATTACAAAAAAATGCTACAAATCATAACAAACTATACCAGAATAACCCAAAATTACTTCGGCTACCGTAAATCACCCCCAACTCTCCCTTACCACAACAAACCAAACCATATCATCTTAAAATTACAAAAAAAGCTGTACAAATCATAACAAACTATGCCAGACTCACCTAAATTACTTCGGCTACTCTAAATCATCACCAACTAACCCTTAACACAACAAACTAAACCCAATCACTTTTAAATTACAAAAAATTCTAGTAACCATAACAAACTATGCCAAACTCACCTAAATTACTTCGGCTACCATAAATCATCACCAACTAACCCTTACCACAACAAACTAAACCCAATCACTTTTTAATAACAAAAAAATGCTACTAACCATAGCAAACTATGCCAAACTCACCTAAATTACTTCGGCTATCAAAAATCACACCCAACTACACTTTACAGCAACAAACTAAGCTCAATCACTTTAAAATTACAAAAAAATGCTAAAAATCATAACAAAGTTTACCAGAATTACCTAAATTGCTTCGGCTACCGTAAATCACTTCCAACTATCCCTTACCACAACAAACCAAAGCATATCATCTTAAAATTACAAAAAAAGGTGTACAAATCATAACAAACTATGCCAGACTCACCTAAATTACTTTGGCTACTCTAAATCATCACCAACTAACCCTTACCACAACAAACTAAACCCAATCACTTTTAAATTACAAAAAAATGCTAGTAACCATAGCAAACTATGCCAAACTCACCTAAATTACTTCGGCTACCATAAATCAACACCAACTAACCCTTACCACAATAAACTAAACCCAATCACTTCTAAATTACAAAAAAATGCTATTAACCATAGCAAACTATGCCAAACTCACCTAAATTACTTCGGCTATCAAAAATCACCCCCAACTACACTTTACAGCAACAAACTAAGCTCAATCACTTTAAAATTACAAAAAAATGCTAAAAATCATAACAAACTATACCAGAATCACCTAAATTACTTCGGCTACCGTAAACCACCCCCAACTATCCCTTACCACAAGAAACCAAACCATATCATCTTAAAATTACAAAAAAAGGTGTACAAATCATAACAAACTATGCCAGACTCACCTAAATTTCTTCGGCTACTCTAAATCATCACCAACTAACCCTTACCACAACAAACTAATCCCAATCACTTTTAAATTACAAAAAAATGCTAGTAACCATAGCAAACTATGCCAAACTCACCTAAATTACATCGGCTACCATAAATCATCACCAACTAACCCTTACCACAACAAACTAAACCCAATCATTTTTAAATTACAAAAAAATGCTACTAACCTTTGCAAAATATGCCAAACTCACCTAAATTACTTCGGCTATCAAAAATCACCCCCAACTACACTTTACAGCAACAAACTAAACCCAATCACTATAAAATTACAAAAAAATGCTACAAATCATAACAAACTATACCAGAATAACCCAAAATTACTTCGGCTACCGTAAATCACCCCCAACTATCCCTTACCACAACAAACCAAACCATATCACCTTAAAATTACAAAAAAAGGTGTACAAATCATAACAAACTATGCCAGACTCACCTAAATTACTTCGGCTACTCTAAATCATCACCAACTAACCCTTAACACAACAAACTAAACCCAATCACTTTTAAATTACAAAAAATTCTAGTAACCATAACAAACTATGCCAGACTCACCTAAATTACTTCGGCTACTCTAAATCATCACCAACTAACCCTTACCACAACAAACTAATCCCAATCACTTTTAAATTACAAAAAAATATTAGTAACCATAGCAAACTATGCCAAACTTACCTAAATTACTTCGGCTACCATAAATCATCACCAACTAACCCTTACCACAACAAACTAAACCCAATCACTTTTAAATTACAAAAAAATGCTACTAACCATAGCAAACTATGCCAAACTCACCAAAATTACTTCGGCTATCAAAAATCACCCCCAACTACACTTTACAGCAACAAACTAAGCTCAATCACTTTAAAATTACAAAAAAATGCTAAAAATCATAACAAACTATACCAGAATCACCTAAATTACTTCGGCTACCGTAAATCACTTCCAACTATCCCTTACCACAACAAACCAAACCATATCATCTTAAAATTACAAAAAAAGGTGTACAAATCATAACAAATTATGCCACACTCACCTAAATTACTTCGGTTACTCTAAATCATCACCAACTAACCCTTACCACAACAAACTAATCCCAATCACTTTTAAATTACAAAAAAATGCTAGTAACCATAGCAATCTATGCCAAACTCACCTAAATTACTTCGGCTACCATAAATCAACACCAACTAACCCTTACCACAACAAACTAAACCCAATCACTTCTAAATTACAAAAAAATGCTATTAACCATAGCAAACTATGCCAAACTCACCTAAATTACTTCGGCTATCAAAAATCACCCCCAACTACACTTTACAGCAACAAACTAAGCTCAATCACTTTAAAATTACAAAAAAATGCTAAAAATCATAACAAACTATACCAGAATCACCTAAATTACTTCGGCTACCGTAAACCACCCCCAACTATCCCTTACCACAAGAAACCAAACCATATCATCTTAAAATTACAAAAAAAGGTGTACAAATCATAACAAAGTATGCCAGACTCACCTAAATTTCTTCGGCTACTCTAAATCATCACCAACTAACCCTTACCACAACAAACTAATCCCAATCACTTTTAAATTACAAAAAAATGCTAGTAACCATAGCAAACTATGCCAAACTCACCTAAATTACATCGGCTACCATAAATCATCACCAACTAACCCTTACCACAACAAACTAAACCCAATCATTTTTAAATTACAAAAAAATGTTACTAACCTTTGCAAAATATGCCAAACTCACCTAAATTACTTCGGCTATCAAAAATCACCCCCAACTACACTTTACAGCAACAAACTAAACCCAATCACTATAAAATTACAAAAAAATGCTACAAATCATAACAAACTATACCAGAATAACCCAAAATTACTTCGGCTACCGTAAATCACCCCCAACTATCCCTTACCACAACAAACCAAACCATATCATCTTAAAATTACAAAAAAAGGTGTACAAATCATAACAAACTATGCCAGACTCACCTAAATTACTTCGGCTACTCTAAATCATCACCAACTAACCCTTAACACAACAAACTAAACCCAATCACTTTTAAATTACAAAAAATTCTAGTAACCATAACAAACTATGCCAAACTCACCTAAATTACTTCGGCTACCATAAATCATCACCAACTAACCCTTACCACAACAAACTAAACCCAATCACTTTTTAATAACAAAAAAATGCTACTAACCATAGCAAACTATGCCAAACTCACCTAAATTACTTCGGCTATCAAAAATCACACCCAACTACACTTTACAGCAACAAACTAAGCTCAATCACTTTAAAATTACAAAAAAATGCTAAAAATCATAACAAAGTTTACCAGAATTACCTAAATTGCTTCGGCTACCGTAAATCACTTCCAACTATCCCTTACCACAACAAACCAAACCATATCATCTTAAAATTACAAAAAAAGGTGTACAAATCATAACAAACTATGCCAGACTCACCTAAATTACTTTGGCTACTCTAAATCATCACCAACTAACCCTTACCACAACAAACTAAACCCAATCACTTTTAAATTACAAAAAATGCTAGTAACCATAGCAAACTATGCCAAACTCACCTAAATTACTTCGGCTACCATAAATCAACACCAACTAACCCTTACCACAACAAACTAAACCCAATCACTTCTAAATTACAAAAAAATGCTATTAACCATAGCAAACTATGCCAAACTCACCTAAATTACTTCGGCTATCAAAAATCACCCCCAACTACACTTTACAGCAACAAACTAAGCTCAATCACTTTAAAATTACAAAAAAATGCTAAAAATCATAACAAACTATACCAGAATCACCTAAATTACTTCGGCTACCGTAAACCACCCCCAACTATCCCTTACCACAAGAAACCAAACCTTATCATCTTAAAATTACAAAAAAAGGTGTACAAATCATAACAAACTATGCCAGACTCACCTAAATTTCTTCGGCTACTCTAAATCATCACCAACTAACCCTTACCACAACAAACTAATCCCAATCACTTTTAAATTACAAAAAAATGCTAGTAACCATAGCAAACTATGCCAAACTCACCTAAATTACATCGGCTACCATAAATCATCACCAACTAACCCTTACCACAACAAACTAAACCCAATCATTTTTAAATTACAAAAAAATGCTACTAACCTTTGCAAAATATGCCAAACTCACCTAAATTACTTCGGCTATCAAAAATCACCCCCAACTACACTTTACAGCAACAAACTAAACCCAATCACTATAAAATTACAAAAAAATGCTACAAATCATAACAAACTATACCAGAATAACCCAAAATTACTTCGGCTACCGTAAATCACCCCCAACTATCCCTTACCACAACAAACCAAACCATATCATCTTAAAATTACAAAAAAAGGTGTACAAATCATAACAAACTATGCCAGACTCACCTAAATTACTTCGGCTACTCTAAATCATCACCAACTAACCCTTAACACAACAAACTAAACCCAATCACTTTTAAATTACAAAAAATTCTAGTAACCATAACAAACTATGCCAAACTCACCTAAATTACTTCGGCTACCATAAATCATCACCAACTAACCCTTACCACAACAAACTAAACCCAATCACTTTTTAATAACAAAAAAATGCTACTAACCATAGCAAACTATGCCAAACTCACCTAAATTACTTCGGCTATCAAAAATCACACCCAACTACACTTTACAGCAACAAACTAAGCCCAATCACTTTAAAATTACAAAAAAATACTAAAAATCATAACAAAGTTTACCAGAATTACCTAAATTGCTTCGGCTACCGTAAAACACCCCCAACTATCCCTTACCACAACAAACCAAACCATATCATCTTAAAATTACAAAAAAAGGTGTACAAATCATAACAAACTATGCCAGACTCACCTAAATTACTTTGGCTACTCTAAATCATCACCAACTAACCCTTACCACAACAAACTAAACCCAATCACTTTTAAATTACAAAAAAATGCTAGTAACCATAGCAAACTATGCCAAACTCACCTAAATTACTTCGGCTACCATAAATCATCACCAACTAACCCTTACCACAACAAACTAAACCCAATCACTTTTTAATAACAAAAAAATGCTACTAACCTTAGCAAACTATGCCAAACTCACCTAAATTACTTCGGCTACCATAAATCATCACCAACTAACCCTTACCAAAACAAACTAAACCCAATCACTTTTTAATTACAAAAAAATGCTACTAACTATAGCAAACTATGCCAAACGCACATAAATTACTTCGGCTATCAAAAATCACACCCAACTACACTTTACAGCAACAAACTAAGCCCAATCACTTTAAAATTACAAAAAAATGCTAAAAATCATAACAAACTTTACCAGAATCACCTAAATTACTTCGGCTATCGTAAATCACCCCCAACTATCCCTTACCACAACAAACCAAACCATATCATCTTAAAATTACAAAAAAAGGTGTACAAATCATAACAAACTATGCTAGACTCACCTAAATTACTTCGGCTACTCTAAATCATCACCAAATAACCCTTACCACAACAAACTAAACCCAATCACTTTTAAATTACAAAAAAATGCTAGTAACCATAGCAAACTATGCCAAACTCACCTAAATTACTTCGGCTACCATAAATCATCACCAACTAACCCTTACCACAACAAACTAAACCCAATCACTTTTAAATTATAAAAAAATGCTACTAACCATAGCAAACTATGCCAAACGCACCAAAATTACTTCGGCTATCAAAAATCACCCCCAACTACACTTTACAGCAACAAACTAAGCTCAATCATTTTAAAATTACAAAAAAATGCTAAAAATCATAACAAACTATACCAGAATCACCTAAATTACTTCGGCTACCGTAAATCACTTCCAACTATCCCTTACCACAACAAACCAAACCATATCATCTTAAAATTACAAAAAAAGGTGTACAAATCATAACAAATTATGCCACACTCACCTAAATTACTTCGGCTACTCTAAATCATCACCAACTAACCCTTACCACAACAAACTAAACCCAATCACTTTTAAATTACAAAAAAATGCTAGTAACCATTGCCAACTATGCCAAACTCACCTAAATTACTTCGGCTACCATAAATCATCACAAACTAACCCTTACCACAACAAACTAAACCCAATCACTTTTAAATTACAAAAAAATGCTAGTAACCATAGCAAACTATGCCAAACTCACCTAAATTACTTCGGCTACCATAAATCATCACCAACTAACCCTTACCACAACAAACTAAACCCAATCACTTTTTAATAACAAAAAAATGCTACTAACCTTAGCAAACTATGCCAAACTCACCTAAATTACTTCGGCTACCATAAATCATCACCAACTAACCCTTACCAAAACAAACTAAACCCAATCACTTTTTAATTACAAAAAAATGCTACTAACTATAGCAAACTATGCCAAACGCACATAAATTACTTCGGCTATCAAAAATCACACCCAACTACACTTTACAGCAACAAACTAAGCCCAATCACTTTAAAATTACAAAAAAATGCTAAAAATCATAACAAACTTTACCAGAATCACCTAAATTACTTCGGCTATCGTAAATCACCCCCAACTATCCCTTACCACAACAAACCAAACCATATCATCTTAAAATTACAAAAAAAGGTGTACAAATCATAACAAACTATGCCAGACTCACCTAAATTACTTCGGCTACTCTAAATCATCACCAAATAACCCTTACCACAACAAACTAAACCCAATCACTTTTAAATTACAAAAAAATGCTAGTAACCATAGCAAACTATGCCAAACTCACCTAAATTACTTCGGCTACCATAAATCATCACCAACTAACCCTTACCACAACAAACTAAACCCAATCACTTTTAAATTACAAAAAAATGCTACTAACCATAGCAAACTATGCCAAACTCACCTAAATTACTTCGGCTATCAAAAATCACCCCCAACTACACTTTACAGCAATAAACTAAGCCCAATCACTTTAAAATTACAAAAAAATGCTAAAAATCATAACAAACTATACCAGAATCACCTAAATTACTTCGGCTAACGTAAATCACCCCCAACTATCCCTTACCACAACAAACCAAACCATATCATCTTAAAATTACAAAAAAAGGTGTACAAATCATAACAAATTATGCCAGACTCACCTAAATTACTTCGGCTACTCTAAATCATCACCAACTAACCCTTACCACAACAAACTAAACCCAATAACTTTTAAATTACAAAAAAATGCTACTAACCATAGCAAACTATGCCAAACTCACCTAAATTACTTCGGCTATCAAAAATCACCCCCAACTACACTTTACAGCAAGAAACTAAGCCCAATAACTTTAAAATTACAAAAAAATGCTAAAAATCATAACAAATTATACCAGAATCACCTAAATTACTTCGGCTACCGTAAATCACCCCCAACTATCCCTTACCACAACAAACCAAACCTTATCATCTTAAAATTACAAAAAAAGGTGTACAAATCATAACAAATTAGGCCAGACTCACCTAAATTACTTCGGCTACTCTAAATCATCACCAACTAACCCTTACCACAACAAACTACACCCAATCACTTTTAAATTACAAAAAAATGCTAGTAACCATAGCAAACTATGCCAAACTCACCTAAATTACTTCGGCTACCATAAATCATCACCAACTAACCCTTACCACAACAAACTAAACCCAATCACTTTTTAATAACAAAAAAATGCCACTAACCATAGCAAACTATGCCAAACTCACCTAAATTACTTCGGCTATCAAAAATCACACCCAACTACACTTTACAGCAACAAACTAAGCCCAATCACTTTAAAATCACAAAAAAATGCTAAAAATCATAACAAATTTTACCAGAATTACCTAAATTGGTTCGGCTACCGTAAAACACCCCCAACTATCCCTTACCACAACAAACCAAACCATATCATCTTAAAATTACAAAAAAAGGTGTACAAATCATAACAAATTATGCCAGACTCACCTAAGTTACTTCGGCTACTCTAAATCATCACCAACTAACCCTTACCACAACAAACTAAACCCAATCACTTTTAAATTACAAAAAAATGCTAGTAACCATAGCCAACTATGCCAAACTCACCTAAATTACTTCGGCTACCATAAATCATCACCAACTAACCCTTACAACAACAAACTAAACCCTATCACTTTTAAATTACAAAAAAATGCTACTAACCATAGCAAACTATGCCAAACTCACCTAAATTACTTCGGCTATCAAAAATCACCCCCAACTACACTTTACAGAAACAAACTAAGCCCAATCACTTTAAAATTACAAAAAAATGCTAAAAATCATAACAAACTATACCAGAATCACCTAAATTACTTCGGCTAACGTAAATCACCCCCAACTATCCCTTACCACAACAAACCAAACCATATCATCTTAAAATTACAAAAAAAGGTGTACAAATCATAACAAACTATGCCAGACTCACCTAAATTACTTCGGCTACTCTAAATCATCACCAACTAACCCTTACCACAACAATCTAAACCCAATCACTTTTAAATTACAAAAAAATGCTAGTAACCATAGCAAACTATGCCAAACTCACCTAAATTACTTCGGCTACCATAAATCATCACCAACTAACCCTTACCACAACAAACTAAACCCAATCACTTTTAAATTACAAAAAAATGCTACTAACCATAGCAAACTATGCCAAACTCACCTAAATTACTTCGGCTATCAAAAATCACCCCCAACTACACTTTACAGCAACAAACTAAGCCCAATCACTTTAAAATTACAAAAAAATGCTAAAAATCATAACAAACTATACCAGAATCACCTAAATTACTTCGGCTAACGTAAATCACCCCCAACTACCCCTTACCACAACAAACCAAACCATATCATCTTAAAATTACAAAAAAAGGTGTACAAATCATAACAAACTATGCCAGACTCACCTAAATTACTTCGGCTACTCTAAATCATCACCAACTAACCCTTACCACAACAATCTAAACCCAATCACTTTTAAATTACAAAAAAATGCTAGTAACCATAGCAAACTATGCCAAACTCACCTAAATTACTTCGGCTACCATAAATCATCACCAACTAACCCTTACCACAACAAACTAAACCCAATCACTTTTTAATAACAAAAAAATGCTACTAACCATAGCAAACTATGCCAAACTCACCTAAATTACTTCGGCTATCAAAAATCACACCCAACTACACTTTACAGCAATAAACTAAGCCCAATCACTTTAAAATTACAAAAAAATGCTAAAAATCATAACAAAGTTTACCAGAATTACCTAAATTGCTTCGGCTACCGTAAAACACCCCCAACTATCCCTTACCACAACAAACCAAACCATATCATCTTAAAATTACAAAAAAAGGTGTACAAATCATAACAAACTATGCCAGACTCACCTAAATTACTTCGGCTACTCTAAATCATCACCAACTAACCCTTACCACAACAAACTAAACCCAATCACTTTTAAATTACAAAAAAATGCTTCTAACCATAGCAAACTATGCCAAACTCACCTAAATTACTTCGGCTATCAAAAATCACCCCCAACTACACTTTACAGCAACAAACTAAGCCCAATCATTTTAAAATTACAAAAAAATGTTAAAAATCATAACAAACTATACCAGAATCACCTAAATTACTTCGGCTAACGTAAATCACCCCCAACTATCCCTTAACACAACAAACCAAACCATATCATCTTAAAATTACAAAAAAAGGTGTACAAATCATAACAAACTATGCCAGACTCACCTAAATTACTTCGGCTACTCTAAATCATCACCAACTAACCCTTACCACAACAAACTAAACCCAATCACTTTTAAATTACAAAAAAATGCTACTAACCATAGCAAACTATGCCAAACTCACCTAAATTACTTCGGCTATCAAAAATCACCCCCAACTACACTTTACAGCTAGAAACTAAGCCCAATCACTTTAAAATTACAAAAAAATGCTAAAAATCATAACAAATTATACCAGAATCACCTAAATTACTTCGGCTACCGTAAATCACCCCCAACTATCCCTTACCACAACAAACCAAACCATATCATCTTAAAATTACAAAAAAAGGGGTACAAATCATAACAAAATATGCCAGACTCACCTAAATTACTTCGGCTACTCTAAATCATCACCAACTAACCCTTACCACAACAAACTAAACCCAATCACTTTTAAATTACAAAAAAATGCTAGTAACCATAGCAAACTATGCCAAACTCACCTAAATTACTTCGGCTACCATAAATCATCACCAACTAACCCTTACCACAACAAGCTAAACCCAATCACTTTTATATTACAAAAAAAATGCTAGTAACCATTGCCAACTATGCCAAACTCACCTAAATTACTTCGGCTACCATAAATAATCACAAACTAACCCTTACCACAACAAACAAAATCCAATCACTTTTAAATTACAAAAAAATGCTACTAACCATAGCAAACTATGCCAAACTCACCTAAATTACTTCGGCTATCAAAAATCACCCCCAACTACACTTTACAGCAACAAACTAAGCCCAATCACTTTGAAATTACAAAAAAATGCTAAAAATCATAACAAACTATACCAGAATCACCTAAATTACTTCGGCTACCGTAAATCACCCCAACTATCCCTTACCACAACAAACCAAACCTTATCATCTTAAAATTACAAAAAAAGGTGTACAAATCATAACAAATTAGGCCAGACTCACCTAAATTACTTCGGCTACTCTAAATCATCACCAACAAACCCTTACCACAACAAACTAAACCCAATCACTTTTAAATTACAAAAAAATGCTAGTAACCATAGCAAACTATGCCAAACTCACCTAAATTACTTCGGCTACCATAAATCATCACCAACTAACCCTTACCACAACAAACTAAACCCAATCATTTTTAAATTACAAAAAAATGCTACTAACCATAGCAAACTATGCCAAACTCACCTAAATTACTTTGGCTATTAAAAATAACCCCCAACTACACTTTACAGCAACAAACTAAGCCCAATCACTTTAAAATTACAAAAAAATGCTAAAAATCATAACAAACTATACCAGAATCACCTAAATTACTTCGGCTACCGTAAATCACCCCCAACTATCCCTTACCACAACAAACCAAACCATATCATCTTAAAATTACAAAAAAAGGTGTACAAATCATAACAAACTATGCCAGACTGACCTAAATTACTTCGGCTACTCTAAATCATCACCAACTAACCCTTACCACAACAAACTAAACCCAATCACTTTTAAATTACAAAAAAATGCTAGTAACCATAGCAAACTATGTCAAACTCACCTTAATTACTTCGGCTACCATAAATCATAACCAACTAACCCTTACCACAACAAACTAAACCCAATCACTTTTAAATTACAAAAAAATGCTACTAACCATAGAAAACTATGCCAAACCCACCTAAATTACTTCGGCTATCAAAAATCACCCCCAACTACACTTTACAGCAAGAAACTAAGCCCAATCACTTTAAAATTACAAAAAAATGCTAAAAATCATAACAAATTATACCAGAATCACCTAAATTACTTCGGCTACCGTAAATCACCCCCAACTATCCTTTACCACAACAAACCAAACCATATCATCTTAAAATTACAAAAAAAGGTGTACAAATCATAACAAACTATGCCAGACTCACCTAAATTACTTCGGCTACTCTAAATCATCACCAACTAACCCTTACCACAACAAACTAAACCCAATCACTTTTAAATTACAAAAAAATGCTACTAACCATAGCAAACTATGCCAAACTCACCTAAATTACTTCGGCTACCATAAATCATCACAAACTAACCCTTACCACAACAAACTAAACCCAATCACTTTTAAATTTCAAAAAAATGCTAGTAACCATAGCAAACTCTGCCAAACTCACCTAAATTACTTCGGCTACCATAAATCATCACCAACTAACCCTTACCACAACAAACTAAACCCAATCACTTTTAAATTAAAAAAAAATGCTAGTAACCATAGCAAACTATGCCAAACTCACCTAAATTACTTCGGCTACCATAAATCATCACAAACTAACCCTTACCACAACAAACTAAACCCAATCACTTTTAAATTACAAAAAAATGCTACTAACCATAGCAAACTATGCCAAACTCACCTAAATTACTTCGGCTATCAAAAATCACACCCAACTACACTTTACAGCAACAAACTAAGCCCAATCACTTTAAAATTACAAAAAAATGCTAAAAATCCTAACAAAGTTTACCAGAATTACCTAAATTGCTTCGGCTACCGTAAATACCTCCAACTATCCCTTACCACAACAAACCAAACCATATCATCTTAAAATTACAAAAAAAGATGTACAAATCATAACAAACTATGCCAGACTCACCTAAATTACTTCGGCTACTCTAAATCATCACCAACTAACCCTTACCACAACAAACTAAACCCAATCACTTTTAAATTACAAAAAAATGCTAGTAACCATAGCAAACTATGCCAAACTCACCTAAATTACTTCGGCTACCATAAATCATCACCAACTAACCCTTACCACAACAAACTAAACCCAATCACTTTTAAATTACAAAAAAATGCTACTAACCAGAGCAAACTATGCCAAACTCACCTAAATTACTTCGGCTATCAAAAATCACCCCCAACTACACTTTACAGCAACAAACTAAGCCCAATCACTTTAAAATTACAAAAAAATGCTAAAAATCATAACAAATTATACCAGAATCACCTAAATTACTTCGGCTAACGTAAATCACCCCCAACTATCCCTTAACACAACAAACCAAACCATATCATCTTAAAATTACAAAAAAAGGTGTACAAATCATAACAAACTATGCCAGACTCACCTAAATTACTTCGGCTACTCTAAATCATCACCAACTAACCCTTACCACAACAAACTAAACCCAATCACTTTTAAATTACAAAAAAATGCTACTAACCATAGCAAACTATGCCAAACTCACCTAAATTACTTCGGCTACCATAAATCATCACCAACTAACCCTTACCACAACAAACTAAACCCAATCACTTTTAAATTACAAAAAAATGCTACTAACCATAGCAAATTATGCCAAACTCACCTAAATTACTTCGGCTATCAAAAATCACCCCCAACTACACTTTACAGCAACAAACTAAGCCCAATCACTTTAAAATTACAAAAAAATGCTAAAAATCATAACAAAGTTTACCAGAATTACCTAAATTGCTTCGGCTACCGTAAATCACCCCCAACTATCCCTTACCACAACAAACCAAACCATATCATCTTAAAATTACAAAAAAAGGTGTACAAATCATAACAAACTATGCCAGACTCACCTAAATTACTTCAGCTACTCTAAATCATCACCAACTAACCCTTACCACAACAAACTAAACCCAATCACTTTTAAATTACAAAAAAATGCTACTAACCATAGCAAACTATGCCAAACTCACATAAATTACTTCGGCTACCATAAATCATCACCAACTAACCCTTACCACAACAAACTAAACCCAATCACTTTTAAATTACAAAAAAATGCTACTAACCATAGCAAACTATGCCAAACTCACCTAAATTACTTCGGCTATCAAAAATCACACCCAACTACACTTTACAGCAACAAACTAAGCCCAATCACTTTAAAATTACAAAAAAATGCTAAAAATCATAACAAAGTTTACCAGAATTACCTAAATTGCTTCGGCTACCGTAAATCACCCCCAACTATCCCTTACCACAACAAACCAAACCATATCATCTTAAAATTACAAAAAAAGGTGTACAAATCATAACAAACTATGCCAGACTCACCTAAATTACTTCAGCTACTCTAAATCATCACCAACTAACCCTTACCACAACAAACTAAACCCAATCACTTTTAAATTACAAAAAAATGCTACTAACCATAGCAAACTATGCCAAACTCACCTAAATTACTTCGGCTACCATAAATCATCACCAACTAACCCTTACCACAACAAACTAAACCCAATCACTTTTAAATTACAAAAAAATGCTACTAACCATAGCAAATTATGCCAAACTCACCTAAATTACTTCGGCTATCAAAAATCACCCCCAACTACACTTTACAGCAACAAACTAAGCCCAATCACTTTAAAATTACAAAAAAATGCTAAAAATCATAACAAATTATACCAGAATCACCTAAATTACTTCGGCTAACGTAAATCACCCCCAACTATCCCTTAACACAACAAACCAAACCATATCATCTTAAAATTACAAAAAAAGGTGTACAAATCATAACAAACTATGCCAGACTCACCTAAATTACTTCGGCTACTCTAAATCATCACCAACTAACCCTTACCACAACAAACTAAACCCAATCACTTTTAAATTACAAAAAAAATGCTACTAACCATAGCAAACTATGCCAAACTCACATAAATTACTTCGGCTATCAAAAATCACCCCCAACTACACTTTACAGCAAGAAACTAAGCCCAATCACTTTAAAATTACAAAAAAATGCTAAAAATCATAACAAATTATACCAGAATCACCTAAATTACTTCGGCTAACGTAAATCACCCCCAACTATCCCTTACCACAACAAACCAAACCATATCATCTTAAAATTACAAAAAAAGGTGTACAAATCATAACAAACTATGCCAGACTCACCTAAATTACTTCGGCTACTCTAAATCATCACCAACTAACCCTTACCACAACAAACTAAACCCAATCACTTTTAAATTACAAAAAAATGCTACTAACCATAGCAAACTATGCCAAACTCACCTAAATTACTTTGGCTATTAAAAATAACCCCCAACTACACTTTACAGCAACAAACTAAGCCCAATCACTTTAAAATTACAAAAAAATGCTAAAAATCATAACAAACTATACCAGAATCACCTAAATTATTTCGGCTACCGTAAATCACCCCCAACTATCCCTTACCACAACAAACCAAACCATATCATCTTAAAATTACAAAAAAAGGTGTACAAATCATAACAAACTATGCCAGACTCACCTAAATTACTTCGGCTACCATAAATCATCACCAACTAACCCTTACCACAACAAACTAAACCCAATCTCTTTTAAATTACAAAAAAATGCTACTAACCATAGCAAACTATGCCAAACTCACCTAAATTACTTCGGCTATCAAAAATCACCCCCAACTACACTTTACAGCAACAAACGAAGCCCAATCACTTTAAAATTACAAATAAATGCTAAAAATCATAACAAACTATACCAGAATCACCTAAATTACTTCGGCTACCGTAAATCATAACAAACTATGCCAGAATCACCTAAATTACATCGGCTACTCTAAATCTTCACCAACTAACCCTTACCACAACCAACTAAACCCAATCATTTTTAAATTACAAAAAAATGCCAGTAACCATGGCAAACTATGCCAAACTCACCTAAATTACTTCGGCTACCATAAATCATCACCAACTAACCCTTACCACAACAAACTAAACCCAATCACTTTTAAATTACAAAAAAATGCTACTAACCATAGCAAACTATGCCAAACTCACCTAAATTACTTCGGCTATCAAAAATCACCCCCAACTACACTTTACAGCAACAAACTAAGCCCAATCACTTTAAAATTACCAAAAAATGCTAAAAATCATAACAAACTATACCAGAATCACCTAAATTACTTCGGCTACCGTAAATCACCCCCAACTATCCCTTACCACAAGAAACCACACCATATCATCTTAAAATTACAAAAAAAGGTGTACAAATCATAACAAACTATGCCAGACTCACCTAAATTACTTCGGCTACTCTAAATCATCACCAACTAACCCTTACCAGAACAAACTAAACCCAATCACTTTTAAATTACAAAAAAATGCTAGTAACCATAGCAAACTCTGCCAAACTGACCTGAATTACTTCGGCTACCATAAATCATCACCAACTGACCCTTACCACAACAAACTAAACCCAATCACTTTTAAATTACAAAAAAATGCTAGTAACCATAGCAAACCATGCCAAACTCACCTAAATTACTTCGGCTACCATAAATCATCACCAACTAAGCCTTACCACAACAAACAAAAAAAAATCACTTTTAAATTACAAAAAAATGCTAGTAACCATAGCAAACTATGCCAAACTCAACTAAATTACTTCGGCTACCATAAATCATCACCAACTAACCCTTACCACAATAAACTAAACCCAATCACCTTTAAATTACAAAAAAATGCTACTAACCATAGCAAACTATGCCAAACTCACCTAAATTATTTCGGCTATCAAAAATCACCCCCAACTACACTTTACAGCAACAAACTAAGCTCAATCACCTTAAAATTACAAAAAAAATGCTAAAAATCATAACAAGCTATACCAGAATCACCTAAATTACTTCGGCTACCATAAATCATCACCAACTAACCCTTACCACAACAAACTAAACCCAATCACTTTCAAATTACAAAAAAATGCTACTTACCATAGCAAACTATGCCAAACTAACCTAAATTACTTCGGCTATCAAAAATCACCCCCAACTACACTTTACAGCAACAAAGTAAGCCCAATCAACTTAAAATTACAAAAAAAATGCTAAAAATCATAACAAACTATACCAGAATCACCTAAATTACTTCGGCTACCGTAAATCACCCCCAACTATCCCTTACCACAACAAACCAAACCATATCATCTTAAAATTAAAAGAAAGGTGTACAAATCATAACAAACTATGCCAGACTCACCTAAATTACTTCGGCTACTCTAAATCATCACCAACTAACCCTTACCACAACAAACTAAACCCAATCACTTTTAAATTACAAAAAAATGCTACTAACCATAGCAAACTATGCCAAACTCACCTAAATTACTTCGGCTATCAAAAATCACCCCCAACTACACTTTACAGCAACAAACTAAGCCCAATCACCTTAAAATCACAAAAAAATGTTAAAAATCAAAACAAACTATACCAGAATCACCTAAATTACTTCGGCTACCGTAAATCACCCCCAACTATCCCTTACCACAACAAACCAAACCATTACATCTTAAAATAAGAAATAGGTGTACAAATCATAACAAACTATGCCAGACTCACCTAAATTACTTCGGCTACTCTAAATTATCACCAACTAAACCTTACCACAACAAACTAAACCCAATCACATTTAAATTACAAAAAAATGCTGGTAACCATAGCAAACTATGCCAAACTCATCTAAATTACTTCGGCTACCATAAATCATCACCAACTAACCCTTACCACAACAAACTAAACCCAATCACTTTCAAATTACAAAAAAATGCTACTAACCATAGCAAACTATGCCAAAGTAACCTAAATTACTTTGGCTATCAAAAATCACCACCAACTACACTTTACAGCAACAAAATAAGCCCAATCACTTTAAAATTACAAAAAAATGCTAAAAATCATAACAAACTATACCAGAATCACCTAAATTACTTCGGCTAACGTAAATCACCCCCAACTATCCCTTACCACAACAAACCAAACCATATCATCTTAAAATTACAAAAAAAGGTGTACAAATCATAACAAATTATGCCAGACTCACCTAAATTACTTCGGCTACTCTAAATCATCACCAACTAACCCTTACCACAACAAACAAATCCCAATCACTTTTAATTACAAAAAAATGCTACTAACCATAGCAAACTATGCCAAACTCACCTAAATTACTTCGGCTATCAAAAATCACCCCCAACTACACTTTACAGCAACAAACTAAGCCCAATCACCTTAAAATTACAAAAAAAATGTGTTAACATAAATTAGTGCGTGATCATAAAGGCTGTGATTGCAAGTGTTCCTTTTATGATCGTAACTAAGCAACAGAATATAGCAAGTTGTTGATTTATTGATTTTGTAAGATTTTGAAGATTGTATGAATTTTCAAAAATATATATCTTGTACTCGTGCGGCGTATTTCACAAAAATCCACGATACTCAAAACATTGGTCCTTCGAGCCGGATTTAAAAGAATAACAACAACAAGAAGAAGCCGATCCATCACAACATATCGTCCAGCATTTTGCCTCGCGGTACAAGGTCAGTCAGATCATTGCATCATATCAAATCGTTCCATCCTCGAGTTACAATTAAAATCGCATCCACCGTATTGATCAATCGTCAAAATATACATATTTTGCGCAAGAGGTGGTAAATTAATTGTAAACTAACATATCAATTTCAATAAAAACAAATGGATATCGATCAATTAGTCGCACAACGTGGTTTCTTAAAAGCTAAACTAACAAGGTTTGTCAAGTTTTTAAAGGATTTAGAACATGATAACTCAAAGTCAGATCAATTACAGTTGCGTTTTGACATGCTACAGCAAGTCTGGAAGCAATTCGACGATGTACAATCACAAATCGAAATCATTGACAGTAGCGATGTTCAATGCTGCGAGCGCGAATCATTTGAGGACAAATATTTTGATGCAGCAACGCAGACAACTCAATTGTTGAGATCAACTACCCCGAGCACAAGCTCGATTCTAACCCATCCTCCAATGGACGCAATCTCAAATTCGAATACGAACAATCAATTTAACATAAAATTTCCTCAAATTAACTTGCCATCATTCAGTGGTGGTTATAATGACTGGATGCATTTTCATGACACATTCAATTCGTTAATTCACAATAATCCATGTTTGACAACTATTCAGAAATTTTATTATTTACAATCGTCACTCAAGGGCGAAGCTGCTCAAATCGTAGCATCACTTCAAATTACCGAAGACAACTACGTGTTAGCATGGGATTTGTTGAAGCGACGTTTTGAAGACAAAAAAGTAATAACTCGCGCACACGTTAAGGAAATTGTTGATATTTCTCCTGTTAAACCCAATGCTCCCGCGTTAAGGAATTTTGTAAACACAATTGTCAAAAATTATCGATCACTTGCCAACCTTGGTGAATGTGTTGAGCAATGGGACACTATATTGCTATATATATTAACGTCAAAGTTAGATTTTTAATTCAAGAAAAATTGGGAAATCTATATGAAAGACATCGCGAAACCTACATTTACAATCTTCACAGAATTTTTGACACAACAGTGCAAATTGCTAGAAGCTATTGATGAAAAGCCCGCAAAACAAACATTGTTCAAAAAACCGCCTGAACAGAAGACATTTTCGCATTTAGCAATGAATCGAATAAAATGTTCGATATGTCAAGAAAATCATCTCATTTATCATTGTAAACAATTTTTGGGTTTGCCAATCAGCAACCGGTTAGCGAACGTCCGCAGATTGAATCTGTGCACAAATTGTCTACGGTCAGGACACACAAATTCAGAGTGCAGATCAAGTGCCTGTCGCAAATGCCAGAAAAAACACAATTCACTTTTGCATTTTCCATCAGCCACACAGCAAATTTCAACAGATGCAATGGCCAGCGTTTCAAATGAGAAAGAGTCAACTTCGATCGAAGTAAAACCTACAACTACGGCTTTAGCATCGCTCTATAATAGCAGTTTGTCTCCGGAGCCATTCGTCTTGTTAGCTACAGCGCAAATAATAATTTACGATTCAAATAATCAACCCGTTCACAATCTAATTTCATGACCAAGTGGTTGTCGGAAAGACTAGATCTCAAATCATCAAAAATAAGTGTTCCCGTATGCGGTATTAACCAAGCAGCATTGCGCATCAAAGCAAAAACAAAGGCAAGAATACAATCACGTCAAAATCAGTACTCTGCCGAGTTGACATTTTTAATTTTGGATCAAATTACTGGTCTCACTCCACAAAAAATGTTAAAACGTCATAAGCTGTGCATTCCGCCTGATATTCAAGATTGCTTAGCAGATCCTGAGTTTGATCAACCTGGGCGCATCGATGCACTTTTAGGAGCAAACATATTCTTTGACTTACTTTGCGTCGGACAAGTAAAGTTGGGACAGAATGAAATCATATTAAACAAAACAAATTTAGGATGGATTGTGTCGGGACAAACATTTCAGTGCGAACCACTGGAAACGAAATCATGTCTTTTAATCGCAAATTCAGATGTACAGGACCAACTTCAACAGTTTTGGCAACTGGAAAGCCACTATGCGATTCCCAAATACTCAAGGGAGGAAGTCGAGTGTGAAGAACATTTTTTAAAAACCGTGCGTCGAGACGAAACTGGTCGTTTCTCGGTTCAATTGCCTTTAAAGGCGAATTATACAGATTTAGGCGACTCCAGAGAAATGGCAATCACGCGTTTCGCTTCAATTGAACGTAAACTCCTCGCGAATCCAAAATTACGAGCAGACTATAATGAATTTATGGCAGAATATGAATCACTCGGTCATATGTCACGAGTAACTGTTTATCAATCAAGTTCTGAGGTACCCATATTTTATCTACCACATCATGGAGTACTGAAGGAGCAAAGCACCACTACTCGCTTACGCGTTGTTTTTGACGCCTCTGCAAAAAGCACTTCCGGTTTATCACTAAATGATGTATTAAAAATCGGTCCAACGATTCAAAACGACCTATGCACTACCCTCATACGATTTCGGCAGCATTCCGTAGTTTTGATTGCAGACATAGGGAAGATGTATAGGCAAATTAACATTGAACCAGCTCAACGTGACCTTCAACGCATTGTTTGGCGATTGGATCCAAAAGGTGAGCTTAAGCATTATCGGCTCAACACGGTGACATACGGCACAGCTTCCGCGTCATTTCTATCAACTCGATGCCTAAAGCAATTGGCAATTGAAAATAGTTCAACTTACCCTCGAGAAGCAGCAATAATACAAAACGATTTTTACGTGGATGATCTTTTGACAGGATCTAATGATTCACGTGATTTAAGTACAATTTCACAAAACTTAATCACGATTTTCAAAAGTGCCGGGTTTGAATTAAGAAAATTCTTATCAAATGATTCATCAGTACTTGATAATTTGACCAGGGCACCAGACAATGCATCGAGATTTTTAATTGCAGATGATCAATCTAAAACTTTCGGAATTTCATGGCACGCGTCTAACGATTTTCAAAATTATTTTTCGTATTCCAGTATTGAATGGAAATTCATTCCTCCTCGCAGTCCGCACTTTGGCGGACTGTGGGAAGCATCAGTAAAATCTATAAAATATAATCTCAAACGTATTTTGACCAACATTAACTTAACTTACGAGGAGTTTTACACTCTCCTCACTCAGGTGGAAGCGGTTTTAAACTCGCGGCCCTTAATTCCCCTTTCCGAGGATCCCAATGATCTGACAGCGTTGACCCCGGGACATTTCTTGATCGGGGAGCCGCTAAATGCAATTCCGCAGCCACATCTAACAGACAAGCCGATCAACTTTGTACATCGATTCAAACACATACAATTGATGAGCCAACACTTCTGGACCCGCTGGTCCAAAGACTATTTACATCGGTTGCAGCAGCGTACCAAGTCCCACTTCAACAAGTTTCCTTCTCTCCTCGTCGGTTCACTTGTACTTTTGAAGGAAGACAACGCACCTCCCCTACATTGGCTGCTAGGACGCATTACAGCAGTTCATCCAGGAGCGGATGGCGTTGTGCGTGTCGTCACCGTGAAAACTAGAGGCGGCGAAGTTAAGCGTGCCAGTGCCAAAGTGTGCCTGCTACCAATCATGGACAATATGGACGCTTAAGAGTGCTTATTATTGAAGTTCTTTAGATAATTTGTTAGTTGTCTTTGAAGCAATCACGTGAATTTTCGTTGAAAGGGAGCCTTTCAAGGGCGGCGGTATGTTAACATAAATTAGTGCGTGATCATAAAGGCTGTGATTGCAAGTGTTCCTTTTATGATCGTAACTAAGCAACAGAACATAACAAGTTGTTGATTTATTGATTTTGTAAGATTTTGAAGTTTGTATGAATTTTCAAAAATATATATCTTGTACTCGTGCGGCGTATTTCACAAAAATCCACGATACTCAAAACAAAATGCTAAAAATCATAACAAGCTATACCAGAATCACCTAAATTTCTTCGGCTACCGTAAATCACCCCCAACTATCCCTTACCACAACAAACCAAACCATATCATCTTAAAATTACAAAAAAAGGTGTACAAATCATAACAAACTATGCCAGACTCACCTAAATTACTTCGGCTACTCTAAATCATCACCAACTAACCCTTACCACAACAAACTAAACCCAATCACTTTTAAATTACAAAAAAATGCTAGTAACCAAAGCAAACTAAGCCAAACTCATCTAAATTACTTCGGCTACCATAAATCATCACCAACTAACCCTTACCACAACAAACTAAACCCAATCACTTTCAAATTACAAAAAAATGCTACTAACCATAGCAAACTATGCCAAACCCACCTAAATTACTTCGGCTATCAAAAATCACCCACAACTACACTTTACAGCAACAAACTAAGCCCAATCACTTTAAAATTACAAAAAAATGCTAAAAATCATAACAAGCTATACCAGAATCACCTAAATTACTTCGGCTACCGTAAATCACCCCCAACTATCCCTTACCACAACAAATCAAACCATATCATCTTAAAATTAAAAAAAAAGGTGTACAAATCATAACAAACTATGCCAGACTCACCTAAATTACTTCTGCTACTCTAAATTATCACCAACTAAACCTTACCACAACAAACTATACCCAATCACTTTTAAATTACAAAAAAATGGTAGTAACCATAGCAAACTATGCCAAACTCATCTAAATTACTTCGGCTACCATAAATCATCACCAACTAACCCTTACCACAACAAACTAAACCCAATCACTTTCAAATTACAAAAAAATGCTACTAACCATAGCAAACTATGCCAAACTAACCTAAATTACTTCGGCTATCAAAAATCACCCTCAACTACACTTTACAGCAACAAACTAAGCCCAATCACTTTAAAATTACAAAAAAAGCTAAAAATCATAACAAACTATGCCAGACTCAGCTAAATTACTTCGGCTACTCTAAATCATCACCAACTAACCCTTACCACAACAAACTAAACCCAATCACTTTTAAATTACAAAAAAATGCTAGTAACCAAAGCAAACTAAGCCAAACTCATCTAAATTACTTCGGCTACCATAAATCATCACCAACTAACCCTTACCACAACAAACTAAAATCAATCACTTTCAAATTACAAAAAAATGCTACTAACCATAGCAAACTATGCCAAACTCACCTAAATTACTTCGACTATCAAAAATCACCCACAACTACACTTTACAGCAACAAACTAAGCCCAATCACTTTAAAATTACAAAAAAATGCTAAAAATCATAACAAGCTATACCAGAATCACCTAAATTACTTCGGCTACCGTAAATCACCCCCAACTATCCCTTACCACAACAAATCAAACCATATCATCTTAAAATTAAAAAAAAGGTGTACAAATCATAACAAACTATGCCAGACTCACTTAAATTACTTCGGCTACTCTAAATTATCACCAACTAAACCTTACCACAACAAACTATACCCAATCACTTTTAAATTACAAAAAAATGGTAGTAACCATAGCAAACTATGCCAAACTCATCTAAATTACTTCGGCTACCATAAATCATCACCAACTAACCCTTACCACAACAAACTAAACCCAATCACTTTCAAATTACAAAAAAATGCTACTAACCATAGCAAACTATGCCAAACTAACCTAAATTACTTCGGCTATCAAAAATCACCCCCAACTACACTTTAGAGCAACAAACTAAGCCCAATCACTTTAAAATTACAAAAAAAGCTAAAAATCATAACAAACTATGCCAGACTCACCTAAATTACTTCGGCTACTCTAAATTATCACCAACTAAACCTTACCACAAAAAACTAAACTCAATCACTTTTAAATTACAAAAAAATGCTAGTAACCATAGCAAACTATGTCAAACTCACCTAAATTACTTCGGCTACCATAAATCATCACCAACTAACCCTTACCACAACAAACTAAACCCAATCACTTTTAAATTACAAAAAAATGCTACTAACTATAGCAAACTATGCCAAATTCACCTAAATTACTTCGGCTATCAAAAATCACCCCCAACTACACTTTACAGCAACAAACTAAGCCCAATCACCTTAAAATTACAAAAAAAATGCTAAAAATCATAACAAGCTATACCAGAATCACCTAAGTTACTTCGGCTACCATAAATCACCCCCAACTATCCCTTACCACAACAAACCAAACCATATCATCTTAAAATTACAAAAAAAGGTGTACAAATCATAACAAACTATGCCAGACTCACCTAAATTACTTCGGCTACTCTAAATCATCACCAACTAACCCTTACCACAACAAACTAAACCCAATCACTTTTAAATTACAAAAAAATGCTAGTAACCAAAGCAAACTAAACCAAACTCATCTTAATTACTTCGGCTACCATAAATCATCACCAACTAACCCTTACCACAACAAACTAAACCCAATCACTTTCAAATTACAAAAAAATGCTACTAACCATAGCAAACTATGCCAAACTAACCTAAATTACTTCGGCTATCAAAAATCACCCCCAACTACACTTTACAGCAACAAACTAAGCCCAATCACTTTAAAATTACAAAAAAAGCTAAAAATCATAACAAACTATGCCAGACTCACCTAAATTACTTCGGCTACTCTAAATTATCACCAACTAACCCTTACCACAACAAACTAAACCCAATCACTTTTAAATTACAAAAAAATGCTAGTAACCAAAGCAAACTAAACCAAACTCATCTAAATTACTTCGGCTACCATAAATCATCACCAACTAACCCTTACCACAACAAACTAAACCCAATCACTTTTAAATTACAAAAAAATGCTAGTAACCAAAGCAAACTAAGCCAAACTCATCTAAATTACTTCGGCTACCATAAATCATCACCAACTAACCCTTACCACAACAAACTAAACCCAATCACTTTCAAATTACAAAAAAATGCTACTAACCATAGCAAACTATGCCAAACTCACCTAAATTACTTCGGCTATCAAAAATCACCCACAACTACACTTTACAGCAACAAACTAAGCCCAATCACTTTAAAATTACAAAAAAATGCTAAAAATCATAACAAGCTATACCAGAATCACCTAAATTACTTCGGCTACCGTAAATCACCCCCAACTATCCCTTACCACAACAAATTAAAGCATATCATTTTTAAATTACAAAAAAAGGTGCACAAATCATAACAAACTATGCCAGACTCACCTAAATTACTTCGGCTACTCTAAATCATCACCAACTAACCCTTACCACAACAAACTAAACCCAATCAATTTTAAATTACAAAAAAATGCTAGTAACCATAGCAAACTATGTCAAACTCACCTAAATTACTTCGGCTACCATAAATCATCACCAACTAACCCTTACCACAACAAACTAAACCCAATCACTTTTAAATTACAAAAAAATGCTACTAATAATAGCAAACTATGCCAAATTCACCTAAATTACTTCGGCTATCAAAAATCACCCCCAACTACACTTTACAGCAACAAACTAAGCCCAATCACTTTAAAATTACAAAAAAATGCTAAAAATCATAACAAACTATACCAGAATAACCTAAATTACTTCGGCTACCGTAAATCACCCCCAACTATTCCTTACCACAACAAACCAAACCATATCATCTTAAAATTACAAAAAAAGGTGTACAAATCATAACAAACTATGCCAGACTCACCTAAATTACTTCGGCTACTCTAAATCATCACCAACTAACCCTTACCACAACAAACTAAACCCAATCACTTTTAAATTACAAAAAAATGCTAGTAACCAAAGCAAACTAAGCCAAACTCATCTAAATTACTTCGGCTACCATAAATCATCACCAACTAACCCTTACCACAACAAACTAAACCCAATCACTTTCAAATTACAAAAAAATGCTACTAACCATAGCAAACTATGCCAAACTCACCTAAATTACTTCGGCTATCAAAAATCACCCACAACTACACTTTACAGCGACAAACTAAGCCCAATCACTTTAAAATTACAAAAAAATGCTAAAAATCATAACAAACTATACTAGAATCACCTAAATTACTTCGGCTACCGTAAATCACCCCCAACTATCCCTTACCACAACAAACTAAAGCATATCATTTTTAAATTACAAAAAAAGGTGTACAAATCATAACAAACTATGCCAGACTCACGTAAATTACTTCGGCTACTCTAAATCATCGCCAACTAACCCTTACCACAACAAACTAAACCCAATCACTTTTAAATTACAAAAAATGCTAGTAACCATAGCAAACTATGCCAAACTCATCTAAATTACTTCGGCTACCATAAATCATCACCAACTAACCCTTACCACAACAAACTACACCCAATCAATTTTAAATTAAAAAAAAATGCTAGTAACCATAGCAAACTATGTCAAACTCACCTAAATTACTTCGGCTACCATAAATCATCACCAACTAACCCTTACCACAACAAACTAAACCCAATGACTTTAAATTACAAAAAAATGCTACTAACTATAGCAAACTATGCCAAATTCACCTAAATTACTTCGGCTATCAAAAATCACCCCCAACTACACTTTACAGCAACAAACTAAGCCCAATCACCTTAAAATTACAAAAAAAATGCTAAAAATCATAACAAGCTATACCAGAATCACCTAAGTTACTTCGGCTACCGTAAATCACCCCCAACTATCCCTTACCACAACAAACCAAACCATATCATCTTAAAATTACAAAAAAAGGTGTACAAATCATAACAAACTATGCCAGACTCACCTAAATTACTTCGGCTACTCTAAATCATCACCAACTAACCCTTACCACAACAAACTAAACCCAATCACTTTTAAATTACAAAAAAATGCTAGTAATCAAAGCAAACTAAACCAAACTCATCTAAATTATTTCGGCTACCATAAATCATCACCAACTAACCCTTACCACAACAAACTAAACCCAATCACTTTCAAATTACAAAAAAATGCTACTAACCATAGCAAACTATGCCAAACTAACCTAAATTACTTCGGCTATCAAAAATCACCCCCAACTACACTTTACAGCAACAAACTAAGCCCAATCACTTTAAAATTACAAAAAAAGCTAAAAATCATAACAAACTATGCCAGACTCACCTAAATTACTTCGGCCACTCTAAATTATCACCAACTAACCCTTACCAAAACAAACTAAACCCAATCACTTTTAAATTACAAAAAAATGCTAGTAACCAAAGCAAACTAAACCAAACTCATCTAAATTACTTCGGCTACCATAAATCATCACCAACTAACCCTTACCACAACAAACTAAACCCAATCACTTTTAAATTACAAAAAAATGCTAGTAACCAAAGCAAACTAAGCCAAACTCATCTAAATTACTTCGGCTACCATAAATCATCACCAACTAACCCTTACCACAACAAACTAAACCCAATCACTTTCAAATTACAAAAAAATGCTACTAACCATAGCAAACTATGCCAAACTCACCTAAATTACTTCGGCTATCAAAAATCACCCACAACTACACTTTACAGCAACAAACTAAGCCCAATCACTTTAAAATTACAAAAAAATGCTAAAAAACATAACAAACTTTACTAGAATCACCTAAATTACTTCGGCTACCGTAAATCATCCCCAAATATCCCTTACCACAACAAACTAAAGCATATCATCTTTAAATTACAAAAAAAGGTGTACAAATCATAACAAACTATGCCAGACTCACCAAAATTACTTCGGCTACTCTAAATCATCACCAACTAACCCTTACCACAACAAACTAAACCCATCTCACTTTTAAATTACAAAAAAATGCTAGTAACCATAGCAAACTATGCCAAACTCACCTAAATTACTTCGGCTACCATAAATCATCACCAACTAACCCTTACCACAACAAACTAAACCCAATCACTTTTAAATTACAAAAAAATGCTACTAACCATAGCAAACTATGCCAAACTCACCTAAATTACTTCGGCTATCAAAAATCACCCCCAACTACACTTTACAGCAACAAACTAAGCCCAATCACCTTAAAATTACAAAAAAAATGCTAAAAATCATAACAAGCTATACCAGAATCACCTAAATTACTTCGGCTACCGTAAATCACCCCCAACTATCCCTTACCACAACAAACTAAAGCATATCATCTTTAAATTACAAAAAAAGGTGTACAAATCATAACAAACTATGCCAGACTCACCTAAATTACTTCGGCTACTCTAAATCATCACCAACTAACCCTTACCACAACAAACTAAACCCAATCACTTTTAAATTACAAAAAATGCTAGTAACCATAGCAAACTATGCCAAATTCATCTAAATTACTTCGGCTACCATAAATCATCACCAACTAACCCTTACCACAACAAACTAAACCCAATCAATTTTAAATTACAAAAAAATGCTAGTAACTATAGCAAACTATGTCAAACTCACCTAAATTACTTCGGCTACCATAAATCATCACCAACTAACCCTTACCACAACAAACTAAACCCAATCACTTTTAAATTACAAAAAAATGCTACTAATTATAGCAAACTATGCCAAATTCACCTAAATTACTTCGGCTATCAAAAATCACCCCCAACTACACTTTACAGCAACAAACTAAGCCCAATCATTTTAAAATTACAAAAAAATGCTAAAAATCATAACAAACTATACCAGAATCACCTAAATTACTTCGGCTACCGTAAATCACCCCCAACTATCCCTTACCACAACAAACCAAACCATATCATCTTAAAATTACAAAAAAAGGTGTACAAATCATAACAAACTATGCCAGACTCACCTAAATTACTTCGGCTACTCTAAATCATCACCAACTAACCCTTACCACAACAAACTAAACCCAATCACTTTTAAATTACAAAAAAATGCTAGTAACCAAAGCAAACTAAGCCAAACTCATCTAAATTACTTCGGCTACCATAAATCATCACCAACTAACCTTTACTACAACAAACTAAACCCAATCACTTTCAAATTACAAAAAAATGCTACTAACCATAGCAAACTATGCCAAACTCACCTAAATAACTTCGGCTATCAAAAATCACCCACAACTACACTTTACAGCAACAAACTAAGCCCAATCACTTTAAAATTACAAAAAAATGCTAAAAATCATAACAAACTTTACTAGAATCACCTAAATTACTTCGGCTACCGTAAATCACCCCCAACTATCCCTTACCACAACAAACCAAACCATATCATCTTAAAATTAAAAAAAAGGTGTACAAATCATAACAAACTATGCCAGACTCACCTAAATTACTTCGGCTACTCTAAATTATCACCAACTAAACCTTACCACAACAAACTAAACCCAATCACTTTTAAATTACAAAAAAATGCTAGTAACCATAGCAAACTATGCCAAACTCATCTAAATTACTTCGGCTACCATAAATCATCACCAACTAACCCTTACCACAACAAACTTAACCCAATCAATTTTAAATTACAAAAAAATGCTACTAACTATAGCAAACTATGCCAAACTCACCTAAATTACTTCGGCTATCAAAAATCACCCCCAACTACACTTTACAGCAACAAACTAAGCCCAATCACTTTAAAATTACAAAAAAATGCTAAAAATCATAACAAACTATACCAGAATCACCTAAATTACTTCGGCTACCGTAAATCACCCCCAACTCTCCCTTACCACAACAAACCAAACCATATCATCTTAAAATTACAAAAAAAGGTGTACAAATCATAACAAGCTATGCCAGACTCACCTAAATTACTTCGGCTACTCTAAATCATCACCAACTAACCCTTACCACAACAAATTAAACCCAATAACTTTTAAATTACAAAAAAATGCTAGTAACCATAGCAAACTATGCCAAACTCACCTAAATTAGTTCGGCTATCAAAAATCACCCCCAACTACACTTTACAGCAACAAACTAAGCCCAATCACTTTAAAATTACAAAAAAATGCTAAAAATTATAACAAACTATGCCAAACTCACCTAAATTACTTCGGCTACTCTAAATCACCACCAACTAACCCTTACCACAACAGACTAAACCCAATCACTTTTAAATTACAAAAAAAATGCTAGTAACCATAGCAAACTATGCCAAACTCACCTAATTTACTTCGGCTACCATAAATCATCACCAACTAACCCTTGCCACAACAAACTAAACCCAATCACTTTTAAATTACAAAAAAATGCTATTAACCATAGCAAACTATGCCAAACTCACCTAAATTGCTTCGGCTACCATAAATCATCACCAACTAACCCTTACCACTACAAACTAAACCCAATCACTTTTAAATTACAAAAAAATGTTAAAAACCATAACAAACTATACCAGAATCACCTAAATTACTTCGGCTACCGTAAATCACCCCCAACTATCCCTTACCACAACAAACCAAACCACATCATCTTAAAATTACAAAAAAAGGTGTACAAATCATAACAAACTATGCCAGACTCACCTAAATTACTTCGGCTACTCTAAATCACCACCAACTAACCCTTACCAGAACAGACTAAACCCAATCACTTTTAAATTACAAAAAAAATCATAGTAACCATAGCAAACTATGCCAAACTCACCTAAATTATTTCGGCTACCATAAATCATCACCAACTACACTTTACAGCAACAAACAAAGCCCAATCACTTTAAAATTACAAAAAAATGCTAAAAATCATAACAAACTATACCAGAATCACCTAAATTACTTCGGCTACCGTAAATCACCCCCAACTATCCCTTACCACAACAAACCAAACCATATCATCTTAAAATTACAAAAAAAGGTGTACAAATCATAACAAACTATGCCAGACTCACCTAAATTACTTCGGCTACCATAAATCATCACCAACTAACCCTTGCCACAACAAACTAAACCCAATCACTTTTAAATTACAAAAAAATGCTACTAACCATAGCAAACTATGCCAAACACACCTAAATTACTTCGGCTACCATAAATCATCACCAACTAACCCTTGCCACAACAAACTAAACCCAATCACTTTTAAATTACAAAAAAATGCTATTAACCATAGCAAACTATGCCAAACTCACCTAAATTGCTTCGGCTACCATAAATCATCCCCAACTAACCCTTACCACAACAAACTAAACCCAATCACTTTAAAATTACAAAAAAATGTTAAAAACCATAACAAACTATACCAGAATCACCTAAATTACTTCGGCTACCGTAAATCACCCCCAACTCTCCCTTACCACAACAAATCACACCACATCATCTTAAAATTACAAAAAAAGGTGTACAAATCATAACAAACTATGCCAGACTCACCTAAATTACTTCGGCTACTCTAAATCACAACCAACTAACCCTTACCACAACAGACTAAACCCAATCACTTTTAAATTAAAAAAAAAATGCTAGTAACCATAGCAAACTATGCCAAACTCACCTAAATTATTTCGGCTACCATATATCATAACCAATTACACTTTACAGCAACAAACAAAGCCCAATCACTTTAAAATTACAAAAAAATGCTAAAAATCATAACAAACTATACCAGAATCACCTAAATTACTTCGGCTACCGTAAATCACCCCCAACTATCCCTTACCACAACAAACCAAACCATATCATCTTAAAATTACAAAAAAAGGTGTACAAATCATAACAAACTATGCCAGACTCACCTAAATTACTTCGGCTACCATAAATCATCACCAACTAAGCCTTGCCACAACAAACTAAACCCAATCACTTTTAAATTACAAAAAAATGCTACTAACCATAGCAAACTATGCCAAACACACCTAAATTACTTCGGCTAACAAAAATCACCCCCAACTACACTCTACAGCAACAAACTAAGCCCAATCACTTTAAAATTACAAAAAAATGCTACAAATCATAACAAACTATACCAGAATCACCTAAATTACTTCGGGCACCGTAAATCACCCCCAACTATCCCTTACCACAACAAACCAAACCATATCATCTTAAAATTACAAAAAAAGGTGTACAAATCATAACAAACTATGCCAGACTCACCTAAATTACTTCGGCTACTCTAAATAATCACTAACTAACCCTTACCACAACAAACTAAACCCAATCACTTTTAAATTACAAAAAAATGCTAGTAACCATAGCAAACTATGCCAAACTCACCTAAATTACTTCGGCTACCATAAATCATCACCAACTACACTTTACAGCAACAAACAAAGCCCAATCACTTTAAAATTACAAAAAAATGCTAAAAATCATAACAAACTATACCAGAATCACCTAAATTACTTCGGCTACCGTAAATCACCCCCAACTATCCCTTACCACAACAAACCAAACCATATCATCTTAAAATTACAAAAAAAGGTGTACAAATCATAACAAGCTAAGCCAGACTCACCTAAATTACTTCGGCTATTCTAAATCATCACCAACTAACCCTTACCACAACAAACTAAACCCAATAACTTTTAAATTACAAAAAAATGCTAGTACCCATAGCAAACTATGCCAAACTCACCTAAATTATTTCGGCTACCATTAATCATCACCAACTACACGTTACAGCAACAAACAAAGCCCAATCACTTTAAAATTACAAAAAAATGCTAAAAATCATAACAAACTATACCAGAATCACCTAAATTACTTCGGCTACCGTAAATCACCCCCAACTATCCCTTACCACAACAAACCAAACCATATCATCTTAAAATTACAAAAAAAGGTGTACAAATCATAACAAACTATGCCAGACTCACCTAAATTACTTCGGCTACCATAAATCATCACCAACTAACCCTTGCCACAACAAACTAAACCCAATCACTTTTAAATTACAAAAAAATGCTACTAACCATAGCAAACTATGCCAAACTCACCTAAATTACTTCGGCTATCAAAAATCACCCCCAACTACACTTAACAGCAACAAACTAAGCCCAATCACTTTAAAATTACAAAAAAATGTTAAAAACCATAACAAACTATACCAGAATCACCTAAATTACTTCGGCTACCGTAAATCAACCCCAACTATCCCTTACCACAACAAACCAAACCATATCATCTTAAAATTACAAAAAAAGGTGTACAAATCATAACAAGCTAAGCCAGACTCACCTAAATTACTTCGGCTACTCTAAATCATCACCAACTAACCCTTACCACAACAAACTAAACCCAATAACTTTTAAATTACAAAAAAATGCTAGTAACCATAGCAAACTATGCCAAACTCACCTAAATTATTTCGGCTACCCTAAAACATCACCAACTACACTTTACAGCAACAAACAAAGCCCAATCACTTTAAAATTACAAAAAAATGCTAAAAATCATAACAAACTATACCAGAATCACCTAAATTACTTCGGCTACCGTAAATCACCCCCAACTATACCTTACCACAACAAACCAAACCATATCATCTTAAAATTACAAAAAAAGGTGTACAAATCATAACAAACTATGCCAGACTCACCTAAATTACTTCGGCTACCATAAATCATCACCAACTAACCCTTGCCACAACAAACTAAACCCAATCACTTTTAAATTACAAAAAAAATGCTACTAATTATAGCAAACTATGCCAAACTCACCTAAATTACTTCGGCTATCAAAAATCACCCCCAACTACACTTAACAGCAACAAACTATACCAGAATCACCTAAATTACTTCGGCTACCGTAAATCACCCCCAACTATCCCTTACCACAACAAACCAAAATATCATCTTAAAATTACAAAAAAAGGTGTACAAATTATAACAAACTATGCCAGACTCACCCAAATTAATTCGGCTACTCTAAGTCATCACTAACTAACCCTTACCACAACAGAATAAACCCAATCACTTTTAAATTACAAAAAAATGCTACTAACCATAGCAAACTATGCCAAACACACCTAAATTACTTCGGCTAACAAAAATCACCCCCAACTACACTCTACAGCAACAAACTAAGCCCAATCACTTTAAAATTACAAAAAAATGCTACAAATCATAACAAACTATACCAGAATCACCTAAATTACTTCGGGCACCGTAAATCACCCCCAACTATCCCTTACCACAACAAACCAAACCATATCATCTTAAAATTACAAAAAAAGGTGTACAAATCATAACAAACTATGCCAGACTCACCTAAATTACTTCGGCTACTCTAAATCATCACTAACTAACCCTTACCATAACAAACTAAACCCAATCACTTTTAAATTACAAAAAAATGCTAGTAACCATAGCAAACTATGCCAAACTCTCCTAAATTACTTCGGCTACCATAAATCATCACCAACTAACCCTTACCACAACAAACTAAACCCAATCACTTTTAAATTACAAAAATATGCTACTAACCATAGCAAATTATGCCAAACACACCTAAATTACTTCGGCTATCAAAAATCACCCCCAACTACACTTTACAGCAACGAACTAAGCCCAATCGCTTTAAAATTACAAAAAAATGCTAAAAATCATAACAAAGTATACCAGAATCACCTAAATTACTTCGGCTACCGTAAATCACCCCCAACTATCCCTTACCACAACAAACCAAACTATTACATCTTAAAATTAAAAAAAAGATGTACAAATCATAACAAACTATGCCAGACTCACCTAAATTACTTCGGCTACTCTAAATCATCACTAACTAACAATTACCATAACAAACTAAACCCAATCACTTTTAAATTACAAAAAAATGCTAGTAACCATAGCAAACTATGCCAAACTCACCTAAATTACTTCGGCTACCATAAATCATCACCAACTAACCCTTACCACAACAAACTAAACCCAATCACTTATAAATTACAAAAAAATGCTACTAACCATAGCAAATTATGCCAAACACACCTAAATTACTTCGGCTATCAAAAATCACCCCCAACTACACTTTACAGCAACAAACTAAGCCCAATCACTTTAAAATTACAAAAAAATGCTAAAAATCATAACAAACTATACCAGAATCACCTAAATTACTTCGGCTACCGTAAATCACCCCCAACTATCCCTTACCACAACAAACCAAACCATATCATCTTAAAATTACAAAAAAAGGTGTACAAATCATAACAAACTATGCCAGACTCACCTAAATTACTTCGGCTACTCTAAATCATCACCAACTAACCCTTACCACAACAGACTAAGCCCAATCACTTTTAAATTACAAAAAAATGCTACTAACCATAGCAAACTATGCCAAACACACCTAAATTACTTCGGCTATCAAAAATCACCCCCAACTACACTTTACAGCAACGAACTAAGCCCAATCGCTTTAAAATTACAAAAAAATGCTAAAAATCATAACAAAGTATACCAGAATCACCTAAATTACTTCGGCTACCGTAAATCACCCCCAACTATCCCTTACCACAACAAACCAAACCATTACATCTTAAAATTAAAAAAAAGGTGTACAAATCATAACAAACTATGCCAGACTCACCTAAATTACTTCGGCTACACTAAATTATCACCAACTAAACCTAACCACAACAAACTAAACCCAATCACTTTTAAATTACAAAAAAATGCTAGTAACCATAGCAAACTATGCCAAACTCATCTAAATTACTTCGGCTACCATAAATCATCACCAACTAACCCTTACCACAACAAACTAAACCCAATCACTTTCAAATTACAAAAAAATGCTACTAATCATAGCAAACTATGCCAAACTAACCTAAATTACTTCGGCTATCAAAAATCACCCCCAACTACACTTTACAGCAACGAACTAAGCCCAATCGCTTTAAAATTACAAAAAAATGCTAAAAATCATAACAAAGTATACCAGAATCACCTAAATTACTTCGGCTACCGTAAATCACCCCCAACTATCCCTTACCACAACAAACCAAACCATTACATCTTAAAATTAAAAAAAAGATGTACAAATCATAACAAACTATGCCAGACTCACCTAAATTACTTCGGCTACACTAAATTATCACCAACTAAACCTAACCACAACAAACTAAACCCAATCACTTTTAAATTACAAAAAAATGCTAGTAACCATAGCAAACTATGCCAAACTCATCTAAATTACTTCGGCTACCATAAATCATCACCAACTAACCCTTACCACAACAAACTAAACCCAATCACTTTCAAATTACAAAAAAATGCTAGTAACCATAGCAAACTATGCCAAACTCACCTAAATTACTTCGGCTACCATAAATCATCACCAACTAACCCTTACCACAACAAACAAAACCCAATCACTTTTAAATTACAAAAAAATGCTAGTAACCATAGCAAACTATGCCAAACTCACCTAAATTACTTCGGCTACTCTAAATCATCACCAACTAACCCTTACCACAACAAACTAAACCCAATCACTTTTAAATTACAAAAAAATGCTAGTAACCATAGCAAACTATGCCAAACTCACCTAAATTACTTCGGCTACCATAAATCATCACCAACTAACCCTTACCACAACAAACTAAACCCAATCACTTTTAAATTTCAAAAAAATGCTATTAACCATAGCAAACTATGCCAAACTCACCTAAATTACTTCGGCTATCAAAAATCACCCCCAACTACACTTTACAGCAACAAACTAAGCCCAATCACTTTAAAATTACAAAAAAATGCTACTAACCATAGCAAACAATGCCAAACTCACCTAAATTACTTCGGCTATCAAAAATCACCCCCAACTACACTTTACAGCAACAAACTAAGCCCAATCACCTTAAAATTACAAAAAAATGCTAAAAATCATAACAAACTATACCAGAATCACCTAAATTACTTCGGCTACCGTAAATCACCCCCAACTATCCCTTACCACAACAAACCAAACCATTACATCTTAAAATTAAAATAAAGGTGTACAAATCATAACAAACTATGCCAGACTCACCTAAATTACTTCGGCTACTCTAAATTATCACCAACTAAACCTAACCACAACAAACTAAACCCAATCACATTTAAATTACAAAAAAATGCTAGTAACCGTAGCAAACTATGCCAAACTCATCTAAATTACTTCGGCTACCATAAATCATCACCAACTAACCCCTACCACAACAAACCAAACCATATCATCTTAAAATTACAAAAAAAGATGTACAAATCATAACAAACTATGCCAGACTCACCTAAATTAGTTCGGCTACTCTAAATCATCACCAACTAACCGTTACCACAACAAACTAAACCCAATCACTTTTAAATTACGAAAAAATGCTAGTAACCATAGCAAACTCTGCCAAACTCACCTGAATTACTTCGGCTACCATAAATCATCACCAATTAACCCTTACCACAACAAACTAAACCCAATCAATTTAAATTACAAAAAAATGCTACTAATCTGAGCAAACTATGCCAAACTCACCTAAATTACTTCGGCTATCAAAAATCACCCCCAACTACACTTTACAGCAACAAACTAAGCCCAATCACTTTAAAATTACAAAAAAATGCTAAAAATCATAACAAACTATACCAGAATCACCTAAATTACTTCGGCTACCGTAAATCACCCCCAACTATCCCTTACCACAACAAACCAAACCATATAATCTTTAAATTACAAAAAAAGGTGTACAAATCATAACAAACTATGCCAGAATCACCTAAATTACATCGGCTACTCTAAATCATCACCAACGAACCCATACCACAACCAACTAAACCCAATCATTTTTAAATTACAAAAAAATGCTACTAACCTTAGCAAACTATGCCAAACTCACCTAAATTACTTCGGCTATCAAAAATCACCCCCAACTACATTTTACAGCAACAAACTAAGCCCAATCACTTTAAAATTACAAAAAAATGCTAAAAATCATAACGAAGTATACCAGAATCACCTAAATTACTTCGGCTACCGTAAATCACCCCCAACTATCCCTTACCACAACAAACCAAACCATATCATCTTAAAATTACAAAAAAAGGTGTACAAATCATAACAAACTATGCCAGACTCACCTAAATTACTTCGGCTACTCTAAATCATCACCAACTAACCCTTACCACAACAAACTAAACCCAATCACTTTTAAATTACAAAAAAATGCTAGTAACCATAGCAAACTATGCCAAACTCACCTAAATTACTTCGGCTATCAAAAATCACCCCCAACTACACTTTACAGCAACAAACTAAGCCCAATCACCTTAAAATTACAAAAAAATGCTAAAAATCATATCAAACTATACCAGAATCACCTAAATTACTTCGGCTACCGTAAATCACCCCCAACTATCCCTTACCACAACAAACCAAACCATTACATCTTAAAATTAAAAAAAAGGTGTACAAATCATAACAAACTATGCCAGACTCACCTAAATTACTTCGGCTACTCTAAATTATCACCAACTAAACGTAACCACAACAAACTGAACCCAATCACTTTTAAATTACAAAAAAATGCTAGTAATCATGGCAAACTATGCCAAACTCATCTAAATTACTTCGGCTACCATAAATCATCACCAACTAACCCTTACCACAACAAACTAAACCCAATCACTTTCAAATTACAAAAAAATGCTACTAACCATAGCAAACTATGCCAAACTAACCTAAATTACTTCGGCTATCAAAAATCACCCCCAACTACACTTTACAGCAACAAACTAAGCCCAATCACTTTAAAATTACAAAAAAATGCTAAAAATCATAACAAACTATACCAGAATCACTTAAATTACTTCGGCTACCGTAAATCACCCCCAACTATCCCTTACCACAACAAACCAAACCATATCATCTTAAAATTACAAAAAAAGGTGTACAAATCATAACAAACTATGCCAGACTCACCTAAATTACTTCGGCTACTCTAAATCATCACCAACTAACCCTTACCACAACAAACTAAACCCAATCACTTTTAAATTACAAAAAAATGCTAGTAACCATAGCAAACTATGCCAAACTCACCTAAATTACTTCGGCTACCATAAATCATCACCAACTAACCCTTACTACAACAAACTAAACCCAATCACTTTTAAATTACAAAAAAATGCTATTAACCATAGCAAACTATGCCAAACTCACCTAAATTACTTCGGCTATCAAAAATCACCCCCAACTACACTTTACAGCAACAAACTAAGCCCAATCACTTTAAAATTACAAAAAAATGCTACTAACCATAGCAAACTATGCAAAACTCACCTAAATTACTTCGGCTATCAAAAATCACCCCCAAGTACACTTTACAGCAACAAACTAAGCCCAATCACCTTAAAATTACAAAAAAATGCTAAAAATCATAACAAACTATACCAGAATCACCTAAATTACTTCGGCTACCGTAAATCACCCCCAACTATCCCTTACCACAACAAACCAAACCATTACATCTTAAAATTAAAAAAAAGGTGTACAAATCATAACAAACTATGCCAGACTCACCTAAATTACTTCGGCTACTCTAAATTATCACCAACTAAACCTAACCACAACAAACTAAACCCAATCACTTTTAAATTACATAAAAATGCTAGTAACCATGGCAAACTATGCCAAACTCATCTAAATTACTTCGGCTACCATAAATCATCACCAACTAACCCCTACCACAACAAACCAAACCATATCATCTTAAAATTACAAAAAAAGGTGTACAAATCATAACAAACTATGCCAGACTCACCTAAATTAGTTCGGCTACTCTAAATCATCACCAACTAACCCTTACCACAACAAACTAAACCCAATCACTTTTAAATTACAAAAAAATGCTACTAACCTTAGCAAACTATGCCAAACTCACCTAAATTACTTCGGCTATCAAAAATCACCCCCAACTACACTTTACAGCAACAAACTAAGCCCAATCAATTTAAAATTACAAAAAAATGCTAAAAATCATAACAAACTATACCAGAATCACCTAAATTACTTCGGCTACCGTAAATCACCCCCAACTATCCCTTACCACAACAAACCAAACCATATAATCTTAAAATTACAAAAAAAGGTGTACAAATCATAACAAACTATGCCAGAATCACCTAAATTACATCGGCTACTCTAAATCATCACCAACGAACCCTTAATACAACCAACTAAACCCAATCATTTTTAAATTACAAAAAAATGCTAGTAACCATGGCAAACTATGCCAAACTCACCTAAATTACTTCGGCTACCATAAATCATCACCAACTAACCCTTACCACAACAAACTAAACCCAATAATTTTTAAATTACAAAAAAATGCTACTAATCATAGCAAACTATGCCAAACTCACCTAAATTACTTCGGCTATCAAAAGTCACCCCCAACTACACTCTACAGCAACAAACTAAGCCCAATCACTTTAAAATTACAAAAAAATGCTAAAAATCATAACAAGCTATACCAGAATCATCTAAATTACTTCGGCTACCGTAAATCACCCCCAACTATCCCTTACCACAACAAACCAAACCATATCATCTTAAAATTACAAAAAAAGGTGTACAAATCATAACAAACTATGCCAGACTCACCTAAATTACTTCGGCTACTCTAAATTATCACCAACTAAACGTAACCACAACAAACTGAACCCAATCACTTTTAAATTACAAAAAAATGCTAGTAACCATAGCAAAATATGCCAAACTCATCTAAATTACTTCGGCTACCATAAATCATCACCAACTAACCCTTACCACAACAAACCAAACCATATCATCTTAAAATTACAAAAAAAGGTGTACAAATCATAACAAACTATGCCAGACTCACCTAAATTACTTCGGCTACCGAAAATCACCCCCAACTATCCCTTACCACAAGAAACCAAACCATTACATCTTAAAATTAAAAAAAAGGTGTACAAATCATAACAAACTATGCCAGACTCACCTAAATTACTTCGGCTACTCTAAATTATCACCAACTATACGTAACCACAACAAACTGAACCCAATCACTTTTAAATTACAAAAAAATGCTAGTAACCATAGCAAAATATGCCAAACTCATCTAAATTACTTCGGCTACCATAAATCATCACCAACTAACCCTTACCACAACAAACCAAACCATATCATCTTAAAATTACAAAAAAAGGTGTACAAATCATAACAAACTATGCCAGACTCACCTAAATTACTTCGGCTACTCTAAATCATCACCAACTAACCCTTACCACAACAAACTAAACCCAATCACTTTTAAATTACAAAAAAATGCTAGTAACCATAGAAAACTATGCCAAATTCACCTAAATTACTTCGGCTACCATAAATCATCACCAACTAACCCTTACCACAACAAACTAAACCCAATCACTTTTAAATTACAAAAAAATGCTACTAACCATAGCAAACTATGCCAAACTCACCTAACTTACTTCGGCTATCAAAAATCACCCCCAACTACACTTTACAGCAATAAACTAAGCCCAATCACTTTAAAATTACTAAAAAATGCTACTAACCATAGCAAACTATGCCAAACTCACCTAAATTACTTCGGCTATCAAAAATCACCCCCAACTACACTTTAAGGCAACAAACTAAGCCCAATCACCTTAAAATTACAAAAAAATGCTAAAAATCATAACAAACTGTACCAGAATCACCTAAATTACTTCGGCTACCGTAAATCACCCCCAACTATCCCTTACCACAACAAACCAAACCATATCATCTTAAAATTACTAAAAAAGGTGTACAAATCATAACAAACTATGCCAGACTCACCTAAATTACTTCGGCTACTCTAAATCATCACCAACTAACCCTTACCACAACAAACTAAACCCAATCACTTTTAAATTACAAAAAAATGCTAGTAACCATAGCAAACTATGCCAAACTCACCTAAATTACATCGGCTACCATAAATCATCACCAACTAACCCTTACCACAACAAACTAAACCCAATCACTTTTAAATTACAAAAAAATGCTACTAACCATAGCAAACTATGCCAAACTCACCTAACTTACTTCGGCTATCAAAAATCACCCCCAACTACTTTTTACAGCAATAAACTAAGCCCAATCACTTTAAAATTACAAAAAAATGCTACTAACCATAGCAAACTATGCCAAACTCACCTAAATTACTTCGGCTATTAAAAATCACCCCCAACTACACTTTAAGGCAACAAACTAAGCCCAATCACCTTAAAATTACAAAAAAATGCTAAAAATCATAACAAACTATACCAGAATCACCTAAATTACTTCGGCTACCGTAAATCACCCCCAACTATCCCTTAGCACAACAAACCAAACCATTACATCTTAAAATTAAAAAAAAGGTGTACAAATCATAACAAACTATGCCAGACTCACCTAAATTACTTCGGCTACTCTAAATTATCACCAACTAAACCTAACCACAACAAACTAAACCCAATCACTTTTAAATTACAAAAAAATGCTAGTAACCATAGCAAACTATGCCAAACTCATCTAAATTACTTCGGCTACCATAAATCATCACCAACTAACCCTTACCACAACAAACTAAACCCAATCACTTTCAAATTACAAAAAAATGCTACTAACCATAGCAAACTATGCCAAACTAACCTAAATTACTTCGGCTATCAAAAATCACCCCCAACTACACTTTACAGCAACAAACTAAGCCCAATCACTTTAAAATTACAAAAAAATGCTAAAAATCATAACAAACTATACCAGAATCACCTAAATTACTTCGGCTACCGTAAATCACCCCCAACTATCCCTTACCACAACAAACCCAACCATATCATCTTAAAATTACAAAAAAAAGTGTACAAATCATAACAAACTATGCCTGACTCACCTAAATTACTTCCGCTACTCTAAATCATCACCAACTAACCCTTACCACAACAAACAAAACCCAATCACTTTTAAATTACAAAGAAATGCTAGTAACCATAGCAAACTATGCCAAACTCACCTAAATTACTTCGGCTACCATAAATCATCACCAACTAACCCTTACCACAACAAACTAAACCCAATCACTTTCAAATTACAAAAAAATGCTACTAACCATAGCAAACTATGCCAAACTAAACTAAATTACTTCGGCTATCAAAAATCACCCCCAACTACACTTTACAGCAACAAACTAAGCCCAATCACTTTAAAATTACAAAAAAATGCTAAAAATCATAACAAACTATACCAGAATCACCTAAATTACTTCGGGCACCGTAAATCACCCCCAACTATCCCTTACCACCACAAACCAAACCATATCATCTTAAAATTACAAAAAAAGGTGTACAAATCATAACAAACTATGCCAGACTCACCTAAATTACTTCGGCTACTCTAAATCATCACCAACTAACCCTTACCACAACAAACTAAACCCAATCACTTTTAAATTACAAAAAAATGCTAGTAACCATAGCAAACTATGCCAAACTCACCTAAATTACTTCGGCTACCATAAATCATCACCAACTAACATTTACCACAACAAACTAAACCCAATCACTTATAAATTACAAAAAAATGCTACTAACCATAGCAAACTATGCCAAACTCACCTAAATTACTTCGGCTATCAAAAATCACTCCCAACTACACTTTACAGCTACAAACTAAGCCCAATCACTGTAAAATTTCAAAAAAATGCTAAAAATCATAACAAACTATACCAGAATCACCTAAATTACTTCGGCTACCGTAAATCACCCCCAACTATCCCTTACCACAACAAACCAAACCATATCATCTTAAAATTACAAAAAAAGGTGTACAAATCATAACAAACTATGCCAGACTCACCTACATTACTTCGGCTACTCTAAATCATCACCAACTAACCCTTACCACAACAAACTAAACCCAATCACTTTTAAATTACAAAAAAATGCTAGTAACCATAGCAAACTATGCCAAACTCACCTAAATTACTTCGGCTATCAAAAATCACCCCTAACTACACTTTACAGCAACACACTAAGCCCAATCACTTTAAAATTACAAAAAAATGCTAAAAATCATAACAAACTATACCAGAATCACCTAAATTACTTCGGCTACCGTAAATCACCCCCAACTATCCCTTACCACAACAAAGCAAACCATATTATCTTAGAATTACAAATAAAGGTGTACAAATCATAACAAACTATGCCAGATTCAACTAAATTACTTCGGCTACTCTAAATCATCACCAACTAACCCTTACCACAACAAACTAAACCCAATCACTTTTAAATTACAAAAAAATGCTAGTAACCATAGCAAACTACGCCAAACTCACCTAAATTACTTCGGCTACCATAAATCATCACCAACTAACCCTTACCAAAACAAACTAAACCCAATCACTTTTAAATTGCAAAAAAATGCTTCTAACCATAGCAAACTATGCCAAACTCACCTAAATTACTTCGGCTATCAAAAATCACCCCCAACTACACTTTACAGCAACAAACTAAGCCCAATCACTTTAAAATTACAAAAAAATGCTAAAAATCATAACAAACTATACCAGAATCACCTAAATTACTTCGGCTACCGTAAATCACCCCCAACTATCCCATACCACAACAAACCAAATCATATCATCTTAAAATTACAAAAAAAGGTGTACAAATCATAACAAACTATGCCAGACTCACCTAAATTACTTCGGCTACTCTAAATCATCACCAACTAACCCTAACCACATCAAACTAAACCCAATCACTTTTAAATTACAAAAAAATGCTAGTAACCATAGCAAACTATGCCAAACTCACCTAAATTACTTCGGCTACCATAAATCATGACCAACTAACCCTTACCACAACAAACTAAACCCAATCACTTTTAAATTACAAAAAAATGCTGCTAACCATAGCAAACTATGCCAAACTTTTTAAATTACTTCGGCTACCGTAAATTACCCCCAACTATCCCTTACCACAACAAACCAAACCATATCATCTTAAAATTACAAAAAAGGTGTACAAATCATAACAAACTATGCCAGACTCACCTAAATTACTTCGGCTACTCTAAATCATCACCAACTAACCCTTACCACAACAAACTAAACCCAATCACTTTTAAATTACAAAAAAATGCTAGTAACCATAGCAAACTATGCCAAACTCACTTAAATTACTTCGGCTACCATAAATCATCACCAACTAACCCTTACCACAACAAACTAAACCCAATCACTTTTAAATTACAAAAAAATGCTACTAACCATAGCAAACTATGCCAAACTCACCTATATTACTTCGGCTATCAAAAATCACCCCCAACTACACTTTACAGCAACAAACTAAGCCCAATCACTTTAAAATTACAAAAAAATGCTACTAACAATAGCAAACTATGCCAAACTCACCTAAATTACTTCGGCTATCAAAAATCACCCCTAACTACACTATACAGCAACAAACTAAGCCCAATTACCTTAAAATTACAAAAAAATGCTAAAAATCATAACAAACTATACCAGAATCACCTAAATTACTTCGGCTACCGTAAATCACCCCCAACTATCCCTTACCACAAGAAACCAAACCATTACATCTTAAAATTAAAAAAAAGGTGTACAAATCATAACAAACTATGCCAGACTCACCTAAATTACTTCGGCTACTCTAAATTATCACCAACTAAACGTAACCACAACAAACTGAACCCAATCACTTTTAAATTACAAAAAAATGCTAGTAACCATAGCAAACTATGCCAAACTCATCTAAATTACTTCGGCTACCATAAATCATCACCAACTAACCCTTACCACAACAAACCAAACCATATCATCTTAAAATTACAAAAAAAGGTGTACAAATCATAACAAACTATGCCAGACTCACCTAAATTACTTCGGCTACTCTAAATCATCACCAACTAACCCTTACCACAACAAACTAAACCCAATCACTTTTAAATTACAAAAAAATGCTAGTAACCATAGAAAACTATGCCAAATTCACCTAAATTACTTCGGCTACCATAAATCATCACCAACTAACCCTTACCACAACAAACTAAACCCAATCACTTTTAAATTACAAAAAAATGCTACTAACCATAGCAAACTATGCCAAACTCACCTAACTTACTTCGGCTATCAAAAATCACCCCCAACTACACTTTACAGCAATAAACTAAGCCCAATCACTTTAAAATTACTAAAAAATGCTACTAACCATAGCAAACTATGCCAAACTCACCTAAATTACTTCGGCTATCAAAAATCACACTCAACTACACTTTAAGGCAATAAACTAAGCCCAATCACCTTAAAATTACAAAAAAATGCTAAAAATCATAACAAACTGTACCAGAATCACCTAAATTACTTCGGCTACCGTAAATCACCCCCAACTATCCCTTACCACAACAAACCAAACCATATCATCTTAAAATTACTAAAAAAGGTGTACAAATCATTACAAACTATGCCAGACTCACCTAAATTACTTCGGCTACTCTAAATCATCACCAACTAACCCTTACCACAACAAACTAAACCCAATCACTTTTAAATTACAAAAAAATGCTAGTAACCATAGCAAACTATGCCAAACTCACCTAAATTACATCGGCTACCATAAATCATCACCAACTAACCCTTACCACAACAAACTAAACCCAATCACTTTTAAATTACAAAAAAATGCTACTAACCATAGCAAACTATGCCAAACTCACCTAACTTACTTCGGCTATCAAAAATCACCCCCAACTACTTTTTACAGCAATAAACTAAGCCCAATTACTTTAAAATTACAAAAAAATGCTACTAACCATAGCAAACTATGCCAAACTCACCTAAATTACTTCGGCTATTAAAAATCACCCCCAACTACACTTTAAGGCAACAAACTAAGCCCAATCACCTTAAAATTACAAAAAAATGCTAAAAATCATAACAAACTATACCAGAATCACCTAAATTACTTCGGCTACCGTAAATCACCCCCAACTATCCCTTAGCACAACAAACCAAACCATTACATCTTAAAATTAAAAAAAAGGTGTACAAATCATAACAAACTATGCCAGACTCACCTAAATTACTTCGGCTACTCTAAATTATCACCAACTAAACCTAACCACAACAAACTAAACCCAATCACTTTTAAATTACAAAAAAATGCTAGTAACCATAGCAAACTATGCCAAACTCATCTAAATTACTTCGGCTACCATAAATCATCACCAACTAACCCTTACCACAACAAACTAAACCCAATCACTTTCAAATTACAAAAAAATGCTACTAACCATAGCAAACTATGCCAAACTAACCTAAATTACTTCGGCTATCAAAAATCACCCCCAACTACACTTTACAGCAACAAACTAAGCCCAATCACTTTAAAATTACAAAAAAATGCTAAAAATCATAACAAACTATACCAGAATCACCTAAATTACTTCGGCTACCGTAAATCACCCCCAACTATCCCTTACCACAACAAACCCAACCATATCATCTTAAAATTACAAAAAAAAGTGTACAAATTATAACAAACTATGCCTGACTCACCTAAATTACTTCGGCTACTCTAAATCATCACCAACTAACCCTTACCACAACAAACAAAACCCAATCACTTTTAAATTACAAAGAAATGCTAGTAACCATAGCAAACTATGCCAAACTCACCTAAATTACTTCGGCTACCATAAATCATCACCAACTAACCCTTACCACAACAAACTAAACCCAATCACTTTCAAATTACAAAAAAATGCTACTAACCATAGCAAACTATGCCAAACTAAACTAAATTACTTCGGCTATCAAAAATCACCCCCAACTACACTTTACAGCAACAAACTAAGCCCAATCACTTTAAAATTACAAAAAAATGCTAAAAATCATAACAAACTATACCAGAATCACCTAAATTACTTCGGGCACCGTAAATCACCCCCAACTATCCCTTACCACCACAAACCAAACCATATCATCTTAAAATTACAAAAAAAGGTGTACAAATCATAACAAACTATGCCAGACTCACCTAAATTACTTCGGCTACCATAAATCATCACCAACTAACATTTACCACAACAAACTAAACCCAATCACTTATAAATTACAAAAAAATGCTACTAACCATAGCAAACTATGCCAAACTCACCTAAATTACTTCGGCTATCCAAAATCACTCCCAACTACACTTTACAGCTACAAACTAAGCCCAATCACTGTAAAATTTCAAAAAAATGCTAAAAATCATAACAAACTATACCAGAATCACCTAAATTACTTCGGCTACCGTAAATCACCCCCAACTATCCCTTACCACAACAAACCAAACCATATCATCTTAAAATTACAAAAAAAGGTGTACAAATCATAACAAACTATGCCAGACTCACCTACATTACTTCGGCTACTCTAAATCATCACCAACTAACCCTTACCACAACAAACTAAACCCAATCACTTTTAAATTACAAAAAAATGCTTCTAACCATAGCAAACTTAGCCAAACTCGCCTAAATTACTTCGGCTATCAAAAATCACCCCTAACTACACTTTACAGCAACAAACTAAGCCCAATCACTTTAAAATTACAAAAAAATGCTAAAAATCATAACAAGCTATACCAGAATCACCTAAATTACTTCGGCTACCGTAAATCACCCCCAACTATCCCTTACCACAACAAAGCAAACCATATTATCTTAGAATTACAAATAAAGGTGTACAAATCATAACAAACTATGCCAGATTCAACTAAATTACTTCGGCTACTCTAAATCATCACCAACTAACCCTTACCACAACAAACTAAACCCAATCACTTTTAAATTACAAAAAAATGCTAGTAACCATAGCAAACTACGCCAAACTCACCTAAATTACTTCGGCTACCATAAATCATCACCAACTAACCCTTACCAAAACAAACTAAACCCAATCACTTTTAAATTACAAAAAAATGCTTCTAACCATAGCAAACTATGCCAAACTCACCTAAATTACTTCGGCTATCAAAAATCACCCCCAACTACACTTTACAGCAACAAACTAAGCCCAATCACTTTAAAATTACAAAAAAATGCTAAAAATCATAACAAACTATACCAGAATCACCTAAATTACTTCGGCTACCGTAAATCACCCCCAACTATCCCATACCACAACAAACCAAATCATATCATCTTAAAATTACAAAAAAAGGTGTACAAATCATAACAAACTATGCCAGACTCACCTAAATTACTTCGGCTACTCTAAATCATCACCAACTAACCCTAACCACATCAAACTAAACCCAATCACTTTTAAATTACAAAAAAATGCTAGTAACCATAGCAAACTATGCCAAACTCACCTAAATTACTTCGGCTACCATAAATCATGACCAACTAACCCTTACCACAACAAACTAAACCCAATCACTTTTAAATTACAAAAAAATGCTGCTAACCATAGCAAACTATGCCAAACTCACCTAAATTACTTCGGCTATCAAAAATCACCCCCAACTACACTTTACAGCAACAAACTAAGCCCAATCACTTTAAAATTACAAAAAAATGCTAAAAATCATAACAAACTATACCAGAATCACCTAAATTACTTCGGCTACCGTAAATCACCCCCAACTATCCCTTACTACAACAAACCAAACCATATCATCTTAAAATTACAAAAAAAGGTGTACAAATCATAACAAACTATGCCAGATTCAACTAAATTACTTCGGCTACTCTAAATCATCACCAACTAACCCTTACCACAACAAACTAAACCCAATCACTTTTAAATTACAAAAAAATGCTAGTAACCATAGCAAACTATGCCAAACTCACCTAAATTACTTCGGCTACCATAAATCATCACCAACTAACCCTTACCACAACAAACTAAACCCAATCACTTTTAAATTACAAAAAAATGCTACTAACCATAGCAAACTATGCCAAACTCACCTAAATTACTTCGGCTATCAAAAATCACCCCCAACTACACTTTACAGCAACAAACTAAGCCCAATCACTTTAAAATTACAAAAAAATGCTAAAAATCATAACAAACTATACCAGAATCACCTAAATTACTTCGGCTACCGTAAATCACCCCCAACTATTCCTTACCACAACAAACCAAACCATATCATCTTAAAATTACAAAAAAAGGTGTACAAATCATAACAAACTATGCCAGACTTACCTAAATTTCTTCGGCTACTTTAAATCATCACCAACTAACCCTTACCACAACAAACTAAACCCAATCACTTTTAAATTACAAAAAAATGCTAGTAACCCTAGCAAACTATGCCAAACTCTCCTAAATTACTTCGGCTATCAAAAATCACCCCCAACTACACTTTACAGCAACAAACTAAGCCCAATCACTTTAAAATTACAAAAAAATGCTAAAAATCAAAACAAACTATACCAGAATCACCTAAATTATTTCGGCTACCGTAAATCACCCCCAACTATTCCTTACCACAACAAACCAAACCATATCATCTTAAAATAACAAAAAAGGTGTACAAATCATAACAAACTATGCCAGACTCACCTAAATTACTTCGGCTACTCTAAATCATCACCAACTAACCCTTACCACAAGAAACTAAACCCAATCACTTTTAAATTACAAAAAAATGCTAGTAACCATAGCAAACTATGCCAAACTCACCTAAATTATTTCGGCTACCATAAATCATCACCAACTAACCCTTATCACAACAAACTAAACCCAATCACTTTTAAATTACAAAAAAATGCTACTAACCATAGCAAATTATGCCAAACTCACCTAAATTACTTCGGCTATCAAAAATCACCCCCAACTACACTTTACAGCAACAAACTAAGCCCAATCACTTTAAAATTACAAAAAAATGCTAAAAATCATAACAAACTATACCAGAATCACCTAAATTACTTCGGCTACCGTAAATCACCCCCATCTATCCCTTACCACAACAAACCAAACCATATCATCTTAAAATTACAAAAAAAGGTGTACAAATCATAACAAACTATGCCAGACTGACCTAAATTACTTCGGTTATTCTAAATCATCACCAACTAACCCTTACCACAACAAACTAAACACAATCACTTTTAAATTATAAAAAAATGCTAGTAACCATAGCAAACTATGCCAAACTCACCTAAATTACTTCGGCTACCATAAATCATCACCAACTAACCCTTACCACAACAAACTAAACCAAATCACTTTTAAATTACAAAAAAATGCTACTAACCATAGCAAACTATGCTAAACTCACCTAAATTACTTCGGCTATCAAAAATCACCCCCAACTACACTTTACAGCAACAAACTAAGCCCAATCACTTTAAAATTACAAAAAATGCTAAAAATTATAACAAACTATACCAGAATTACCTAAATTACTTCGGCTATCGTAAATCACTCCCAACTATCCCTTATCACAACAAACCAAACCATATCATCTTAAAATTACAAGAAAAGGTGTACAAATCATAACAAACTATGCCAGCCTCACCTAAATTACTTCGGCTACTCTAAATCATCACCAACTAACCCTTACCACAACAAACTAAATCCAATCACTTTTAAATTTCAAAAAAATGCTAGTAACCATAGCAAACTATGCCAAACTCACCTAAATTACTTCGGCTACCATAAATCATCACCAACTAACCCTTACCACAACAAACTAAACCAAATCACTTTTAAATTACAAAAAAATGCTACTAACCATAGCAAACTATGCTAAACTCACCTAAATTACTTCGGCTATCAAAAATCACCCCCAACTACACTTTACAGCAACAAACTAAGCCCAATCACTTTAAAATTACAAAAAAATGCTAAAAATTATAACAAACTATACCAGAATCACCTAAATTACTTCGGCTATCGTAAATCACTGCCAACTATCCCTTATCACAACAAACCAAACCATATCATCTTAAAATTACAAAAAAAGGTGTACAAATCATAACAAACTATGGCAGACTCACCTAAATTACTTCGGCTACTCTAAATCATCACCCACTAACCCTTACCACAACAAACTAAACCCAATCACTTTTAAATTACCAAAAAATGCTAGTAACCATGGCAAACTATGTCAAACTCACCTAAATTACTTCGGCTACCATAAATCATCACCAACTAACACTTACCAGAACAAACTAAACCCAATCATTTTTAAATTACAAAAAAATGCTACTAACCATAGCAAATTATGCCAAACTCACCTAAATTACTTTGGCTACTCTAAATCATCACCAACTAACCCTTACCACAACAAACTAAACCCAATCACTTTTAAATTTCAAAAAAATGCTAGTAAATATAGCAAACTATGCCAAACTCACCTAAATTACTTCGGCTACCATAAATCATCACCAACTAACCCTTACCACAACAAACTAAACCCAATCAATTTTAAATTACAAAAAAATGCTTCTAACCATAGCAAACTATGCCAAACTCACCTAAATTACTTCGGCTACCATAAATCATCACCAACTAACCCTTACCACAACAAACTAAACCCAATCACTTTTAAATTACAAAAAAATGCTACTAACCCTAGCAAACTATGCCAAACTCACCTAAATTACTTCGGCTATCAAAAATCACCCCCAACTACACTTTACAGCAACAAACTAAGCCCAATCACTTTAAAATTACAATAAAATGCTAAAAATCATAACAAACTCTACCAGAATCACCTAAATTACTTCGGCTACCGTAAATCACCCCCAACTATCCCTCACCACAACAATCCAAACCATATCATCTTAAAATTACAAAAAAAAATGTGTACAAATCATAACAAACTATGCCAGACACACCTAAATTACTTCGGCTACTCTAAATCATCACCAACTAACCCTTACCACAACAAACTAAACCCAATCAATTTTAAATTACAAAAAAATGCTACTATATATAGCAAACTATGCCAAACTCACTTAAATTACTTCGGCTATCAAAAATCACCCCCAACTACACTTTACAACAACAAACTAAGCCCAATCACTTTAAAATTACAAAAAAATGCTAAAAATCATAACAAACTATACCAGAATCACCTAAATTACTTCGGCTACTGTAAATCACCCCCAACTATCCCTTACCACAACAAACCAAACCATATCATCTTAAAATTACAAAAAAAGGTGTACAAATCATAACAAACTATGCCAGCCTCACCTAAATTACTTCGGCTACTCTAAATCATCACCAACTAACCCTTCCACAACAAACTAAACCCAATCACTTTTAAAGTACAAAAAAATGATAGTAACCATAGCAAACAATGCCAAACTCACCTAAATTACATTCGGCTACCATAAATTATCACCAACTAACCCTTACCACAACAAAATAAACCCAATCACTTTTAAATTACAAAAAAATTCTACTAACCATAGCAAACTATGCCAAACTCACCTAAATTACTTCGGCTATCAAAAATCACCCCCAAATACACTTTACAGCAACAAACTAAGCCCAATCACTTTAAAATTACAAAAAAATGCTAAAAATCATAACAAACTATTCCAGAATCACCTAAATTACTTCGGCTACCGTAAATCACCCCCAACTATCCCTTACCACATCAACCCAAACCATATCATCTTAAAATTACAAAAAAAGGTGTACAAATCATAACAAACTATGCCAGACTCACCTAAATTAGTTCGGCTACTCTAAATCATCACCAACTAACCCTTACCACAACAAACTTAACCCAATCACTTTTAAATTACAAAAAAAATGCTAAAAATCATAACAAACTATATCAGAATCTCCTAAATTACTTCGGCTACTGTAAATTACCCCCAACTATCCCTTACCACAACAAACCAAACCATATCATCTTAATATTACAAAAAAAGTTGTACAAATCATAACAAACTATGCCAGACTCACCTAAATTACTTCGGCTACTCTAAATCATCACCAACTAACCCTTACCACAACAAACTAAACCCAATCACTTTTAAATTACAAAAAAATGCTACTAAACATAGCAAACTATGCCAAACTCACCTAAATTACTTCGGCTACAATAAATCACCCCCAACTACACTTTACAGCAACAAACTAAGCCCAATCACTTTAAAATTACAAAAAAATTCTAAAAATCATAACAAACTATACCAGAATCACCCAAATTACTTCGGCTACCGTAAATCACCCCCAACTATCTCTTACCACAACAAACCAAACCATATCATCTTAAAATTACAAAAAAAGGTGTACAAATCATAACAAACTATGCCAGACTCACCTAAATTACTTCGGCTACTCTAAATCATCACCAACTAACCCTTACCACAATAAACTAAACCCAATCACTTTTAAATTACAAAAAAATGCTACTAACCATAGCAAACTATGCCAAACCAACCTAAATTACTTCGGCTATCAAAAATCACCCCCAACTACACTTTACAGCAACAAACTAAGCCCAATCACTTTAAAATTACAAAAAAATGCTAAAAATCATTACAAACTATACCAGAATCACCCAAATTACTTCGGCTACCGTAAATCACCTCCAACTATACCTTACCACAACAAACCAAACCATATCATCTTAAAATTACAAAAAAGTTGTACAAATCATAACAAACTATGCCAGACTTACCTAAATTACTTCGGCTACTCTAAATCATCACCAACTAACCCTTACCACAACAAACTAAACCCAATCACTTTTAAATTACAAAAAAAAGGCTACTAACCATAGCAAACTATGCCAAACTCACCTAAATTACTTTGGCTATCAAAAATCACCCCCAACTACACTTTACAGCAACAAACTAAGCCCAATCACTTTAAAATTACAAAAAAATGCTAAAAATCATAACAAACTATACCAGAATCACCTAAATTACTTCGGCTACTGTAAATCACCCCCAACTATCCCTTACCACAACAAACCAAACCATATCATCTTAATACTACAAAAAAAGGTGTACAAATCATAACAAACTATGCCAGACTCACCTAAATTACTTCGGTTTCTCTAAATCTTCACCAACTAACCCTTACCACAACAAACTAAACCCAATCAATTTTAAATTACAAAAAAATGCTACTAACCATAGCAAACTATGCCAAACTCACCTAAATTACTTTGGCTACAATAAATCACCCCCAACTACACTTTACAGCAACAAACTAAGCCCAATCACTTTAAAATTACAAAAAAATGCTAAAAATCATAACAAACTATACCAGAATCACCTAAATTACTTCGGCTACCGTAAATCACCCCCAACTATCCCTTACCACAATAAACCAAACCATATCATCTTAACATTACAAAAAATGATGTACAAATCATAACAAACTATGCCAGACTCACCTAAATTACTTCGGCTACTCTAAATCATCACCAACTAACCCTTACCACAACAAACTAAACCCAATCACTTTTAAATTACAAAAAAATGCTACTAACCATAGCAAACTATACCAGAATCACCCAAATTACTTCGGCTACCGTAAATCACCCCCAACTATCCCTTACCACAACAAACCAAACCATATCATCTTAAAATTACAAAAAAAGGTGTACAAATCATAACAAACTATACCAGAATCACCTAAATTACTTCGGCTACTGTAAATCACCCCCAACTATCCCTTACCACAACAAACCAAACCATATCATCTTAAAATTACAAAAAAAGGTGTACAAATCATAACAAACTATGCCAGCCTCACCTAAATTACTTCGGCTACTCTAAATCATCACCAACTAACCCTTCCACAACAAACTAAACCCAATCACTTTTAAAGTACAAAAAAATGATAGTAACCATAGCAAACAATGCCAAACTCACCTAAATTACATTCGGCTACCATAAATTATCACCAACTAACCCTTACCACAACAAAATAAACCCAATCACTTTTAAATTACAAAAAAATTCTACTAACCATAGCAAACTATGCCAAACTCACCTAAATTACTTCGGCTATCAAAAATCACCCCCAAATACACTTTACAGCAACAAACTAAGCCCAATCACTTTAAAATTACAAAAAAATGCTAAAAATCATAACAAACTATTCCAGAATCACCTAAATTACTTCGGCTACCGTAAATCACCCCCAACTATCCCTTACCACATCAACCCAAACCATATCATCTTAAAATTACAAAAAAAGGTGTACAAATCATAACAAACTATGCCAGACTCACCTAAATTAGTTCGGCTACTCTAAATCATCACCAACTAACCCTTACCACAACAAACTTAACCCAATCACTTTTAAATTACAAAAAAAATGCTAAAAATCATAACAAACTATATCAGAATCTCCTAAATTACTTCGGCTACTGTAAATTACCCCCAACTATCCCTTACCACAACAAACCAAACCATATCATCTTAATATTACAAAAAAAGTTGTACAAATCATAACAAACTATGCCAGACTCACCTAAATTACTTCGGCTACTCTAAATCATCACCAACTAACCCTTACCACAACAAACTAAACCCAATCACTTTTAAATTACAAAAAAATGCTACTAAACATAGCAAACTATGCCAAACTCACCTAAATTACTTCGGCTACAATAAATCACCCCCAACTACACTTTACAGCAACAAACTAAGCCCAATCACTTTAAAATTACAAAAAAATTCTAAAAATCATAACAAACTATACCAGAATCACCCAAATTACTTCGGCTACCGTAAATCACCCCCAACTATCTCTTACCACAACAAACCAAACCATATCATCTTAAAATTACAAAAAAAGGTGTACAAATCATAACAAACTATGCCAGACTCACCTAAATTACTTCGGCTACTCTAAATCATCACCAACTAACCCTTACCACAATAAACTAAACCCAATCACTTTTAAATTACAAAAAAATGCTACTAACCATAGCAAACTATGCCAAACCAACCTAAATTACTTCGGCTATCAAAAATCACCCCCAACTACACTTTACAGCAACAAACTAAGCCCAATCACTTTAAAATTACAAAAAAATGCTAAAAATCATTACAAACTATACCAGAATCACCCAAATTACTTCGGCTACCGTAAATCACCTCCAACTATACCTTACCACAACAAACCAAACCATATCATCTTAAAATTACAAAAAAGTTGTACAAATCATAACAAACTATGCCAGACTTACCTAAATTACTTCGGCTACTCTAAATCATCACCAACTAACCCTTACCACAACAAACTAAACCCAATCACTTTTAAATTACAAAAAAAAGGCTACTAACCATAGCAAACTATGCCAAACTCACCTAAATTACTTTGGCTATCAAAAATCACCCCCAACTACACTTTACAGCAACAAACTAAGCCCAATCACTTTAAAATTACAAAAAAATGCTAAAAATCATAACAAACTATACCAGAATCACCTAAATTACTTCGGCTACTGTAAATCACCCCCAACTATCCCTTACCACAACAAACCAAACCATATCATCTTAATACTACAAAAAAAGGTGTACAAATCATAACAAACTATGCCAGACTCACCTAAATTACTTCGGTTTCTCTAAATCTTCACCAACTAACCCTTACCACAACAAACTAAACCCAATCAATTTTAAATTACAAAAAAATGCTACTAACCATAGCAAACTATGCCAAACTCACCTAAATTACTTTGGCTACAATAAATCACCCCCAACTACACTTTACAGCAACAAACTAAGCCCAATCACTTTAAAATTACAAAAAAATGCTAAAAATCATAACAAACTATACCAGAATCACCTAAATTACTTCGGCTACCGTAAATCACCCCCAACTATCCCTTACCACAATAAACCAAACCATATCATCTTAACATTACAAAAAATGATGTACAAATCATAACAAACTATGCCAGACTCACCTAAATTACTTCGGCTACTCTAAATCATCACCAACTAACCCTTACCACAACAAACTAAACCCAATCACTTTTAAATTACAAAAAAATGCTACTAACCATAGCAAACTATACCAGAATCACCCAAATTACTTCGGCTACCGTAAATCACCCCCAACTATCCCTTACCACAACAAACCAAACCATATCATCTTAAAATTACAAAAAAAGGTGTACAAATCATAACAAACTATGCCAGACTTACCTAAGTTACTTCGGCTACTCTAAATCATCACCAACTAACCCTTACCACAACAAACTAAACCCAATCACTTTTAAATTACAAAAAAATGCTACTAACCATAGCAAACTATGCCAAACTCACCTAAATTACTTCGGCTATCAAAAATCACCCCCAACTACACTTTACAGCAACAAACTAAGCCCAATCACTTTAAAATTACAAAAAAATGCTAAAAATTATAACAAACTATGCCAGAATCAACTAAATTACTTCGGCTACTGTAAATCACCCCCAACTATCCCTTACCACAACAAACCAAACCATATCATCTTAATATTACAAAAAAAGGTGTACAAATCATAACAAACTATGTCAGACTCACCTAAATTACTTCGGCTACTCTAAATCATCACCAACTAACCCTTACCACAACAAACTAAACCCAATCAATTTTAAATTACAAAAAAATGCTACTAACCATAGCAAACTATGCCAAACTCACCTAAATTACTTTGGCTTTAATAAATCACCCCCAACTACACTTTACAGCAACAAACTAAGCCCAATCACTTTAAAATTACAAAAAAATGCTAAAAATCATAACAAACTATACCAGAATCACCTAAATTACTTCGGCTACCGTAAATCACCCCCAACTATCCCTTACCACAACAAACCAAACCATATCATCTTAAAATTACAAAAAAGTTGTACAAATCATAACAAACTATGCCAGACTTACCTAAATTACTTCGGCTACTCTAAATCATCACCAACTAACCCTTACCACAACAAACTAAACCCAATCACTTTTAAATTACAAAAAAATGCTACTAACCATAGCAAACTATGCCAAACTCACCTAAATTACTTCGGCTATCAAAAATCACCCCCAACTACACTTTACAGCAACAAACTAAGCCCAATCACTTTAAAATTACAAAAAAATGCTAAAAATCATAAAAAACTATACCAGAATCACCTAAATTACTTCGGCTACCGTAAATCACCCCCAACTATCCCTTACCACAACAAACCAAACCATATCATCTTAAAATTACAAAAAATGATGTACAAATCATAACAAACTATGCCAGACTCACCTAAATTACTTAGGCTACTCTAAATCATCACCAACTAACCCTTACCACAACAAACTAAACCCAATCACTTTTAAATTACAAAAAAATGCTACTAACCATAGCAAACTATACCAGAATCACCCAAATTACTTCGGCTACCGTAAATCACCCCCAACTATCCCTTACCAAAACAAACCAAACCATATCATCTTAAAATTATAAAAAAAGGTGTACAAATCATAACAAACTATGCCAGACTTACCTAAGTTACTTCGGCTACTCTAAATCATCACGAACTAACCCTTACCACAACAAACTAAACCCAATCACTTTTAAATTACAAAAAAATGCTACTAACCATAGCAAACTATGCCAAACTCACCTAAATTACTTCGGCTATCAAAAATCACCCCCAACTACACTTTACAGAAACAAACTAAGCCCAATCACTTTAAAATTACAAAAAAATGCTAAAAATTATAACAAACTATGCCAGAATCAACTAAATTACTTCGGCTACTGTAAATCACCCCCAACTATCCCTTACCACAACAAACCAAACCATATCATCTTAATATTACAGAAAAAGGTGTACAAATCATAACAAACTATGCCAGACTCACCTAAATTACTTCGGCTACTCTAAATCATCACCAACTAACCCTTACCACAACAAACTAAACCCAATCAATTTTAAATTACAAAAAAATGCTACTAACTATAGCAAACTATGCCAAACTCACCTAAATTACTTTGGCTTTAATAAATCACCCCCAACTACACTTTACAGCAACAAACTAAGCCCAATCACTTTAAAATTACAAGAAAATGCTAAAAATCATAACAAACTTTACCAGAATCACCAAAATTACTTCGGCTACCGTAAATCACCCCCAACTATCCCTTCCCACAACAAACCAAACCATATCATCTTAAAATTACAAAAAAAGGTGTAAAAATCATAACAAACTATGCCAGACTCAACTAAATTACTTCGGCTACTCTAAATCATCACCAACTAACCCTTCCACAACAAACTAAACCCAATCACTTTTAAAGTACAAAAAAATGATAGTAACCATAGCAAACAATGCCAAACTCACCTAAATTACATTCGGCTACCATAAATTATCACCAACTAACCCTTACCACAACAAAATAAACCCAATCACTTTTAAATTACAAAAAAATTCTACTAACCATAGCAAACTATGCCAAACTCACCTAAATTACTTCGGCTATCAAAAATCACCCCCAAATACACTTTACAGCAACAAACTAAGCCCAATCACTTTAAAATTACAAAAAAATGCTAAAAATCATAACAAACTATTCCAGAATCACCTAAATTACTTCGGCTACCGTAAATCACCCCCAACTATCCCTTACCACATCAACCCAAACCATATCATCTTAAAATTACAAAAAAAGGTGTACAAATCATAACAAACTATGCCAGACTCACCTAAATTACTTCGGCTACTCTAAATCATCACCAACTAACCCTTACCACAACAAACTTAACCCAATCACTTTTAAATTACAAAAAAATGCTAAAAATCATAACAAACTATATCAGAATCTCCTAAATTACTTCGGCTACTGTAAATTACCCCCAACTATCCCTTACCACAACAAACCAAACCATATCATCTTAATATTACAAAAAAAGTTGTACAAATCATAACAAACTATGCCAGACTCACCTAAATTACTTCGGCTACTCTAAATCATCACCAACTAACCCTTACCACAACAAACTAAACCCAATCACTTTTAAATTACAAAAAAATGCTACTAAACATAGCAAACTATGCCAAACTCACCTAAATTACTTCGGCTACAATAAATCACCCCCAACTACACTTTACAGCAACAAACTAAGCCCAATCACTTTAAAATTACAAAAAAATTCTAAAAATCATAACAAACTATACCAGAATCACCCAAATTACTTCGGCTACCGTAAATCACCCCCAACTATCTCTTACCACAACAAACCAAACCATATCATCTTAAAATTACAAAAAAAGGTGTACAAATCATATCAAACTATGCCAGACTCACCTAAATTACTTCGGCTACTCTAAATCATCACCAACTAACCCTTACCACAATAAACTAAACCCAATCACTTTTAAATTACAAAAAAATGCTACTAACCATAGCAAACTATGCCAAACCAACCTAAATTACTTCGGCTATCAAAAATCACCCCCAACTACACTTTACAGCAACAAACTAAACCCAATCACTTTAAAATTACAAAAAAATGCTAAAAATCATTACAAACTATACCAGAATCACCCAAATTACTTCGGCTACCGTAAATCACCTCCAACTATACCTTACCACAACAAACCAAACCATATCATCTTAAAATTACAAAAAAGTTGTACAAATCATAACAAACTATGCCAGACTTACCTAAATTACTTCGGCTACTCTAAATCATCACCAACTAACCCTTACCACAACAAACTAAACCCAATCACTTTTAAATTACAAAAAAAAGGCTACTAACCATAGCAAACTATGCCAAACTCACCTAAATTACTTTGGCTATCAAAAATCACCCCCAACTACACTTTACAGCAACAAACTAAGCCCAATCACTTTAAAATTACAAAAAAATGCTAAAAATCATAACAAACTATACCAGAATCACCTAAATTACTTCGGCTACTGTAAATCACCCCCAACTATCCCTTACCACAACAAACCAAACCATATCATCTTAATACTACAAAAAAAGGTGTACAAATCATAACAAACTATGCCAGACTCACCTAAATTACTTCGGTTTCTCTAAATCTTCACCAACTAACCCTTACCACAACAAACTAAACCCAATCAATTTTAAATTACAAAAAAATGCTACTAACCATAGCAAACTATGCCAAACTCACCTAAATTACTTTGGCTACAATAAATCACCCCCAACTACACTTTACAGCAACAAACTAAGCCCAATCACTTTAAAATTACAAAAAAATGCTAAAAATCATAACAAACTATACCAGAATCACCTAAATTACTTCGGCTACCGTAAATCACCCCCAACTATCCCTTACCACAACAAACCAAACCATATCATCTTAACATTACAAAAAATGATGTACAAATCATAACAAACTATGCCAGACTCACCTAAATTACTTCGGCTACTCTAAATCATCACCAACTAACCCTTACCACAACAAACTAAACCCAATCACTTTTAAATTACAAAAAAATGCTACTAACCATAGCAAACTATACCAGAATCACCCAAATTACTTCGGCTACCGTAAATCACCCCCAACTATCCCTTACCACAACAAACCAAACCATATCATCTTAAAATTACAAAAAAAGGTGTACAAATCATAACAAACTATGCCAGACTTACCTAAGTTACTTCGGCTACTCTAAATCATCACCAACTAACCCTTACCACAACAAACTAAACCCAATCACTTTTAAATTACAAAAAAATGCTACTAACCATAGCAAACTATGCCAAACTCACCTAAATTACTTCGGCTATCAAAAATCACCCCCAACTACACTTTACAGCAACAAACTAAGCCCAATCACTTTAAAATTACAAAAAAATGCTAAAAATTATAACAAACTATGCCTGAATCAACTAAATTACTTCGGCTACTGTAAATCACCCCCAACTATCCCTTACCACAACAAACCAAACCATATCATCTTAATATTACAAAAAAAGGTGTACAAATCATAACAAACTATGTCAGACTCACCTAAATTACTTCGGCTACTCTAAATCATCACCAACTAACCCTTACCACAACAAACTAAACCCAATCAATTTTAAATTACAAAAAAATGCTACTAACCATAGCAAACTATGCCAAACTCACCTAAATTACTTTGGCTTTAATAAATCACCCCCAACTACACTTTACAGCAACAAACTAAGCCCAATCACTTTAAAATTACAAAAAAATGCTAAAAATCATAACAAACTATACCAGAATCACCTAAATTACTTCGGCTACCGTAAATCACCCCCAACTATCCCTTACCACAACAAACCAAACCATATCATCTTAAAATTACAAAAAAGTTGTACAAATCATAACAAACTATGCCAGACTTACCTAAATTACTTCGGCTACTCTAAATCATCACCAACTAACCCTTACCACAACAAACTAAACCCAATCACTTTTAAATTACAAAAAAATGCTACTAACCATAGCAAACTATGCCAAACTCACCTAAATTACTTCGGCTATCAAAAATCACCCCCAACTACACTTTACAGCAACAAACTAAGCCCAATCACTTTAAAATTACAAAAAAATGCTAAAAATCATAAAAAACTATACCAGAATCACCTAAATTACTTCGGCTACCGTAAATCACCCCCAACTATCCCTTACCACAACAAACCAAACCATATCATCTTAAAATTACAAAAAATGATGTACAAATCATAACAAACTATGCCAGACTCACCTAAATTACTTAGACTACTCTAAATCATCACCAACTAACCCTTACCACAACAAACTAAACCCAATCACTTTTAAATTACAAAAAAATGCTACTAACCATAGCAAACTATACCAGAATCACCCAAATTACTTCGGCTACCGTAAATCACCCCCAACTATCCCTTACCAAAACAAACCAAACCATATCATCTTAAAATTATAAAAAAAGGTGTACAAATCATAACAAACTATGCCAGACTTACCTAAGTTACTTCGGCTACTCTAAATCATCACCAACTAACCCTTACCACAACAAACTAAACCCAATCACTTTTAAATTACAAAAAAATGCTACTAACCATAGCAAACTATGCCAAACTCACCTAAATTACTTCGGCTATCAAAAATCACCCCCAACTACACTTTACAGCAACAAACTAAGCCCAATCACTTTAAAATTACAAAAAAATGCTAAAAATTATAACAAACTATGCCAGAATCAACTAAATTACTTCGGCTACTGTAAATCACCCCCAACTATCCCTTACCACAACAAACCAAACCATATCATCTTAATATTACAAAAAAAGGTGTACAAATCATAACAAACTATGCCAGACTCACCTAAATTACTTCGGCTACTCTAAATCATCACCAACTAACCCTTACCACAACAAACTAAACCCAATCAATTTTAAATTACAAAAAAATGCTACTAACCATAGCAAACTATGCCAAACTCACCTAAATTACTTTGGCTTTAATAAATCACCCCCAACTACACTTTACAGCAACAAACTAAGCCCAATCACTTTAAAATTACAAGAAAATGCTAAAAATCATAACAAACTTTACCAGAATCACCAAAATTACTTCGGCTACCGTAAATCACCCCCAACTATCCCTTCCCACAACAAACCAAACCATATCATCTTAAAATTACAAAAAAAGGTGTAAAAATCATAACAAACTATGCCAGACTCAACTAAATTACTTCGGCTACTCTAAATCATCACCAACTAACCCTTACCACAACAAACTAAACCCAATCACTTTTAAATTATAAAAAAATGCTACTAACCCTAGCAAACTATGCCAAACTCACCCAAATTACTTCGGCTATCAAAAATCACCCCCAACTACACTTTACAGCAACAAACTAAGCCCAATCACTTTAAAATTACAAAAAAATGCTAAAAATCATAACAAACTATACCAGAATCACCTAAATTACTTCGGCTACCGTAAATCACCCCCAACTATCCCTTAGCACAACAAACCAAACCATATCATCTTAAAATTACAAAAAAAGGTGTACAAATCATAACAAACTATGCCAGACTCACCTAAATTACTTCGGCTACTCTAAATCATCAACAACTAACCCTTACCACAACAAACTAAACCCAATCACTTTTAAATTACAAAAAAATGCTACTAACCATAGCAAACTATGCCAAACTCACCCAAATTACTTCGGCTATCAAAAATCACCCCCAACTAGACTTTACAGCAACAAACTAAGCCCAATCACTTTAAAATTACAAAAAAAATGCTAAAAATCATAACAAACTATACCAGAATCACCCAAATTACTTCGGCTACCGTAAATCACCCCCAACTATCCCTTACCACAACAAACCAAACCATATCATCTTAAAATTACAAAAAAAGGTGTATAAATCATAACAAACTATGCCAGACTCACCTAAATTACTTCGGCTACTCTAAATCATCACCAACTAACCCTTACCACAACAAACTAAACCCAATCACTTTTAAATTACAAAAAAATGCTATTAACCATAGCAAACTATGCCAAACTCACCTAAATTACTTCGGCTATCAAAAATCACCCCCAATTACACTTTACAGCAACAAAATAAGCCCAATAACTTTAAAATTACAAAAAAATGCTAAAAATCATAACAAACTATACCAGAATCACCTAAATTACTTCGGCTACCATAAATCACCCCCAACTATCCCTTACCACAACAAACCAAACCATATCATCTTAAAATTACAAAAAAAGGTGTATAAATCATAACAAACTATGCCAGACTCACCTAAATTACTTCGGCTACTCTAAATCATCACCAACTAACCCTTACCACAACAAACTAAACCCAATCAATTTTAAATTACAAAAAAATGCTACTAACCATAGCAAACTATGCCAAACTCACCTAAATTACTTCGGCTATCAAAAATCACCCCCAACTACACTTTACAGCAACAAACTAAGCCCAATCACTTTAAAATTACAAAAAAATGCTAAAAATCATAACAAACTATACCAGAATCACCTAAATTACTTCGGCTACTGTAAATCATCCCCAACTATCCCTTACCAGAACAAACCAAACCATATCATCTTAATATTACAAAAAAAGGTGTACAAATCATAACAAACTATGCCAGACTCACCTAAATTACTTCGGCTACTCTAAAACATCACCAACTAACCCTTACCACAACAAACTAAACCCAATCACTTTTAAATTACAAAAAAATGCTACTAACCATAGCAAACTATGCCAAACTCACCTAAATTACTTCGGCTACAATAAATCACCCCCAACTGCACTTTACAGCAACAAACTAAGCCCAATCACTTTAAAATTACAAAAAAATGCTAAAAATCATAACAAACTGTACCAGAATCACCTAAATTACTTCGGCTACCGTAAATCACCCCCAACTATCCCTTACCACAACAAACCAAACCATATCATCTTAAAATTACAAAAAAAGGTGTACAAATCATAACAAACTATGCCAGACTCACCTAAATTACTTCGGCTACTCTAAAGCATCACCAGCTAACCCTTACCACAACAAACTAAACCCAATCACTATTAAATTACAAAAAAATGCTACTAACCATAGCAAACTATGCCAAACTCACCTAAATTACTTCGGCTATCAAAAATCACCCCCAACTACACTTTACAGCAACAAACTAAGCCCAATCACTTTAAAATTAAAAAAAAATGCTAAAAATCATAACAAACTATACCAGAATCACCTAAATTACTTCGGCTACTGTAAAACACCCCCAACTATCCCTTACCACAACAAACCAAACCATATCATCTTAATATTACAAAAAAAGGTGTACAAATCATAACAAACTATGCCAGACTCACCTAAATTACTTCGGCTACTCTAAATCATCACCAACTAACCCTTACCACAACAAACTAAACCCAATCAATTTTAAATTACAAAAAAATGCTACTAACCATAGCAAACTATGCCAAACTCACCTAAATTACTTTGGCTACAATAAATCACCCCCAACTACACTTGACAGCAACAAACTAAGCCCAATCATTTTAAAATTACAAAAAAATGCTAAAAATCATAACAAACTTTACCAGAATCACCTAAATTACTTCGGCAACCGTAAATCACCCCCAACTATCCCTTACCACAACAAACCAAACCATATCATCTTAAAATTACAAAAAAAGATGTACAAACCATAACAAACTATGCCAGACTCACCTAAATTACTTCGGCTACTTTAAATCATCACCAACTAACCTTTACCACAACAAACTAAACCCACTCACTTTTAAATTACAAAAAAATGCTACTAACCATAGCAAACTATGCCAAACTCACCTAAATTACTTCGGCTATCAAAAATCACCCCCAACTACACTTTACAGCAACAAACTAAGCCCAATCACTTTAAAATTGCAAAAAAATGCTAACAATCATAACAAACAATACCAGAATCACCTAAATTACTTCGGCTACCGTAAATCACCCCCTACTATCCCTTACCACAACAAACCAAACCATATTATCTTAAAATTACAAAAAAAGGTGTACAAATCATAACAAACTATGCCAGACTCACCTAAATTACTTCGGCTACTCTAAATCATCACCAACTAACCCTTACCACAACAAACTAAACCCAATCACTTTTAAATTACAAAAAAATGCTACTAACCATAGCAAACTATGCCAAACCAACCTAAATTACTTCGGCTATCAAAAATCACCCCCAACTACACTTTACAGCAACAAACTAAGCCCAATTACTTTAAAATTACAAAAAAATGCTAAAAATCATAACAAACTATACCAGGATCACCCAAATTACTTCGGCTACCGTAAATCACCCCAACTATCCCTTACCACAACAAACCAAACCATATCATCTTAAAATTACAAAAAAAGGTGTACAAATCATAACAAACTATGCCAGACTTACCTAAATTACTTCGGCTACTCTAAATCATCACCAACTAACCCTTACCACAACAAACTAAACCCAATCACTTTTAAATTACAAAAAAATGCTACTAACCATAGCAAACTATGCTAAACTCACCTAAATCACTTCGGCTATCAAAAATCACCCCCAACTACACTTTACAGCAACAAATAAGCCCAATCACTTTAAAATTACAAAAAAATGCTAAAAATCATAACAAACTATACCAGAATCACCTAAATTACTTCGGCTACTGTAAATCACCCCCAACTATCCCGTACCACAACAAACCAAACCATATCATTTTAATATTACAAAAAAAGGTGTACAAATTATAACAAACTATGCCAGACTCACCTAAATTACTTCGGCTACTCTAAATCATCACCAACTAACCCTTACCACAACAAACTATACCCAATCACTTTTAAATTACAAAAAAATGCTACTAACCATAGCAAACTATGCCAAACTCACCTAAATTTCTTCGGCTACAATAAATCACCCCCAACTACACTTTACAGCAACAAACTAAGCCCAATTACTTTAAAATTACAAAAAAATGCTAAAAATCATAACAAACAATACCAGAATCATCTAAATTACTTCGGCTACCGTAAATCACCCCCAACTATCCCTTACCACAACAAACCAAACCATATTATCTTAAAATTACAAAAAAAGGTGTACAAATCATAACAAACTATGCCAGACTCACCTAAATTACTTCGGCTACTCTAAATCATCACCAACTAACCCTTACCACAACAAACTAAACCCAATCACTTTTAAATTACAAAAAAATGCTACTAACCCTAGCAAACTATGCCAAACTCACCTAAATTACTTCGGCTATCAAAAATCACCCCCAACTACACTTTACATCAACAAACTAAGCCAATCACTTTAAAATTACAAAAAAATGCTAAAAATCATAACAAACTATACCAGAATCACCCAAATTACTTCGGCTACCGTAAATCACCCCCAACTATCCCTTACCACAACAAACCAAACCATATGATCTTAAAATTACAAAAAAAGGTGTACAAATCATAACAAACTATGCCAGACTCACCTAAATTACTTCGGCTAGTCTAAATCATCACCAACTAACCCTTACCACAACAAACTAAACCCAATCACTTTTAAATTACAAAAAAATGCTACTAACCATAGCAAACTATGCTAAACTCACCTAAATTACTTCGGCTATCAAAAATCACCCCCAACTACACCTTACAGCAACAAATAAGCCCAATCACTTTAAAATTACAAAAAAATGCTAAAAATCATAACAAACTATACCAGAATCACCTAAATTACTTCGGCTACGGTAAATCACGCCCAACTATCCCTTACCACAACAAACCAAATTATATCATTTTAATATTACAAAAAAAGGTGTACAAATTATAACAAACTATGCCAGACTCACCTTAATTACTTCGGCTACTCTAAATCATCACCAACTAACCCTTACCACAACAAACTATACCCAATCACTTTTAAATTACAAAAAAATGCTACAAACCATAGCAAACTATGCCAAACTCACCTAAATTACTTCGGCTACAATAAATCACCCCCAACTACACTTTACAGCAACAAACTAAGCCCAATCACTTTAAAATTACAAAAAAATGCTAAAAATCATAACAAACTATACCAGAATCACCTAAATTACTTCGGCTACCGTAAATCACCCCCAACTATCCCTTACCACAACAAACCAAACCATATCATCTTAAAATTACAAAAAAAGGTGTACAAATCATAACAAACTATGCCAGACTCACCTAAATTACTTCGGCTACTCTAAATCATCACCAACTAACCCTTACCACAACAAACTAAACCCAATCACTTTTAAATTACAAAAAAATGCTACTAACCCTAGCAAACTATGCCAAACTCACCTAAATTACTTCGGCTATCAAAAATCACCCCCAACTACACTTTACAGCAACAAACTAAGCCAATCACTTTAAAATTACAAAAAAATGCTAAAAATCATAACAAACTATACCAGAATCACCCAAATTACTTCGGCTACCGTAAATCACCCCCAACTATCCCTTACCACAACAAACCAAACCATATGATCTTAAAATTACAAAAAAAGGTGTACAAATCATAACAAACTATGCCAGACTCACCTAAATTACTTCGGCTAGTCTAAATCATCACCAACTAACCCTTACCACAACAAACTAAACCCAATCACTTTTAAATTACAAAAAAATGCTACTAACCATAGCAAACTATGCCAAACTCACCTAAATTACTTCGGCTATCAAAAATCACCCCCAACTACACTTTACAGCAACAAACTAAGCCCAATCACCTTAAAATTACAAAAAAATGCTAAAAATCATAACAAACTATACCAGAATCACCTAAATTACTTCGGCTACTGTAAATCACCCCCAACTATCCCTTACCACAACAAACCCAACCATATCATCTTAATATTACAAAAAAAGGTCTACAAATCATAACAAACTATGCCAGACTCACCTAAATTACTTCGGCTACTCTAAAACATCACCAACTAAACCTTACCACAACAAACTAAACCCAATCACTTTTAAATTACAAAAAAATGCTACTAACCATAGCAAACTATGCCAAACTCACCTAAATTACTTCGGCTACAATAAATCACCCCCAACTACACTTTACAGCAACAAACTAAGCCCAATCACTTTAAAATTACAAAAAAATGCTAAAAATCATAACAGACTATACCAGAATCACCTAAATTACTTCGGCTACCGTAAATCACCCACAACTATCCCTTACCACAACAAACCAAACCATATCATCTTAAAATTACAAAAAAAGGTGTACAAATCATAACAAACTATGCCAGACTCACCTAAATTACTTCGGCTACTCTAAATCATCACCAACTAACCCTTACCACAACAAACTAAACCCAATCTCTATTAAATTACAAAAAAATGCTACTTACCATAGCAAACTATGCCAAACTCACCTAAATTACTTCGGCTATCAAAAATCACCCCCAACTACACTTTACAGCAACAAACTAAGCCCAATCACTTTAAAATTAAAAAAAAATGCTAAAAATCATAACAAACTATACCAGAATCACCTAAATTACTTCGGCTACTGTAAAACACCCCCAACTATCCCTTACCACAACAAACCAAACCATATCATCTTAATATTACAAAAAAGGTGTACAAATCATAACAAACTATGCCAGACTTACCTAAATTACTTCGGCTACTCTAAATCATCACCAACTAACCCTTACCACAACAAACTAAACCCAATCAATTTTAAATTACAAAAAAATGCTACTAACCATAGCAAACTATGCCAAACTCACCTAAATTACTTTGGCTACAATAAATCACCCCCAACTACACTTTACAGCAACAAACTAAGCCCAATCACTTTAAAATTACAAAAAAATGCTAAAAATCATAACAAACTTTACCAGAATCACCTAAATTACTTCGGCAACCGTAAATCACCCCCAACTATCCCTTACCACAACAAACCAAACCATATCATTTTAAAATTACAAAAAAAGATGTACAAATCATAACAAACTATGCCAGACTCACCTAAATTACTTCGGCTACTTTAAATCATCACCAACTAACCCTTACCACAACAAACTAAACCCACTCATTTTTAAATTACAAAAAAATGCTACTAACCATAGCAAACTATGCCAAACTCACCTAAATTACTTCGGCTATCAAAAATCACCCCCAACTACACTTTACAGCAACAAACTAAGCCCAATCACTTTAAAATTACAAAAAAATGCTAAAAATCATAACAAACAATACCAGAATCACCTAAATTACTTCGGCTACCGTAAATCACCCCCAACTATCCCTTACCACAACAAACCAAACCATATTATCTTAAAATTACAAAAAAAGGTGTACAAATCATAACAAACTATGCCAGACTCACCTAAATTACTTCGGCTACTCTAAATCATCACCAACTAACCCTTACCACAACAAACTAAACCCAATCACTTTTAAATTACAAAAAAATGCTATTAACCATAGCAAACTATGCCAAACTCACCTAAATTACTTCGGCTATCAAAAATCACCCCCAACTACACTTTACAGCAACAAAATAAGCCCAATAACTTTAAAATTACAAAAAAATGCTAAAAATCATAACAAACTATACCAGAATCACCTAAATTACTTCGGCTACCATAAATCACCCCCAACTATCCCTTACCACAACAAACCAAACCATATCATCTTAAAATTACAAAAAAAGGTGTATAAATCATAACAAACTATGCCAGACTCACCTAAATTACTTCGGCTACTCTAAATCATCACCAACTAACCCTTACCACAACAAACTAAACCCAATCAATTTTAAATTACAAAAAAATGCTACTAACCATAGCAAACTATGCCAAACTCACCTAAATTACTTCGGCTATCAAAAATTACCCCCAACTACACTTTACAGCAACAAACTAAGCCAATCACTTTAAAATTACAAAAAAATGCTAAAAATCATAACAAACTATACCAGAATCACCTAAATTACTTCGGCTACTGTAAATCATCCCCAACTATCCCTTACCACAACAAACCAAACCATATCATCTTAATATTACAAAAAAAGGTGTACAAATCATAACAAACTATGCCAGACTCACCTAAATTACTTCGGCTACTCTAAAACATCACCAACTAACCCTTACCACAACAAACTAAACCCAATCACTTTTAAATTACAAAAAAATGCTACTAACCATAGCAAACTATGCCAAACTCACCTAAATTACTTCGGCTACAATAAATCACCCCCAACTGCACTTTACAGCAACAAACTAAGCCCAATCACTTTAAAATTACAAAAAAATGCTAAAAATCATAACAAACTGTACCAGAATCACCTAAATTACTTCGGCTACCGTAAATCACCCCCAACTATCCCTTACCACAACAAACCAAACCATATCATCTTAAAATTACAAAAAAAGGTGTACAAATCATAACAAACTATGCCAGACTCACCTAAATTACTTCGGCTACTCTAAAGCATCACCAGCTAACCCTTACCACAACAAACTAAACCCAATCACTATTAAATTACAAAAAAATGCTACTAACCATAGCAAACTATGCCAAACTCACCTAAATTACTTCGGCTATCAAAAATCACCCCCAACTACACTTTACAGCAACAAACTAAGCCCAATCACTTTAAAATAAAAAAAAAATGCTAAAAATCATAACAAACTATACCAGAATCACCTAAATTACTTCGGCTACTGTAAAACACCCCCAACTATCCCTTACCACAACAAACCAAACCATATCATCTTAATATTACAAAAAAAGGTGTACAAATCATAACAAACTATGCCAGACTCACCTAAATTACTTCGGCTACTCTAAATCATCACCAACTAACCCTTACCACAACAAACTAAACCCAATCAATTTTAAATTACAAAAAAATGCTACTAACCATAGCAAACTATGCCAAACTCACCTAAATTACTTTGGCTACAATAAATCACCCCCAACTACACTTGACAGCAACAAACTAAGCCCAATCATTTTAAAATTACAAAAAAATGCTAAAAATCATAACAAACTTTACCAGAATCACCTAAATTACTTCGGCAACCGTAAATCACCCCCAACTATCCCTTACCACAACAAACCAAACCATATCATCTTAAAATTACAAAAAAAGATGTACAAACCATAACAAACTATGCCAGACTCACCTAAATTACTTCGGCTACTTTAAATCATCACCAACTAACCCTTACCACAACAAACTAAACCCACTCACTTTTAAATTACAAAAAAATGCTACTAACCATAGCAAACTATGCCAAACTCACCTAAATTACTTCGGCTATCAAAAATCACCCCCAACTACACTTTACAGCAACAAACTAAGCCCAATCACTTTAAAATTGCAAAAAAATGCTAACAATCATAACAAACAATACCAGAATCACCTAAATTACTTCGGCTACCGTAAATCACCCCCAACTATCCCTTACCACAACAAACCAAACCATATTATCTTAAAATTACAAAAAAGGTGTACAAATCATAACAAACTATGCCAGACTCACCTAAATTACTTCGGCTACTCTAAATCATCACCAACTAACCCTTACCACAACAAACTAAACCCAATCACTTTTAAATTACAAAAAAATGCTACTAACCATAGCAAACTATGCCAAACCAACCTAAATTACTTCGGCTATCAAAAATCACCCCCAACTACACTTTACAGCAACAAACTAAGCCCAATTACTTTAAAATTACAAAAAAATGCTAAAAATCATAACAAACTATACCAGGATCACCCAAATTACTTCGGCTACCGTAAATCACCCCAACTATCCCTTACCACAACAAACCAAACCATATCATCTTAAAATTACAAAAAAAGGTGTACAAATCATAACAAACTATGCCAGACTTACCTAAATTACTTCGGCTACTCTAAATCATCACCAACTAACCCTTACCACAACAAACTAAACCCAATCACTTTTAAATTACAAAAAAATGCTACTAACCATAGCAAACTATGCTAAACTCACCTAAATTACTTCGGCTATCAAAAATCACCCCCAACTACACTTTACAGCAACAAATAAGAGCAATCACTTTAAAATTACAAAAAAATGCTAAAAATCATAACAAACTATACCAGAATCACCTAAATTACTTCGGCTACTGTAAATCACCCCCAACTATCCCGTACCACAACAAACCAAACCATATCATTTTAATATTACAAAAAAAGGTGTACAAATTATAACAAACTATGCCAGACTCACCTAAATTACTTCGGCTACTCTAAATCATCACCAACTAATCCTTACCACAACAAACTATACCCAATCACTTTTAAATTACAAAAAAATGCTACTAACCATAGCAAACTATGCCAAACTCACCTAAATTTCTTCAGCTACAATAAATCACCCCCAACTACACTTTACAGCAACAAACTAAGCCCAATTACTTTAAAATTACAAAAAAATGCTAAAAATCATAACAAACAATACCAGAATCATCTAAATTACTTCGGCTACCGTAAATCACCCCCAACTATCCCTTACCACAACAAACCAAACCATATTATCTTAAAATTACAAAAAAAGGTGTACAAATCATAACAAACTATGCCAGACTCACCTAAATTACTTCGGCTACTCTAAATCATCACCAACTAACCCTTACCACAACAAACTAAACCCAATCAATTTTAAATTACAAAAAAATGCTACTAACCATAGCAAACTATGCCAAACTCACCTAAATTACTTTGGCTACAATAAATCACCCCCAACTACACTTGACAGCAACAAACTAAGCCCAATCATTTTAAAATTACAAAAAAATGCTAAAAATCATAACAAACTTTACCAGAATCACCTAAATTACTTCGGCAACCGTAAATCACCCCCAACTATCCCTTACCACAACAAACCAAACCATATCATCTTAAAATTACAAAAAAAGATGTACAAACCATAACAAACTATGCCAGACTCACCTAAATTACTTCGGCTACTTTAAATCATCACCAACTAACCCTTACCACAACAAACTAAACCCACTCACTTTTAAATTACAAAAAAATGCTACTAACCATAGCAAACTATGCCAAACTCACCTAAATTACTTCGGCTATCAAAAATCACCCCCAACTACACTTTACAGCAACAAACTAAGCCCAATCACTTTAAAATTGCAAAAAAATGCTAACAATCATAACAAACAATACCAGAATCACCTAAATTACTTCGGCTACCGTAAATCACCCCCAACTATCCCTTACCACAACAAACCAAACCATATTATCTTAAAATTACAAAAAAAGGTGTACAAATCATAACAAACTATGCCAGACTCACCTAAATTACTTCGGCTACTCTAAATCATCACCAACTAACCCTTACCACAACAAACTAAACCCAATCACTTTTAAATTACAAAAAAATGCTACTAACCATAGCAAACTATGCCAAACCAACCTAAATTACTTCGGCTATCAAAAATCACCCCCAACTACACTTTACAGCAACAAACTAAGCCCAATTACTTTAAAATTACAAAAAAATGCTAAAAATCATAACAAACTATACCAGGATCACCCAAATTACTTCGGCTACCGTAAATCACCCCAACTATCCCTTACCACAACAAACCAAACCATATCATCTTAAAATTACAAAAAAAGGTGTACAAATCATAACAAACTATGCCAGACTTACCTAAATTACTTCGGCTACTCTAAATCATCACCAACTAACCCTTACCACAACAAACTAAACCCAATCACTTTTAAATTACAAAAAAATGCTACTAACCATAGCAAACTATGCTAAACTCACCTAAATTACTTCGGCTATCAAAAATCACCCCCAACTACACTTTACAGCAACAAATAAGCCCAATCACTTTAAAATTACAAAAAAATGCTAAAAATCATAACAAACTATACCAGAATCACCTAAATTACTTCGGCTACTGTAAATCACCCCCAACTATCCCGTACCACAACAAACCAAACCATATCATTTTAATATTACAAAAAAAGGTGTACAAATTATAACAAACTATGCCAGACTCACCTAAATTACTTCGGCTACTCTAAATCATCACCAACTAACCCTTACCACAACAAACTATACCCAATCACTTTTAAATTACAAAAAAATGCTACTAACCATAGCAAACTATGCCAAACTCACCTAAATTTCTTCGGCTACAATAAATCACCCCCAACTACACTTTACAGCAACAAACTAAGCCCAATTACTTTAAAATTACAAAAAAATGCTAAAAATCATAACAAACAATACCAGAATCATCTAAATTACTTCGGCTACCGTAAATCACCCCCAACTATCCCTTACCACAACAAACCAAACCATATTATCTTAAAATTACAAAAAAAGGTGTACAAATCATAACAAACTATGCCAGACTCACCTAAATTACTTCGGCTACTCTAAATCATCACCAACTAACCCTTACCACAACAAACTAAACCCACTCACTTTTAAATTACAAAAAAATGCTACTAACCATAGCAAACTATGCCAAACTCACCTAAATTACTTCGGCTATCAAAAATCACCCCCAACTACACTTTACAGCAACAAACTAAGCCCAATCACTTTAAAATTACAAAAAATGCTAAAAATCATAACAAACTATACCAGAATCACCCAAATTACTTCGGCTACCGTAAATCACCCCCAACTATCCCTTACCACAACAAACCAAACCATATTATCTTAAAATTACAAAAAAGGTGTACAAATCATAACAAACTATGCCAGACTCACCTAAATTACTTCGGCTACTCTAAATCATCACCAACTAACCCTTACCACAACAAACTAAACCCAATCACTTTTAAATTACAAAAAAATGCTACTAACCATAGCAAACTATGCCAAACCAACCTAAATTACTTCGGCTATCAAAAATCACCCCCAACTACACTTTACAGCAACAAACTAAGCCCAATTACTTTAAAATTACAAAAAAATGCTAAAAATCATAACAAACTATACCAGGATCACCCAAATTACTTCGGCTACCGTAAATCACCCCAACTATCCCTTACCACAACAAACCAAACCATATCATCTTAAAATTACAAAAAAAGGTGTACAAATCATAACAAACTATGCCAGACTTACCTAAATTACTTCGGCTACTCTAAATCATCACCAACTAACCCTTACCACAACAAACTCAACCCAATCACTTTTAAATTACAAAAAAATGCTACTAACCATAGCAAACTATGCTAAACTCACCTAAATTACTTCGGCTATCAAAAATCACCCCCAACTACACTTTACAGCAACAAATAAGCCCAATCACTTTAAAATTACAAAAAAATGCTAAAAATCATAACAAACTATACCAGAATCACCTAAATTACTTCGGCTACTGTAAATCACCCCCAACTATCCCGTACCACAACAAACCAAACCATATCATTTTAATATTACAAAAAAAGGTGTACAAATTATAACAAACTATGCCAGACTCACCTAAATTACTTCGGCTACTCTAAATCATCACCAACTAACCCTTACCACAACAAACTATACCCAATCACTTTTAAATTACAAAAAAATGCTACTAACCATAGCAAACTATGCCAAACTCACCTAAATTTCTTCGGCTACAATAAATCACCCCCAACTACACTTTACAGCAACAAACTAAGCCCAATTACTTTAAAATTACAAAAAAATGCTAAAAATCATAACAAACAATACCAGAATCATCTAAATTACTTCGGCTACCGTAAATCACCCCCAACTATCCCTTACCACAACAAACCAAACCATATTATCTTAAAATTACAAAAAAAGGTGTACAAATCATAACAAACTATGCCAGACTCACCTAAATTACTTCGGCTACTCTAAATCATCACCAACTAACCCTTACCACAACAAACTAAACCCACTCACTTTTAAATTACAAAAAAATGCTACTAACCATAGCAAACTATGCCAAACTCACCTAAATTACTTCGGCTATCAAAAATCACCCCCAACTACACTTTACAGCAACAAACTAAGCCCAATCACCTTAAAATTACAAAAAAATGCTAAAAATCATAACAAACTATACCAGAATCACCTAAATTACTTCGGCTACCGTAAATCACCCACAACTATCCCTTACCACAACAAACCAAACCATATCATCTTAAAATTACAAAAAAAGGTGTACAAATCATAACAAACTATGCCAGACTCACCTAAATTACTTCGGCTACTCTAAATCATCACCAACTAACCCTTACCACAACAAACTAAACTCAATCTCTATTAAATTACAAAAAAATGCTACTTACCATAGCAAACTATGCCAAACTCACCTAAATTACTTCGGCTATCAAAAATCACCCCCAACTACACCTTACAGCAACAAATAAGCCCAATCACTTTAAAATTACAAAAAAATGCTAAAAATCATAACAAACTATACCAGAATCACCTAAATTACTTCGGCTACGGTAAATCACCCCCAACTATCCCTTACCACAACAAACCAAATTATATCATTTTAATATTACAAAAAAAGGTGTACAAATTATAACAAACTATGCCAGACTCACCTAAATTACTTCGGCTACTCTAAATCATCACCAACTAACCCTTACCACAACAAACTATACCCAATCACTTTTAAATCACAAAAAAATGCTACAAACCATAGCAAACTATGCCAAACTCACCTAAATTACTTCGGCTACAATAAATCACCCCCAACTACAACAACAACAACAAACTAAGCCCAATCACTTTAAAATTACAAAAAAATGCTAAAAATCATAACAAACTATACCAGAATCACCTAAATTACTTCGGCTACCGTAAATCACCCCCAACTATCCCTTACCACAACAAACCAAACCATATCATCTTAAAATTACAAAAAAAGGTGTACAAATCATAACAAACTATGCCAGACTCACCTAAATTACTTCGGCTACTCTAAATCATCACCAACTAACCCTTACCACAACAAACTAAACCCAATCACTTTTAAATTACAAAAAAATGCTACTAACCCTAGCAAACTATGCCAAACTCACCTAAATTACTTCGGCTATCAAAAATCACCCCCAACTACACTTTACAGCAACAAACTAAGCCCAATCACTTTAAAATTACAAAAAAATGCTAAAAATCATAACAAACTATACCAGAATCACCCAAATTACTTCGGCTACCGTAAATCACCCCCAACTATCCCTTACCACAACAAACCAAACCATATGATCTTAAAATTACAAAAAAAGGTGTACAAATCATAACAAACTATGCCAGACTCACCTAAATTACTTCGGCTAGTCTAAATCATCACCAACTAACCCTTACCACAACAAACTAAACCCAATCACTTTTAAATTACAAAAAAATGCTACTAACCATAGCAAACTATGCCAAACTCACCTAAATTACTTCGGCTATCAAAAATCACCCCCAACTACACTTTACAGCAACAAACTAAGCCCAATCACTTTAAAATTACAAAAAAATGCTAAAAATCATAACAAACTATACCAGAATCACCTAAATTACTTCGGCTACTGTAAATCACCCCCAACTATCCCTTACCACAACAAACCAAACCATATCATCTTAATATTACAAAAAAAGGTGTACAAATCATAACAAACTATGCCAGACTCACCTAAATTACTTCGGCTACTCTTAAACATCACCAACTAACCCTTACCACAACAAACTAAACCCAATCACTTTTAAATTAAAAAAAATTGCTACTAACCATAGCAAACTATGCCAAACTCACCTAAATTACTTCGGCTACAATAAATCACCCCCAACTACACTTTACAGCAACAAACTAAGCCCAATCACTTAAAAATTAAAAAAAAATGCTAAAAATCATAACAAACTATACCAGAATCACCTAAATTACTTCGGCTACTGTAAAACACCCCCAACTATCCCTTACCACAACAAACCAAACCATATCATCTTAATATTACAAAAAAAGGTGTACAAATCATAACAAACTATGCCAGACTCACCTAAATTACTTCGGCTACTCTAAATCATCACCAACTAACCCTTACCACAACAAACTAAACCCAATCAATTTTAAATTACAAAAAAATGCTACTAACCTTAGCAAACTATGCCAAACTCACCTAAATTACTTTGGCTACAATAAATCACCCCCAACTACACTTTACAGCAACAAACTAAGCCCAATCACTTTAAAATTACAAAAAAATGCTAAAAATCATAACAAACTTTACCAGAATCACCTAAATTACTTCGGCAACCGTAAATCACCCCCAACTATCCCTTACCACAACAAACCAAACCATATCATTTTAAAATTACAAAAAAAGATGTACAAATCATAACAAACTATGCCAGACTCACCTAAATTACTTCGGCTACTTTAAATCATCACCAACTAACCCTTACCACAACAAACTAAACCCACTCATTTTTAAATTACAAAAAAATGCTACTAACCATAGCAAACTATGCCAAACTCACCTAAATTACTTCGGCTATCAAAAATCACCCCCAACTACACTTTACAGCAACAAACTAAGCCCAATCACTTTAAAATTACAAAAAAATGCTAAAAATCATAACAAACAATACCAGAATCACCTAAATTACTTCGGCTACCGTAAATCACCCCCAACTATCCCTTACCACAACAAACCAAACCATATTATCTTAAAATTACAAAAAAAGGTGTACAAATCATAACAAACTATTCCAGACTCACCTAAATTACTTCGGCTACTCTAAATCATCACCAACTAACCCTTACCACAACAAACTAAACCCAATCACTTTTAAATTACAAAAAAATGCTACTAACCAAAGCAAACTATGCCAAACCAACCTAAATTACTTCGGCTATCAAAAATCACCCCCAACTACACTTTACAGCAACAAACTAAGCCCAATCACTTTAAAATTACAAAAAAATGCTAAAAATCATAACAAACTATACCAGGATCACCCAAATTACTTCGGCAACCGTAAATCACCCCAACTATCCCTTACCACAACAAACCAAACCATATCATCTTAAAATTACAAAAAAAGGTGTACAAATCATAACAAACTATGCCAGACTTACCTAAATTACTTCGGCTACTCTAAATCATCACCAACTAACCCTTACCACAACAAACTAAACCCAATCACTTTTAAATTACAAAAAAATGCTACTAACCATAGCAAACTATGCTAAACTCACCTAAATTACTTCGGATATCAAAAATCACCCCCAACTACACTTTACAGCAACAAATAAGCCCAATCACTTTAAAATTACAAAAAAATGCTAAAAATCATAACAAACTATACCAGAATCACCTAAATTACTTCGGCTACTGTAAATCACCCCCAACTAGCCCGTACCACAACAAACCAAACCATATCATTTTAATATTACAAAAAAAGGTGTACAAATTATAACAAACTATGCCAGACTCACCTAAATTACTTCGGCTACTCTAAATCATCACCAACTAACCCTTACCACAACAAACTATACCCAATCACTTTTAAATTACAAAAAATGCTACTAACCATAGCAAACTATGCCAAACTCACCTAAATTTCTTCGGCTACAATAAATCACCCCCAACTACACTTTACAGCAACAAACTAAGCCCAATTACTTTAAAATTACAAAAAAATGCTAAAAATCATAACAAACAATACCAGAATCATCTAAATTACTTCGGCTACCGTAAATCACCCCCAACTATCCCTTACCACAACAAACCAAACCATGTTATCTTAAAATTACAAAAAAAGGTGTACAAATCATATCAAACTATGCCAGACTCACCTAAATTACTTCGGCTACTCTAAATCATCACCAACTAACCCTTACCACAACAAACTAAACCCACTCACTTTTAAATTACAAAAAAATGCTACTAACCATAGCAAACTATGCCAAACTCACCTAAATTACTTCGGCTATCAAAAATTACCCCCAACTACACTTTACAGCAACAAACTAAGCCCAATCACTTTAAAATTACAAAAAATGCTAAAAATCATAACAAACTATACCAGAATCACCCAAATTACTTCGGCTACCGTAAATCACCCCCAACTATCCCTTACCACAACAAACCAAACCATATCATCTTAAAATTACAAAAAAAGGTGTACAAATCATAACAAACTATGCCAGACTTACCTAAATTACTTCGGCTACTCTAAATCATCACCAACTAACCCTTACCACAACAAACTAAACCCAATCACTTTTAAATTACAAAAAAATGCTACTAACCATAGCAAACTATGCTAAATTCACCTAAATTACTTCGGCTATCAAAAATCACCCCCAACTACACTTTACAGCAACAAATAAGCCCAATCACTTTAAAATTACAAAAAAATGCTAAAAATCATAACAAACTATACCACAATCACCTAAATTACTTCGGCTACTGTAAATCACCCCCAACTATCCCTTACCACAACAAACCAAACCATATCATTTTAATATTACAAAAAAAGGTGTACAAATTATAACAAACTATGCCAGACTCACCTAAATTACTTCGGCTACTCTAAATCATCACCAACTAACCCTTACCACAACAAACTATACCCAATCACTTTTAAATTACAAAAAAATGCTACAAACCATAGCAAACTATGCCAAACTCACCTAAATTACTTCGGCTACAATAAATCACCCCCAACTACACTTTACAGCAACAAACTAAACCCAATCACTTTAAAATTACAAAAAAATGCTAAAAATCATAACAAACTATACCAGAATCACCTAAATTACTTCGGCTACCGTAAATCACCCCCAACTATCCCTTACCACAACAAACCAAACCATATCATCTTAAAATTACAAAAAAAGGTGTACAAATCATAACAAACTATGCCAGACTCACCTAAATTACTTCGGCTACTCTAAATCATCACCAACTAACCCTTACCACAACAAACTAAACCCAATCACTTTTAAATTACAAAAAAATGCTACTAACCCTAGCAAACTATGCCAAACTCACCTAAATTACTTCGGCTATCAAAAATCACCCCCAACTACACTTTACAGCAACAAACTAAGCCCAATCACTTTAAAATTATAAAAAAATGCTAAAAATCATAACAAACTATACCAGAATCACCCAAATTACTTCGGCTACCGTAAATCACCCCCAACTATCCCTTACCACAACAAACCAAACCATATGATCTTAAAATTACAAAAAAAGGTGTACAAATCATAACAAACTATGCCAGACTCACCTAAATTACTTCGGCTAGTCTAAATCATCGCCAACTAACCCTTACCACAACAAACTAAACCCAATCACTTTTAAATTACAAAAAAATGCTACTAACCATAGCAAACTATGCCAAACTCACCTAAATTACTTCGGCTATCAAAAATCACCCCCAACTACACTTTACAGCAACAAACTTAGCCCAATCAGCTTTAAATTACAAAGAAATGCTAAAAATCTTAACAAACTATACCAGAATCACCTAAATTACTTCGGCTACTGTAAATCACCCCCAACTATCCCTTACTACAACAAACCAAACCATATCATCTTAATATTACAAAAAAAGGTGTACAAATCATAACAAACTATGCCAGACTCACCTAAATTACTTCGGCTACTCTAAAACATCACCAACTAAACCTTACCACAACAAACTAAACCCAATCACTTTTAAATTACAAAAAAATGCTACTAACCATAGCAAACTATGCCAAACTCACCTAAATTACTTCGGCTACAATAAATCACCCCCAACTTCACTTTACAGCAACAAACTAAGCCCAATCACTTTAAAATTACAAAAAAATGCTAAAAATTATAACAAACTATACCAGAATCACCTAAATTACTTCGGCTACCGTAAATCACCCACAACTATCCCTTTCCACAACAAACCAAACCATATCATCTTAAAATTACAAAAAAAGGTGTACAAATCATAACAAACTATGCCAGACTCACCTAAATTACTTCGGCTACTCTAAATCATCACCAACTAACCCTTACCACAACAAACTAAACCCAATCACTATTAAATTACAAAAAAATGCTACTTACCATAGCAAACTATGCCAAACTCACCTAAATTACTTCGGCTATCAAAAATCACCCCCAACTACACTTTACAGCAACAAACTAAGCCCAATCACTTTAAAATTACAAAAAAATGCTAAAAATCATAACAAACTATACCACAATCACCTAAATTACTTCGGATACTGTAAATCACCCCCAACTATCCCTTACCACAACAAACCAAACCATATCATCTTAAAATTACAAAAAAAGGTGTACAAATCATAACAAACTATGCCAGACTCACCTAAATTACTTCGGCTACTCTAAATCATCACCAACTTACCCTTACCACAACAAACTATACCCAATCACTTTTAAATTACAAAAAAATGCTACTAACCATAGCAAACTATGCCAAACTCACCTAAATTACTTCGGCTATAAAAAATCACCCCCAACTACTCATTACAGCAACAAACTAAGCCCAATCACTTTAAAATTACAAAAAAATGCTAAAAATCATAACAAACTATTCCAGAATCACCTAAATTACTTCGGCTACCGTAAATCACCCCCAACTATCCCTTACCACAACAAATCAAACCATATCATCTTAAAATTACAAAAAAAGGTGTACAAATCATAACAAACTATGCCAGACTCACCTAAATTACTTCGGCTACTCTAAATGATCACCAACTAACCCTTACCACAACAAACTAAACCCAATCACTTTTAAATTACAAAAAAATGCTACTAACCATAGCAAACTATGCCAAACTCACCTAAATTACTTCGGCTATGAAAAATTACCCCCAACTACACTTTACAGCAACAAACTAAGCCCAATCATTTTAAAATTACAAAAAAATGCTAAAAATCATAACAAACTTTACCAGAAACACCTAAATTATTTCGGCTACCGTAAATCACCCCCAACTATTCCTTACCACAACAAACCAAACCATATTATCTTAAAATTACAAAAAAAGGTGTACAAATCATAACAAACTATGCCAGACTCACCTAAATTACTTCGGCTACTCTAAATCATCACCAACTAACCCTTACCACAACAAACTAAACCCAATCACTTTTAAATTACAAAAAAATGCTACAAACCATAGCAAACTATGCCAAACCAACCTAAATTACTTCGGCTATCAAAAATCACCCCCAACTACACTTTACAGCAACAAACTAAGCCCAATCACTTTAAAATTATAAAAAAATGCTAAAAATCATAACAAACTATACCAGAATCACCCAAATTACTTCGGCTACCGTAAATCACCCCCAACTATCCCTTACCACAACAAACCAAACCATATGATCTTAAAATTACAAAAAAAGGTGTACAAATCATAACAAACTATGCCAGACTCACCTAAATTACTTCGGCTAGTCTAAATCATCGCCAACTAACCCTTACCACAACAAACTAAACCCAATCACTTTTAAATTACAAAAAAATGCTACTAACCATAGCAAACTATGCCAAACTCACCTAAATTACTTCGGCTATCAAAAATCACCCCCAACTACACTTTACAGCAACAAACTTAGCCCAATCACCTTAAAATTACAAAAAAATGCTAAAAATCTTAACAAACTATACCAGAATCACCTAAATTACTTCGGCTACTGTAAATCACCCCCAACTATCCCTTACCACAACAAACCAAACCATATCATCTTAATATTACAAAAAAAGGTGTACAAATCATAACAAACTATTCCAGACTCACCTAAATTACTTCGGCTACTCTAAAACATCACCAACTAAACCTTACCACAACAAACTAAACCCAATCACTTTTAAATTACAAAAAAATGCTACTAAACATAGCAAACTATGCCAAACTCACCTAAATTACTTCGGCTACAATAAATTACCCCCAACTTCACTTTACAGCAACAAACTAAGCCCAATCACTTTAAAATTACAAAAAAATGCTAAAAATTATAACAAACTATACCAGAATCACCTAAATTACTTCGGCTACCGTAAATCACCCACAACTATCCCTTTCCACAACAAACCAAACCATATCATCTTAAAATTACAAAAAAAGGTGTACAAATCATAACAAACTATGCCAGACTCACCTAAATTACTTCGGCTACTCTAAATCATCACCAACTAACCCTTACCACAACAAACTAAACCTAATCACTATTAAATTACAAAAAAATGCTACTTACCATAGCAAACTATGCCAAACTCACCTAAATTACTTCGGCTATCAAAAATCACCCCCAACTACACTTTACAGCAACAAACTAAGCCCAATCACTTTAAAATTACAAAAAAATGCTAAAAATCATAACAAACTATAGCAGAATCACCTAAATTACTTCGGCTACTGTAAATTACCCCCAACTATCCCTTACCACAACAAACCAAACTATATCATCTTAATATTACAAAAAAAGGTGTACAAATCATAACAAACTATGCCAGACTCACCTAAATTACTTCGGCTACTCTAAATCATCACCAACTAACCCTTACAACAACAAACTAAACCCAATCACTTTTAGATTACAAAAAAATGCTACTAACCATAGCAAACTATGCCAAACTCACCTAAATTACTTCGGCTATCAAAAATCACCCCCAACTACACTTTACAGCAACAAACTAAGCCCAATCACTTTAAAATTACAAAAAAATGCTAAAAATCATAACAAACAATACCAGAATCACCTAAATTACTTCGGCTACCGTAAATCACACCCAACTATCCCTTACCACAACAAACCAAACCATATTATCTTAAAATTACAAAAAAGGTGTACAAATCATAACAAACTATGCCAGACTCACCTAAATTACTTCGGCTACTCTAAATCATCACCAACTAACCCTTACCACAACAAACTATACCCAATCACTTTTAAATTACAAAAAAATGCTACTAACCATAGCAAACTATGCCAAACTCACCTAAATTACTTCGGCTATAAAAAATCACCCCCAACTACTCTTTACAGCAACAAACTAAGCCCAATCACTTTAAAATTACAAAAAAATGCTAAAAATCATAACAAACTATTCCAGAATCACCTAAATTACTTCGGCTACCGTAAATCACCCCCAACTATCCCTTACCACAACAAATCAAACCATATCATCTTAAAATTACAAAAAAAGGTGTACAAATCATAACAAACTATGCCAGACTCACCTAAATTACTTCGGCTACTCTAAATCATCACCAACTAACCCTTACCACAACAAACTAAACCCAATCACTTTTAAATTACAAAAAAATGCTACTAACCATAGCAAACTATGCCAAACTCACCTAAATTACTTCGGCTATCAAAAATTACCCCCAACTACACTTTACAGCAACAAACTAAGCCCAATCATTTTAAAATTACAAAAAAATGCTAAAAATCATAACAAACTTTACCAGAAACACCTAAATTATTTCGGCTACCGTAAATCACACCCAACATTTCCTTACCACAACAAACCAAACCATATTATCTTAAAATTACAAAAAAAGGTGTACAAATCATAACAAACTATGCCAGACTCACCTAAATTACTTCGGCTACTCTAAATCATCACCAACTAACCCTTACCACAACAAACTAAACCCAATCACTTTTAAATTACAAAAAAATGCTACTAACCATAGCAAACTATGCCAAACCAACCTAAATTACTTCGGCTATCAAAAATCACCCCCAACTACACTTTACAGCAACAAACTAAGCCCAGTCACTTTAAAATTACAAAAAAATGCTTAAAATCATAACAAACTATACCAGAATCACCCAAATTATTTCGGCTACCGTAAATCACCCCCAACTATTCCTTACCACAACAAACCAAACCATATCATCTTAAAATTACAAAAAAAGGTGTACAAATCATAACAAACTATGCCAGACTCACCTAAATTACTTTGGCTACTCTAAATCATCACCAACTAACCCTTACCACAACAAACTAAACCCAATCACTTTTAAATTACAAAAAAATGCTACTAACCATAGCAAACTATGCCAAACTCACCTAAATTACTTCGGCTGTCAAAAATCACCCCCAACTACACTTTACAGCAACAAATAAGCTCAATCACTTTAAAATTACTAAAAAATGCTAAAAATCATAACAAACTATACCAGAATCACCTAAATTACTTCGGCTACTGTAAATCACCCCCAACTATCCCTTACCACAACAAGCCAAACCATATCATCTTAATATTACAAAAAAAGGTGTACAAATTATAACAAACTATGCCAGACTCACCTAAATTACTTCGGCTACTCTAAATCATCACCAACTAACCCTTACCACAACAAACTATACCCAATCCCTTTTAAATTACAAAAAAATGCTACTAACCATAGCAAACTATGCCAAACTCACCTAGATTACTTCGGCTACAATAAATCACCCTCAACTACACTTTACAGCAACAAATTAAACCCAATCACTTTAAAATTACAAAAAAATGCTAAAAATCATAACAAACTATACCAGAATCACCTAAATTACTTCCGCTACCGTAAATCACCCCCAACTATCCCTTACCACAACAAACCAAACCATATCATCTTAAAATTACAAAAAAAGGTGTACAAATCATAACAAACTATGCCAGACTCACCTAAATTACTTTGGCTACTCTAAATCATCACCAACTAACCCTTACCACAACAAACTAAACCCAATCACTTTTAAATTACAAAAAAATGCTACTAGCCCTAGCAAACTATGCCAAACTCACCTAAATTACTTCGACTATCAAAAATCACCCCCAACTACACTTTACAGCAACAAACTAAGGCCAATCACTTTAAAATTACAAAAAAATGCTAAAAATCATAACAAACTATACCAGAATCACCCAAATTACTTCGGCTACCGTAAATCACCCCCAACTATCCCTTACCACAACAAACCAAACCATATGATCTTAAAATTTCAAAAAATGGTGTACAAATCATAACAAACTATGCCAGACTCACCTAAATTACTTCGGCTAGTCTAAATCATCACCAACTAACTCTTACCACAACAAACTAAACCCAATCACTTTTAAATTACAAAAAAATGCTACTAACCATAGCAAACTATGCCAAACTCACCTAAATTACTTCGGCTATCAAAAATCATCCCCAACTACACTTTACAGCAACAAACTAAGCCCAATCACTTTATAATTACAAAAAAATGCTAAAAATCATAACAAACTATACCAGAATCACCTAAATTACTTCGGCTACTGTAAATCACCCCCAACTATCCCTTACCACAACAAACCAAACCATATAATTTTAATATTACAAAAAAGGTGTACAAATCGTAACAAACTATGCCAAACTCACCTAAATAACTTCGGCTACTCTAAAACATCACCAACTAACCCCTACCACAACAAACCAAACCCAATCACTTTTAAATTACAAAAAAATGCTACTAACCATAGCAAACTATGCCAAACTCACCTAAATTACTTCGGCTACAATAAATCACCCCCAACTACACTTTACAGCAACAAACTAAGCCCAATCACTTTAAAATTACAAAAAAATGCTAAAAATCATAACAAACTATACCAGAATCACCTAAATTACTTCGGCTACCGTAAATCACCCCCAACTGTCCCTTACCACAACAAACCAAACCATATCATCTTAAAATTACAAAAAAAGGTGTACAAATCATAACAAACTATGCCAGACTCACCTAAATTACTTCGGCTACTCTAAATCATCACCAACTAACCCTTACCACAACAAACTAAACCCAATCACTATTAAATTACAAAAAAATGCTACTAACCATAGCAAACTATGCCAAACTCACCTAAATTACTTCGGCTATTAAAAATTACCCCCAACTACACTTTACAGCAACAAACTAAGCCCAATCACTTTAAAATTACAAAAAAATGCTAAAAATCATAACTAACTATACCAGAATCACCTAAATTACTTAGGCTACGGTAAATTACCCCCAACTATCCCTTACCTTAACAAACCAAACCATATCATCTTAATATTACAAAAAAAAGTGTACAAATCATAACAAACTATGCCAGACTCACCTAAATTACTTCGGCTACTCTAAATCATCACCAACTAACCCTTACCACAACAAACTAAACCCAATCAATTTTAAATTTAAAAAAAATGCTACTAACCATAGCAAACTATGCCAAACTCACCTAAATTACTTTGGCTACAATAAATCACCCCCAACTACACTTTACAGCAACAAACTAAGCCCAATCACTTTAAAATTACAAAAAAATGCTAAAAATTATAACAAACTTTACCAGAATCACCCAAATTACTTCGGCTACCGTAAATCACCCCCAACTATCCCTTACCACAACAAACCAAACCATATCATCTTAAAATTACAAAAAAATGTGTACAAATCATAACAAACTATGCCAGACTCACCTAAATTACTTCGGCTACTCTAAATCATCACCAACTAACCCTTACCACAACAAACTAAACCCAATCACTTTTAAATTACAAAAAAATGCTACTAACCATCGCAAACTATGCCAAACTCACCTAAATTACTTCGGCTATCAAAAATCACCTCCAACTTCACTTTACAGCAACAAACTAAGCCCAATCACTTTAAAATTACAAAAAAATAGTAAAAATTATAACAAACTATACCAGAATCACCTAAATTACTTCGGCTACCGTAAATCACCCCCAACTATCTCTTACCACAACAAACCAAACCATATCACCTTAAAATTACAAAAAAAGGTGTACAAATCATAACAAACTATGCCAGACTCACCTAAATTACTCCGGCTACTCTAAATCATCACCAACTAACCCTTACCACAACAAACTAAACCCAATCAATTTTAATTTACAAAAAAATGCTACTAACCATAGCAAACTATGCCAAACTCACCTAAATTACTTCGGCTACCATAAATTATCACCAACTAACCCTTACCACAACAAACTAAACCCAATCACTTTTAAATTACAAAAAAATGCTACTTACAATAGCAAACTATGCCAAACTCACCTAAATTACTTCGGCTATCAAAAATCACCCTCAACTACACTTTACAGCAACAAACTAAGCCCAATCAATTTAAAATTACAAAAAAATGCTAAAAATCATAACAAACTTTACCAGAATCACCTAAATTACTTCGGCTACCGTAAATCATTCCCAACTATCCCTTACCACAACAAACCAAACCATATCATCTTAAAATTACAAAAAAGTGTAGAAATCATAACAAACTATGCCAGACTCACCTAAATTACTTCGGCTACTCTAAATCATCACCAACTAACCCTTACCACAACAAACTAAACCCAATCACTTTTAAATTACAAAAAAATGCTACTAACCATAGCAAACTATGCCAAACTCACCTAAATTACTTCGGCTACCATAAATCATCACCACCTAACCCTTACCACAACAAAATAAACCCAATCACTTTTAAATTACAAAAAAGTGCTACAAACCATAGCAAACTATGCCAAACTCACCTAAATTACTTCGGCTATCAAAAATCACCCCCAACTACACTTTACAGCAACAGACTAAGCCCAATCACTTTAAAATTACAAAAAAATGCTAAAAATCATGACAAACTATACCAGAATCACCTAAATTACTTCGGCTACCGTAAATCACCCCCAACTATCCCTTACCACAACAAACCAAACCATATCATCTTAAAATTACAAAAAAAGGTGTACAAATCATAACAAACTATGACAGACTCACCTAAATTACTTCGGCTACCATAAATCATCACCAACTAACCCTTACCACAACAAACTAAACCCAATCACTTTTAAATTACAAAAAAATGCTACTAACCATAGCAAACTATGCCAAACTCACCTAAATTACTTCGGCTATCAAAAATCACCCCCAACTACACTTTACAGCAACAAACTAAGCCCAATCACTTTAAAATTACAAAAAAATGCTAAAAATCATAACAAACTATACCAGAATCTCCTAAATTACTTCGGCTACCGTAAATCACCCCCAACTATCCCTTACCACAACAAACCAAACCATATCATCTTAAAATTACAAAAAAAATGTACAAATCATAACAAACTATGCCAGACTCACCTAAATTACTTCGGCTACTTTAAATCATCACCAACTAACCCTTACCACAACAAACTAAACCCAATCACTTTTAAATTACAAAAAAATGCTACTAACCATAGCAAACTATGCCAAACTCACCTAAATTACTTCGGCTACCATAAATCATCACCAACTAACCCTCACCACAACAAACTAAACCCAATCACTTTAAAATTACAAAAAATGCTAAAAATCATAACAAACTATACCAGAATCACCTAAATTACTTCGGCTACTGTAAATTACCCCAACTATCCCTTACCACAACAAACCAAACCATATCATCTTAAAATTACAAAAAAAGGTGTACAAATCATAACAAACTATGCCAGACTCACCTAAATTACTTCGGCTACTCTAAATCATCACCAACTAACCCTTACTACAACAAACTAAACCCAATCACTTTTAAATTACAAAAAAATGCTACTAACCATAGCAAACTATGCCAAACTCACATTAATTACTTCGGCTACCATAAATCATCACCAACTAACCCTTACCACAACAAACTAAACCCAATCACTTTTAAATTACAAAAAAATGCTACTAATCATAGCAAACTATGCCAAACTCACCTAAATTACTTCGGCTATCAAAAATCACCCCCAACTACACTTTACAGCAACAAACTAAGCCCAATCAATTTAAAATTACAAAAAAATGCTAAAAATCATAACAAACTATACCAGAATCTCCTAAATTACTTCGGCTACCGTAAATCACCCCCAACTATCCCTTACCACAACAAACCAAACCATATCATCTTAAAATTACAAAAAAATGTACAAATCATAACAAACTATGCCAGACTCACCTAAATTACTTCGGCTACTCTAAATCATCACTAACTAACCCCTACCACAACAAACGAAACCCAATTAATTTTAAATTACAAAAAAATGGTACTAACCATAGCAAACTATGCCAAACTCACCTAAATTACTTCGGCTACCATAAATCATCACCAACAAACCCTTATCACAACAAACTAAACCCAATCACTTTTAAATTACAAAAAAATGCTACTAACCATAGCAAACTATGCCAAACTCACCTAAATTACTTCGGCTATCAAAAATCACCCCCAACTACACTTTACAGCAACAAACTAAGCCCAATCACTTTAAAATTACAAAAAAATGCTAAAAATCATAACAAACTATAACAGAATCACCTAAATTTCTTCGGCTACCGTAAATCATCACCAACTAACCGTTACCACAACAAACTAAACCCAATCACTTTTAAATTACAAAAAATGCTACTAACCATAGCAAACTATGCCAAACTCACCTAAATTACTTCGGCTACCATAAATCATCACCAACTAACCCTTACCACAACAAACTAAACCCAATCACTTTTAAATTACAAAAAAATGCTACTATCCATAGCAAACTATGCCAAACTCACCTAAATTACTTCCGCTATCAAAAATCAGCCCCAACTACACTTTACAGCAACAAACTAAACCCAATCACTTTAAAATTAAAAAAAAATGCTAAAAATCATAACAAACTATACTAGAATCACCTAAATTACTTCGGCTTCCGTAAATCACCCCCAAATATCCCTTACCACAACAAACCAAACCATATCATCTTAAAATTACAAAAAAAGGTGTACAAATCATAACAAACTATGCCAGACTCACGTAAATTACTTCGGCTACTCTAAAGCATCACCAGCTAACCCTTACCACAACAAACTAAACCCAATCACTATTAAATTACAAAAAAATGCTACTAACCATAGCAAACTATGCCAAACTCACCTAAATTACTTCGGCTATCAAAAATCACCCCCAACTACACTTTACAGCAACAAACTTAGCCCAATCACCTTAAAATTACAAAAAAATGCTAAAAATCATAACAAACTATACCAGAATCACCTAAATTACTTCGGCTACTGTAAATGACCCCCAACTATCCCTTACCACAACAAACCAAACCATATCATCTTAATATTACAAAAAAAGGTGTACAAATCATAACAAACTATGCCAGACTCACCTAAATTACTTCGGCTACTCTAAAACATCACCAACTAAACCTTACCACAACAAACTAAACCCAATCACTTTTAAATTACAAAAAAATGCTACTAACCATAGCAAACTATGCCAAACTCACCTAAATTACTTCGGCTACAATAAATCACCCCCAACTTCACTTTACAGCAACAATCTAAGCCCAATCACTTTAAAATTACAAAAAAATGCTAAAAATTATAACAAACTATACCAGAATCACCTAAATTACTTCGGCTACCGTAAATCACCCACAACTATCCCTTTCCACAACAAACCAAACCATATCATTTTAAAATTACAAAAAAAGGTGTACAAATCATAACAAACTATGCCAGACTCACCTAAATTACTTCGGCTACTCTAAATCATCACCAACTAACCCTTACCACAACAAACTAAACCCAATCACTATTAAATTACAAAAAAATGCTACTTACCATAGCAAACTATGCCAAACTCACCTAAATTACTTCGGCTATCAAAAATCACCCCCAACTACACTTTACAGCAACAAACTAAGCCCAATCACTTTAAAATTACAAAAAAATGCTAAAAATCATAACAAACTATACCAGAATCACCTAAATTACTTCGGCTACTGTAAATCACCCCCAACTATTTCTTACCACAACAAACCAAACCATATCATCTTAATATTACAAAAAAAGGTGTACAAATCATAACAAACTATGCCAGACTCACCTAAATTACTTCGGCTACTCTAAATCATCACCAACTAACCCTTACAACAACAAACTAAACCCAATCACTTTTAAATTACAAAAAAATGCTACTAACCATAGCAAACTATGCCAAACTCACCTAAATTACTTCGGCTATCAAAAATCACCCCCAACTACACTTTACAGCAACAAACTAAGCCCAATCACTTTAAAATTACAAAAAAATGCTAAAAATCATAACAAACAATACCAGAATCACCTAAATTACTTCGGCTACCGTAAATCACACCCAACTATCCCTTACCACAACAAACCAAACCATATTATCTTAAAATTACAAAAAAAGGTGTACAAATCATAACAAACTATGCCAGACTCACCTAAATTACTTCGGCTACTCTAAATCATCACCAACTATCCCTTACCACAACAAACTATACCCAATCACTTTTAAATTACAAAAAAATGCTACTAACCATAGCAAACTATGCCAAACTCACCTAAATTACTTCGGCTATAAAAAATCACCCCCAACTACTCATTACAGCAACAAACTAAGCCCAATCACTTTAAAATTACAAAAAAATGCTAAAAATCATAACAAACTATTCCAGAATCACCTAAATTACTTCGGCTACCGTAAATCACCCCCAACTATTCCTTACCACAACAAATCTAACCATATCATCTTAAAATTACAAAAAAAGGTGTACAAATCATAACAAACTATGCCAGACTCACCTAAATTACTTCGGCTACTCTAAATCATCACCAACTAACCCTTACCACAACAAACTAAACCCAATCAATTTTAAATTACAAAAAAATGCTACTAACCATAGCAAACTATGCCAAACTCACCTAAATTACTTCGGCTATCAAAAATTACCCCCAACTACACTTTACAGCAACAAACTAAGCCCAATCATTTTAAAATTACAAAAAAATGCTAAAAATCATAACAAACTTTACCAGAAACACCTAAATTATTTCGGCTACCGTAAATCACCCCCAACTATTCCTTACCACAACAAACCAAACCATATTATCTTAAAATTACAAAAAAAGGTGTACAAATCATAACAAACTATGCCAGACTCACCTAAATTACTTCGGCTACTCTAAATCATCACCAACTAACCCTTACCACAACAAACTAAACCCAATCACTTTTAAATTACAAAAAAATGCTACTAACCATAGCAAACTATGCCAAACTCACCTAAATTACTTCGGCTACCATAAATCATCACCAACTAACCCTTACCACAACAAACTAAACCCAATCACTTTAAAATTACAAAAAATGCTAAAAATCATAACAAACTATACCAGAATCACCTAAATTACTTCGGCTACTGTAAATTACCCCCAACTATCCCTTACCACAACAAACCAAACCATATCATCTTAAAATTACAAAAAAAGGTGTACAAATCATAACAAACTATGCCAGACTCACCTAAATTACTTCGGCTACTCTAAATTATCACCAACTAACCCTTACTACAACAAACTAAACCCAATCACTTTTAAATTACAAAAAAATGCTACTAACCATAGCAAACTATGCCAAACTCACATTAATTACTTCGGCTACCATAAATTATCACCAACTAACCCTTACCACAACAAACTAAACCCAATCACTTTTAAATTACAAAAAAATGCTACTAACCATAGCAAACTATGCCAAACTCACCTAAATTACTTCGGCTATCAAAAATCACCCCCAACTACACTTTACAGCAACAAACTAAGCCCAATCAATTTAAAATTACAAAAAAATGCTAAAAATCATAACAAACTATACCAGAATCTCCTAAATTACTTCGGCTACCGTAAATCACCCCCAACTATCCCTTACCACAACAAACCAAACCATATCATCTTAAAATTACAAAAAAAATGTACAAATCATAACAAACTATGCCAGACTCACCTAAATTACTTCGGCTACTCTAAATCATCACTAACTAACCCCTACCACAACAAACGAAACCCAATTAATTTTAAATTACAAAAAAATGGTACTAACCATAGCAAAATATGCCAAACTCACCTAAATTACTTCGGCTACCATAAATCATCACCAACAAACCCTTATCACAACAAACTAAACCCAATCACTTTTAAATTACAAAAAAATGCTACTAACCATAGCAAACTATGCCAAACTCACCTAAATTACTTCGGCTATCAAAAATCACCCCCAACTACACTTTACAGCAACAAACTAAGCCCAATCACTTTAAAATTACAAAAAAATGCTAAAAATCATAACAAACTATAACAGAATCACCTAAATTTCTTCGGCTACCGTAAATCATCACCAATTACCCGTTACCACAACAAACTAAACCCAATCACTTTTAAATTACAAAAAAATGCTACTAACCATAGCAAACTATGCCAAACTCACCTAAATTACTTCGGCTACCATAAATCATCACCAACTAACCCTTACCACAACAAACTAAACCCAATCACTTTTAAATTACAAAAAAATGCTACTATCCATAGCAAACTATGCCAAACTCACCTAAATTACTTCCGCTATCAAAAATCACCCCCAACTACACTTTACAGCAACAAACTAAACCCAATCACTTTAAAATTAAAAAAAAATGCTAAAAATCATAACAAACTATACTAGAATCACCTAAATTACTTCGGCTTCCGTAAATCACCCCCAACTATCCCTTACCACAACAAACCAAACCATATCATCTTAAAATTACAAAAAAAGGTGTACAAATCATAACAAACTATGCCAGACTCACCTAAATTACTTCAGCTACTCTAAAGCATCACCAGCTTACCCTTACCACAACAAACTAAACCCAATCACTATTAAATTACAAAAAAATGCTACTAACCATAGCAAACTATGCCAAACTCACCTAAATTACTTCGGCAATCAAAAATCACCCCCAACTACACTTTACAGCAACAAACTAAGCCCAATCAATTTAAAATTACAAAAAAATGCTAAAAATCATAACAAACTATACCAGAATCCCCCAACTATCCCTTACCACAACAAACCAAACCATATCATCTTAAAATTACAAAAAAAGGTGTACAAATCATATCAAACTTTGCCAGACTCACCTAAATTACTTCGGCTACCATAAATCATCACCAACTAACCCTTACCACAACAAAGTAAACCCAATCACTTTTGAATTACAAAAAAATGCTACTAACCATAGCAAACTATGCCAAACTCACCTAAATTACTTCGGCTATCAAAAATCACCCCCAACTACACTTTACAGCAACAAACTAAGCCCAATCACTTTAAAATTACAAAAAAATGCTAAAAATCATAACAAACTATACCAGAATCTCCTAAATTACTTCGGCTACCGTAAATCACCCCCAAATATCCCTTACCACAACAAACCAAACCATATCATCTTAAAATTACAAAAAAAATGTACAAATCATAACAAACTATGCCAGACTCACCTAAATTACTTCGGCTACTTTAAATCATCACTAACTAACCCCTACCACAACAAACTAAACCCAATTAATTTTAAATTACAAAAAAATGGTACTAACCATAGCAAACTATGCCAAACTCACCTAAATTACTTCGGCTACCATAAATCATCACCAACAAACCCTTATCACAACAAACTAAACCCAATCACTTTTAAATTACAAAAAAATGCTACTAACCATAGCAAACTATGCCAAACTCACCTAAATTACTTCGGCTATCAAAAATCACCCCCAACTACACTTTACAGCAACAAACTAAGCCCAATCACTTTAAAATTACAAAAAAATGCTAAAAATCATAACAAACTATAACAGAATCACCTAAATTTCTTCGGCTACCGTAAATCATCACCAACTAACCGTTACCACAACAAACTAAACCCAATCACTTTTAAATTACAAAAAAATGCTACTAACCATAGCAAACTATGCCAAACTCACCTAAATTACTTCGGCTATCAAAAACCACCCCCAACTACACTTTACAGCAACAAACTAAACCCAACCATTTTTAAATTACAAAAAAATGCTAAAAATCATAACAAACTATACCAGAATCACCAAATTACTTCGGCTACCGTAAATCACCCCCAACTATCCCTTACCACAACAAACCAAACCATATCATCTTAAAATAAAAAAAAGGTGTACAAATCATAACAAACTATGCCAGACTCACCTAAATTACTTCGGCTACTTTAAATCATCACCAACTAACCCTTACCACAACAAACTAAACCCAATCACTTTTAAATTACAAAAAAATGCTACTAACCATAGCAAACTATGCCAAACTCACCTAAATTACTTCGGCTACCATAAATCATCACCAACTAACCCTTACCACAACAAACTAAACCCAATCACTTTAAAATTACAAAAAATGCTAAAAATCATAACAAACTATACCAGAATCACCTAAATTACTTCGGCTACTGTAAATTACCCCCAACTATCCCTTACCACAACAAACCAAACCATATCATCTTAAAATTACAAAAAAAGGTGTACAAATCATAACAAACTATGCCAGACTCACCTAAATTACTTCGGCTACTCTAAATCATCACCAACTAACCCTTACTACAACAAACTAAACCCAATCACTTTTAAATTACAAAAAAATGCTACTAACCATAGCAAACTATGCCAAACTCACATTAATTACTTCGGCTACCATAAATCATCACTAACTAACCCTTACCACAACAAACTAAACCCAATCACTTTTAAATTACAAAAAAATGCTACTAACCATAGCAAACTATGCCAAATTCACCTAAATTACTTCGGCTATCAAAAATCACCCCCAACTACACTTTACAGCAACAAACTAAGCCCAATCAATTTAAAATTACAAAAAAATGCTAAAAATCATAACAAACTATACCAGAATTTCCTAAATTACTTCGGCTACCGTAAATCACCCCCAACTATCCCTTACCACAACAAACCAAACCATATCATCTTAAAATTACAAAAAAAATGTACAAATCATAACAAACTATGCCAGACTCACCTAAATTACTTCGGCTACCGTAAATCATCACCAACTAACCCTTACCACAACAAACTAAACCCAATCACTTTTAAATTACAAAAAAATGCTACTAACCATAGCAAACTATGCCAAACTCACATAAATTACTTCGGCTACCATAAATCATCACCAACTAACCCTTACCACAACAAACTAAACCCAATCACTTTTAAATTACAAAAAAATGCTACTAACCATAGCAAACTATGCCAAACTCACCTAAAATACTTCGGCTATCAAAAATCACCCCCAACTACACTTTACAGCAACAAACTAAGCCCAATCACTTTAAAATTACAAAAAATGCTAAAAATCATAACAAACTATACCAGAATCACCTAAATTACTTCGGCTACCGTAAATTACCCCCAACTATCCCTTACCACAACAAACCATACCATATCATCTTAAAATTACAAAAAAAGGTGTACAAATCATAACAAACTATGCCAGACTCACCTAAATTACTTCGGCTACTCTAAATCATCACCAACTAACCCTTACCACAACAAACTAAACCCAATCACTTTTAAATTACAAAAAAATGCTACTAACCATAGCAAACTATGCCAAACTCACCTAAATTACTTCGGCTATCAAAAATCACCCCCAACTACACTTTACAGCAACAAACTAAGCCCAATCACTTTAAAATTACAAAAAAATGCTAAAAATCATAACAAACTTTAACAGAATCACCTAAATTTCTTCGGCTACCGTAAATCATCACCAACTAACCCTTACCACAACAAACTAAACCCAATCACTTTTAAATTACAAAAAAATGCTACTAACCATAGCAAACTATGCCAAACTCACATAAATTACTTCGGCTACCATAAATCATCACCAACTAACCCTTACCACAACAAACTAAACCCAATCACTTTTAAATTACAAAAAAATGCTACTAACCATAGCAAACTATGCCAAACTCACCTAAATTACTTCGGCTATCAAAAATCACCCCCAACTACACTTTACAGCAACAAACTAAGCCCAATCACTTTAAAATTACAAAAAATGCTAAAAATCATAACAAACTATACCAGAATCACCTAAATTACTTCGGCTACCGTAAATTACCCCCAACTATCCCTTACCACAACAAACCATACCATATCATCTTAAAATTACAAAAAAAGGTGTACAAATCATAACAAACTATGCCAGACTCACCTAAATTACTTCGGCTATTCTAAATCATCACCAACTAACCCTTACCACAACAAACTAAACCCAATAACTTTTAAATTACAAAAAAATGCTACTAACCATGGCAAACTATGCCAAACTCACATAAATTACTTCGGCTACCATAAATCATCACCAACTAACCCTTACCACAACAAACTAAACCCAATCACTTTTAAATTACAAAAAAATGCTACTAACCATAGCAAACTATGCCAAACTCACATAAATTACTTCGGCTACCATAAATCATCACCAACTAACCCTTACCACAACAAACTAAACCCAATCACTTTTAAATTACAAAAAAATGCTACTAACCATAGCAAACTATGCCAAACTCACCTAAATTACTTCGGCTATCAAAAACCACCCCCAACTACACTTTACAGCAACAAAATAAACCCAACCACTTTTAAATTACAAAAAAATGCTAAAAATCATAACAAACTATACCAGAATCACCAAATTACTTCGGCTACCGTAAATCACCCCCAACTATCCCTTACCACAACAAACCAAACCATATCATCTTAAAATAAAAAAAAGGTGTACAAATCATAACAAACTATGCCAGACTCACCTAAATTACTTCGGCTACTTTAAATCATCACCAACTAACCCTTACCACAACAAACTAAACCCAATCAATTTTAAATTACAAAAAAATGCTACTAACCATAGCAAACTATGCCAAACTCACCTAAATTACTTCGGCTACCATAAATCATCACCAACTAACCCTTACCACAACAAACTGAACCCAATCACTTTAAAATTACAAAATATGCTAAAAATCATAACAAACTATACCAGAATCACCTAAATTACTTCGGCTACTGTAAATTACCCCCAACTATCCCTTACCACAACAAACCAAACCATATCATCTTAAAATTACAAAAAAAGGTGTACAAATCATAACAAACTATGCCAGACTCACCTAAATTACTTCGGCTACTCTAAATCATCACCAACTAACCCTTACTACAACAAACTAAACCCAATCACTTTTAAATTACAAAAAAATGCTACTAACCATAGCAAACTATGCCAAACTCACATTAATTACTTCGGCTACCATAAATCATCACCAACTAACCCTTACCACAACAAACTAAACCCAATCACTTTTAAATTACAAAAAAATGCTACTAACCATAGCAAACTATGCCAAACTCACCTAAATTACTTCGGCTATCAAAAATCACCCCCAACTATCCCTTACCACAACAAACCAAACCATATCATCTTAAAATTACAAAAAAAATGTACAAATCATAACAAACTATGCCAGACTCACCTAAATTACTTCGGCTACTCTAAATCATCACCAACTAACCCTTACCACAACAAACTAAACCCAATAACTTTTAAATTACAAAAAAATGCTACTAACCATGGCAAACTATGCCAAACTCACATAAATTACTTCGGCTACCATAAATCATCACCAACAAACCCTTACCACAACAAACTAAACCCAATCACTTTTAAATTACAAAAAAATGCTACTAACCATAGCAAACTATGCCAAACTCACATAAATTACTTCGGCTACCATAAATCATCACCAACTAACCCTTACCACAACAAACTAAACCCAATTACTTTTAAATTACAAAAAAATGCTACTAACCATAGCAAACTATGCCAAACTCACCTAAATTACTTCGGCTATCAAAAATCACTTCCAACTACACTTTACAGCAACAAACTAAGCCTAATCACTTTAAAATTACAAAAAAATGCTAAAAATCATAACAAAATATACCAGAATCACCTAAATTACTTCGGCTACCGTAAATCAACCCCCAACTATCCCTTACCACAACAAACCAAACCATATCATCTTAAAATTACAAAAAAAAGTGTAAAATCATAACAAACTATGCCAGACTCACCTAAATTACTTCGGCTAACCTAAATCATCACCAACTAACAATTACCACAACAAAGTAAACCCAATCACTTTTAAATTACAAAAAAATGCTACTAACCATAGCAAACTATGCCAAACTCACCTAAATTACTTCGGCTACCATAAATCATCACCAACTAACCCTTACCACAACAAACTAAACCCAATCACTTTTAAATTACAAAAAAATGCTACTAACCATAGCAAACTATGCCAAACTCACCTAAATTATTTCGGCTATCAAAAATCACCCCCAACTATACTTTACAGCAACAGACTAAGCCCAATCATTTTAAAATTACAAAAAAATGCTAAAAATCATAACAAACTCTACCAGAATAACCTAAATTACTTCGGCTACCGTAAATCACCCCCAACTATCCCTTACCACAACAAACCAAACCATATCATCTTAAAATTACAAAAAAAGTTGTACAAATCATAACAAACTATGCCAGACTCACCTAAATTACTTCGGCTACTCTAAATCATCACCAACTAACCCTTACCACAACAAACTAAACCCAATCACTTTTAAATTACAAAAAAATGCTACTAACCATAGCAAACTATGCCAAACTCACCTAAATTACTTCGGCTACCATAAATCATCACCAACTAACCCTTACCACAACAAACTAAACCCAATCACTTTTAAATTACAAAAAAATGCTACTAACCATAGCAAACTATGCCAAACCCACCTAAATTACTTCGGCTATCAAAAATCACTCCCAACTACACTTTACAGCAACAAACTAAGCCCAATCACTTTAAAATTACAAAAAAATGCTAAAAATCATAACAAACTATACCAGAATCACCTAAATTACTTCGGCTACCGTAAATTACCCCCAACTATCCCTTACCACAACAAACCATACCATATCATCTTAAAATTACAAAAAAAGGTGTACAAACCATAACAAACTATGCCAGACTCACCTAAATTACTTCGGCTACTCTAAATCATCACCAACTAACCCTTACCACAACAAACTAAACCCAATCACTTTTAAATTACAAAAAAATGCTACTAACCATAGCAAACTATGCCAAACTCACATAAATTACTTCGGCTACCATAAATCATCACCAACTAACAGTTACCACAACAAACTAAACCCAATAACTTTTAAATTACAAAAAAATGCTACTAACCATAGCAAACTATGCCAAACTCACATAAATTACTTCGGCTACCATAAATCATCACCAACTAACCCTTACCACAACAAACTAAACCCAATCACTTTTAAATTACAAAAAATGCTACTAACCATAGCAAACTATGCCAAACTCACCTAAATTACTTCGGCTATCAAAAATCACCCCCAACTACACTTTACAGCAACAAACTAAGCCCAATCACTATAAAATTACAAAAAAATGCTAAAAATCATAACAAACTATACTAGAATCACCTAAATTACTTCGGCTACCGTAAATCACCCCCAACTATCCCTTACCACAACAAACCAAACCATATCATCTTAAAATTACAAAAAAGGTGTACAAATCATAACAAACTATGCCAGACTCACCTAAATTACTTCGGCTACTCTAAATCATCACCAACTAACCCTTACCACAACAAACTAAACCCAATCACTTTTAAATTACAAAAAAATGCTACTAACCATAGCAAACTATGCCAAACTCACATAAATTACTTCGGCTACCATAAATCATCACCAACTAACCCTTACCACAACAAACTAAACCCAATCACTTTTAAATTACAAAAAAATGCTACTAACCATAGCAAACTATGCCAAACTCACCTAAATTACTTCGGCTACCATAAATCATCACCAACTAACCCTTACCACAACAAGCTAAACCCAATCACTTTTAAATTACAAAAAAATGTTACTATCCATAGCAAACTATGCCAAACTCACCTAAATTACTTCCGCTATCAAAAATCACCCCCAACTACACTTTACAGCAACAAACTAAATCCAATCACTTTAAAATTACAAAAAAATGCTAAAAATCATAACAAACTATACTAGAATCACCTAAATTACTTCGGCTACCGTAAATCACCCCCAACTATCCCTTACCACAACAAACCAAACCATATCATCTTAAAATTACAAAAAAGGTGTACAAATCATAACAAACTATGCCAGACTCACCTAAATTACTTTGGCTACTCTAAATCATCACCAACTAACCCTTACCACAACAAACTAAACCCAATCACTTTTAAATTACAAAAAAATGCTACTAACTATAACAAACTATACCAAACTCACCTAAATTACTTCGGCTACCATAAATCATCACCAACTAACCCTTACCACAACAAACTAAACCCTATCAATTTTAAATTACAAAAAAATGCTACTAACCATAGCAAACTATGCCAAACTCACATAAATTACTTCGGCTACCATAAATCATCACCAACTAACCCTTACCACAACAAACTAAACCCAATCACTTTTAAGTTACAAAAAAATGCTACTAACCATAGCAAACTATGCCAAACTCACCTAAATTACTTCGGCTATCAAAAATCACCCCCAACTACACTTTACAGCAACAAACTAAGCCCAATCACTTTAAAATTACAAAAAAATGCTAAAAATCATAACAAACTATACCAGAATCACCTAAATTACTTCGGCTACCGTAAATTACCCCCAACTATCCCTTACCACAACAAACCATACCATATCATCTTAAAATTACAAAAAAAGGTGTACAAATCATAACAAACTATGCCAGACTCACCTAAATTACTTCGGCTACTCAAAATCATCACCAACTAACCCTTACCACAACAAACTAAACCCAATTACTTTTAAATTACAAAAAAATGCTACTAACCATAGCAAACTATGCCAAACTCACCTAAATTACTTCGGCTATCAAAAATCACCCCCAACTACACTTTACAGCAACAAACTAAGCCTAATCACTTTAAAATTACAAAAAAATGCTAAAAATCATAACAAAATATACCAGAATCACCTAAATTACTTCGGCTACCGTAAATCACCCCCCAACTATCCCTTACCACAACAAACCAAACCATATCATCTTAAAATTACAAAAAAAGGTGTAAAATCATAACAAACTATGCCAGACTCACCTAAATTACTTCGGCTAACCTAAATCATCACCAACTAACCCTTACCACAACAAAGTAAACCCAATCACTTTTAAATTACAAAAAAATGCTACTAACCATAGCAAACTATGCCAAACTCACCTAAATTATTTCGGCTATCAAAAATCACCCCCAACTATACTTTACAGCAACAGACTAAGCCCATTCATTTTAAAATTACAAAAAAATGCTAAAAATCATAACAAACTCTACCAGAATAACCTAAATTACTTCGGCTACCTTAAATCACCCCCAACTATCCCTTACCACAACAAACCAAACCATATCATCTTAAAATTACAAAAAAAGTTGTACAAATCATAACAAACTATGCCAGACTCACCTAAATTACTTCGGCTACTCTAAATCATCACCAACTAACCCTTACCACAACAAACTAAACCCAATCACTTTTAAATTACAAAAAAATGCTACTAACCATAGCAAACTATACCAAACTCACCTAAATTACATCGGCTACCATAAATCATCACCAACTAACCCTTACCACAACAAACTAAACCCAATCACTTTTAAATTACAAAAAAATGCTACTAACCATAGCAAACTATGCCAAACCCACCTTAATTACTTCGGCTATCAAAAATCACCCCCAACTACACTTTACAGCAACAAACTAAGCCCAATCACTTTAAAATTACAAAAAAATGCTAAAAATCATAACAAACTATACCAGAATCACCTAAATTACTTCGCCTACCGTAAATTACCCCCAACTATCCCTTACCACAACAAACCATACCATATCATCTTAAAATTACAAAAAAAGGTGTACAAATCATAACAAACTATGCCAGACTCACCTAAATTACTTCGGCTACTCTAAATCATCACCAACTAACCCTTACCACAACAAACTAAACCCAATCACTTTTAAATTACAAAAAAATGCTACTAACCATAGCAAACTATGCCAAACTCACATAAATTACTTCGGCTACCATAAATCATCACCAACTAACAGTTACCACAACAAACTAAACCCAATCACTTTTAAATTACAAAAAAATGCTACTAACCATAGCAAACTATGCCAAACTCACATAAATTACTTCGGCTACCATAAATCATCACCAACTAACCCTTACCACAACAAACTAAACCCAATCACTTTTAAATTACAAAAAATGCTACTAACCATAGCAAACTATGCCAAACTCACCTAAATTACTTCGGCTATCAAAAATCACCCCCAACTACACTTTACAGCAACAAACTAAGCCCAATCACTATAAAATTACAAAAAAATGCTAAAAATTATAACAAACTATACTAGAATCACCTAAATTACTTCGGCTACCGTAAATCACCCCCAACTATCCCTTACCACAACAAACCAAACCATATCATCTTAAAATTACAAAAAAGGTGTACAAATCATAACAAACTATGCCAGACTCACCTAAATTACTTCGGCTACTCTAAATCATCACCAACTAACCCTTACCACAACAAACTAAACCCAATCACTTTTAAATTACAAAAAAATGCTACTAACCATAGCAAACTATGCCAAACTCACATAAATTACTTCGGCTACTATAAATCATCACCAACTAACCCTTACCACAACAAACTAAACCCAATCACTTTTAAATTACAAAAAAATGCTACTAACCATAGCAAACTATGCCACACTCACCTAAATTACTTCGGCTACCATAAATCATCACCAACTAACCCTTACCACAACAAACTAAACCCAATCACTTTTAAATTACAAAAAAATGTTACTATCCATAGCAAACTATGCCAAACTCACCTAAATTACTTCCGCTATCAAAAATCACCCCCAACTACACTTTACAGCAACAAACTAAATCCAATCACTTTAAAATTACAAAAAAATGCTAAAAATCATAACAAACTATACTAGAATCACCTAAATTACTTCGGCTACCGTAAATCACCCCCAACTCTCCCTTACCACAACAAACCAAACCATATCATCTTAAAATTACAAAAAAGGTGTACAAATCATAACAAACTATGCCAGACTCACCTAAATTACTTTGGCTACTCTAAATCATCACCAACTAACCCTTACCACAACAAACTAAACCCAATCACTTTTAAATTACAAAAAAATGCTACTAACTATAACAAACTATACCAAACTCACCTAAATTACTTCGGCTACCATAAATCACCACCAACTAACCCTTACCACAACAAACTAAACCCTATCAATTTTAAATTACAAAAAATGCTACTAACCATAGCAAACTATGCCAAACTCACATAAATTACTTCGGCTACCATAAATCATCACCAACTAACCCTTACCACAACAAACTAAACCCAATCACTTTTAAGTTACAAAAAAATGCTACTAACCAAAGCAAACTATGCCAAACTCACCTAAATTACTTCGGCTATCAAAAATCACCCCCAACTACACTTTACAGCAACAAACTAAGCCCAATCACTTTAAAATTACAAAAAAATGCTAAAAATCATAACAAACTATACCAGAATCACCTAAATTACTTCGGCTACCGTAAATTACCCCCAACTATCCCTTACCACAACAAACCATACCATATCATCTTAAAATTACAAAAAAAGGTGTACAAATCATAACAAACTATGCCAGACTCACCTAAATTACTTCGGCTACTCTAAATCATCACCAACTAACCCTTACCACAACAAACTAAACCCAATTACTTTTAAATTACAAAAAAATGCTACTAACCATAGCAAACTATGCCAAACTCACATAAATTACTTCGGCTACCATAATTCATCACCAACTAACCCTTACCACAACAAACTAAACCCAATCACTTTTAAATTACAAAAAAATGCTACTAACCATAGCAAACTATGCCAAACTCACATAAATTACTTCGGCTACCATAAATCATCACCAACTAACCCTTACCACAACAAACTAAACCCAATTACTTTTAAATTACAAAAAATGCTACTAACCATAGCAAACTATGCCAAACTCACCTAAATTACTTCGGCTATCAAAAATCACCCCCAACTACACTTTACAGCAACAAACTAAGCCTAATCACTTTAAAATTACAAAAAAATGCTAAAAATCATAACAAAATATACCAGAATCACCTAAATTACTTCGGCTACCGTAAATCACCCACCAACTATCCCTTACCACAACAAACCAAACCATATCATCTTAAAATTACAAAAAAAGGTGTAAAATCATAACAAACTATGCCAGACTCACCTAAATTACTTCGGCTAACCTAAATCATCACCAACTAACCCTTACCACAACAAAGTAAACCCAATCACTTTTAAATTACAAAAAAATGCTACTAACCATAGCAAACTATGCCAAACTCACCTAAATTACTTCGGCTACCATAAATCATCACCAACTAACCCTTACCACAACAAACTATACCCAATCACTTTTAAATTACAAAAAAATGCTACTAACCATAGCAAACTATGCCAAACTCACCTAAATTATTTCGGCTATCAAAAATCACCCCCAACTATACTTTACAGCAACAGACTAAGCCCAATCATTTTAAAATTACAAAAAAATGCTAAAAATCATAACAAACTCTACCAGAATAACCTAAATTACTTCGGCTACCGTAAATCACCCCCAGCTATCCCTTACCACAACAAACCAAACCATATCATCTTAAAATTACAAAAAAAGTTGTACAAATCATAACAAACTATGCCAGACTCACCTAAATTACTTCGGCTACTCTAAATCATCACCAACTAACCCTTACCACAACAAACTAAACCCAATCACTTTTAAATTACAAAAAAATGCTACTAACCATAGCAAAATATGCCAAACTCACCTAAATTACTTCGGCTACCATAAATCATCACCAACTAACCCTTACCACAACAAACTAAACCCAATCATTTTTAAATTACAAAAAAATGTTACTAATCATAACAAACTATGCCAAACTCACCTAAATTACTTCCGCTATCAAAAATCACACCCAACTACACTTTACAGCAACAAACTAAGCCCAATCACTTTAAAATTACAAAAAATGCTAAATATCATAACAAACTATACCAGAATCACCTAAATTACTTCGGCTACCGTAAATCACCCCCAACTATCCCTTACCACAACAAACCAAACCATATTATCTTAAAATTACAAAAAAAGGTGTACAAATCATAACAAACTATGCCAGACTCACCTAAATTACTTCGGCTACTCTAAATCATCACCAACTAACCCTTACCACAACAAACTAAACCCAATCACTTTTAAATTACAAAAAAATGCTACTAACCATAGCAAACTATGCCAAACTCACCTAAATTACTTCGGCTACCATCAATCATCACCAACTAACCCTTACCACAACAAACTAAACCCAATCACTTTTAAATTACAAAAAAATGCTACAACCATAGCAAACTATGCCAAACTCACCTAAATTACTTCGGCTATCAAAAATCACCCCCAACTACACTTTACAGCAACAAACTAAGCCCAATCACTTTAAAATTACAAAAAAATGCTAAAAATCATAACAAAATATACCAGAATCACCTAAATTACTTCGGCTACCGTAAATCACCCCCCAACTATCCCTTACCACAACAAACCAAACCATATCATCTTAAAATTACAAAAAAAGGTGTACAAATCATAACAAACTATGCCAGACTCACCTAAATTACTTCGGCTAATCTAAATCATCACCAACTAACCCTTACCACAACAAATTAAACCCAATCACTTTTAAATTACAAAAAAATGCTACTAACCATAGCAAACTATGCCAAACTCACCTAAATTACTTCGGCTACCATAAATCATCACCAACTAACCCTTACCAAAACAAACTAAACCCAATCACTTTTAAATTACAAAAAAATGCTACTAACCATAGCAAACTATGCCAAACTCACCTAAATTATTTCGGCTATCAAAAATCACCCCCAACTATACTTTACAGCAACAGACTAAGCCCAATCATTTTAAAATTACAAAAAAATGCTAAAAATCATAACAAACTATACCAGAATCACCTAAATTACTTCGGCTACCATAAATCTCCCCCAACTATCCCTTACCACAACAAACCAAACCATATCATCTTAAAATTACAAAAAAAGTTGTACAAATCATAACAAACTATGCCAGACTCACCTAAATTACTTCGGCTACTCTAAATCATCACCAACTAACCCTTACCACAACAAACTAAACCCAATCACTTTTAAATTACAAAAAAATGCTACTAACCATAGCAAACTATGCCAAACTCACCTAAATTACTTCGGCTACCATCAATCATCACCAACTAACCCTTACCACAACAAACTAAACCCAATCACTTTTAAATTACAAAAAAATGCTACAACCATAGCAAACTATGCCAAACTCACCTAAATTACTTCGGCTATCAAAAATCACCCCCAACTACACTTTACAGCAACAAACTAAGCCCAATCACTTTAAAATTACAAAAAAATGCTAAAAATCATAACAAATTATAACATAATCACCTAAATTACTTCGGTTACCGTAAATCACCCCCAACTATCCCTTACCACAACAAACCAAACCATATCATCAAAAAATTACAAAAAAAGGTGTTCAAATCATAACAAACTATGCCAGACTCACCTAAATTAAATCGGCTACTCTAAATCATCACCAACTAACCCTTACCACAACAAACTAAACCCAATAACTTTTAAATTACAAAAAAATGCTACTAACCATAGCAAACTATGCCAAACTCACCTAAATTACTTCGGCTACCATAAATCATTACCAACTAACCCTTACCACAACAAACTAAACCGAATCACTTTTAAATTACAAAACAATGCTACTAACCATAGCAAACTATGCCAAACTCACCTAAATCAACCCCAACTACACTTTACAGCAACAAACTAGGCCCAATCACTTTAAAATTACAAAAAAATGCTAAAAATCATAACAAACTATACCATAATCACCTAAATTACTTCGGCTACCAAATCACCCCCAACTATCCCTTACCACAACAAACCAAACCATATCATCTTAAAATTAAAAAAAAAGGTGTACAAATCATAACAAACTATGCCAGACTCACCTAAAATACTTCGGCTATTCTAAATCATCACCAACTAACCCTTACCACAACAAACTAAACCCAATCACTTTTAAATTACAAAAAAATGCTACTAACCATAGCAAACTATGACAAACTCACCTAAATTACTTCGGCTACCATAAATCATTACCAACTAACCCTTACCACAACAAACTAAACCGAATCACTTTTAAATTACAAAAAAATGCTACTAACCATAGCAAACTATGCCAAACTCACCTAAATCAACCCCAACTACACTTTACAGCAACAAACTAGGCCCAATCACTTTAAAATTACAAAAAAATGCTAAAAATCATAACAAACTATACCATAATCACCTAAATTACTTCGGCTACCAAATCACCCCCAACTATCCCTTACCACAACAAACCAAACCATATCATCTTAAAATTACAAAAAAAGATGTACAAATCATAACAAACTATGCCAGACTCACGTAAATTACCTGGGCTATTCTAAATCATCACCAATTAACCCTTACCACAACAAACTAAACCCAATCACTTTTAAATTACAAAAAAATGCTACTAACCATAGCAAACTATGCCAAACTTACCTAAATTACTTCGGCTATCAAAAATCACCCCCAACTACACTTTACAGCAACAAACTAACCCCAATCACTTTAAAATTACTAAAAAATGCTAAAAATCATAACAAACTATACCAGAATCACCTAAATTACTTCGGCTACCATAAATCACCCCCAACTATCCCTTACCACAACAAACCAAACCATATCATCTTAAAATTACAAAAAAAGGTGTACAAATCATAACAAACTATGCCAGACTCACCTAAATTACTTCGGTTATTCTAAATCATCACCAACTAACCCTTACCACAACAAACTAAACCCAATCACTTTTAAATTACAAAAAATTGCTACTAACCATAGCAAACTATGCCAAACTCACCTAAATTACTTCGGCTACCATAAATCATCACCAACTAACCCTTACCACTACAAACTAAACCCAATCACTTTTAAATTACAAAAAAATGCTAAAAATCATAACAAACTATACCAGAATCACCCAAATTACTTCGGCTATCAAAAATCACCCCCAACTACACTTTTCAGCAACAAACTAAACCCAATCACTTTAAAATTACATAAAAATGCTAAAAATCATAACAAACTATACCAGAATCTCCTAAATTACTTCGGCTACCGTAAATCACCCCCAACTATCCCTAACCACCACAAACCAAACCATATCATCTTAAAATTACAAAAAAAGGTGTACAAATCATAACAAACTATGCCAGACTCACCTAAATTACTTCGGCTACTCTAAATCATCACCAACTAACCCTTACCACAACAAACTAAACCCAATCACTTTTAAATTACAAAAAAATGCTACTAACCATAGCAAACTATGCCAAACTCATCTAAATTACTTCGGCTATCAAAAATCACCCCCAACTACACTATACAGCAACAAACTAGGCCCAATCACTTTAAAATTACAAAAAAATGCTAAAAATCATAACAAACTATACCAGAATCACCTAAATTACTTCGGCTACCGTAAATCACCCCCAAGTATCCCTTACCACAACAAACCAAACCATATCATCTTAAAATTACAAAAAAAGGTGTACAAATCATAACAAACTATGCCAGACTCACCTAAATTACTTCGGCTACTCTAAATCATCACCAACTAACCCTTACCACAACAAACTATACCCAATCACTTTCAAATTAAAAAAAATGCTACTAACCATAGCAAACTATGCCAAACTCACCTAAATTACTTCGGCTACCATAAATCATCACCAACTAACCCTTTCCACAACAAACTAAACACAATCACTTTTAAATTACAAAAAATGCTACTAACCATAGGAAATTATGCCAAACTCACCTAAATTACTTCGGCTATTAAAAATCACCCCCAACTACACTTTACAGCAACAAACTAAGCCCAATCACTTTAAAATAAAAAAAAATGCTAAAAATCATATCAAACCATACCAGAATCACCTAAATTACTTCGGCTACCGTAAATCGCCCCCAACTATCCCTTACCACAACAAACCAAACCATATCATCTTAAAATTACAAAAAAAAGTGTACAAATCATAACAAACTATGCCAGACTCACCTAAATTACTTCGGCTACCATAAATCATCACCAACTAACCCTTACCACAACAAACTAAACGCAATCACTTTTAAATTACAAAAAAATGCTACTAACCATAGCAAACTATGCCAAACTCACCTAAATTACTTCGGCTATCAAAAATCACCCCCAATTATCCCTTACCACAACAAACAAACCATATCATCTTAAAATTACAAAAAAAGGTGTACAAATCATAACAAATTATGCCAGATTCACCTAAATTACTTCGGCTACTCTAAATCATCACCAACTAACCCTTACCACAACAAACTAAACCCAATCACTTTTAAATTACAAAAAAATGCTACTAACCATAGCAAACTATGCCAAACTCACCAAAATTACTTCGGCTGCCATAAATCATCACCAACTAACCCTTACCACAACAAACTAAACCAAATCACTTTTAAATTATAAAAAAATGCTACTAACCATATCAAACTATGCCAAACTCACCTAAATTACTTCGGCTATCAAAAATCACCCCCAACGACACTTTACAGCAACAAACTAAGCCCAATCACTTTAAAATTACAAAAAAAAACTAAAAATCATAACAAACTATACCAGAATCACCTGAATTATTTCGGCTACCGTAAATCACCCCCAACTATCCCTTACCACAACAAACCAAACCATATCATCTTAAAATTACAAAAAAAGGTGTACAAATCATAACAAACTATGCCAGACTCACCTAAATTACTTCGGCCACTCTAAATCATCACCAACTAACCCTTACCACAACAAACTAAACCCAATCACTTTTAAATTACAAAAAAATGCTACTAACCATAACAAACTATGCCAAACTCACCTAAACTACTTCGGCTATCCAAAATCACCCCCAACTACACTTTACAGCAACAAACTAAGCCCAATCACTTTAAAATTACAAAAAAATGCTAAAAATTATAACAAACTATATCAGAATCACCTAAATTACTTCGGCTACCGTAAATCACTCTCAACTATCCCTTACCACAACAAACCAAACCATATCATCTTAAAATTACAAAAAAAGGTGTACAAATCATAACAAACTATGCCAGTTTCACCTAAATTACTTCGGCTACTCTAAATCATCACCAACTAACCCTTACCACAACAAACTAAACCCAATCTATATATATAAAGCGAAGTGTCCTCACTGACACACTCATTCATCTACACACTGATTCATAATCAACCCACAGCCCAAACCGTGAGGGCTGGAGATGTGAAATTTTAGACACCGGTGTATCATGTGCCGAAACTGAACACTAAGAAGGGATTTTGCGAAATTCGGCCCGGTTCCTTTTTAATTCAATAAAAACCGGCTAAAATAAACAAAAAATGATCCGATCGCGGAGACCGTGTTTATGTTAGAAGCACGTATCTAGCCAAAACAACTTCGACGACGGGCGACCTGTTTACATTAAAAGCACTTATTTAACCTAAACAATTTCAACGTCGAGTTTCTGCTTTCGTGATCATACTTTTGCCGTACCTAGCGAGGCCGCATATATTTCAATTATAATTTTGATTTCAATTATAATGTCGATCCGTGACTCAATTAAAAACTACCAAGTCACTCCAAATTTAATCCGTCAACATTAAACATCCTCAAATATCTCTTACCACTGCAAACTTTACCAAATCACCCCCAAAAAATTCCCGAACTATGCCAAACTGACATAAACTAGATCCGTTATTTTAAATCATCCCTTACCACCCCTTAGCAACCCCAAGTAACTCCAATCACTTTAAAATAAAACAAAATGACACAAATCATGGCAGATTATGTCGAACTCACACATATTATTTCGTCTACCAAAAATCACCCCCAACTACATCTTACCACCCCAAAATAAGCCCAATCACTTTAAAATTACAAAAAAATTCTACAAACCGTAGCAAATTAGGCCAAACTCCCCTAAATTACTTCGGCTATCATGAATCACCCCCAACTACCCCTTACCACCCAAAACACAGCCCAATCACTTTAGAATTATAAAAAATGTTACAAGCCATATCAAACTATGCCAAACTCATCTAAATTACTTTGACTTCCATAAATCACCCCAAACTACCCCTTACCACCCCAAAATAAGCCCAATCACTTTAAAATTACAAAAAATACCACAAACCATAGCAAACTATGCCTAACTCACCTACATTACTTCGGCTACCATAAATCACCCCCAACTACCCTAAAATAAGCCCAATCACTTTAAAATAACAAAAAATGTTACAAACCATACCAAACTATGCCAAACTCACTTAAATTATTTCGGCTATCATAAATCACCCCCAACTACCCCTTACCAACCCTTACATATCCCAATCACTTTAAAATTACAAAAAATACCACAAACCATAGCAAACTATGCCTAACTCACCAACATTACTTCGGCTACCATAAATCACCCCCAACTACCCCAAAATAAGCCCAATCACTTTAAAATAACAAAAAATGTTACAAACCATACCAAACTATGCCAAACTCACTTAAATTACTTCGGCTATCATAAATCACCCCCAACTACCCCTTACCACCCCTAACTCATCCAAATCACTTTAAAATTACAAAAAATGCTACAAACCATAGCAAACTATGCCTAACTCACCTAAATTACTTCGGCTAACATAAATCACCCCCAACAACCCCTTACTACGCCAAAATAAGCCCAATCACTTTAAAATTACAAAAAATGCTACAAACCATAGCAAACTATGCCAAACTCACTTAAATTACTTCGGCTATCATAAATCACCCCCATCTACCCTTTACCACCCCTAACTCATCCCAATCACTTTAAAATTACAAAAAATGCTACAAACCATAGCAAACTATGCCTAACTCACCTAAATTACTTCGGCTAACATAAATCACCCCCAACTACCCCAAAATAAGCCCAATCACTTTAAAATAACAAAAAATGTTACAAACGATACCAAACTATGCCAAACTCACTTAAATTACTTCGGCTATCATAAATCACCCCCAACTACCCATTACCACCCCTAACTCATCCAAATCACTTTAAAATTAAAAAAAATGCTACAAACCATAGCAAACTATGCCTAACTCACCTAAATTACTTCGGCTAACATAAATCACCCCCAACAACCCCTTACTACCCCAAAATAAGCCCAATCACTTTAAAATTACAAAAAATGCTACAAACCATAGCAAACTATGCCAAACTCACTTAAATTACTTCGGGTATTATAAATCACCCCCAACTACCCCTTACCACCCCTAACTCATCCCAATCACTTTAAAATTACAAAAAATGCTACAAACCATAGCAAACTATGCCTAACTCACCTAAATTACTTCGGCTAACATAAATCACCCCCAACAACCCCTTACTACCCCAAAATAAGCCCAATCACTTTAAAATTACAACAAATGCTACAAACCATAGCAAACTATGCCAAACTCACTTAAATTACTTCGACTATCATAAATCACCCCCAATTACCCCTTACCACCCCTAACTCATCCCAATCACATTAAAATTACTAAAAAGATCGTTTAAGCCGCCAAAACTAAACCACTCCAACCATCAATAACTATTCCAAACTGTCCCTAAAGAAACCCTTATCATCCGAAACTACCCCAAATTAACCCAATATTTTTGTATTTTTTTAACTATAGCAAATCACGCCAAATTAACATAAATAACTTCTGCTTTTTTTATACATAATTCCCAAATACTTCGTGTTTATGGTGTGAAATTTTGTATTTATACATTTCAACATTGTGTTTAATGTTGTCAGAGAACTAAATCGGAATAATTTGGAATAAATTAGCATCTCTGTCAACTCTCCTTCTCTTGAAACTTTTGAAATCAACGACAAAATTATTTAGGGCGCCTGGATTTGAAAATATCACTCTGTGTAATAAGCTCAGACTGACTAGAGTGAAAAAAAAGGAGCTTGCACCCAGAAACGAAATTAAATGGAACACTTGAAATTGCAATATCTGTTTGTAATTCGTCACAAGTCCATGAAGGAATGCGTGTTAATGTAAACAAGTGTGAGTTTATTGGAGAGGCCAAATAAGATTTTTACATTATTGAAGCTAAAGCCTGCCACGTCAAGGGCAAGGTCACAAACGTGAAAAGGCGCTGCTTGATTTGGTTTGATTTAATATCTATGCAGAAATTCGCACATACCAAGCATTGGATAAGCCTTTCTTATCGTTTCTTAGAATTCGAGAATTGCTGGTTCAGCGTGCGGACCATTACTCGATCGCGGTATTTAATTTTAACACAATTACAATTGTGAAAATTGCTGATCCAGCGTCGGAAACTGTTCGCAAACTCGCCAAATTCGATGACGCGACGTAAACTTAAATTTTCCCGAACGTTAATTTCGATTTCCTGGAATTGCTTATAGGAAGAACATTTCCAAACTGCGTCTTTGCCTAAAGAGTCTATTCAAGATTTTTCATCTCAGATATCAACCAAGGTATCCGCTTTGTCCAAATCACATTAAAGTACCCGGTCCTGGCAACGCAGGTTAATTTCAGCAAATTTGTTCATTGTGTGATTGGCAAGGTAGAGCATTTCTGTTTAATTGTATTATATTGTCGATTAGTCAACATCGCCAATACATCACTTTTGTCAACACTGAGTTTATTTAATCTACGTCCGGGCAACGCCGGGTACATTCAGCTATCTATATATATAAAGCGAATATTTAATAAAACTTATATCGAACATTCCCATAAGAGGCTGTGTGCGGATAGTTTCCATAAAAGAGAGTGGGATATATAGGCTTGAACTCTTCCGAGACGTGCATTCGACCATATGCGCATGATCAACTTTGATGACTGTGGGCGTCCTCAAACCAATACACACAGCTGACTTTTAAAAGTTAGGTTATATTTTTGTTAAGACGTGATATTACTCGAAATAATTATTGCTTTTTAAGTCCGTGTTTCAAGTTTCTGCACGATACATAACAGATAATGTGCTAATTAATTAAATCCCCAACTTAACATAGATCAAAGTTACAGTGTTCCTGTTTTATTTCCAGGTTAAACAAGGGTTTCTGCTAATTAGGAAAATATTTCAAAGTGGTTGAACATCCGTCATTTGGAAATTCTTGACAATTACGACAGCATATTGTGGCAATCTATGTATTTGGCAAAAAACACATTTTGTTAACTATGGCCACAACCACAAAATGCAATCCTAGCTGATCCATCGTTGAACATCTATGCCAGAAATCGCGAAACAAATATGACAAACGTTTGTATCAACTGTAATGTCATAATGACCACCTTATAGTTGTCACTCACATTGTTTCTAGGTAAATGCAAACTAAATGGTTGTAGAATATTGGGTGGTATAAAAACAAGTTCATATCCATCTTTGTTATTTATTTATTATCAATAACTTATTTATTACTTATAATAACTTACTTAACTTAACAATAACTTACTTAACTTAACAATATATAAATATGACAGTACCGCGGCCGCGGCGCCGCCAATTTTGATGGTCCCGGCTGCCACCACGGCCCCGGCCCCGGTTGCCGCCACGGCCCCGGCCCCGATTGCCGCCACGGCCCTGGCCCCGGTTGCCGCCACGGCCCCGGCCCCGGTTGCCGCCACGGCCCCGGCCTCGGTTGCCGCCACGGCCCCGGCCCCGGTTGCCGCCACGTCCCCGGCTGCCGCCACGGCACACGCCGCCCCGGCCCACGCCGCCACGTCCCCAGCCCCGGCTACCGCCACGTCCCCAGCCCCGGCTACCGCCACGTCCCCAGCCCCGGCTACCGCCACGGCCTCGATCGGCGGCCGGCTGGACCACGTCATCTGTCCCCGGAGTCCAGGGGACTGTGTTCCCAGGGTCTCCCTCCTCCATGGGAGACTCTGGGGGTAGTGACTGTGGTGGCGGTGGACTTGGTTCAGACATCTCAAATCAAAAAAAAATTAGTTTGTTATAAGATAATTTCTACATACTTTCGTTTTTATGATTTGAAATTTTGTATTTTGAATGGGACATATTTCAAGGTTGGGTTTCACATTGTCAGAAAGCAAAAATTGGATAGGATTTGCAACAATTAGCTCTTAGAAAACTCTCCGTCCCGGCAAACTTTAGAAATCTTAACAACAAAATTATTTAGGGGGCGGCTGTATTTAAAAATATAATAATATCATGTGTAATAAGTTTAAACTCACTTACGGTGGAAAAACACATCCGCAGCATCCGAGGTGGAGAAACGAAATGAAGCTGAACACTTGAAGTTGCGATATTTGTTTTTATTTCGTCACAGGTTCATGAAGGAATACGTGTTACTGTAAACAAGTGTGAGTCCGTCCCAGAGGCCAAATCAATTTTTTTCATTATTGAAACAGCTGGAGCTTGCGAGAGCAAGGGCAAAGTTACAAAGGCAAAAAAGCGATGTTCCAATAGTTTTGATACAAAATCTTATGCAAAAACTCGCACATACTAAGCATAGGATATCGCTATTTCTTATTGCTTTTCGAGTATACGAAAATTGCTGGTTCAGCATAGTTCTGTTAATTAATACTAAATTTTGTCGCTTTAAATAAAAATAATGATTCGTCAAATCTATATATATAAAGCGAAGTGTCCTCACTGACACACTCATTCATTCACTCATTCATCTACACACTGATTCATAATCAACCCACAGCCCAAACCGTGAGGGCTGGAGACTTGAAATTTTAGACACGGGTGTATCATGTGCCGAAACTGAACACTAAGAAGGGATTTTGCGAAATTCGGCCCGGTTCCTTTGTAATTCAATAAAAACCGGCTAAAATAAATAAAAAATGATTGGATCGCGGAGACCGTGTTTATGTTAGAAGCACGTATCTAGCCAAAACAACTTCGACGACGGGCGACCGGTTTACATTAAAAGCACTTATTTAACCTAAACAATTTCAACGTCGAGTTTCTGCTTTCGTGATCATACTTTTGCCGTACCTAGCGAGGCCGCAGATATTTCAATTATAATTTTGATTTCAATTATAATGTCGATCCGTGACTCAATTAAAAATTACCAAATCACTCCAAATTTAATCCGTCAACATTAAACATCCTCAAATATCTCTTACCACTGCAAACTTTACCAAATCAACCCCAAAAAATTCCCGAACTATGCCAAACTGACATAAACTAGATCCGTTATTTTAAATCATCCCTTACCACCCCTTAGCAACCCCAAGTAACTCCAATCACTTTAAAATAAAACAAAATGACACAAATCATGGCAGATTATGTCGAACTCACACATATTATTTCGTCTACCAAAAATCACCCCCAACTACCCCTTACCACCCCAAAATAAGCCCAATCACTTTAAAATTACAAAAAAATTCTACAAACCGTAGCAAACTAAGCCTAACTCACCTAAATTACTTCGGCTACCATAAATCACCCCCAACTACCCCTTACCTCCCCAAAATAAGCCCAATCACTTTAAAATTACAAAAAATGCTACAAACCATACCAAACTATGCCAAACTCACTTAAATTACTTCGGCTATCATAAATCACCCCCAACTACCCCTTACCAACCCTTACTCATCCCAATCACTTTAACATTACAAAAAATACCACAAACCATAGCAAACTATGCCTAACTCACCTACATTACTTCGGCTAACATAAATCACCCCCAACTACCCCTTACTACCCCAAAATAAGCCCAATCACTTTAAAATTATAAAAAATGCTACAAACCATAGCAAACTATGCCTAACTCACCTAAATTACTTCGGCTAACATAAATCACCCCCAACAAACCCTTACTACCCCAAAATAAACCCAATAACTTTAAAATTACAAAAAATGCTACAATCCATAGCAAACTATGCCAAACTCACTTAAATTACTTCGGCTATTATAAATCACCCCCAAATATCCCTTACCACCCCTAACTCATCCCAATCACTTTAATATTACAAAAAATGCTACAAACCATAGCAAACTATGCCTAACTCACCTAAATTACTTCGGCTAACATAAATCACCCCCAACAACCCCTTACTACCCCAAAATAAGCCCAATCACTTTAAAATTACAAAAAATGCTACAAACCATAGCAAACTATGCCAAACTCACTTAAATTACTTCGGCTATCATAAATCACCCCCAACTACCCCTTACCACCCCTAACTCATCCCAATCACTTTAAAATTACAAAAAATGCTACAAACCATAGCAAACTATGCCTAACTCACTTAAATTACTTCGGCTAACTTAAATCACCCCCAACAACCCCTTACTACCCCAAAATAAGCCCAATCACTTTAAAATTACAAAAAATGCTACAAACCATAGCAAACTATGCCAAACTCACTTAAATTACTTCGGCTATCATAAATCACCCCCAACTACCCCTTACCACCCCTAACTCATCCCAATCACTTTAAAATTACAAAAAATGCTACAAACCATAGCAAACTATGCCTAACTCACCTAAATTACTTCGGCCACCATAAATCACCCCCCACTACCCCTTACCTCCCCAAAATAAGCCCAATCACTTTAAAATTACAAAAAAATGTTACATACCATAGCAAACTTTGTCAAACTCACTTAAATTACTTCGGCTACCATAAATCACCCCCAACTACCCCTTACCGCCCCAAACTAAGCCCAATCACTTTAAAATTACAAAAAATGTTACATACCATAGCAAACTATGTCAAACTCACATAAATTACTTCGGCTACCATAAATCACCCTTAACTACCCCTTACCAACCACAAACTAAACCCAATCACTTTAAAATTACAAAAAATTTTACAAACCATAGCAAACTATGTCAAACTCACTTAAATTACTTCGGCTACCATAAATCACCTCCAACTACCCCTTACCAACCATAAACTAAACCCAATTACTTTAAAATTACAAAAAATTATACAAACCATAGCAAACTATGTCAGACTCACCTAAATTACTTCGGCTCCCATAAATCACCCCCAACTACCCCTTACCAACCATAAACTAATCCCAATTACTTTAAAATTACAAAAAATTATACAAACCATAGCAAACTATGTCAGACTCACCTAAATTACTTCGGCTCCCATAAATCACCCCCAACTACCCCTTACGACCCCAAAATTAGCCCAATCACTTTAAAATTACAAAAAAATGCTACAAACCATAGCAAACTATCTCAAACTCACCTGAATCACTTCGGCTACTATAAATCACCCCCAACTACCCCTTACCACACCAAAATAAGCCCTATCACTTTAAAATTACAAAATATGCTACAAACCATAGCAAACTATCTCAAACTAACCTAAATTACTTCGGCTACCATAAATCACCCCCAACTACCCCTTACCACCCCAAACTAAGCCCTATCACTTTAAAATTACAAAATATGCTACAAACCATAGCAAACTATTCCAAAGTCACCTAGATTACTTCGGCTACCATAAATCACCCCCAACTACCCCTTACCAGCCGAAAATAACCCCAATCACTTTAAAATTAGAAAAAATGTTACAAACCATAGCAAACTATGTCAAACTCACTTATATTACTTCGGCTACCATAAATCACCTCCAACTACCCCTTACCAACCATAAACTAAACCCAATTACTTTAAAATTACAAAAAATTATACAAACCATAGCAAACTATGTCAGACTCACCTAAATTACTTCGGCTCCCATAAATCACCCCCAACTACCCCTTACGACCCCAAAATTAGCCCAATCACTTTAAAATTACAAAAAAATGCTACAAACCATAGCAAACTATCTCAAACTCACCTGAATCATTTCGGCTACCATAAATCACCCCCAACTACCCCTTACCACCCCAAACTAAGCCCTATCACTTTACAATTACAAAATATGCTACAAACCATAGCAAACTATCTCAAACTAACCTAAATTACTTCGGCTACCATAAATCACCCACAACTACCCCTTACCACCCCAAACTAAGCCCTATCACTCTAAAATTACAAAATATGCTACAAACCATAGCAAGCTATTCCAAAGTCACCTAGATTACTTCGGCTACCATAAATCACCCCCAACTACCCCTTACCAGCCGAAAAAAAACCCAATAACTTTAAAATTAGAAAAAATGTTACAAACCATAGCAAACTATGTCACTCACTTAAATTACTTCGGCTACCATAAATCACCCCCAACTACCCCTTACCACCCCAAAATAAGCTCAATCGCTTTAAAATTACAAAAAATGCTACAAACTATGCCAAACTCACCTAAATTACTTCGGCTACCATAAATCACCCCCAACTACCCCTCACCACCCCAAAATAAGCCCAATTAGTTTAAAATTACAAAAATTATACAAACCATAGCAAACTATGTCAAACTCACCTAAATTACTTCGGCTACCATAAATCGCCCCAACTACCCCTTACCGCCCCAAAATTAGCCTAATCACATTAAAATTACAAAAAATGCTACTAAACATAGCAAGCTATGCCAAACTCACTTAAATTACTTCGGCTACCATAAATTAATAATCATTTTCGATCAAAATCTTCTATTTGGTTGTCATTTATAAATTCCTTATCGTATTAAATCATAAAATATTAATAAATATCTGCACATAAAATATATTGTTTCGACTAATAGACGTTATTCTGAATATTAAATATGCTGATACCTATTTTGATTCTCTTCCACCTTCCAATAAATATTTGTTCCAGTTGAGATGCAAACATAAAGGTATTTCTGAATTGCAACACGCTGACGGGGCAAGCCCTACCTTTTCAACATGCGTGCATTTGTATAAATAGCTCTATGGTTTTTAACTTTAAAGAGGTATAAAGGCGGTGTGAGCGCTAGATTTTCGTAAAAATATCTAAAAAATTCGAAATTCTGCAGTTGAATTACAGAACTATTTTTGTGTTCGATAGTAAATTTATATTTGGAGTGGCACTGCCAACCCTGCCACACCTGACGAGCCCCCTGCTGACTACTCTCCTTCCAGGGAAACTTTAAACTTAAACTGAGCACATTACCACGCGTCTCTCTCCGATCTGATCGATAGTCACAGCCACCAGGTCTCGATGGCAGAACCTCGGTAGCTCCTGTGCCTGCACTTGTTTGTTGACCAGTACAGCCGCTCTCGGCCTTTCCGACTTACCCTGGAACACACAAATGTTACTACAGCTTACTCCGCGCACCCTGTCCCCTATGGAGTAGGGTTCTTGGATGAGGGAGATGTGTGTCTGCCCCGCAGACAAGCGACGACTAAGCAAACTAGTCGCCTCGTAGCTGCGGTGCAAGTTGATCTGGAGGCACGATAGCCCCGCCGCTATTGAATTAGCGACGGTGGCCATCAAGGCTCCTTGCGTGAAGCAGAGCCCGAGGGTGAAGGCGGTGCAGGGGGGACCGGATGGTCTCCCCGCCCCGTCCCCCAGCTATCGGGCTCCTTATGTGATGGTGCAGCCCCACCGGAGGAGCCCAAGTCCCAAAAGCGGGCCTTGAGGACACCGGTGTACGCCGTCCATCCTGCATTTGCGAGGGCTTTGTAGGAGCCACCCCTAGGATGACCCTAACCTGGTTGCCCACGGTTGAGGCATCGTAGGTCCTCCATGTACCCGTACGGAGGTCCGGATTTCGACGTGCCATGCGCTGGAGCGCTTGCGGCACCTTGTCCATAGTGGTCCTCAATGAGCAACCCACCTTTTTCGTCTTAGGTATCTGTTCCTGCTCTAACCAAACGAGAGCCGGAACGTCCCTAATGCAACCAAGGCTGGCTTTTATCCAAGCCTTGGATTCTTCGTCTGCACAGGTCACCTTAATGGCGCCCTGCGCAGACCTTGTAAAGTCGTCAAAGCCGGGCAAGCGAGAGCCCTCAGGGAGCTCGTCGATCACCCGTTCCAACTCGGCTTCGATTGCGGCCGCCTCCTGTTCCGTGAGGGGTACCTCCGGGAATCCCTTCCCGACGATCGCCCCCCTCAGCCCAGATGCCGCCGCTTGAGCAAAGGAAGAGGGTCTCATGGCGATCCGCCTAGCCCTCTTCACCCGATCACCTGCCGGTGACGGAGTGCTGGAGGAAGGCAGGGACCGCTTGGTCCCCCCCTCCCTTGCCTGGGACGAGCCAGGTGCTGGTTCACTGGTTCCCTCCAAAGGAGGGAGACCCACAGTCCCGGCGACCCTGGCTCGCGCGTTTTTACGCCGTTGCGCCCCACTTGGTCGCTTGCCGCGCAATTGTGGTTTTTCTGTTGTGTTTGTGTTTGTGTTCATATTCGTCCCACGAGTACCCAAGAAGGAACGACCACTCCACCAGAGCCTGGTTTGGCAGAGCTAGGCTAAATACTCCGAAAGGGCGCCCGGTATCTCGGAGGCTCCGTTCGCGACACTGCACCCCCAGTGCCATGCAGCCTTCAGCACGGATCGCGTAACACCTTAGCTTGGGGGGTTGGTTCGCGACGCGGCTTTAGCTCCGGGAAGCGAGGGTTTTAGTTCTCGTCCCGGAACGAATGGCCAGCGTTGGCTAGTGGTTCGCACCACCAGTCGTGCCCCTATCCACCACCCGGGGACGCGCCCGCTAAGCTGCTAGGCTAGGCTGGCATAGTTTGATATGGCTTGTAACATTTTTTGTAATTTTAAAGTGATTGGGCTTATTTTGGGGTTGTAAGGGGTAGTTGGGGGTGATTTATGGTAGCCGAAGTAATTTAGGTGAGTTTGACATAGTTTGCTATGGTTTGTAAATTTTTTTGTAATTTTAAAGTAATTGGGCTTATTTTGGGTTGGTAAGGGGTAGTTGGGGGTGATTTATGGTAGCCGAAGTAATTTAGGTGAGTTAGGCTTAGTTGGCTATGGTTTGTGGCATTTTTTGTAATTTTAAAGTGATTGGGCTTATTTTGGGGTGGTAAGGGGTAGTTTGGTGTGATTTATGGAAGTCAAAGTAATTTAGATGAGTTTGGCATAGTTTGATATGGCTTGTAACATTTTTTATAATTTTAAAGTGATTGGGCTGTGTTTTGGGTGGTAAGGGGTGGTTGGGGGTGATTCATGATAGCCGAAGTAATTTAGGGGTGTTTGGCATAGTTTGCTACGGTTTGTAGAATTTTTTTGTAATTTTAAAGTGATTGGGCTTATTTTGGGGTGGTAAGGGGTAGTTGGGGGTGATTTTTGGTAGACGAAATAATATGTGTGAGTTCGACATAATCTGCCATGATTTGTGTCATTTTGTTTTATTTTAAAGTGATTGGAGTTACTTGGGGTTGCTAAGGGGTGGTAAGGTATGATTTAAAATAACGGATCTAGTTTATGTCAATTTGGCATAGTTCGGGAATTTTTTGGGGTTGATTTGGTAAAGTTTGCAGTGGTAAGAGATATTTGAGGATGTTTAATGTTGACGGATTAAATTTGGAGTGATTTGGTAATTTTTAATTGAGTCACGGATCGACATTATAATTGAAATCAAAATTATAATTGAAATATCTGCGGCCTCGCTAGGTACGGCAAAAGTATGATCACGAAAGCAGAAACTCGACGTTGAAATTGTTTAGGTTAAATAAGTGCTTTTAATGTAAACCGGTCGCCCGTCGTCGAAGTTATTTTGGCTGGATACGTGCTTCTAACATAAACACGGTCTCCGCGATCGGATCATTTTTTGTTTATTTTAGCCGGTTTTTATTGAATTACAAAGGAACCGGGTCGAATTTCGCAAAATCCCTTCTTAGTGTTCAGTTTCGGCACATGATACACCCGTGTCTAAAATTTCAAGTCTCCAGCCCTCACGGTTTGGGCTGTGGGTTGATTATGAATCAGTGTGTAGATGAATGAGTGTGTCAGTAAGGACACTTCGCTTTATATAATAGACTAGCTGAATGTACCCGGCGTTGCCCGGACGTAAATTAAATAAACGCTCTGTTGACAAAGGTGTTGTATTAACGAAGTTGACCAATCGACATTATAATACAATTAAACAGGAATGCTCTACTTAGTCAATCGCAAGATAAAAAATTTGCAATTGTTCAGCAAGAACCAACGGGAAGGTGTAGAGCTTTCTTGCCGGGATAGGGATAGAAGGAAGGAAAAAGGATAACGATAAGTCATAAGTAAAAATTATGGATTGATAAAGAAACTTGTGGATTGATAAGGAAAAATTGTGTATCAGTAAGGCAGAGTGTCGATTAATTAGAAAGTACTGAAGAAACAGCAATAGTTTCTTTCACTATTTAATATTTGAAAGTTTGTAAATTCTAGGATTTTTACATTAGACATCACTTGAATATTTTCTTTGGATTCCGGCCACAACAGAGCAGTATTTTACATTTCTGTTCACATCAAAGAACTCTTCAATTACATCAAATGTTATGTCAGACTAAAATAAATATAAGTGAGGCCAAGTTCACCGCACATATTAAATCTTCACAGATTTGGTTTTTGGTTATCGTGTGTTTTTTTACATTCTAGTTGTTGCATTGCAAATATGAATGTAAATGATCCAAATAAACCTTATAAAGCATAACATACCATAACATGAACCCCACAATATTTTTATATGCATCAAGTATCAGGCGTATGCCTGCGCACAGTAAAAATCCAATGGAAATAGACGGTGTCCTATCCCAAAAAAAATTTTTTTCAAGAATAATATAATATGTAAAATCCAACTCAACCAGCCCAAAGAAATATCCAAAGCTCTAAACACTCAGAAGCGATTATAGGACATCGAAAGTGACGTTTAATCTAAAAATGAAACGCCACTTTTATTCTGTATTTATTATTCTGTTCTCATTTTGAGATCGCTTCTTTGTAAACAATATTCGCAGCTTTATTATCCGGTGCCAATATAACCAAAGAAGATGGATTACTGACTCTTGAGCATGCCACATACAACTGCCCATGCGAAAAACAATCCCCCCTGAGATCGATCCCTGCTTCTTTTAAAGACTGTCCCTGAGATTTATTTATCGTCATTGCAAAACATACCTTCACAGGGAATTGCAATCTTTTAAATTCAAAAGGGTAATCCGATGGAATGAGCGGGATTCGGGGGATGAATACAGACTCGCCCTGCGCACAACCAGTAAATATACTTGCTTCAATTACGTTTTGGTACAGTTTCGTGATCTGAAGCCTTGTACCATTGCAAAGTTTGGGCGGTTTCAAGTTACGCAGCAACATTACTGGAGCGCCAATCTTCAATTTGAGTTTATGGACAGGCATTCCAGGAGGATTTAATGAATTCAAAAATTCCACCGGATAATTGACGGCTTCATCAGTATTCAATACCGAGTCGACAGATTTGTATGTCAACTCTTCACTCTCAAAGCCATCAAGGATAATATTATTTAATTCATTAGCACTATCATTTTTCGGTGATAAAATGGCTCGTTCTCGCAACCAGGACATAGATTTATATTTCAAATTTCGAATATCCGGATAAATTTTATCTATTAAATCGGCAACATTTTGAACCACCGTTGCCAGGCTTGACGAAATTTCAATTTTCCCATCTATTTCTGGCGTACGACCCTCACCTAAATTTAATAAAAGTTGCGCATATTCACCAGCTCCAGTATCACCTCTTAGGTATACTCGCATGTTTTTAGATAATGAAATTTTTTGTATTTTGGGCCACAAATAGGACGATTTCAAGCAAGCATTAACTTCATCAGCCCGAGTACCTCTCGGTACAACAGGCAGCGTTTGTCTGAAATCTCCTGCTAATACAACGGTAACTTTTCCCATAATCGAATCATTATTTTTAATGTCTCTTAATGTACGGTCAAGAGCCTCAACTGCTTTTTTGTGCGCCATGGTACATTCGTCCCACACAATTAGACTGCAGTCATATAGCAATCAAGCCACGTCGCTTTGTTTTGATATGTTGCATAACGGATTATCTGTGGAGTTTAAATTTAGGGGCAATTTAAAAACAGAATGGGCAGTTCTACCACCCTGTAGCAAAGTTGCTGCAATTCCCGAAGAGGCCACCGCGATAGCAATTTTATTGGAACTGCGTATTTTCGATAATAACAAATTTATAAGGAATGTTTTTCCTGTACCCCCAGGTGCATCTAAAAAGAAAACTTTGCCGTAGTCTAAGTTTTTTAAAATTTCTAAGTAAACCTCTTTCTGTTCACTTGTAAGTAACGGTTCGTTTTCTTCGACCATTTGTAATAAAACTTCAATATCGTAGTTCTTTTCTCTAATATAAACCAAATTTTCCGTAATCTCGTTGGTATTGCGTTTCGGTTGCGGCAATCCAAAATGTGTTAAGGGTTGATCACCGATTGTTAGAATAACATCTTCTAGAAGAATCAATGCCTTGTTGTACACCTCCGTTTTGGCATGTAATTCTTCAACTGCCAGCTCTCTTGCCACCCTTCTGAGAATATCCTCGGACATACTGTCTTTGTATTTCTCCCAAAGCTGCAATGGGTCGGATACATGACAAAACACTAACATTATTGCAAACAATTCTCTTAGTTTAATCGGTGATTCTGAGATAGTAGCATCTTCTAGTGTGTTGTCCCAATGTTTGTCATCTTCCAACAATCCCAGGGCTTTACATGCGGATTGAAAAGTAGAATGTACTAGGCCATTAACCGTCCTAATACTTAAGAAAGAAGTAGGTCCACGAACCTCATGCAATAGTAGGCGAAGGTAGTAACACTCGGCATTGTTGGGATGTACTGTATAAACCCTTCCAAGGACGTTATCTTTTTTTACACCCGGATATTCATCAATATTTTTTCCTAGCTTTCTACGTTAAAATTTATTCTTGTTCCACGTATAATATGAAGGCACTTCGTGGTAAAAAAGTGTTTTGGCAAAATCGTCGTTTGTGCATAAATCAAGAAAGGCCATTAATGTGGTTTTTGGAGGGTTATTGACCCTATCCAAAAGATTGTCTTCATTAAAATAGATTCTCTGTCCATTTTCCAAATGGACGGAAAGATGAACAACAGGAGGAAACCTTTCGTGAATGGGAAAACATAGAATGCGCCAAACAGCTTCCGAAGTGCTTATATACCTTCCCGTTTTATAGATTGCCACCTCATCTAGTTCATTTTGTAGTGCAAAGGCCGCCTGATCGCTGCCTTTATTAACGTATTTGCAGATATATTTAATAGATTTGACAGAATTGCAGTACTCTACGTTAATGTGTGCATTAAAAGTGCGAGACAGGACCGGATTAAACGGTACAACCCACCGGTTGTCGAGTTGTTTGCCTTTAATTTCAACAGTGAACCCACCATCTTGCGGTGATCTTCGTCGGTACTTAGGATAACCATCCTCACCTGTCTGTGTATCTCTTATTAATTGTCGAGGATACTTCTTTGAACAGATTCCATCAATCATACACGGAGAATCTTTATTTATGTTACCGCACGGTCCATGAATCATATTGGATTTAATTATTTCGTGAAGAATCGGATCTTCTGCGGGAGATGGAATTTCTGAACAGATCACGTCATCTATTTTATCAGCACAAATTCGGTTTTCCAACCATAGCAAAATATGTACATGCGGAAGTCTTCGTTTCTGCCATTCTACCGAATACATGTAACAGCGAACGGGTCCAAATATTTGAGCCTTGGTCAATAGGTTCATCATTGTTCTCACTTTCAGACGAAAGACGCGGCTAATAACGTCATGTCGATCATGCGGCTGTTGATCGAACAATAATACATCTGTAATATCTTTCCACTTTGGGTTGCACGTAAAAGTAATAAATAAATCTGGACGGCCGTAGTGGCGTACATATGTCAACGCGTCTTGGGTACGTTCATGCATATACCTGGGTCCGCCAGTGAAAGTTGACGGGAGAATTACCAATCGACCTAACTCTGCAGCATTGGCATCAGCCTTTTTAATTGCATCTTTTAAATGAACGTAATTTTCCGCCCTTAATTTTGTTTGATTATTCTTGATAAAATTTAATCTTTCTGTTTCGATTTTTGCATACATGTCAACTAAAAATTGACTTAGTAAGCTTCGGTAACAGAGAAGATGATTAATTTCGTGCTGTCTAATCATAATGCGATAAGCATAGAAATTTGCTGCCGAAACGGTTTAATTTAAAGGCATCTTTGAAACAGGGTCAGTTTGTGGTACTGTTATGGAATAACCATCCTCACCTCTACAAAACATTAAGGGATATTGCAACGCGTCGTATGCTCTGTTCAACTCACTTATTCGTTGTAACTTGTCATCGCGACTGTGCAACAAAATGTCTCTTTTTTCAAATATCTGACCTTCCATTACTATCGCAATTTCATTGGCGGTAGGATTATTGTAACGACCTTGATGAGCGTTTATGGGTTTTCTTTCGGCATGTATGACTACACGGAAATCTTCAGTATTTTGTGGAATATTTTCTATGGTAGCTTTAAAATCTCTAACGTATTTGTTATTCTCGTGAAGCATCTTTTGTAGTTGCGCCACCAAAGCATTATTTACATCTGTAAAATTCCGACACCTAAGAGTAGTCTCTTTCTCGTCTTCTCCCACAAAATATATCTGAAGGAATTTAGGTTCTTCGTTAGCATTAGGTGGCAACAAACTCCCAGCTAAATAGTACACCTGACCTTGAACTTTAAATGTGGGCCTAAAGCTACCTTCAGAAACCTCTTTAGCCGCAAAGGATGTCATTTGAAAACAACCGTTATATTTCCTAATAGAATTTAGAAAATGTTTTGATTTCGGATGTAAAAAGGACAACAGGCTCCTTATAGGTTCAGGTTGTTGTTCGAATGGTATTAATTGCACCTTTCCATTGTTGCAACACATGCCAGGTGTCTCCCCCTTCCACTTGAGGGCTTTGCACCATTGGCATATTATGCTCATTTCACCCAATTGTATAGTTTTTTCTGCGTCGTATGCAATACATGGGTCATATCGGAATGCAGAATTAGCCTTTTGCGTCCAAGAAAGTGTCCTTCGTTGAATTCTTTTTTCGTTGCGTGGATCATAACGCGCAACAGCGTTTCTGTTAACCTCTGGGTGCTGTTGTGTATATCTACGAACGGCAGCTCTATGACCTTCCGGATGTTCTTGCGCATGTTTCGCAACAGCAGCTCTGTTAACTTTCGGATGTTCTTGCGCATATTTCGCAACAGCAGCTCTATTAACTTCCGGATGTTGTTGCGCATATTTCGCAACAGCAGCTCTTTTAACTTCCGGATGTTCTTGCGCATATTTCGCAACATCAGCTCTATTAACTTCCGGATGTTGTTGCGCATATTTCGCAACAGCAGCTCTTTTAACTTCCGGATGTTCTTGCGCATATTTCGCAACAGCAGTTCTATTAACTTTCGGATGTTCATGCGCATATTTCGCAAAAGCAGCTCTATTAACTTCCGGATGTTGTTGCGCATATTTCGCAACAGCAGCTCTATTAACTTCGGGATGTTTTTGGGCATATTTCGCTACAGCAGCTCTATGAACTTCTGGATTTTTTTTTGCGTATTTCACTGAAGCAGCCTTCTTGTGCTCTTTATTTTGTGATGCATTTTTCACGGCAGAAATTTTTAGTTGGGTGTTTCTAGTTCTGTTTGAAAAACGCGCACGGCGTTTCCTTTTATGTGATGTCTGAGAAGAATTATCTTGAATAGACTCTTTAGTCGAAGACGCAATTTGGGAATGTTCTATAAGTCGTGGCTCAGGAAGTGATTCAAGGACATCGAAATGACCGTTAGATAAATTTCCGGAAAATCTAAGTTTACGAATTGACTGATTATGTTCACCAAATTGCGCATAAAAACTACCGTTATGATATATTTGAAAAGAAAATGGAAACATTTCTCCTGCTGCAGTCAACTCACAAACAGAACCATATGTAGATAATTTTGACATATCTTCAGAATAAACAAACTGGTCAGCATAATTATTCCCTTCTCGGTTGCACGATAATAATTGAAACCTGGCCCAATTGGCCGCAACGTGTTAAACAATTAATGTGCGAACCTCTTGAGCTCTATTTACGGTGTTAAAAATGCAATAGGAAAGAGAGTAAAAAAGACAATTTCCATCACCTTTCACGGGAATTACACGGTGTGGTATTTGTACTCCGTTTACTATTAGAATTTCAAACTGCTCCATCTTACTTATAAACAATAGATTCGAGCAATAATGAACGCAATGTAAAAAAAAACTTAAAAACTAGAAATTCCAAAAATAAATGGTGTAAAATGTTTATATGAACAGAATACTTAAGTGTGTGAAGTGTGAGTGAAGTCCGGGCAACGCTACAAATTTTCTGATTTCAGCCGGGGCAAATTTGATGAAGAACAAATCATTAACACTATCACTCTCACCAACGAAACTTAAAAATAAGTGTAAGATAAGTAAAAAAGAGTCTGGTCCGACAGTGAAAATGTTTCGAAACCGGTTTCCGGCAGATTTGGTTAAGGCTGAGCTCAGACGGACCACTCCAGAACCACACGACAGCGACAAACCGGTAGTTACAAACGATGCCACAGTCGTCGGGCCAGACGTCAGCGTGTGGCCCGTGTGAGTTCAATCATGCGTTCCCATTACAATGCATTACCAGCCACAAGTCGAACCAGTCAGCAGCGCCGAACTATCCAGACGCTGACTCGGCATCTCCAGAATTATGTACAAAAGCGACAAAATTTAGTATTAATTAATAGAGCTATGCTGAACCAGCAATTTTCGTATACTCGAAAAACAATAAGAAATAGCGATATCCTATTCTTAGTATGTGCGAATTTTTGCATAAGATTTTAAATAAAAACTAATGGAACATCGCCTTTTTGCCTTTGTAACTTTGCCCTTGCTCTCGCAAGCTGTTTCAATAATGTAATACTTTGATTCGGCCTTTCGGACAGACTCACACTTGTTTAGAGTAAGGCACCACGCGCACTGAATCGACTCGGACCGGTCGGATCGGCACGGCACGATCGGCACAGCAGCGTATACCGCGCATTGAATCGGCACAATCGGCAGTCGACACCTTTGGTGATTTCAGCAGCTCATTTAGTACAGTTTGTTTTTAACAACCATTTACATAATATATAATATATAAAAATATAATAAAAAAAATGCTCTTATAGATGTCTTATGTGGTTGTTGAATGATTAAAATCGGATAATTAATAACAGTTTAATTGTATCGTGGTGGTTTTTTCGTAATACAGAGTGTTTATGTTGATCACCTTATGGTGGTGGAGGCGGCACGGCTATTTTTTGGATGCATATTTACATTTTCAGATTACTTTACAATTGCAGATGTGGACCAAAATGCGGAAAGCCGTCGGACCTTTCGGCAGTTTTTGCCTCTTCGATCTTTCTCTGCCGATGCCGAGACTATCCGACCGGTCTGAACCGACCGATCCGATCCAGTGCGTGGGCCTAAATGAGGCCCATGTATACCATGTATGCCAAAACATGCCGATCGTGCCGTGCCGATCCGAGTCGATTCAGTGCGCGTGGTGCCTAAGGCATGTATTCCTTCATGAACCTGTAACGAAATAAAAAAAAATATATATCGCAACTTCAAGTGTTCCGTTTCATTTCATTTCTGCACTCAGGGAGGTGACATTTTATCCACGGTAAGTAAGTCTAAATTCATTAGACATGATATTGTTGTATTTTTAAATCCAGCCGCTCTACAAATAATTTTATTGTTATGATTTGTAAAGTTTGCCGGGACGGAGTGTTGACAGAGAAGCTAAATTATTCCAAATTCTATCCATTTTGGCTCTCTGACGACGTAAAACGCGAGTTGAAATATGTCCCTTTCAAAATACAAAATATCAAATCACAAAAACGAAGTATTTAAGAATTATCTTATAACAAATTTATTTTTCTTGTTTATGATTTGAGATGGCTGAAACAAACCAGCAGCCCACGACTTCGCCAACTGCGGCAGCCCCGGAGTCTCCCATGGAGGCGGAAGACCAGGGGCCACGGGAAGAAGCGGTCCAGCCGGCCGCCGAAGGCCATGCCAACAGCGGCCGTGGCGGCGACAGTGGCCGTGGACGTGGCGGCGACAGTGACCGTCGCGGCCACCGAGGCCGTAGCGGCGGGCGGGTCCGTGGCGGCCACCGAGGCCACAGCGGCGGAAGAGGCCGTGGCGGCCACCGAGGCCGTAGCGGCGGAAGGGGCCGTGGCGGCCACCGGGGCGGCCAGGTCCGTGGCGGCGGCCGCGGCGGTCACTATCGCCGCGAAAATATTACCATTAATTTTACGAACGTAAAAAATTTATACATATATAATAATAAATAAATAATCTATGTAAAAATCTCGTGTCACGGTATTTATTATGGAACTCCTCCGAAACGGCGGAATCCCCAGATTTTTGTTTTTATTTTTTGGACAATTTTTTTTTTATGATTTAGCATAATAGCGATATTAGTATTTTTACTTTAATGCACAGTTGCGCAATAGGGTCAATATTGCAACTTTAAAATTGAAATCTTTCTCTTTCAGTGGTCGATAACTGAGCAATGTGATTTGGTTTATTTTGGGGTGGTAAGGGGTAGTTGGGGGTGATTTATGGTAGCCGAAGTAATTTAGGTGAATTTGACATAGTTTGCTATGGTTTGTAGCATTTTTTGTAATTTTAAAGTGATTTGGTTTAGTTTGGGGTGGTAAGGGGTAGTTGGGGGCGATTTATGGAAGCCAAAGTAATTTAAGTGAGTTTGGCATAGTTTGCTATGGTTTGTAACATATTTTGTAATTTTAAAGTGATTGTTCTTAGTTTGGGGTGGTAAGGGGTAGTTGGGGGTGATTTACGGTAGCCAAAGTAAGTTAGGTGAGTTTGGCATAGTTTTGCTATGGTTTGTAGCATTTTTTGTACTTTTAAAATGATTGGGATTATTTTGGGGAGGTAAGGGGTAGTTGGGGGTGATTTATAGTAGCCGAAGTAATTTATGTGAGTTTGACATAGTTTGCTATGGTTTCTAACATTTTTTTGTAATTTTAAAGTGATTGGGCTTATTTTGGGGTGGTAAGGGGTAGTTGGGGGTGATTTATGGTAGCCGAAGTAATTTGGGTGAGTTTGGCATAGTTTGCTATGATTTGTAACATTTTTTGTAATTTTAAAGTAATTGTTCTTAGTTTGGGGTGGTAAGGGGTAGTTGGGGGTGATTTATGGTAGCCGTAGTAGTTTAGGTGATTTTGGCATAGTTTGTTATGGTTTGTAGTATTTTTTGTAATTTTAAAGTGATTGTTCTTAGTTTGGGGTGGTAAGGGGTAGTTGGGGGTGAATTTTGGTAGCCGAAATAATGTGTGTGAGTTCGAAATAGTCTGCTATGGTTTGTGTCATTTTGTTTTATTTTAAAGTGATTGGAGTTACTTGGGGTTGCTAAGTGGTGGTAAGGGATGATTTAAGGTAACGGATCTAATTTGTCAGTTTGGCGTAGTTCGGGAATTTTTTGGGGTTGATTTGGTAAAGTTTGCAATGGTAAGAGATATTTGAGGATTTTTAATGTAGACGGATTAAATTTGGAGTGGTTTGGTAATTTTTAAATGAGTCACGGGTCGACATTATAATTGAAATCAAAATTATAATTGAAATATCTGCGCCTCGCTAGGTACGGCAAAAGTATGATCAGGAAAGCAGAAAGTGAAAGTGTAAACCGGTCGCCCGACGTCGAAGTTGTTTTGGCTAGACACGTGCTTCTAAAAAAAACCCGGTCTCCGCGAGCCGATCATTTTTTGCTTATTTTAACCGGTTTTTATTCGGTTTTTATTTAAATACAAAGGAACCGGACCGAATTTTGCAAAATCTCCATATTAGCGTTCATTCTCGGCCCTTGATAGACCCGTGTCTAAAATTTCAAGTCTCCAGCCCTCCCGGTTTGGGCTGTAGGTTGTCGGTGAATCAGTGCGTGAATGTGTAGATGAGTAGATGAGTGTGTCAGTGAGGACACTTCGCTTTATATATATATATAGATGTACCATGGCGCACAAAAAAGCAGTTGAGGCTCTTGACCGTACATTAAGAGACATTAGAAATAATGTTTCGATTATGGGAAAAGTTACCGTTGTATTAGCAGGAGATTTCAGACAAACGCTGCCTGTTGTACCGAGAGGAACTCGGGCTGATGAAGTTAATGCTTGCTTGAAATCGTCCTATTTGTGGCCCAAAATACAAAAAAATTCATTATCTAAAAACATGCGAGTATACCTAAGAGGTGATACGGGATGGTGAATTTGCGCAACTTTTATTAAATTTAGGTGAGGGTCGTACGCCAGAAAGAGATGGCAAAATTGAAATTTCGTCAAGCCTAGCAACGGTGGTTCAAAGTGTTGCCGATTTAATAGATAAGATTTATCCGGATATTCGAAATTTGGAAGATAAATCTATGTCCTGGTTGCGAGAACGAGCCATTTTATCACCTAAAAATGATAGTGCTAATGAATTAAATAATATTATCCTTGATGGCTTTGAGAGTGAAGAGTTGACATACAAATCTGTCGACTCGGTATTGAATACTGATGAAGCCGTCAATTATCCGGTGGAATTTTTGAATTCTTTAAATCCTCCTGGAATGCCTGTCCATAAACTCAAATTAAAGATTGGCACTCCTATAATGTTGCTGCGTAACTTGAAACCGCCCAAACTTTGCAATGGTACAAGGCTTCAGATCACGAAACTGTACCAAAACGTAATTGAAGAAAGTATATTTACTGGTTGTGCGCAGGGCGAGTCTGTATTCATCCCCCGAATCCCGCTCATTCCATCGGATTACCCCTTTGAATTTAAAAGATTGCAATTCCCTGTGAAGGTTTGTTTTGCAATGACGATAAATAAATCTCAGGGACAGTCTTTAAAAGAAGCAGGGATCGATCTGAGGGGGGATTGTTTTTCGCATGGGCAGTTGTATGTGGCATGCTCAAGAGTGAGTAATCCATCTTCTTTGGTTATATTGGCACCGGATAATAAAGCTGCCAATATTGTTTACAAAGAAGCGATCTCAAAATGAGAACAGAATAATATATACAGAATAAAAGTGGCGTTTCATTTTTAGATTAAACCTCACTTTCGATGTCTCTATAATCGCTTCTGAGGGTTTAGAGCTTTGAATATTTCTTTAGGCTGGTTGAGTTGGATTTTGCATATTATTCTCAAAACAATTTTTTTTTGGGATAGGACACCGTCTATTTCCGTTCGATTTTTACTGTGCGCAGGCATACGCCTGATACTGATACTGATGCATATAAAAATTTTGTGGGGTTCATGTTATGGTATGTTATAGTTTACTAGCTGAATGTACCCGGCGTTGCCCGGACGTAGATTAAATAAACGCAGTGTTGACAAAAGTGGTGTATTTGTGATGTAGACTAATCGACATTATAATACAATCAAACAGGAATGCTCTACTTTTCCAATCACAAAATAAACAAATTTGCTGAAATTAACCTGCATTACCAGGACCGGGTACTTCAATATGATTTGGAAAATGACGATAATTTCGTTTCTGGGTGCAAGCTCCTTTTTTTTCACTCTTTTTCACTCTTCAAGAGAAGGAGAGTTGACAGAGAAGCTGAACTATTCCAAATTATTCCCATTTAGTTCTCTAACAACGTTAAAGAATGTCGTCGAAGAATGTTGAAATATATAAATAAATAATTTCACACCATAAAAACGATGTATTTGGTGTAGTTTCGGATGATAAGGTTTTTTTTGGGGATTGTTTTGAATGGTTATTGATGGTTGGCGGGGTTTAGCTTTGGCGGATTAAACGAAACTTTTGGTAATTTTAATGTGATTGGGTTTAGTTTGGCTTGGTAAGAAGTGGTTGGGGTGATATAGCGGAAGTCGAAGTAATTTATGCGAGTTTAGCGTAGTTTGCTTGTAATTCGTAATTTTTTTACATTTTAGGTTGATGTGGGGTAGTTTGGAATGGCAAGTGTATGATTTTTGAGAGTAGTTTGGAATGGTACATTATGTTTAGGTGTTTAACGTATTCAGGTAAAATATACAGAAAATTTGGTAATTTTAAAATGAACAATTATAGTGCGAACCTCTTGAGCTCTATTTTCGGTAATAAAATGCAATAGGAAAGATAGTAAAAAAGACTGTTTCCTACGTCCGGGCAACGCCGGGTACATTCAGCTAGTCGTGTATAAGCACACATTACTTATGATGTCAGTGAAATCCGGTAAAACTGCAAATTTCGGATTTTGGCCGGAGCAGGTTTGGTGAAGGTCAAATACACCACTATCATTAAATGAACGTAAAAATTAGCGTACGGTATATAAGTGGAGTCCCGGTACGACGATGGTAATTTTTCGAAAATCGATTCGGGAGATATTTACTTAACGTCAAGAACAAATCGGGAATAATAGAACTTCGAATACTGATGCGTCGCCTCGACCTTGGCGACGTTGAGTACCAGCGTTTCAGACGCTGAAGCAGCAATTTTAACAATTATATTAGGTGCACGTGCCTAGTGCGTATTAAAAGAATTTGGATTACCAAATAATACTCGCGCAGGTGTACTCGACTGGCCCGTCATAATTTGCACAAAATGAATTAACATACTAAAGTAAATAAATATTTTGACGGGAATGTGGTGGGTGTAAAAATCTTATTCGGCCTCTCCGACAAACTAACACTTGTTTATATTAACATGCATGCCTTCATGGACCTGTGACGAATTACAAACAAATATCTAAGTTTCAAGTGTTCCATTTGATTTCGTTTCTGGATGCAAGCGGTTTTTTTCACTCTTGTCAGTCTGAACTTATTACATAGTGATATTTTCACATCCAGGTGCCCTAAATTTATTTTGCCGCTGATTTCAAAAATTTTTCTGGAAGGAAAGTAGTCAGCAGTGGGGCTCGTCAGGGGTGGCAGGGTTGGCAGTGCCACTCCAAGTATAAATTTACTATCGAACACAAAATTAGTTCTGTAATTCAGTTGCAGAATTATGAATTTTTCAGATATTTTTACGAAAATTTAGCGCTTACACCGCCACTGGAATGAATGTCAGTGATATCTGGTACATACAACGGTGAAAATTTCGGGGCAAATTTGGTGAAAAACAAATACACCACTATCATTAACTAAACGTAAAAATTAGCGTACAAATATAAGTGGAGTCCGGTCCGATGCTGATAATTTTTCGAAAATTGATTGGGGGCAGATTTGGTTAACGCGAGGATCAAATGTTAAATTAAAATACTTTATTTGATAGCGGTAGACCTTAGAACACTGATGCGTCGCCTCATCGAATTTGGCGACTTTTCGAACAGTTTCCGACGCTGGAGCAGCAATTTTCACAATTGTAGTTGTGTTAAAATTAAACACCGCGATCGAGTACTGCTCCACACGCTGAACCAGCAATTCTCGAATTCTAAGAAACGATAAGAAAGGCTTATCCAACGCTTGGTATGTGCGAATTTCTGCATAGACACTCAATCAAACTAAATCGAGCATCGCCTTTTCACGTTTGTGACCTTGCCCTTGACGTGGCAGGCTCCAGCTGCTTCAATAATGTAAAAATCTTATTCGGCCTCTCCAATAAACTCACATTTGTTTACATTAACACGCATTCCCTCATGGACTTGTGACGAATTACAAACAAATATTTCAACTTCAAGTGTTCCATTTAATTTCGTTTCTGGGCGCAAGCTCTTTTCTTTTCACTCTAGTCAGTCTAAACTTATTACACAGAGTTATATTTTCAAATCCAGGCGCCCTAAAGAATTTTGTCGTTGTTTTCAAAAGTTTCAAGAGAAGGAGAGTTGACATAGAAGCTAAATTATTCCAAATTATTCCCATTTAGTTCTCTGACAACGTTAAAGACAATCTATATATATAAAGCGAAGTGTCCTCACTGACACACTCATCTACACATCTACACATTCACTGATTCACCGACAACCCACAGCCCAAACCGTGAGGGCTGGCGACTTGAAATTTTAGACACGGGTGTATCATGTGCCGAAAGTGAACACTAAGAAGGGATTTTGCGAAATTCGGCCCGGTTCCTTTGTAATTCAATAAAAACCGGCTAAAATAAACAAAAAATGATCCGATCGCGGAGACCGTGTTTATGTTAGAAGCACGTATCTAGCCAAAACAACTTCGACGACGGGCGACCGGTTTACATTAAAAGCACTTATTTAACCTAAACAATTTCAACGTCGAGTTTCTGCTTTCGTGACCATACTTTTGCCGTACCTAGCGAGGCCGCCGATATTTCAATTATAATTTTGATTTCAATTATAATGTCGATCCGTGACTCAATTAAAAAATACCAAATCACTCCAAATTTAATCCGTCAACATTAAACATCCTCAAATATCTCTTACCACTGCAAACTTTACCAAATCAACCCCAAAAAATTCCCGAACTAAGCCAAACTGACATAAATTAGATCCGTTATCTTAAATCATCCCTTACCACCCTTTAGCAACCCCAAGTAACTCCAATCACTTTAAAATAAAACAAAATGACACAAATCATAGCAAACTATCCCTAACTCACCTAAATTACTTCGGCTACCATAAATCACCCCCAACTACCCCTTACCACCCCAAACTCAGCCCAATCACTTTAAAATTACAAAAAATGTTACAAGCAATATCAAACTATGCCAAACTCATCTAAATTACTTCGGCTTCCATTAATCACCCCCAACTACCCCTTACCACCCCAAAATAGGCTCAATCACCTTAAGATTACAAAAAAATTCTACAAACCGTAGCAAACTGTGCCAAACTCCCCTAAATTACTTCGGCTACCATAAATCACCCCCAACTACCCCTTACAACCCCAAAATAAGCCCAATCACTTTAAAATTACAAAAAATTCTACAAACCATACCAAACTATGCCAAACTCACTTAAATTACTTCGGCTATCATAAATCACATCCAACTACCCCTTGCCACCCCTAACTCATCCCAATCATTTTAAAATTACAAAAAATGCTACAAATCATAGCAAACTATGCCAAACTCACTTAAATTACTGCGGTTACCATAAATCACCCCCAACTACCCCTTACCAACCACAAACTAAACCCAATCACTTTAAAATCACAAAAAAATGCTACAAACCATAGCAAACTATGCCTAACTCACCTAAATTACTTCGGCTACCATAAATCACCCCCAACTACCCCTTACCACCCCAAACTCAGCCCAATCACTTTAAAATTACAAAAAATGTTACAAGCAATATCAAACTATGCCAAACTCATCTAAATTACTTCGGCTTCCATTAATCACCCCCAACTACCCCTTACCTCCCCAAAATAGGCTCAATCACCTTAAAATTACAAAAAAATTCTACAAACCGTAGCAAACTATGCCAAACTCACTTAAATTACTGCGGCTACCATAAATCACCCCCAACAACCCCTTACCAACCACAAACTAAACCCAATCACTTTAAAATCACAAAAAAATGCTACAAACCATAGCAAACTATGCCTAACTCACCTAAATTACTTCGGCTACCATAAATCAACCCCCAACAACCCCTTACCGCCCCAAAATAAGCCCAATCACTTTAAAATTACAAAAAATGCTACAAACCATAGCAAACTATGCCTAACTCACCTAAATTACTTCGGCTAACATAAATCACCCCCAACTACCCCTTACTACCCCAAAATAAGCCCAATCACTTTAAAATTATAAAAAATGCTACAAACCATAGCAAACTATGCCAAACTCACTTAAATTACTTCGGCTATCATAAATCACCCCCAACTACCCCCTTACCGCCCCTAACTCATCCCAATCACTTTAAAATTACAAAAAATGCTACAAACCATAGCAAACTATGCCTAACTCACCTAAATTACTTCGGCTAACATAAATCACACCCAACTACTTCTTACTACCCCAAAATAAGCCCAATCACTTTAAAATTATAAAAAATGCTACAAACCATAGCAAGCTATGCCAAACTCCCCTAAATTACTTCGGCTACCATAAATCACCCCGAACTACCCCTTACAACCCCAAAATAAACCCAATCACTTTAAAATTACAAAATATTCAACAAATCATAGCAAACTATGCCTAACTCACCTAAATTACTTCGGCTGCCATAAATCACCCCCAACTACCCCTTACCACCCCAAAATAAGCCCAATCACTTTAAAATTACAAAAAATGCTACAAACCATAGCAAACTATGCCAAACTCACTTAAATTACTTTGGCTTCTATAAATTACCCCCAACTACCCCTTACCACCCCAAAATAGGCTCAATCACTTTAAAATTACAAAAAAATTCTACAAACCGTAGCAAACTATGCCAAACTCCCCTAAATTACTTCGGCTACCATAAATTATCCCAAACTACCCCTTACAACCCCAAAATAAGCCCAATCACTTTAAAATTACAAAATATTTAACAAATCATAGCAAACTATGCCTAACTCACCTAAATTACTTCGGCTACCATAAATCACCCCCAACTACCCCTTACCACCCCAAAATAAGCCCAATCACTTTAAAATTACAAAAAATGCTTCAAACCATAGCAAACTATGCCTAACTCACCTAAATTACTTCGGCTACCATAAATCAACCCCAACTACCCCTTACCACCCCAAAATAAGCGCAATCACTTTAAAATTACGAAAAATGCTACAAGCCATAGCAAACTATCTCAAACTCACCTGAATTACTTCGGCTACCATAAATCACCCCCAACTACCCCTTACCACCCCAAACTAAGCCCAATCACTTTAAAATTACAAAAAATGCTACAAACCATAGCAAACTATTCCAAACTCACCTAAATTACTTCGGCTACCATAAATCACCCCCAACTACCCCTTACCGCCCCAAAATTAGCCTAATCACTTAAAATTACAAAAATGCTACAAAACATAGCAAGCTATGCCAAACTCACTTAAATTACTTCGGCTACCATAAATTAATAATCGTTTTCAATCAAAATCTTCTATTTGGTTGTGTTATTTATAAATGCCTTATCGTATTAAATCATAAAATATTAATAAATATCTGCACATAAAATATATTGTTCCGACTAATAGTCGTTATTCTGAATATTAAATATGCTGATACCTATTTTGATTCTCTTCCACCTTCCAATAAATATTTGTTCCAGTTGAGATGCAAACATAAACGTATTTCTGAATTGCAACACGCTGACGGGGCAAGCCCTACCTTTTCAACATGCGTGCATTTGTATAAACAGCTCTATGGTTTTTAACTTTAAAGAGGTATAAAGGCGGTGTAAGCGCTAGAGTTTCGTAAAAATATCTGAAAAATTCGAAATTCTGCAATTGAATCAGAACTATCTTTGTGTTCGATAGTAAATTTGAACTTGGAGTGGCACTGCCAACCCTGCCACCCCTGACGAGGCACCTGCTGACTACTCTCCTTCTAGGGAAACTTTATAAATCAACGTCAAAATAATTTAGGGCGCCTGAATGTGAAAATATCACTGTGTAATAAGTTCAGACTGACATGGAACACTTGAAATTTCGATATTTGTTTGTAATTCGTCACAGGTCCATGAAGGAATGCATGTTAATGTAAACAAGTGTTAGTTTGTCGGAGAGACCGAATAAGATTTTTAACATTCCTGTCAAAATATTTATTTACTTTAGAATGTTAATTTCTTAAATTGATTTTGTGAAAATTATGACGGGCCATACGAGTACACCTGTGCGAGTATTATTTGGTACATACAAATTAATATCTTTTGTTATCCAAATTGTTTTTATACGCACTAGGCACGTACACCTCATATAATTGTGAAAATTGCTGCTTCAGCGTCTGGATCGCTGGTACTCAACGTCGCCAAGGTCGAGGCGACGCATCGGTATTCAAAGTTCTATCGCTATTAAATAAATTATTTTAATATAATATTCCCGATTTGTTCTTGAAGGTTAACCAAAACTCTCCCCAATCGATTTTCGAAAAATTTCCAGCGTCGGACCGGACTTCACTTATTTTCGTACGCTAATTTTTACGTTCAGTTAATGATAGTGGTGTATTTGTTCTTCACCAAACCTGCTCCGGCCGAAATCCGAAATTTTAACTGACATCATACGCTTAAGTATTGTATGCTTATACACGATTTATTTACACTATTTATTTTACGTACATTGCGTACATTATTGTTCTGCATTATTTATAACTAAGATGGAGCAGTTTGAAAATCTAATAGTAAGCGGAGAACAAATACCACCACGTATAATTCATGTGAAAAGTGATGGAAATAGTCTTTCTTACTATCTTTCCTATTGCATTTTTAATACCGGAAATAGAGCTCAAGAGCGAAGAATAACTTCGACTTTTTTTATACATAATTCCTAAATACTTCGTTTTTATGGTGTAAAATTTTGTATTTATATATTTCAACATTGTCTTTAACGTTGTCAGAGAACTAAATGGGAATAATTTGGAATAATTTAGCTTCTATGTCAACTCACCTTCTCTTGAAACTTTTGAAAACAACGACAAAATTCTTTAGGGCGCCTGGATTTGAAAATATAACTCTGTGTAATAAGTTTAGACTGACTAGAGTGAAAAGAAAAGAGCTTGCATCCAGAAACGAAATTAAATGAAACACTTGAAGTTGAAATATTTGTTTGTAATTCGTCACAAGTCCATGAGGGAATGCGTGTTAATGTAAACAAATGTGAGTTTATTGGAGAGGCCGAATAAGATTTTTACATTATTGAAGCAGCTGGAGCCTGCCACGTCAAGGGCAAGGTCAGAAACGTGAAAAGGCGATGCTCGATTTAGTTTGATGCAGAATATATGCATAAATATATATGCAGAAATTCGCACATACCAAGCGTTGGATAAGCCTTTCTTATCGTTTCTTAGAATTCGAGAATTGCTGGTTCAGCGTGTGGAGCAGTACTCGATCGCGGTGTTTAATTTTAACACAACTACAATTGTGAAAATTGCTGCTCCAGCGTCGGAAAATCTTCGCAAAGTCGCCAAATTCGATGAGGCGACGCATCAGTGTTCGAAGGTCTACCGCTATCAAATAAAGTATTTTAATTTAACATTTGATCCTCGCGTTAACCAAATCTGCCCCCAATCAATTTTCGAAAAATTATCAGCATCGGACCGGACTCCACTTATATTTGTACGCTAATTTTTACGTTTAGTTAATGATAGTGGTGTATTTGTTTTTCACCAAATTTGCCCCGAAATTTTCATCGTTGTATGTACCAGATATCACTGACATTCATACCAGTGGCGGTATGCGCTAAATTTTCGTGAAAATATCTGAAAAATTCATAATTCTGCAACTGAATTACAGAACTAATTTTGTGTTCGATAGTAAATTTATACTTGGAGTGGCACTGCCAAACCTGCCACCCCTGACGAGCCCCACTGCTGACTACTTTCCTTCCAGAAAAATTTTTGAAATCAGCGGCAAAATAAATTTAGGGCATTTGGATGTGAAAATATCACTATGAAATAAGTTCAGACTGACAAGAGTGAAAAAAACCGCTTGCATCCAGAAACGAAATCAAATGGAACACTTGAACACAATTTAGATATTTGTTTGTAATTCGTCACAGGTCCATGAAGGCATGCATGTTAATGTAAACAAGTGTTAGTTTGTCGGAGATGCCGAATAAGATTTTTACACCCACCACATTCCCGTCAAAATATTTATTTACTTTAGTATGTTAATTCATTTTGTGCAAATTATGACGGGCCAGTCGAGTACACCTGCGCGAGTATTATTTGGTAATCCAAATTCTTTTAATACGCACTAGGCACGTGCACCTAATATAATTGTTAAAATTGCTGCTTCAGCGTCTGGAACGCTGGTACTCAACGTCGCCAAGGTCGAGGCGACGCATCAGTATTCGAAGTTCTATCGCTATTAAATTAATTTTTTTAATATAATATTCCCGATTTGTTCTTGACGTTAAGTAAATATCTCCCCAATCGATTTTAGAAAAATTACCATCGTCGTACCGGACTCCACTTATATACCGTACGCTAATTTTTACGTTCATTTAATGATAGTGGTGTATTTGATCTTCACCAAACCTGCTCCGGCCAAAATCCAAAAATTGCAGTTTAACCGGATTTTACTGACATCATAAGTAATGTGTGCTTATACACGATTTACACTATTTATTTTATGTACATTGTGTTCATTATTGTTCTGCATTATTTATAACTAAGATGGAGGAATAGTAAGCGGGGTACAAATACCACCACGTATAATTCCTCTGAAAAGTGATGGAAATAGTCTTTTTTACTATCTTTCCTATTGCATTTTATTACCGAAAATAGAGATCAAGAGGTTCGCACTATAATTGTTCATTTTTAAATTACCAAATTTTCTGTATATTTTACCTGAATACGTTAAACACCTCTAAACATAATGTACCATTCCAAACTACTCTCAAAAATCATACACTTGCCATTCCAAACTACCCCACATCAACCTAAAATGTAAAAAAATTACGAATTACAAGCAAACTACGCTAAACTCGCATAAATTACTTCGACTTCCGCTATATCACCCCAACCACTTCTTACCAAGCCAAACTAAACCCAATCGCATTAAAATTACCAAAAGTTTCGTTTAATCCGCCAAAGCTAAACCCCGCCAACCATCAATAACCATTCAAAACAATCCCCAAAAAAAACCTTATCATCCGAAACTACACCAAAGACATCGTTTTTATGGTGTGAAAATATGTATTTATATATTTCAACATTCTTCGACGACATTCTTTAACGTTGTTAGAGAACTAAATGGGAATAATTTGGAATAGTTCAGCTTCTCTGTCAACTCTCCTTCTCTTGAAGAGTGAAAAAGAGTGAAAAAAAAGGAGCTTGCACCCAGAAACGAAATTATCGTAATTTTCCAAATCATATTGAAGTACCCGGTCCTGGCAATGCAGGTTAATTTCAGCAAATTTGTTTATTTTGTGATTGGAAAAGTAGAGCATTCCTGTTTAATTGTATTATAATGTCGATTAGTCTACATCACAAATACACTACTTTTGTCAACACTGCGTTTATTTAATCTACGTCCGGGCAACGCCGGGTACATTCAGCTAGTGTTGAAATATATAAATACAAAATTTTACACCATAAAAACGAAGTATTTAGGAATTATGTATAAAAAAAAGTCGAAGTTATTCTTCGCTCTTGAGCTCTATTTCCGGTATTAAAAATGCAATAGGAGAGATAGTAAGAAAGACTATTTCCATCACTTTTCACGGGAATTATACGTGGTGGTATTTGTTCTCCGCTTACTATTAGATTTTCAAACTGCTCCATCTTAGTTATAAATAATGCAGAACAATAATGAACGCAATGAACGTAAAATAAATAGTGTAAATAAATCTTGTCTAAGCATACAATACTTAAGCGTATGATGTCAGTGAAAATTTCGGATTTCGGCTGGAGCAGGTTTGGTGAAGAACAAATACACCACTATCATTAACTGAACGTAAAAATTAGCGTACGAAAATAAGTGAAGTCTGGTCCGACGCTGGAAATTTTTCGAAAATCGATTGGGGAAGTTTTGGTTAACGGCAAGAAGAAATCGGGAATATTATATTAAAATAATTTATTTAATAGCGATAGAACTTTGAATACCGATGCGTCGCCTCGACCTTGGCGACGTTGAATACCAGCGATCCAGACGCTGAAGCAGCAATTTTCACAATTATATGAGGTGCACGTGCCTAGTGCGTATAAAAACAATTTGGATAACAAAAGAGATTAATTTGTATGCACCAAATAATACTCGCACAGGTGTACTCGTATGGCCCGTCATAATTTTCACAAAATCAATTTAAGAAATTAACATTCTAAAGTAAATAAATATTTTGACAGGAATGTTAAAAATCTTATTCGGTCTCTCCGACAAACTAACACTTGTTTACATTAACATGCATTCCTTCATGGATCTGTGACGAATTACAAACAAATATCGAAATTTCAAGTGTTCCATGTCAGTCTGAACTTATTACACAGTGATATTTTCACATTCAGGCGTCCTAAATTATTTTGACGTTGATTTATAAAGTTTCCCTGGAAGGAGAGTAGTCAGCAGGTGCCTCGTCAGGAGTGGCAGGGTTGGCAGTGCCACTCCAAGTATAAATTTACTATCGAACACAAAGATAGTTCTGATTCAATTGCAGAATTTCGAATTTTTCAGATATTTTTACGAAACTCTAGCGCTTACACCGCCTTTATACCTCTTTAAAGTTAAAAACCATAGAGCTGTTTATACAAATGCACGCATGTTGAAAAGATAGGGCTTGCCCCGTCAGCGTGTTGCAATTCAGAAATACGTTTATGTTTGCATCTCAACTGGAACAAATATTTATTGGAAGGTGGAAGAGAATCAAAATAGGTATCAGCATATTTAATATTCAGAATAACGACTATTAGTCGAAACAATATATTTTATGTGCAGATATTTATTAATATTTTATGATTTAATACGATAAGGCATTTATAAATAACACAACCAAATAGAAGATTTTGATTGAAAACGATTATTAATTTATGATAGCCGAAGTAATTTAAGTGAGTTTGGCACAGTTTGCTACGGTTTGTAGAATTTTTTTTAATTTTAAAGTGATTGAGCCTATTTTGGGGAGGTAAGGGGTAGTTGGGGGTGATTAATGGAAGCCGAAGTAATTTAGATGAGTTTGGCATAGTTTGATATTGCTTGTAACATTTTTTGTAATTTTAAAGTGATTGGGCTGAGTTTGGGGAGGTAAGGGGTAGTTGGGGGTGATTTATGGTAGCCGAAGTAATTTAAGTGAGTTTGGCATAGTTTGCTATGGTTTGTAGCATTTTTTGTAATTTTAAAGTGATTGGGTTTATTTTGGGGTAGTAAGGGGTTGTTGGGGGTGATTTATGTTAGCCGAAGTAATTTAGGTGAGTTAGGCATAGTTTGCTATGGTTTGTAGCATTTTTTATAATTTTAAAGTGATTGGGCTTATTTTGGGGTAGTAAGGGGTAGTTGGGGGTGATTTATGTTAGCCGAAGTAATTTAGGTGAGTTAGGCATAGTTTGCTATGGTTTGTAGCATTTTTTGTAATTTTATAGTGATTGAGATGAGTTAGGGGTGGTAAGGGGTAGTTGGGGGTTATTTATGATAGCCGAAGTAATTTAAGTGAGTTTGGCATAGTTTGGTATGGTTTGTAGAATTTTTTGTAATTTTAAAGTGATTGGGCTTATTTTGGGGTTGTAAGGGGTAGTTGGGGGTGATTTATGGAAGTCAAAGTAATTTAGATGAGTTTGGCATAGTTTGCTACGGTTTGTAGAATTTTTTTGTAATTTTAAAGTGATTGGGCTTATTTTGGAGTGGTAAGGGGTAGTTGGGGGTGATTTTTGGTAGACAAAATAATATGTGTGAGTTCGACATAATCTGCCATGATTTGTGTCATTTTGTTTTATTTTAAAGTGATTGGAGTTACTTGGGGTTGCTAAGGGGTGGTAAGGAATGATTTAAAATAACGGATCTAGTTTATGTCAGTTTGGCATAGTTCGGGAATTTTTTGGGGTTGATTTGGTAAAGTTTGCAGTGGTAAGAGATATTTGAGGATGTTTAATGTTGACGGATTAAATTTGGAGTGATTTGGTAATTTTTAATTGAGTCACGGATCGACATTATAATTGAAATCAAAATTATAATTGAAATATCTGCGGCCTCGCTAGGTACGGCAAAAGTATGATCACGAAAGCAGAAACTCGACGTTGAAATTGTTTAGGTTAAATAAGTGCTTTTAATGTAAACAGGTCGCCCGTCGTCGAAGTTGTTTTGGCTAGATACGTGCTTCTAACATAAACACGGTCTCCGCGATCCGATCATTTTTTGTTTATTTTAGCCGGTTTTTATTGAATTACAAAGGAACCGGGCCGAATTTCGCAAAATCCCTTCTTAGTGTTCACTTTCGGCACATGATACACCCGTGTCTAAATTTTCAAGGCTCCAGCCCTCACGGTTTGGGCTGTGGGTTGATTATGAATCAGTGTGTAGATGAATGAGTGTGTCAGTGAGGACACTTCGCTTTATATATATAGATAAGGTTTATTTGGATCATTTACATTCATATTTGCAATGCAACAACTAGAATGTAAAAAAACACATGATAACCAAAAACCAAATCTGTGAAGATTTAATATGTGCTGTGAACTTGGCCTCACTTATTTTTATTTTAGTCTGACATAACATTTGATGCAATTGAAGAGTTCATTGATGTGAACAGAAATGTAAAATACTGCTCTGCTCTGGCCGGAATCCAAAGAAAATATTCAAGTGATGTCTAATGTAAAAATCCTAGAATTTACAAACTTTCAAATATTAAATAGTGAAAGAAACAATTGCTGTTTCTTCAGTATTTTCTAATTAATCGACACTCTCCCTTACTGATACACAATTTTTCTTTATCAATCCACAAGTTTCTTTATCAATCCATAATCTTTACTTATGACTTATCGTTATCCTTTTTCCTTCCTTCTATCCCTATCCCGGCAAGAGAGCTCTACACCTTCCCGTTGGTTATTGCTGAACAATTGCAAATTTTTTATCTTGCGATTGACTAAGTAGAGCATTCCTGTTTAATTGTATTATAATGTCGATTAGTTAACATCACCAATACACCACTTTTGTCAAGACTGCGTTTATTTAATCTACGTCCGGGCAACGCCGGGTACATTCAGCTAGTCACTTTATAATTACAAAAAAATGCTACTAACCATAGCAAACTATGCCAAACTCACCTAAATTACTTCGGCTACCATAAATCATCACAAACTAACCCTTACCACAACAAACTAAACCCAATCACTTTTAAATTACAAAAAAATGCTACTAACCATGCCAACATGCAAACTATGCCAAACTCACCTAAATTACTTCGGCTATCAAAAATAACACCCAACTACACTTTATAGCAACAAACTAAGCCCAATCACTTTAAAATTACAAAAAAATGCTAGAAATCATAACAAACTATACCAGAATCACCTAAATTATTTCGGCTACCGTAAATCACCCCCAACTATCCCTTAAGACAACAAACCAAACCATATCATCTTAAAATTACAAAAAAAGGTGTACAAATCATAACAAACAATGCCAGACTCACTTAAATTACTTCGGCTACTCTAAATCATCACTAACTAAACCTTACCACAACAAACTAAACCCAATCACTTTTAAATTACAAAAAAATGCTACTAACCATAGCAAACTATGCCAAACTCACCTAAATTACTTCGGCTACCATAAATCATCACCAACTAACCCTTACCACAACAAACTAAACCCAATCAATTTAAATTACAAAAAAATGCTACTAACCATAGCAAACTATGCCAAACTCACCTAAAATACTTCGGCTATCAAAAATCACGCCCAACTACACTTTACAGCAACAAACTAAGCCCAATCACTTTAAAATAATAAAAAAATGTTAACAATCATAAAAAACTATACCAGAATTACCTAAATTATTTCGGCTACCGTAAATCACCCCCAACTATCCCTTACCACAACAAACCAAGCCATATCATCTTAAAATTACAAAAAAAGGTGTACAAATTATAACAAACTATGCCAGACTCACCTAAATTACTTCGGCTACTCTAAATCATCACCAACTAACCCTTACCACAACAAACTAAACCCAATCACTTTTAAATTACAAAAAAATGCTACTAACCATAGCAAACTATGCCAAACTTACCTAAATTACTTCGGCTACCATAAATCATCACCAAATAACCCTTACCACAACAAACTAAACCCAATCACTTTTAAATTACAAAAAAATGCTACTAACCATAACAAACTATGCCAAACTCACCTAAATTACTCCGGCTACCATAAATCATCACCAACTAAACCTTACCACAACAAACTAAACCTAATCACTTTTAAATTACAAAAAAATGCTACTAACCATAGCAAACTATGCCAAACTCACCTAAATTACTTCGGCTACCATAAATCATTACCAACTAACCCTTACCACAACAAACTAAACCCAATCACTTTTAAATTACAAAAAAATGCTACTAACCATAGCAAACTATGCCAAACTCACCTAAATTACTTCGGCTACCGTAAATCACCCCCAACTATCCCTTACCGCAACAAACCAAACCATATCATCTTAAAATTACAAAAAAAGGTGTACAAATCATAACAAACTATGCCAAACTCACCTAAATTACTTCGGCTACTCTAAATCATCACCAACTAACCCTTACCACAACAAACTAAACCCAATCACTTTTAAATTACAAAAAAATGCTACTAACCATAGCAAACTATGCCAAACTCACCTAAATTACTTCGGCTATCAAAAATCACCCCAACTACACTTTACAGCAACAAACTAAGCCCAGTCACTTTAAAATAAAAAAAAATGCTAAAAATCATTACAAACTATACCAGAATCACCTAAATTACTTCGGCTACCGTAAATCACCCCCAACTATCCCTTACCACAACAAACCAAACCATATCATCTTAAAATTACAAAAAAAGTGTACAAATCATAACAAACTATGCCAGACTCACCTAAATTACTTTGGCTACTCTAAATCATCACCAACTAACCCTTACCACAACAAACTAAACCCAATCACTTTTAAATTACAAAAAAATGCTACTAACCATAGCAAACTATGCCAAACTCACCTAAATTACTTTGGCTACCATAAATCATCACCAACTAACCCTTACCACAACAAACTAAACCCAATCACTTTTAAATTACAAAAAAATGCTACTAACCATAGCAAACTATGCCAAACTCACCTAAATTACTTCGGCTATCAAAAATCACTCCCAACTACACTTTACAGCAACAAACTAAGCCCAATCACTTTAAAATTACAAAAAAATGCTAAAAATCATAACAAACTATAACAGAATCACCTAAATTACTTCGGCTACCGTAAATCACTCCCAACTATCCCTAAACACAACATACCAAACCATATCATCTTAAAATTACAAAAAAAGGTGTACAAATCATAACAAACTATGCCAGACTCACCTAAATTACTTCGGCTACTCTAAACCATCAATAACTAACCCTTACCGCAACAAACTAAACCCAATCACTTTTAAAGTACAAAAAAATGCTACTAACCACAGCAAACTATGCCAAACTCACCTAAATTACTTCGGCTACCATAAATCATCACCAACTAACCCTTACCACAACAAACTAAACCCAATCACTTTTAACTTACAAAAATATGCTACTAACCATAGCAAACTATGCCAAATTTACCTAAATTACTTCGGCTATCAAAAATTACCCCCAACTACACTTTACAGCAACAAACTAAGCCCAATCACTTTAAAATTACAAAAAAATGCTAAAAATCATAACAAACAATACCAGAATCACCTAAATTACTTCGGCTACCGTAAATCACCCCCAACCATCCCTTACCACAACAAACCAAACCATATCATCTTAAGATTACAAAAAAAGATGTACAAATCATAACAAACTATGCCAGACTCACCTAAATTACTTCGGCTACTCTAAATCATCACCAACTAACCCTTACCACAACAAACTAAACCCAATCACTTTTAAATAACAAAAAAATGCTACTAACCATAGCAAACTATGCCAAACTCACCTAAATTACTTCGGCTACCATAAATCATCACCAACTAACCCTTACCACAACAAACTAAGCCCAATCACTTTAAAATTACAAAAAAATGCTAAAAATCATAACAAACTATACCAGAATCACCTAAATTACTTCGGCTACCGTAAATCACCCCCAACTATCCCTTACCACAACAAACCAAACCATATCATCTTAAAATTACAAAAAAAGGTGTACAAATCATAACAAACTATTCCAGACTCAAATAAATTACTTCGGCTACTCTAAATCATCACCAAGTAATTCTTACCACAACAAACTAAACCAAATCAATTTTAAATTACAAAAAAATGCTACTAACCATAGCAAACTATGCCAAACTCACCTAAATTATTTCGGCTATCAAAAATCACCCCCAATTACACTTTACAGCAACAAACTAAGCCCAATCACTTTAAAATTACAAAAAATTGCTAAAAATCATAACAAACAATACCAGAATCACCTAAATTACTTCGGCTACCGTAAATCACCCCCAACCATCCCTTACCACAACAAACCAAACCATATCATCTTAAGATTACAAAAAAAGATGTACAAATCATAACAAACTATGCCAGACTCACCTAAATTACTTCGGCTACTCTAAATCATCACCAACTAACCCTTACCACAACAAACTAAACCCAATCACTTTTAAATAACAAAAAAATGCTACTAACCATAGCAAACTATGCCAAACTCACCTAAATTACTTCGGCTACCATAAATCATCACCAACTAACCCTTACCACAACAAACTAAGCCCAATCACTTTAAAATTACAAAAAAATGCTAAAAATCATAACAAACTATACCAGAATCACCTAAATTACTTCGGCTACCGTAAATCACCCCCAACCATCCCTTACCACAACAAACCAAATCATATCATCTTAAAATTACAAAAAAAGGTGTACAAATCATAACAAACTATTCCAGACTCACCTAAATTACTTCGGCTACTCTAAATCATCACCAACTAACCCTTACCACAACAAACTAAACCCAATCACTTTTAAATTACAAAAAAATGCTACTAACCATAGCAAACTATGCCAAACACACCTAAATCACTTCGGCTACCATAAATCATCACCAACTAACCCTTACCACAACAAACTAGACCCAATCACTTTTAAATTACAAAAAAATGTTTCTAACCATAGCAATTTATGCCAAACTCACCTAAATTACTTCGGCTATCAAAAATCACCCCCAACTACACTTTACAGCAACAAACTAAGCCCAATCACTTTAAAATTACAAAAAAATGCTAAAAATATTAACAAACTATACCAGAATCACCTAAATTACTTCGGCTACTCTAAATCATCACCAACTAACCCTTACCACAACAAACTAAACCCAATCACTTTTAAATTACAAAAAAATGCTACTAACCATAGCAAACTATGCCAAACTTACCTAAATTACTTCGGCTACCATAAATCATCACCAAATAACCCTTACCACAACAAACTAAACCCAATCACTTTTAAATTACAAAAAAATGCTACTAACCATAACAAACTATGCCAAACTCACCTAAATTACTCCGGCTACCATAAATCATCACCAACTAAACCTTACCACAACAAACTAAACCTAATCACTTTTAAATTACAAAAAAATGCTACTAACCATAGCAAACTATGCCAAACTCACCTAAATTACTTCGGCTACCATAAATCATTACCAACTAACCCTTACCACAACAAACTAAACCCAATCACTTTTAAATTACAAAAAAATGCTACTAACCATAGCAAACTATGCCAAACTCACCTAAATTACTTCGGCTACCGTAAATCACCCCCAACTATCCCTTACCGCAACAAACCAAACCATATCATCTTAAAATTACAAAAAAAGGTGTACAAATCATAACAAACTATGCCAAACTCACCTAAATTACTTCGGCTACTCTAAATCATCACCAACTAACCCTTACCACAACAAACTAAACCCAATCACTTTTAAATTACAAAAAAATGCTACTAACCATAGCAAACTATGCCAAACTCACCTAAATTACTTCGGCTATCAAAAATCACCCCAACTACACTTTACAGCAACAAACTAAGCCCAGTCACTTTAAAATAAAAAAAAATGCTAAAAATCATTACAAACTATACCAGAATCACCTAAATTACTTCGGCTACCGTAAATCACCCCCAACTATCCCTTACCACAACAAACCAAACCATATCATCTTAAAATTACAAAAAAAGTGTACAAATCATAACAAACTATGCCAGACTCACCTAAATTACTTTGGCTACTCTAAATCATCACCAACTAACCCTTACCACAACAAACTAAACCCAATCACTTTTAAATTACAAAAAAATGCTACTAACCATAGCAAACTATGCCAAACTCACCTAAATTACTTTGGCTACCATAAATCATCACCAACTAACCCTTACCACAACAAACTAAACCCAATCACTTTTAAATTACAAAAAAATGCTACTAACCATAGCAAACTATGCCAAACTCACCTAAATTACTTCGGCTATCAAAAATCACTCCCAACTACACTTTACAGCAACAAACTAAGCCCAATCACTTTAAAATTACAAAAAAATGCTAAAAATCATAACAAACTATAACAGAATCACCTAAATTACTTCGGCTACCGTAAATCACTCCCAACTATCCCTAAACACAACATACCAAACCATATCATCTTAAAATTACAAAAAAAGGTGTACAAATCATAACAAACTATGCCAGACTCACCTAAATTACTTCGGCTACTCTAAACCATCAATAACTAACCCTTACCGCAACAAACTAAACCCAATCACTTTTAAAGTACAAAAAAATGCTACTAACCACAGCAAACTATGCCAAACTCACCTAAATTACTTCGGCTACCATAAATCATCACCAACTAACCCTTACCACAACAAACTAAACCCAATCACTTTTAACTTACAAAAATATGCTACTAACCATAGCAAACTATGCCAAATTTACCTAAATTACTTCGGCTATCAAAAATTACCCCCAACTACACTTTACAGCAACAAACTAAGCCCAATCACTTTAAAATTACAAAAAAATGCTAAAAATCATAACAAACAATACCAGAATCACCTAAATTACTTCGGCTACCGTAAATCACCCCCAACCATCCCTTACCACAACAAACCAAACCATATCATCTTAAGATTACAAAAAAAGATGTACAAATCATAACAAACTATGCCAGACTCACCTAAATTACTTCGGCTACTCTAAATCATCACCAACTAACCCTTACCACAACAAACTAAACCCAATCACTTTTAAATAACAAAAAAATGCTACTAACCATAGCAAACTATGCCAAACTCACCTAAATTACTTCGGCTACCATAAATCATCACCAACTAACCCTTACCACAACAAACTAAGCCCAATCACTTTAAAATTACAAAAAAATGCTAAAAATCATAACAAACTATACCAGAATCACCTAAATTACTTCGGCTACCGTAAATCACCCCCAACTATCCCTTACCACAACAAACCAAACCATATCATCTTAAAATTACAAAAAAAGGTGTACAAATCATAACAAACTATTCCAGACTCAAATAAATTACTTCGGCTACTCTAAATCATCACCAAGTAATTCTTACCACAACAAACTAAACCAAATCAATTTTAAATTACAAAAAAATGCTACTAACCATAGCAAACTATGCCAAACTCACCTAAATTATTTCGGCTATCAAAAATCACCCCCAATTACACTTTACAGCAACAAACTAAGCCCAATCACTTTAAAATTACAAAAAATTGCTAAAAATCATAACAAACAATACCAGAATCACCTAAATTACTTCGGCTACCGTAAATCACCCCCAACCATCCCTTACCACAACAAACCAAACCATATCATCTTAAGATTACAAAAAAAGATGTACAAATCATAACAAACTATGCCAGACTCACCTAAATTACTTCGGCTACTCTAAATCATCACCAACTAACCCTTACCACAACAAACTAAACCCAATCACTTTTAAATAACAAAAAAATGCTACTAACCATAGCAAACTATGCCAAACTCACCTAAATTACTTCGGCTACCATAAATCATCACCAACTAACCCTTACCACAACAAACTAAGCCCAATCACTTTAAAATTACAAAAAAATGCTAAAAATCATAACAAACTATACCAGAATCACCTAAATTACTTCGGCTACCGTAAATCACCCCCAACCATCCCTTACCACAACAAACCAAATCATATCATCTTAAAATTACAAAAAAAGGTGTACAAATCATAACAAACTATTCCAGACTCACCTAAATTACTTCGGCTACTCTAAATCATCACCAACTAACCCTTACCACAACAAACTAAACCCAATCACTTTTAAATTACAAAAAAATGCTACTAACCATAGCAAACTATGCCAAACACACCTAAATCACTTCGGCTACCATAAATCATCACCAACTAACCCTTACCACAACAAACTAGACCCAATCACTTTTAAATTACAAAAAAATGTTTCTAACCATAGCAATTTATGCCAAACTCACCTAAATTACTTCGGCTATCAAAAATCACCCCCAACTACACTTTACAGCAACAAACTAAGCCCAATCACTTTAAAATTACAAAAAAATGCTAAAAATATTAACAAACTATACCAGAATCACCTAAATTACTTCGGCTACCGTAAATCATCCCCAACTATCTCTTACCACAACAAACCAAACCATATCATCTTAAAATTACAAAAAAAGGTGTACAAATCATAACAAACTATGCCAGATTCAAATAAATTACTTCGGCTACTCTAAATCATCACCAACTAACCCTTACCACAACAAACTAAACCCAATCACTTTTAAATTACAAAAAAATGCTACTAACCATAGCAAACTATGCCAAACTCACCTAAATTACTTCGGCTACCATAAATCATCACCAACTAACCCTTACCACAACAAACTATACCCAATCACTTTTAATTACAAAAAAATGCTACTAACCATAGCAAACTATGCCAAACTCACCTAAATTACTTCGGCTATCAAAAATCACCCCCAACTACAGTTTACAGCAGCAAACTAAGCCCAATTACTTTAAAATTACAAAAAAATGCTAAAAATCATAACAAACTATACCAGAATCACCTAAATTACTTCGGGTACCGTAAATCACCCCCAACTATCCCTTACCACAACAAACCAAACCATATCATTTTAAAATTACAAAAAAAGGTGTACAAATCATAACAAACTATGCCAGACTCACCTAAATTACTTCGGCTACTCTAAATCATCACCAACTAACCCTTACCACAACAAACTAAACCCAATCACTTTTAAATTACAAAAAAATGCTACTAACCATAGCAAACTATGCCAAACTCACCTAAATTACTTCGGTTACCATAAATCATCACCAAGTAATTCTTACCACAACAAACTAAACCAAATCACTTTTAAATTACAAAAAAATGCTACTAACCATAGCAAACTATGCCAAAATCACCTAAATTACTTTGGCTATCAAAAATCACCCCCAACTACACTTTACAGCAACAAACTAAGCCCAATCACTTTAAAATTACAAAAAAATGCTAAAAATCATAACGAACTATACCAGAATCACCTAAATTACTTCGGCTTCCGTAAATCACCCCCAACTATCCCTTACCACAACAAACCAAACCATATCATCTTAAAATTACAAAAAAAGTTGTACAAATCATAACAAACTATGCCAGACTCACCTTAATTACTTCGGCTACTCTAAATCATCACCAACTTACCCTTACCACAACAAACTAAACCCAATCACTTTTAAATTACAAAAAAATGCTACTAACCATAGCAAACTATGCCAAACTCACCTAAATTACTTCGGCTACCATAAATCATCACCAACTAAACCTTACCACAACAAACTAAACCCAATCACTTTTAAATTACAAAAAAATGCTTCTAACCATAGCAAACTATGCCAAACTCACCTAAATTACTTCGGCTATCAAAAATCACCCCCAACTACACTTTACAGCAACAAACTAAGCCCAATCACTTTAAAATTACAAAAAAATGCTAAAAATCATAACAAACTATACCAGAATCACCTAAATTACTTCGGCTACCGTAAATCACCCCCAACTATCCCTTACCACAACAAACCAAACCATATCATCTTAAAATTACAAAAAAATGCTACTAACCATAGCAAACTATGCCAAACTCACCTAAATTACTTCGGCTACCATAAATAATCACCAACTAACCCTTACCACAACAAACTAAACCCAATCACTTTTAAATTACAAAAAAATGCTACTAACCACAGCAAACTATGCCAAACTCACCTAAATTACTTCGGCTACCATAAATCATCACCAACTAACACTTACCACAACAAACTAAACCCAATCACTTTTAAATTACAAAAATATGCTACTAACCATAGCAAACTATGCCAAATTTACCTAAATTACTTCGGCTATCAAAAATTACCCCCAACTACACTTTACAGCAACAAACTAAGCCCAATCACTTTAAAATTACAAAAAAATGCTAAAAATCATAACAACCTATACCAGAATCACCTAAATTACTTCGGCTACCGTAAATCACTCCCGACTATCCCTTACCACAACAAACTAAACTATATCATCTTAAAATTACAAAAAAAGATGTACAAATCATAACAAACTATGCCAGACTCACCTAAATTACTTCGGCTACTCTAAATCATCACCAACTAACCCTTACCACAACAAACTAAACCCAATCACTTTTAAATTACAAAAAAATGCTACTAACCATAGCAAACTATGCCAAACTCACCTAAATTACTTCGGCTACCATAAATCATCACCAACTAACCCTTATCACAACAAACTAAACCCAATCACTTTTAAATTACAAAAAAATGCTACTAACCACAGCAAACTATTCCAAACTCACCTAAATTACTTTGGCTATCAAAAATCACTCCCGACTACACTTTACAGCAACAAACTAAGCCCAATCACTTTAAAATTACAAAAAAATGCTAAAAATCATAACAAACTATACCAGAATCACCTAAATTACTTCGGCTACCGTGAATCACCCCCAACTATCCCTTAACACAACAAACCAAACCATATCATCTTAAAATTACAAAAAAAGGTGTACAAATCATAACAAACTATGCCAGACTCACCTAAATTACTTCGGCCACTCTAAATCATCACCAACTAACCCTTACCACAACAAACTAAACCCAATCACTTTTAAATTACAAAAAATTGCTACTAACCATAGCAAACTATGCCAAACTCACCTAAATTTCTTCGGCTATCACAAATCACTCCCAACTACAGTTTACAGCAACAAACTAAGCCCAATCACTTTAAAATTACAAAAAAATGCTAAAAATCATAACAAACTATACCAGAATCACCTAAATTACTTCGGCTACCGTAAATCACCCCCAACTATTCCTTACCACAACAAACCAAACCATATCATCTTAAAATTACAAAAAAAAGTGTACAAATCATAACAAACTATTCCAGACTCAAATAAATTACTTCGGCTACTCTAAATCATCACCAAGTAATTCTTACCACAACAAACTAAACCAAATCACTTTTAAATTACAAAAAAATGCTACTAACCATAGCAAACTATGCCAAACTCACCTAAATTACTTCGGCTATCAAAAATCACCCCCAACTACACTTTACAGCAACAAACTAAGCCCAATCACTTTAAAATTACAAAAAAATGCTAAAAATCATAACAAACTATACCAGAATCACCTAAATTACCTCGTCTACCGTAAATAACCCCCAACTATCCCTTACCACAACAAACCAAACCATATCATCTTAAAATTACAAAAAAAGGTGTACAAATCATAACAAACTATTCCAGACTCACCTAAATTACTTCGGCTACTCTAAATCATCACCAACTAACCCTTACCACAACAAACTATACCCAATCACTTTTAAATTACAAAAAAATGCTACTAACCATAGCAAACTATGCCAAACACACTTAAATTACTTCGGCTACCATAAATCATCACCAACTAACCCTTACCACAACAAACTAAACCCAATCACTTTTAAATTACAAAAAAATGTTTCTAACCATAGCAAACTATGCCAAACTCACCTAAATTACTTCGGCTATCAAAAATCACCCCCAACTACACTTTACAGCAACAAACTAAGCCCAATCACTTTAAAATTACAAAAAAATGCTAAAAATCTTAACAAACTATACCAGAATCACCTAAATTACTTCGGCTACCGTAAATCACCCCCAACTATCTCTTACCACAACAAACCAAACCATATCATCTTAAAATTACAAAAAAAGGTGTACAAATCATTACAAACTATGCCAGATTCAAATAAATTACTTCGGCTACTCTAAATCATCACCAACAAACCCTTACCACAACAAACTAAACCCAATCACTTTTAAATTACAAAAAAATGCTACTAACCATAGCAAACTATGCCAAACTCACCTAAATTACTTCGGCTACCATAAATCATCACCAACTAACCCTTACCACAACAAACTATACCCAATCACTTTTAATTACAAAAAAATGCTACTAACCATAGCAAACTATGCCAAACTCACCTAAATTACTTCGGCTATCAAAAATCACCCCCAACTACAGTTTACAGCAGCAAACTAAGCCCAATCACTTTAAAATTACATAAAAATGCTAAAAATCATAACAAACTATACCAGAATCACCTAAATTACTTCGGGTACCGTAAATCACCCCCAACTATCCCTTACCACAACAAACCAAACCATATCATTTTTAAATTACAAAAAAAGGTGTACAAATCATAACAAACTATGCCAGACTCACCTAAATTACTTCGGCTACTCTAAATCATCACCAACTAACCCTTACCACAACAAACTAAACCCAATCACTTTTAAATTACAAAAAAATGCTACTAACCATAGCAAACTATGCCAAACTCACCTAAATTACTTCGGCTACCATAAATCATCACCAACTAACCCTTACCACAACAAACTAAACCCAATCACTTTTAAATTACAAAAAAATGCTTCTAACCATAGCAAACTATGCCAAACTCACCTAAATTACTTCGGCAATCAAAAATCACCCCCAACTACAGTTTACAGCAACAAACTAAGCCCAATCATTTTAAAATTACAAAAAAATGCTAAAAATCATAACAAACTATACCAGAATCACCTAAATTACTTCGGGTACCGTAAATCACCTCCAAATATCCCTTACCACAACAAACCAAACCATATCATTTTAAAATTACAAAAAAAGGTGTACAAATCATAACAAACTATGCCAGACTCACCTAAATTACTTCGGCTACTCTAAATCATCACCAACTAACCCTTACCACAACAAACTAAACCTAATCACTTTTAAATTACAAAAAAATGCTACTAACCATAGCAAACTATGCCAAATTCACCTAAATTACTTCGGCTACCATAAATCATCACCAACTAACCCTTACCACAACAAACTATACCCAATCACTTTTAATTACAAAAAAATGCTACTAACCATAGCAAACTATGCCAAACTCACCTAAATTACTTCGGCTATCAAAAATCACCCCCAACTACAGTTTACAGCAGCAAACTAAGCCCAATCACTTTAAAATTACAAAAAAATGCTAAAAATCATAACAAACTATACCAGAATCACCTAAATTACTTCGGGTACCGTAAATCACCCCCAACTATCCCTTACCATAACAAACCAAACCATATCATTTTTAAATTACAAAAAAAGGTGTACAAATCATAACAAACTATGCCAGACTCAACTAAATTACTTCGGCTACTCTAAATCATCACCAAATCACCCTTACCACAACAAACTAAGCCCAATCATTTTAAAATTACAAAAAAATGCTAAAAATCATAACAAACTATACCAGAATCACCTAAATTACTTCGGCTACCGTACATAACCCCCAACTATCCCTTACCACAACAAACCAAACCATATCATCTTAAAATTACAAAAAAAGGTGTACAAATCATAACAAACTATTCCAGACTCACCTAAATTACTTCGGCTACTCTAAATCATCACCAACTAACCCTTACCACAACAAACTAAACCCAATCACTTTTAAATTACAAAAAAATGCTACTAACCATAGCAAACTATGCCAAACTCACCTAAATTACTTCGGCTACCATAAATCATCACCAACTAACCCTTACCACAACAAACTAAACCCAATCACTTTTAAATTACAAAAAAATGCTTCTAACCATAGCAAACTATGCCAAACTCACCTAAATTACTTCGGCAATCAAAAATCACCCCCAACTACAGTTTACAGCAACAAACTAAGCCCAATCATTTTAAAATTACAAAAAAATGCTAAAAATCATAACAAACTATACCAGAATCACCTAAATTACTTCGGGTACCGTAAATCACCTCCAAATATCCCTTACCACAACAAACCAAACCATATCATTTTAAAATTACAAAAAAAGGTGTACAAATCATAACAAACTATGCCAGACTCACCTAAATTACTTCGGCTACTCTAAATCATCACCAACTAACCCTTACCACAACAAACTAAACCTAATCACTTTTAAATTACAAAAAAATGCTACTAACCATAGCAAACTATGCCAAATTCACCTAAATTACTTCGGCTACCATAAATCATCACCAAGTAATTCTTACCACAACAAACTAAACCAAATCACTTTTAAATTACAAAAAAATGCTACTAACCATAGCAAACTATGCCAAACTCACCTAAATCACTTCGGCTATCAAAAATCACCCCCAACTACACTTTAACGCAAAAAACTAAACCCAATCACTTTAAAATTACAAAAAAATGCTAAAAATCATAACAAACTATACCAGAATCACCTAAATTACTACGGCTACCGTAAATCATCCCCCAACTAACCCTTACCACAACAAACCAAACCATATCATCTTAAAATTACAAAAAAATGTGTACAAATCATAACAAACTATGCCAGACTCACCTAAATTACTTCGGCTACTCTAAATCATCACCAACTAACCCTTACCACAACAAACTAAACCCAATCACTTTTAAATTACAAAAAAATGCTACTAACCATAGCAAACTATTCCAAACTCACCTAAATTACTTCGGCTACCATAAATCATCACCAACTAACCCTTACCACAACAAACTAAACCCAATCACTTTTAAATTACATAAAAATGCAACTAACCATAGCAAACTATGCCAAACTCACCTAAATAACTTCGGCTATCAAAAATCACCCCCAACTACACTTTACAGCAACAAACTAAGCCCAATCACTTTAAAATTACAAAAAAATGCTAAAAATCATAACAAACTATACCAGAATCACCTAAATTACTTCGGCTACCGTAAATCACCCCCAACTATCCCTTACCACAACAAACCATACCATATCATCCTAAAATTACAAAAAGAGGTGTATAAATCATAACAAACTATGCCAGACTCACCTAAATTACTTCGGCTACTCTAAATCATCACCAACTAACCCTTACCACAACAAACTAAACCCAATCACTTTTAAATTACAAAAAAATGCTACTAACTATAGCAAACTATGCCAAACTCACCTAAATTACTTCAGCTATCAAAAATCACCCCCAACTACACTTTACAGCAACAAACTAAGCCCAATCACTTTAAAATTACAAAAAAATGCTAAAAATCATAACAAACTATACCAGAATCACCTAAATTACTTGGGCTACCGTAAATAACCCCTAACTATCCCTTACCACAACAAACCAAACCATATCACCTTAAAATTACAAAAAAAGGTGTACAAATCATAACAAACTATGCCAGACTCACCTAAATTACTTCGGCTATTCTAAATCATCACCAACTAACCAATACCACAACAAACTAAACCCAATCACTTTTAAATTACATAAAAATGCTACTAACCATAGCAAATTATGCCAAACTCACCTAAATTACTTCGGCTATCAAAAATCACCCCCAACTACACTTTACAGCAACAAACTAAGCCCAATCACTTTAAAATTACAAAAAAATGCTAAAAATCATAACAAACTATACCAGAATCACCTAAATTACTTCGGCTACCGTAAATCACCCCCAACTATCCCTTACCACAACAAACCAAACCATATCATCTTAAAATTACAAAAAAAGGTGTACAAACCATTACAAACTATGCCAGACTTACCTAAATTACTTCGGCTACTCTAAATCATCACCAACTAACCCTTACCACAACAAACTAAACCCAATCACTTTTAAATTACAAAAAAATGCTACTAACCATAGCAAACTATGCCAAACTCACCTAAATTACTTCGACTACCATAAATCATAACCAACTAACCCTTACCACAACAAACTAAACCCAATCACTTTTAAATTACAAAAAAATGCTACTAACCATAGCAAACTATGCCAAACTCACCTAAATTACTTCGGCTTTCAAAAATCACCCCCAACTACACTTTACAGCAACAAACTAAGCCCAATCACTTTAAAATTACAAAAAAATGCTAAAAATCATAACAAACTATACCAGAATCACCTAAATTACTTCGGCTACCGTAAATCACCCCCAACTATCCCTTACCACAACAAACCAAACCATATCATCTTAAAATTACAAATAAAGGTGTACAAATCATAACAAACTATGCCAGACTCACCTAAATTACTTCGGCTACTCTAAATCATCACCAACTCACCTCTACCACAACAAACTAAACCCAATCATTTTTAAATTACATAAAAATGCTACTAACCATAGCAAACTATGCCAAACTCACCTAAATTACTTCGGCTACCATAAATCATCACTAACAAACCCTTACCACAACAAACCAAACCCAATCACTTTTAAATTACAAAAAAATGCTACTAACCATAGCAAACTATGCCAAATTCACCTAAATTACTTCGGCTATCAAAAGTCACCCCCAACTAGATTTTACAGCAACAAACTAAGCCCAATCACTTTAAAATTACAAAAAAATGCTAAAAATCATAACAAATTATACCAGAATCACCTAAATTACTTCGGCTACCGTAAATCACCCCCAACTATCCCTTACCACAACAAACCAAACCATATCATCTTAAAATTACAAAAAAAGGTGTACAAATCATAACAAACTATGCCAGACTCACCTAAATTACTTCGGCTACTCTAAATCATCACCAACTAACCCTTACCACAACAAACTAAACCCAATCACATTTAAATTACAAAAAAATGCTACTAACCATAGCAAACTATGCCAAAATCACCTAAATTACTTCGGCTACCATAAATCATCACCAACTAACCCTTACCACAACAAACTAATCCCAATCACTTTTAAATTACAAAAAAATGCTACTAGCCATAGCAAACTATGCCAAACTCACCTAAATTACTTCGGCTATCAAAAGTCACCCCCAACTAGATTTTACAGCAACAAACTAAGCCCAATCACTTTAAAATTACAAAAAAATGCTAAAAATCATAACAAACTATACCAGAATCACCTAAATTACTTCGGCTACCGTAAATCACCCCCAACTATCCCTTACCACAACAAACCAAACCATATCATCTTAAAATTACAAAAAAAGGTGTACAAATCATAACAAACTACGCCAGACTCACCTAAATTACTTCGGCTACTCTAAATCATCACCAACTAACCCTTACAACAACAAACTAAACCCAATCACTTTTAAATTACAAAAAAATGCTACTAACCATAGCAAACTATGGCAAACTATGGCAAACTCACCTAAATTACTTCGGCTACCATAAATCATCACCAACTAACCCTTACCACAACAAACTAAACCCAATCACTTTTAAATTACAAAAAAATGCTACTAACCATAGCAAACTATGCCAAACTCACCTAAATTACTTCGGCTATCAAAAATCACACCCAACTACACTTTACAGCAACAAACTAAGCCCAATCACTTTAAAATTACAAAAAAATGCTGAAAATCATAACAAACTATACCAGAATCACCTAAATTACTTCGGCTACCGTAAATCACCCCCAACTATCCCTTACCACAACAAACCAAACCATATCATCTTAAAATTACAAAAAAAGGTTTACAAATCATAACAAACTATGCCAGACTCACCTAAATTACTTTGGCTACTCTAAATCATCACCAACTACCCCTTACCACAACAAACTAAACCCAATCACTTTTAAATTACAAAAAAATGCTACTAACCATAGCAAACTATGCCAAACTCACCTAAATTACTTCGCCTACCATAAATCATCACCAACTAACCCTTACCACAACAAACTAAACCCAATCACTTTTAAATTACAAAAAAATGCAAAAAATCATAACAAACTATACCAGAATCACCTAAATTACTTCGGCTACCGTAAATCACCCCCAACTATCCCTTACCACAACAAACCAAACCATATCATCTTAAAATTACAAAAAATGGTGTACAAATGATAACAAACTTTGCCAGACTCACCTAAATTACTTCGGCTACTCTAAATCATCACCAACTAACCCTTACCACAACAAACTAAACCCAATCACTTTTAAATTACAAAAAAATGCTACTAACCATAGCAAATTATGCCAAACTCACCTAAATTACTTCGGCTATCTAAAATCACCCCCAACTACACTTTACAGCAACAAAATAAACCCAATCACTTTTAAATTACAAAAAAATGCTAAAAATCGTAACAAACTATACCAGAATCACCTAAGTTACTTCGGCTACCGTAAATCACCCCCAACTATCCCTTACCACAACAAACCAAACCATATCATCTTAAAATTACAAAAAAAGGTGTACAAATGATAACAAACTTTGCCAGAGTCACCTAAATTACTTCGGCTACTCTAAATCATCACCAACTAACCCTTACCACAACAAACTAAACCCAATCACTTTTAAATTTCAAAAAAATGCTACTAACCATAGCAAACTATGCCAGACTCACCTAAATTACTTCGGCTACCGTAAATCACCCCCAACTATCCCTTACCACAACAAACCAAACCATATCATCTTAAAATTACAAAAAAAGGTGTACAAATCATAACAAACTATGCCAGACTCACCTAAATTACTTCGGCTACTCTAAATCATTACCAGCAAACCCTTACCACAACAAACTAAACCCAATCACTTTTAAATTACAATAAAATGCTACTAACCATAGCAAACTATGCCAAACTCTCCTAAATAACTTCGGCTACCATAAATCATCACCACCTAACCCTTACCACAACAAACTAAACCCAATCACTTTTAAATTACAAAAAAATGCTACTAACCATAGCAAACTATGCCAAACTCACCTAAATTACTTCGGCTACCATAAATCATCACCAACTAACCCTTACCACAACAAACTAAACCCAATCACTTTTAAATTACAAAAAATGCTACTAACCATAGCAAACTATGCCAAACTCACCTAAATTACTTCGGCTATCAAACGTCACCCCCAACTACACTTTACAGCAACAAACTAAGCCCAATCACTTTAAAATTACAAAAAAATGCTAAAAATCATAACAAACTATACCAGAATCACCTAAATTACTTCGGCTACCGTAAATCACCCCCAACTATCCTTTACCACAACAAACCAAACCATATCATCTTAAAATTACAAAAAAAAGTGTACCAATCATAACAAACTATGCCAGACTCACCTAAATTACTTCGGCTACTCTAAATCATCACCAACTAACCCTTACCACAACAAACTAAACCAAATCACTTTTAAATTACAAAAAAATGCTACTAACCATAGCAAATTATGCCAAACTCACCTATATTACTTCGGCTACAATAAATCATCACCAACTAAACCTTACCACAACAAACTAAACCCAATCACTTTTAAATTACAAAAAAATGCTACTAATCATAGCAAACTATGCCAAATTCACCTAAATTACTTCGGCTACCATAAATCATCACCAACTAACCCTTACCACAACAAACTAAACCCAATCACTTTTAAATTACAAAAAAATGCTACTAACCATAGCAAATTATGCCAAACTCACCTAAATTACTTCGGCTACTCTAAATCATCACCAACTAACCCTTACCACAACAAACTAAACCCAATCAATTTTAAATTACAAAAAAATGCTACTAACCATAGCAAACTATGCCAAACTCACCTAAATTACTTCGGCTACCATAAATCATCACCAACTAACCCTTACCACAACAAACTAAACCCAATCAATTTTAAATTACAAAAAAATGCTACTAACCATAACAAACTATGCCAGACTCACCTAAATTACTTCGGCTACCATAAATCATCACCAACTAACCCTTACCACAACAAACTAAACCCAATCACTTTTAAATTACAAAAAAATGCTACTAACCATAGCAAACTATGCCAAACTCACCTAAATTACTTCGGCTATCAAAAATCACCCCCAACTACACTTTACAGCAACAAACTAAGCCCAATCACTTTAAAATTACAAAAAAATGCTAAAAATCATAACAAACTATACCAGAATCACCTAAATTACTTCGGTTACCGTAAATCACCCCCAACAATCCCTTACCACAACGAACCAAACCATATCATCTTAAAATTCAAAAAAAATGTACAAATCATAACAAACTATGCCAGACTCACCTAAATTACTTCGGCAACTCTAAATCATCACCAACTAACCCTTACCACAACAAAATAAACCCAATCAATTTTAAATTACAAAAAAATGCTACTAACCATAGCAAACTATGCCAAACTCACCTACATTACATCGGCTACCATAAATTATCACCAATTAACCCTTACCACAACAAACTAAACCCAATCACTTTTAAATTTCAAAAAAATGCTACTAACCATAGCAAACTATGCCAAACTCACCTAAATTACTTCGGCTATCAAAAATCACCCCCAACTACACTTTACAGCAACAAACTAAGCCCAATCACATTAAAATTACAAATAAATGCTAAAAATCATAACAAACTCTACCAGAATCACCTAAATTACTTCGGCTACCGTAAATCACCCCCAACTATCCCTTTCCACAACAAACCAAACCATATCATCTTAAAATTACAAAAAAAGGTGTACAGATCATAACAAACTATGCCAGACTCACCTAAATTACTTCGGCTACTATAAATCATCACCAACTAACCCTTACCACCACAAACTAAACCCAATAAATTTTAAATTACAAAAAAATGCTACTAACCATAGCAAACTATGCCAAACTCACCTAAATTACTTCGGCTACCATAAATCATTACCAACCAACCCTTACCACAACAAACTAAACCCAATCACTTTTAAATTAAAAAAAAATGCTACTAACCATGTCAAACTATGCCAAACTCACCTAAATTACTTCGGCTACCGTAAATCACCCCCAACTATCCCTTACCACAACAAACCAAACCATATCATCTTAAAATTACAAAAAAAGGGTCTACAAATCATAACAAACTATGCCAGACTCACCTAAATTACTTCGGTTACTCTAAATCATCACCAACTAACCCTTACCACAACAAACTAAACCCAATCACTTTTAAATTACAAAAAAATGCTACTAACCATAGCAAACTATGCCAAACTCACCTAAATTACTTAGGCTACCATAAATCATCACCAACTAACCCTTACCACAACAAACTAAGCCCAATCACTTTAAAATTACAAAAAAATGCTAAAAATCTTTACAAACTATAACAGAATCACCTAAATTACTTCGGCTACCGTAAATCACCCCCAACTATCCCTTACCACAGCAAACCAAACCATATCATCTTAAAATTACAAAAAAAGGGTCTACAAATCATAACAAACTATGCCAGACTCACCTAAATTACTTCGGTTACTCTAAATCATCACCAACTAACCCTTACCACAACAAACTAAACCCAATCACTTTTAAATTACAAAAAAATGCTACTAACCGTAGCAAACTATGCCAAACTCACCTAAATTACTTCGGCTACCATAAATCATGACCAACTAACACTTACCACAACACACTAAACCCAATCACTTTTAAATTACAAAAAAATGCTACTAACCATAGCAAACTATGCCAAACTCACCTAAATTACTTTGGCTATCAAAAATCACCCCCAACTACACTTTACAGCAACAAACTAAGCCCAATCACTTTAAAATTACAAAAAAGTGCAAAAAATCATAACAAACTATACCAGAATCACCTAAATTACTTCGGCTACCGTAAATCACCCCCAACTATCCCTTACCACAACAAACCAAACTATATCATCTTAAAATTACAAAAAAAGGTGTAAAAATCATAACAAACTATGCCAGACTCACCTAAATTACTTCGGCTACTCTAAATCATTACCAGCAAACCCTTACCACAACAAACTAAACCAAATCACTTTTAAATTACAAAAAAATGCTACTAACCATAGCAAACTATGCCAAACTCACCTAAATTACTTCGGCTACCATAAATCATCACCACCTAACCCTTACCACAACAAACTAAACCCAATCACTTTTAAATTACAAAAAAATTCTACTAACCATAGCAAACTATGCCAAATTCACCTAAATTACTTCGGCTACCATAAATCATCACCAACTAACCCTTACCACAACAAACTAAACCCAATCACTTTTAAATTACAAAAAAATGCTACTAACCATAGCAAATTATGCCAAACTCACCTAAATTACTTCGGCTACTCTAAATCATCACCAACTAACCCTTACCACAACAAACTAAACCCAATCAATTTTAAATTACAAAAAAATGCTACTAATTATAGCAAACTATGCCAAACTCACCTAAATTACTTCGGCTACCATAAATCATCACCAACTAACCCTATCACAACAAACTAAACCCAATCACTTTTAAATTACAAAAAATGCTACTAACCATAGCAAACTATGCCAAACTCACCTAAATTACTTCGGCTTTCAAAAATCACCCCCAACTACATTTTACAGCAACAAACTAAGCCCAATCACTATAAAATTACGAAAAAATGCTAAAAATCATAACAAACTATACCAGAATCACCTAAATTACTTCGGTTACCGTAAATCACTCCCAACAATCCCTTACCACAACGAACCAAACCATATCATCTTAAAATTCAAAAAAAATGTACAAATCATAACAAACTATGCCAGACTCACCTAAATTACTTCGGCAACTCTAAATCATCACCAACTAACCCTTACCACAACAAAATAAACCCAATCACTTTTAAATTACAAAAAAATTCTACTAACCATAGCAAACTATGCCAAATTCACCTAAATTACTTCGGCTACCATAAATCATCACCAACTAACCCTTACCACAACAAACTAAACCCAATCACTTTTAAATTACAAAAAAATGCTACTAACCATAGCAAATTATGCCAAACTCACCTAAATTACTTCGGCTACTCTAAATCATCACCAACTAACCCTTACCACAACAAACTAAACCCAATCAATTTTAAATTACAAAAAAATGCTACTAACCATAGCAAACTATGCCAAACTCACCTAAATTACTTCGGCTACCATAAATCATCACCAACTAACCCTATCACAACAAACTAAACCCAATCACTTTTAAATTACAAAAAATGCTACTAACCATAGCAAACTATGCCAAACTCACCTAAATTACTTCGGCTTTCAAAAATCACCCCCAACTACATTTTACAGCAACAAACTAAGCCCAATCACTATAAAATTACGAAAAAATGCTAAAAATCATAACAAACTATACCAGAATCACCTAAATTACTTCGGTTACCGTAAATCACCCCCAACAATCCCTTACCACAACGAACCAAACCATATCATCTTAAAATTCAAAAAAAATGTACAAATCATAACAAACTATGCCAGACTCACCTAAATTACTTCGGCAACTCTAAATCATCACCAACTAACCCTTACCACAACAAAATAAACCCAATCACTTTTAAATTACAAAAAAATGCTACTAACCATAGCAAACTATGCCAAACTCACCTACATTACATCGGCTACCATAAATCATCACCAATTAACCCTTACCACAACAAACTAAACCCAATCACTTTTAAATTTCAAAAAAATGCTACTAACCATAGCAAACTATGCCAAACTCACCTAAATTACTTAAGCTATCAAAAATCACCCCCAACTACACTTTACAGCAACAAACTAAGCCCAATCACATTAAAATTACAAATAAATGCTAAAAATCATAACAAACTCTACCAGAATCACCTAAATTACTTCGGCTACCGTAAATCACCCCCAACTATCCCTTACCACAACAAACCAAACCATATCATCTTAAAATTACAAAAAAAGGAGTACAGATCATAACAAACTATGCCAGACTCACCTAAATTACTTCGGTTACTCTAAATAATCACCAACTAACCCTTACCACAACAAACTAAACCCAATCACTTTTAAATTACAAAAAAATGCTACTAACCATAGCAAACTATGCCAAACTCACCTAAATTACTTAGGCTACCATAAATCATCACCAACTAACCCTTACCACAACAAACTAAGCCCAATAACTTTAAAATTACAAAAAAATGCTAAAAATCTTTACAAACTATAACAGAATCACCTAAATTACTTCGGCTACCGTAAATCACCCCCAACTATCCCTTACCACAACAAACCAAACCATATCATCTTAAAATTACAAAAAAAGGGTCTACAAATCATAACAAACTATGCCAGACTCACCTAAATTACTTCGGTTACTCTAAATCATCACCAACTAACCCTTACCACAACAAACTAAACCCAATCACTTTTAAATTACAAAAAAATGCTACTAACCATAGCAAACTATGCCAAACTCACCTAAATTACTTCGGCTACCATAAATCATGACCAACTAACACTTACCACAACACACTAAACCCAATCACTTTTAAATTACAAAAAAATGCTACTAACCATAGCAAACTATGCCAAACTCACCTAAATTACTTTGGCTATCAAAAATCACCCCCAACTACACTTTACAGCAACAAACTAAGCCCAATCACTTTAAAATTACAAAAAAATGCAAAAAATCATAACAAACTATACCAGAATCACCTAAATTACTTCGGCTACCGTAAATCACCCCCAACTATCCCTTACCACAACAAACCAAACCATATCATCTCAAAATTACAAAAAAAGGTGTACAAATCATAACAAACTATGCCAGACTCACCTAAATTACTTCGGCTACTCTAAATCATTACCAGCAAACCCTTACCACAACAAACTAAACCCAATCACTTTTAAATTACAAAAAAATTCTACTAACTATAGCAAACTATGTCAAACTCACCTAAATTACTTCGGCTAACATAAATCATCACCAACTAACCCTTACCACAACAAACTAAACCCAATCACTTTTAAATTACAAAAAAATTCTACTAACCATAGCAAACTATGTCAAACTCACCTAAATTACTTCGGCTAACATAAATCATCACCAACTAACCCTTACCACAACAAACTAAACCCAATCACTTTTAAATTACAAAAAATGCTACTAACCATAGCAAACTATGCCAAACTCACCTAAATTACTTCGGCTAGCAAACGTCACCCCCAACTACACTTTACAGCAACAAACTAAGCCCAATCACTTTAAAATTACAAAAAAATGCTAAAAATCATAACAAACTATACCAGAATCACCTAAATTACTTCGGCTACCGTAAATCACCCCCAACTATCCTTTACCACAACAAACCAAACCATATCATCTTAAAATTACAAAAAAAAGTGTACCAATCATAACAAACTATACCAGACTCACCTAAATTACTTCGGCTACTCTAAATCATCACCAACTAACCCTTACCACAACAAACTAAACCCAATCATTTTTAAATTACAAAAAAATGCTACCAACCAGAGCAAACTATGCTAAACTCACCTAAATTACATCGGCTACCATAAATCATCACCAATTAAACCTTACCACAACAAACTAAACCCAATCAATTTTAAATTTCAAAAAAATGCTACTAACCATAGCAAACTATGCCAAACTCACCTAAATTACTTCGGCTATCAAAAATCACCCCCAACTACACTTTACAGCAACAAACTAAGCCCAATCACTTTAAAATTACAAAAAAATGCTAAAAATCATAACAAACTATACCAGAATCACCTAAATTACTTCGGCCACCGTAAATCACCCCCAACTATCCCTTACCACAACAAACCAAACCATATCATCTTAAAATTACAAAAAAAGGTGTACAAATCATAACAAACTATGCTAGACTAACCTAAATTACTTCGGCTGCTCTAAATCATCACCAACTAACCCTTACCACAACAAACTAAACCCAATCACTTTAAAATTACAAAAAAATGCTACTAACCATAGCAAACTATGCAAAACTCACCTAAATTACTTCGGCTATCAAAAATCACCCCCAACTACACTTTACAGCAACAAACTAAGCCCAATCACTTTAAAATTACAAAAAAATGCTAAAAATCATAACAAACTATACCAGAATTACCTAAATTACTTCAGCTACCGTAAATCACCCCCAACTATCCCTTACCACAACAAACTAAAACCATATCATCTTAAAATTACAAAAAAAGGTGTACAAATCATAACAAACTATGCTAGACTAACCTAAATTACTTCGGCTACTCTAAATCATCACCAACTAACCCTTACCACAACAAACTAAACCCAATCACTTTTAAATTACAAAAAAATGCTACTAACCATAGCAAACTATGCCAGACTCACCTAAATTACTTCGGGTACCATAAATCATCACCAACTAACCCTTACCACAACAAACTAAGCCCAATCACTTTTAAATTACAAAAAAATGCTACTAACCATAGCAAACTATGCCAAACTTACATAAATTACTTCGGCTATCAAAAATCACCCCCAACTACACTTTACATGATGAAACTGTTTGGCGAGAAGCGCCTGCCTCCCATCTCTCGACATTGGCATTAACAAAACATAAGACCTCCCCCACGGTCTGGCAACCCCTCAGTTGCGAAAACCCATCCCAACACCACACTCCAAAAATTAGCGGGGACCCACCCATGTCCCATCCGCACTCCCCAGTTCTGACTCTGGTGGAGCTTTCGTCGCCGCGGAGCTTGCCGGTCACAAGACGACTGTCCCGAGTTCGAAAGGGTGCAGTCGGATTACGATAACCAGCAAGCATCTATCTCTCTCATCCTTCCCCGTACCCGCTAGTTCTCAAAGACGACTGTTCTAAGATCTTGTCTGAACAGTCGGATTACGTGGACCGGCGGGTACTTTCCGCAGCCCCACCATTTTGGTGGAGCCTTCGTCGTTGCGGCTTATCGGCTGAAATCTGTGCCACCTCCTGCCACGAGCAGTTGTCTCACGTTCTCTCTCAATCTCAATCCATTATCTTTCCATTTACCCCTGCCACGGGTTTATCTCTTCCTCTCTCTGCTACATCTATAGCGTCTGCCACACTCACGCTCCTTGTCCTCGTCGTGCCGTAGCTACCTATAGTTCGAAAAAGTAGCCACTTGCACCGACTAGAACTTCTGAAGTCGCCTCAACCCCTGCTGTGGGTTTCTTGGCCGACTTTCTGGGTTACCTATCTGCAATAGGCCCCTTCCGCAACCTCACCAGTTCACCACGCTGGTAAGGCCTTCGTCGCCGCGGTGCTTCCCGGTCACAAGACGACTGTCCCGAGTTCGAATGGGTGCAGTCGGATTACGATAACCAGCTAGCCTTTGTCTCGCTCCTTTCCCGTACCCGCTGTTGCCCAAGACGACTATTTCGACGGTAAAATAGTCGCATTACATGGGTCGGCGGGTACTTTCAGCAGCCCCATCTCCTGAAAGATGGGGCTGTCTGCCTGTTTGCCTCTCTAACAACTGTGCCACCCCCTGCCACGGGCAGTTGTGTTTGTCTTTCGCTCCTGGATCTTTACATGCCTCTCTCTGTGAAATCTATCCTCACTCCAGTGCGCCGAGCACCCCTGTCGTAGGCCTCTGGGCCACCTAGAACCGAAGTTCACTACCACCCCCCAGTTCACCACGCTGGCGGAGCCTTTTGCCATTTCGTACCAAACGCAACGTAACTGTCCCGAGTTCGACAGTAGGCGCAGCCACATCACGCCGGCAAATGACGGTTTCCCCATCCTAGTTCCCCTTTGGACACTATCTCGGCGGGACTGTGTCCTCCGGGTCTCTGTCAGCTTCCTCACCCCTCGACAAGTTCTTGGTCACCCCTCAGCGGCCCTCCGAAAAGGGCCACAAAACCTAGGACCTGTTAGCCGCCCAACGCTCAACGTTGCCCGCGTTGCCCGGTCGAAACCACTAGGAGGTCGGTCCTAGGCACATCTGTGTCGCTCCGTCGGTCGTTGCGGCTACGCCATCAGGAGCTTCACAGTCATCCGACCCAACTACACTTTACAGCAACAAACTAAACCCAATCACTTTTAAATTACAAAAAAATGCTACTAACCATAGCAAACAATGCAAACTCACCTAAATTACTTCGGCTACCATAAATCATCACCACCTAACCCTTACCACAACAAACTAAACCCAATCACTTTTAAATTACAAAAAAATGCTTCTAACCATAGCAAACTATGCCAAACTCATTTAAATTACTTCGGCTATCAAAAATCACCCCCAACTACACTTTACAGCAACAAACTAAGCCCAATCACTTTAAAATTACAAAAAAATGCAAAAAATCATAACAAACTATACCAGAATCACCTAAATTACTTCGGCTACCGTAAATCACCCCCAACTATCCCTTACCACAACAAACCAAACTATATCATCTTAAAATTACAAAAAAAGGTGTTCAAATCATAACAAACTATGCCAGAAACATCTAAATTACTTCGGCTATTCTAAATCATCACCAACTAACCCTTACCACAACAAACAAAATCCAATCACTTTTAAATTACAAAAAAAAGCTACTAACCATAGCAAACTATGCCAAACTCACCTAAATTACTTCGGCTACCATAAATCATCACCAACTAACCCTTACAACAACAAACTAAACCCAATCAATTTTAAATTACAAAAAAATGCTACTAATCATAGCAAACTATGCCAAACTCACCTAAATTACTTCGGCTATCAAAAATCACCCCCAACTACACTTTACATCAACAAACTAAGCCCAATCACTTTAAAATTACAAAAAAATGCTAAAAATCATAACAAACTATACCAGAATCACCTAAATTACTTCGGCTACCGTAAATCACCCCCAACTATCCCTTACCACAACAAACCAAACCATATCATCTTAAAATTACAAAAAAAGGTGTACAAATCATAACAAACTATGCCAGATTCACCTAAATTACTTCGGCTACTCTAAATCATCACCAACTAACCCTTACCACCACAAACTAAACCCAATCACTTTTAAATTACAAAAAAATGCTACTAACCATAGCAATCTATGCCAAACTCACCTAAATTATTTCGGATACGATAAATCATCACCAACTAACCCTTACCACAACAAACTAAACCCAATCACTTTTAAATTACAAAAAAATGCTACTAACCATATCAAACTATGCCAAACTCACCTAAATTATTTCGGCTATCAAAAATCACCCCCAACTACACTTTACAGCAACTAACTAAGCCCAATCACTTTAAAATTACAAAAAAATGCTAAAAATCATAACAAATTATACCAGAATCACCTAAATTACTTCGGCTACCGTAAATCACCCCCAACTATCCCTTACCAAAACAAACCAAACCATATCATCTTAAAATTACAAAAAAATATGTACAAATCATAACAAACTATGCCAGACTCACCTAAATTACTTCGGCTACTCTAAATTATCACCAACTAACCCTTACCACAACAAACTAAACCCAATCACTTTTAAATTACAAAAAAATGCTACTAACCATAGCAAACTATGCCAAACTTACCTAAATTACTTCGGCTATCAAAAATCACCCCCAACTACACTTTACATTAACAAACTAAGCCCAATCACTTTAAAATTACAAAAAAATGCTAAAAATCATAACAAGCTATACCAGAATCACCTAAATTACTTCGGCTACTGTAAATCACCCCCAACTATCCCTTACCACAACAAACCAAACCATATCATTTTAAAATTACAAAAAAAGGAGTAGAAATCATAACAAACTATTCCAGACTCACCTAAATTACTTCGGCTACTATAAATCATCACCAACTAACCCTTACCACAACAAACTAAACCCAATGATTTTTAAATTACAAAAAAATGCTACTAACCATAGCAAACTATGCCAAACTCACCTAAATTACTTCGGCTACCATAAATCTTCACCAACTAATCCTTACCACAACAAACTAAACCCAATCACTTTTAAATTACAAAAAAATGCTACTAACCATAGCAAACTATGCCAAACTCACCTAAATTACTTCGGCTATCAAAAATCACCCCCAACTACACTTTACAGCAACAAACTAAGCTAAATCACTTTAAAATTACAAAAAAATGCTAAAAATTATAACAAACTATACCAGAATCACCTAAATTACTTCGGCTACCGTAAATCACCCCCAACTATCCCTTACCACAACAAACCAAACCATATCATCTTAAAATTACAAAAAAAGGTGTACAAATCATAACAAACTATGCCAGACTCACCTAAATTACTTCGGCTACTCTAAATCATCACCAACTAACCCTTACCACCACAAAATAAACCCAATCACTTTTAAATTACAAAAAAATGCTACTAACCATAGCAAACTATGCCAAACTCACCTAAATTATTTCGGCTACCATAAATCATCACCAACTAACCCTTACCACAACAAACTAAACCCAATCACTTTTAAATTACAAAAAAATGCTACTAACCATATCAAACTATGCCAAACTCACCTAAATTCTTTCGGCTATCAAAAATCACCCCCAACTACACTTTACAGCAACAAACTAAGCCCAATCACTTTAAAATTACAAAAAAATGCTAAAAATCATAACAAATTGTACCAGAATCACCTAAATTACTTCGGCTACTGTAAATCACCCCTAACTATCCCTTACCACAACAAACCAAACCATATCATCTTAAAATTACAAAAAAAAGTGTACAAATCATAACAAATTATGCCAGACTCACCTAAATTACTTCGGCTACTCTAAATCATCACCAACTAACCCTTACCACAACAAACTAAGCCCAATTATTTTAAATTACAAAAAAATGCTACTATCCATAGCAAACTATGCCAAACTCACCTAAATTACTTCGGCTATCAAAAATCACCCCCAACTACACTTTACAGCAACAAACTAAGCCCAATCACTTTAAAATTACAAAAAATGCTAAAAATCATAACAAACTATACCAGAATCACCTAAATTAGTTCGGCAACCGTAAATCACCCCCAACTATCCCTTACCACAACAAACCAAACCATATCATCTTAAAATTACAAAAAAGGTGTACAAATCATAACAAATTATGCCAGAGTCACCTAAATTACTTCGGCTACTCTAAATCATCACCAACTAACCCTTACCACAACAAACTAAGCCCAATCACTTTTAAATTACAAAAAAATTCTACTAACCATACAAAACAATGCCAGACTCACCTAAATTACTTCGGCTACTCTAAATCATCACCAACAAACCCTTACCACAACAAACTAAACCCAATCACTTTTAAATTTAAAAAAAATGCTACTAACCATAGCAAACTTTGCCAAACTCACCTAAATTACTTCGGCTATCAAAAATCACCCCCAACTACACTTTACAGCAACAAACTAAGCCCAATCACTTTAAAATTACAAAAAATGCTAAAAATCATAATAAACTATACCAGAATCACCTAAATTACTTCGGCTACCGTAAATCACCCCCAACTATCACTTACCACAACAAACCAAACCATATCATCTTAAAATTACAAAAAAAGGTGTACAAATCATAACAAACTATGCCAGACTCACCTAAATTACTTCGGCTACTCTAAATCATCACCAACTAACCCTTACCACAAGAAACTAAACCCAATCACTTTTAAATAAAAAAAAATGCTACTAACCATAGCAAACTATGCCAAACTCACCTAAATTACTTCGGCTATCAAAAATCACCCCCAACTACACTTTACAGCAACAAACTAAGCCCAATCACTTTAAAATTACAAAAAATGCTAAAAATCATAACAAACTATACCAGAATCACCTAAATTAGTTCGGCAACCGTAAATCACTCCCAACTATCCCTTACCACAACAAACCAAACCATATCATCTTAAAATTACAAAAAAGGTGTACAAATCATAACAAATTATGCCAGAGTCACCTAAATTACTTCGGCTACTCTAAATCATCACCAACTAACCCTTACCACAACAAACTAAGCCCAATCACTTTTAAATTACAAAAAAATTCTACTAACCATAGCAAACTATGCCAAACTCACCTAAATTACTTCGGCTACCATAAATCATCACCAACTAATCCTTACCACAACAAACTAAACCCAAACACTTTTTAATTACAAAAAAATGCTACTAACCATAGCAAACTATGCCAAACTCACCTAAATTACTTCGGCTATCAAAAATCACCCCCAACTACACTTTACAGCAACAAACTAAGCCCAAGCACTTTAAAATTACAAAAAAATGCTAAAAATCATAATTAACTATACCAGAATCACCTAAATTACTTCGGCTAAAGTAAATCACCCACAACTATACTTTACCACAACAAACCAAACCATATCATCTTAAAATTACAAGAAAAGGTGTACAAATCATAACAAACTATGCCAGACTCACCTAAATTACTTCGGCTACTCTAAATCATCACCAACTAACCCTTACCACAACAAACTAAACCCAATCACTTTTAAATTACAAAAAAATGCTACTAACCATAGCAAACAATGCCAGACTCACCTAAATTACTTCGGCATATCCAAATCATCACCAACAAACCCTTACCACAACAATCTAAACCCAATCACTTTTAAATTTAAAAAAAATGCTACTAACCATAGCAAACTTTGCCAAACTCACCTAAATTACTTCGGCTATCAAAAATCACCCCCAACTACACTTTACAGCAACAAACTAAGCCCAATCACTTTAAAATTACAAAAAAATGCTAAAAATCATAACAAACTATACCAGAATCACCTAAATTACTTCGGTTACCGTAAATCACCCCCAACTATCCCTTACCAAAACAAACCAAACCATATCATCTTAAAATTCCAAAAAAAGGTGTACAAATCATAACAAACTATGCCAGACTTACCTAAATTACTTCGGCTACCATAAATCATCACCAACTAACCCTTACCACAACAAACTAAACCCAATCACTTTTAAATTACAAAAAAATGCTACTAACCATAGCAAACTATGCCAAACTCACCTAAATTACCTCGGCTACCATAAATCATCACCAACTAACCCTTACCACAACAAACTAAACCCAATCACTTTTAAATTACAAAAAATGCTACTAACCATAGCAAACTATGCCAAACTCACCTAAATTACTTCGGCTATCAACAATCACCCCCAACTACACTTTACAGCAACAAACTAAGCCCAATCACTTTAAAATTACAAGAAAATGCTAAAAATCATAACTAACTATACCAGAATCACCTAAATTACTTCGGCTACCGTAAATCACCCCCAACTATCTCTTACCACAACAAATTAAACCATATCATCTTAGAATTACAAAAAAGGTGTACAAATCATAACAAACTATGCCAGACTCACCTAAATTACTTTGGCTACTCTAAATCATCACCAACTAACCCTTACCACAACAAACTAAACCCAATCAATTTAAATTACAAAAAATGCTACTAACCATAGCAAACAATGCCAGACTCACCTAAATTACTTCGGCATATCTAAATCATCACCAACAAACCCTTACCACAACAAACTAAACCCAATCACTTTTAAATTTAAAAAAAATGCTACTAACCATAGCAAACTTTGCCAAACTCACCTAAATTACTTCGGCTATCAAAAATCACCCCCAACTACACTTTACAGCAACAAACTAAGCCCAATCACTTTAAAATTACAAAAAAATGCTAAAAATCATAACAAACTATACCAGAATCACCTAAATTACTTCGGTTACCGTAAATCACCCCCAACTATCCCTTACCAAAACAAACCAAACCATATCATCTTAAAATTCCAAAAAAAGGTGTACAAATCATAACAAACTATGCCAGACTTACCTAAATTACTTCGGCTACCATAAATCATCACCAACTAACCCTTACCACAACAAACTAAACCCAATCACTTTTAAATTACAAAAAAATGCTACTAACCATAGCAAACTATGCCAAACTCACCTAAATTACCTCGGCTACCATAAATCATCACCAACTAACCCTTACCACAACAAAATAAACCCAATCACTTTTAAATTACAAAAAAATGCTACTAACCATAGCAAACTATGCCAAACTCACCTAAATTACTTCGGCTATCAACAATCACCCCCAACTACACTTTACAGCAACAAACTAAGCCCAATCACTTTAAAATTACAAGAAAATGCTAAAAATCATAACTAACTATACCAGAATCACCTAAATTACTTCGGCTACCGTAAATCACCCCCAACTATCTCTTACCACAACAAATTAAACCATATCATCTTAGAATTACAAAAAAGGTGTACAAATCATAACAAACTATGCCAGACTCACCTAAATTACTTTGGCTACTCTAAATCATCACCAACTAACCCTTACCACAACAAACTAAACCCAATCAATTTAAATTACAAAAAATGCTACTAACCATAGCAAACAATGCCAGACTCACCTAAATTACTTCGGCATATCTAAATCATCACCAACAAACCCTTACCACAACAAACTAAACCCAATCACTTTTAAATTTAAAAAAAATGCTACTAACCATAGCAAACTTTGCCAAACTCACCTAAATTACTTCGGCTATCAAAAATCACCCCCAACTACACTTTACAGCAACAAACTAAGCCCAATCACTTTAAAATTACAAAAAAATGCTAAAAATCATAACAAACTATACCAGAATCACCTAAATTACTTCGGTTACCGTAAATCACCCCCAACTATCCCTTACCAAAACAAACCAAACCATATCATCTTAAAATTCCAAAAAAAGGTGTACAAATCATAACAAACTATGCCAGACTTACCTAAATTACTTCGGCTACCATAAATCATCACCAACTAACCCTTACCACAACAAACTAAACCCAATCACTTTTAAATTACAAAAAAATGCTACTAACCATAGCAAACTATGCCAAACTCACCTAAATTACCTCGGCTACCATAAATCATCACCAACTAACCCTTACCACAACAAACTAAACCCAATCACTTTTAAATTACAAAAAAATGCTACTAACCATAGCAAACTATGCCAAACTCACCTAAATTACTTCGGCTATCAACAATCACCCCCAACTACACTTTACAGCAACAAACTAAGCCCAATCACTTTAAAATTACAAGAAAATGCTAAAAATCATAACTAACTATACCAGAATCACCTAAATTACTTCGGCTACCGTAAATCACCCCCAACTATCTCTTACCACAACAAATTAAACCATATCATCTTAGAATTACCAAAAAGGTGTACAAATCATAACAAACTATGCCAGACTCACCTAAATTACTTTGGCTACTCTAAATCATCACCAACTAACCCTTACCACAACAAACTAAACCCAATCAATTTAAATTACAAAAAATGCTACTAACCATAGCAAACTATGCCAAACTCACCTAAATTACTTCGGCTACCATAAATCATCACCAACTAACCCTTACCACAACAAATTAAACCCAATCACTTTTAAATTAAAAAAAATGCTACTAACCATAGCAAACTATGCCAAACTCACCTAAATTACGTCGGCTATCAAAAATCACCCCCAACTACATTTTACAGCAACAAACTACGCCCAATCACTTTAAAATTACAAAAAAATGCTAAAAATCATAACAAACTATACCAGAATTACCTAAATTACTTTGGCTACCGTAAATCACCCCCAATACTCCCTTACCACAACAAACCAAACCATATCATCTTAAAATTACAAAAAAAGGTACAAATCATAACAAACTATGCCAGACTCACCTAAATTACTTCGGCTACTCTAAATCATCACCAACTAACCCTTACCACAACAAACTAAACCCAATCACTTTTAAATTACAAAAAAATGCTACTAACTATAGCAAACTATGCCAAACTCACCTAAATTACTTCGGCTACCATAAATCATCACCAACTAACCCTTACCACAACAAACTAAACCCAATCACATTTAAATTACAAAAAAATGCTACTAACCATAGCAAACTATGCCAAACTCACCTAAATTACTTCGGCTATCAAAAATCACCCCCAACTACACTTTAGAGCAACAAACTAAGCCCAATCACTTTAAAATTACAAAAAAATGCTAAAAATCATAACAAACTATACCAGAATCACCTAAATTACTTCGGCTACCGTAAATCACCCCCAACTATCCCTTACCACAACAAACCAAACCATATCATCTTAAAATTGCAAAAAAAGTGTACAAATCATAACAAACTATGCCAGACTTATCTAAATTACTTCGGCTACTCTAAATCATCACTAACTAACCCTTACCACAACAAACTAAACCCAATCACTTTTAAATTACAAAAAAATGCTACTAACCATAGCAAACTATGCCAAACTCACCTAAATTACTTCGGCTACCATAAATCATCACCAACTAACCCTTACCACAACAAACTAAACCCAATCACTTTTAAATTACAAAAAAATGCTACTAACCATAGCAAACTATGCCAAACTCACCTAAATTACTTCGGTTAACAAAAATCACCCCCAACTACACTTTACAACAACTAACTAAGCCCAATCACTTTAAAATTACAAAAAAATGCTAAAAATCATAACAAACTATACCAGAATCACTTAAATTACTTCGGCTACTCTAAATCATCACCAACTAACCCTTACCACAACAAATTAAACCCAATCACTTTTAAATTACAAAAAAATGCTACTAACTATAGCAAACTATGCCAAACTCACCTAAATTACTTCGGCTATCAAAAATCACCCCCAAGTACACTTTACAGCAACAAACTAAGCCCAATCACTTTAAAATTACAAGAAAATGCTAAAAATCATAACTAACTATACCAGAATCACCTAAATTACTTCGGCTACCGTAAATCACCCCCAACTATCTCTTACCACAACAAATTAAACCATATCATCTTAGAATTACAAAAAAGGTGTACAAATCATAACAAACTATGCCAGACTCACCTAAATTACTTTGGCTACTCTAAATCATCACCAACTAACCCTTACCACAACAAACTAAACCCAATCAATTTAAATTACAAAAAATGCTACTAACCATAGCAAACTATGCCAAACTCACCTAAATTACTTCGGCTACAATAAATCATCACCAACTAACCCTTACCACAACAAACTAATCCCAATCACTTTTAAATTACAAAAAAATGCTACTAACCATAGCAAACTATGCCAAACTCACCTAAATTACTTCGGCTACCATAAATCATCACCAACTAACCCTTACCACAACAAACTAAACCCAATCACTTTTAAATTACAAAAAAATGCTACTAACCATAGCAAACTATGCCAAACTCACCTAAATTACTTCGGCTATCAAAAATCACCCCCAACTACACTTTACAGCAACAAACTAAGCTAAATCACTTTAAAATTACAAAAAAATGCTAAAAATCATAACAAACTATACCAGAATCACCTAAATTACTTCGGCTAACGTAAATCACCCCCAACTATCCCTTACCACAACAAACCAAACCATATCATCTTAAAATTACAAAAAAAGGTGTACAAATCATAAAAAACTATGCCAGACTCACCTAAATTACTTCGGCTACTCTAAATCATCACCAACTAACCCTTACCACCACAAACTAAACCCAATCACTTTTAAATTACAAAAAAATGCTACTAACCATAGTAAACTATGCCAAACTCACCTAAATTATTTCGGCTACCATAAATCATCACCAACTAACCCTTACCACAACAAACTAAACCCAATCACTTTTAAATTACAAAAAAATGCTACTAACCATATCAAACTATGCCAAACTCACCTAAATTCTTTCGGCTATCAAAAATCATCCCCAACTACACTTTACAGCAACAAACTAAGCCCAATCACTTTAAAATTACAAAAAAATGCTAAAAATCATAACAAATTGTACCAGAATCACCTAAATTACTTCGGCTACCGTAAATCACCCCCAACTATCCCTTACCACAACAAACCAAACCATATCATCTTAAAATTACAAAAAAAAGTGTACAAATCATAACAAACTATGCCAGACTCACCTAAATTACTTCGGCTACTCTAAATCATCACCAACTAACCCTTACCACAACAAACTAAACCCAATCACTTTTAAATTACAAAAAAATGCTACTATCCATAGCAAACTATGCCAAACTCACCTAAATTACTTCGGCTATCAAAAATCACCCCCAACTACACTTTACAGCAACAAACTAAGCCCAATCACTTTAAAATTACAAAAAAATGCTAAAAATCATAACAAACTATACCAGAATTACCTAAATTACTTCGGCTACCGTAAATCACCCCCAACTATCACTTACCACAACAAACCAAACCATATCATCTTAAAATTACAAAAAAAAGTGTACAAATCATAACAAACTATGCCAGACTCACCTAAATTACTTCGGCTACTCTAAATCATCACCAACTAACCCTTACCACAACAAGCTAAACCCAATCACTTTTAAATTAAAAAAAATGCTACTAACCATAGCAAACTATGCCAAACTCACCTAAATTACTTCGGCTATCAAAAATCACCCCCAACTACACTTTACAGCAACAAACTAAGCCCAATCACTTTAAAATTACAAAAAATGCTAAAAATTATAACAAACTATACCAGAATCACCTAAATTACTTCGGCTACCGTAAATCACCCCCAACTATCCCTTACCACAACAAACCAAACCATATCATCTTAAAATTACAAAAAAAAGTGTACAAATCATAACAAACTATGCCAGACTCACCTAAATCACTTCGGCTACTCTAAATCATCACCAACTAACCCTTACCACAACAAACTAAACCCAATCACTTTTAAATTACAAAAAAATGCTACTATCCATAGCAAACTATGCCAAACTCACCTAAATTACTTCGGCTATCAAAAATCACCCCCAACTACACTTTACAGCAACAAACTAAGCCCAATCACTTTAAAATTACAAAAAATGCTAAAAATTATAACAAACTATACCAGAATCACCTAAATTACTTCGGCTACCGTAAATCACCCCCAACTATCCCTTACCACAACAAACCAAACCATATCATCTTAAAATTACAAAAAAGGTGTACAAATCATAACAAATTATGCCAGACTCACCTAAATTACTTCGGCTACTCTAAATCATCACCAACTAGCCCTTACCACAACAAACTAAGCCCAATCACTTTTAAATTACAAAAAAATGCTACTAACCATAGAAAACTATGCCAAACTCACCTAAATTACTTCGGCTACCATAAATCATCACCAACTAATCCTTACCACAACAAACTAAACCCAAACACTTTTAAATTACAAAAAAATGCTACTAACCATAGCAAACTATGCCAAACCCACCTAAATTACTTCGGCTATCAAAAATCACCCCCAACTACACTTTACAGCAACAAACTAAGCCCAAGCACTTTAAAATTACAAAAAAATGCTAAAAATCATAACTAACTATACCAGAATCACCTAAATTACTTCGGCTAAAGTAAATCACCCCCAACTATACTTTACCACAACAAACCAAACCATATCATCTTAAAATTACAAAAAAAGGTATACAAATCATAACAAACTATGCCAGACTCACCTAAATTACTTCGGCTACTCTAAATCATCACCAACTAACCCTTACCACAACAAACTAAACCCAATCACTTTTAAATTACAAAAAAATGCTACTAACCATAGCAAACAATGCCAGACTCACCTAAATTACTTCGGCTACTCTAAATCATCACCAACAAACCCTTACCACAACAAACTAAACCCAATCACTTTTAAATTTAAAAAAAATGCTACTAACCATAGCAAACTTTGCCAAACTCACCTAAATTACTTCGGCTATCAAAAATCACCCCCAACTACATTTTACAGCAACAAACTAAGCCCAATCACTTTAAAATTACAAAAAAATGCTAAAAATCATAACAAACTATACCAGAATCACCTAAATTACTTCGGGTACCGTAAATCACCCCCAACTATCCCTTACCACAACAAATCAAACCATATCATCTTAAAATTCCAAAAAAAGGTGTACAAATCATAACAAACTATGCCAGACTTACCTAAATTACTTCGGCTACTCTAAATCATCACCAACTAACCCTTACCACAACAAACTAAAAACAATAACTTTTAAAATACAAAAAAATGCTACTAACCATAGCAAACTATGCCAAACTCACCTAAATTACTTCGGCTACCATAAATCATCACCAACTAATCCTTACCACAACAAACTAAACCCAATCACTTTTAAATTACAAAAAAATGCTACTAACCATAGCAAACTATGCCAAACTCACCTAAATTACTTCGGCTATCAACAATCACCCCCAACTACACTTTACAGCAACAAACTAAGCCCAATCACTTTAAAATTACAAAAAAATGCTCAAAATCATAACAAACTATACCAGAATCACCTAAATTACTTCGGCTACCGTAAATCACCCCCAACTATCTCTTACCACAACAAATTAAACCATATCATCTTAGAATTACAAAAAAGGTGTACAAATCATAACAAACTATGCCAGACTCACCTAAATTACTTTGGCTACTCTAAATCATCACCAACTAACCCTTACCACAACAAACTAAACCCAATCAATTTAAATTACAAAAAATGCTACTAACCATAGCAAACTATGCCAAACTCACCTAAATTACTTCGGCTACCATAAATCATCACCAACTACATTTTACAGCAACAAACTACGCCCAATCACTTTAAAATTACAAAAAAATGCTAAAAATCATAACAAACTATACCAGAATTACCTAAATTACTTTGGCTACCGTAAATCACCCCCAACACTCCCTTACCACAACAAACCAAACCATAGCATCTTAAAATTACAAAAAAAGGTACAAATCATAACAAACTATGCCAAACTCACCTAAATTACTTCGGCTACTCTAAATCATCACCAACTAACCCTTACCACAACAAACTAAACCCAATCACTTTTAAATTACAAAAAAATGCTACTAACCATATCAAACTATGCCAAACTCACCTAAATTCTTTCGGCTATCAAAAATCACCCCCAACTACACTTTACAGCAACAAACTAAGCCCAATCACTTTAAAATTACAAAAAAATGCTAAAAATCATAACAAATTGTACCAGAATCACCTAAATTACTTCGGCTACCGTAAATCACCCCCAACTATCCCTTACCACAACAAACCAAACCATATCATCTTAAAATTACAAAAAAAAGTGTACAAATCATAACAAACTATGCCAGACTCACCTAAATTACTTCGGCTACTCTAAATCATCACCAACTAACCCTTACCACAACAAACTAAACCCAATCACTTTTAAATTACAAAAAAATGCTATTAACCATAGCAAACAATGCCAGACTCACCTAAATTACTTCGGCTACTCTAAATCATCACCAAAAAACCCTTACCACAACAAACTAAACCCAATCACTTTTAAATTTAAAAAAAATGCTACTAACCATAGCAAACTTTGCCAAACTCACCTAAATTACTTCGGCTATCAAAAATCACCCCCAACTACATTTTACAGCAACAAACTAAGCCCAATCACTTTAAAATTACAAAAAAATGCTAAAAATCATAACAAACTATACCAGAATCACCTAAATTACTTCGGTTACCGTAAATCACCCCCAACTATCCCTTACCACAACAAACCAAACCATATCATCTTAAAATTCCAAAAAAAGGTGTACAAATCATAACAAACTATGCCAGACTTACCTAAATTACTTCGGCTACTCTAAATCATCACCAACTAACCCTTACCACAGCAAACTAAACACAATAACTTTTAAATTACAAAAAAATGCTACTAACCATAGCAAACTATGCCAAACTCACCTAAATTACTTCGGCTATCAACAATCACCCCCAACTACACTTTACAGCAACAAACTAAGCCCAATCACTTTAAAATTACAAAAAAATCCTAAAAATCATAACAAACTATACCAGAATCACCTAAATTACTTCGGCTAACGTAAATCACCCCCAACTATCCCTTACCACAACAAACCAAACCATATCATCTTAAAATTTCAAAAAAAATGTGTACAAATCATAACAAATTATGCCAGACTCACCTAAATTATTCGGCTACTCTAAATCATCACCAACTAACCCTTGCCACAACAAACTAAACCCAATCACTTTTAAATTACAAAAAAATTCTACTAACCATAGCAAACTATGCCAAACTCACCTAAATTACTTCGGCTATCAAAAATCACCCCCAACTACACTTTACAGCAACAAACTAAGCCCAATCACTTTAAAATTACAAAAAATGCTAAAAATCATAACAAACTATACCAGAATTACTTAAATTACTTCGGCTACCGTAAATCACACTCAAATATCCCCTACCACAACAAACCAAACCATATCATCTTAAAATTTCAAAAAAAGGTGTACAAATCATAACAAACTATGCCAGACTCACCTAAATTACTTCGGCTACTCTAAATCATCACCAACTAACCCTTACCACAACAAACTAAACCCAATCACTTTTAAATTACAAAAAAATGCTACTAACCATAGCAAACTATGCCAAACTCACCTAAATTACTTCGGCTATCAAAAATCACACCCAACCACACTTTACAGCATCAAGCTAAGACCAATCACTTTAAAATTACAAAAAAATGCTAAAAATCATAACAAACTATACTAGAATCACCTAAATTACTTCGGATAACGTGAATCACCCCCAACTATCCCTTACCACAACAAACCAAACCATATAATCTTAAAATTACAAAAAAAGGTGTACAAATCATAACAAACTATGCCAGACTCACCTAAATTACTTCGGCTACTCTAAATCATCACCAACTAACCCTTACCACAAAAACTAAACCCAATCATTTTTAAATTACAAAAAAATGCTACTAACCATAGCAAACTATGCCAAACTCACCTAAATTACTTCGGCTACAATAAATCATCACCAACTAACCCTTACCACCACAAACTAAACCCAATCACTTTTAAATTACAAAAAAATGCTACTAACCATAGCAAACTATGCCAAACTCACCTAAATTACTTTGACTATCAAAAATCACCCCCAACTACACTTTGCAGCAACAAACTAAGCCCAATCACTTTAAAATTACAAAAAAATGCTAAAAATCCTAACAAACTATACCAGAATCACCTAAATTACTTCGGCTACCGTAGATCACACCCAACTATCCCTTACCACAACAAACCAAACCATATCATCTTAAAATTACAAAAAAAAGTGTACAAATCATAACAAACTATGCCAGAATCACCTAAATTACTTCGGCTACTCTAAATCATCACCAACTAACCCTTACCACAACAAACTAAACAAAATCACTTTTAAATTACAAAAAAATGCTACTAGCCGTAGCAAACTATGCCAAACTCACCTAAATTACTTCGGCTACAATAAATCATCACCAACTAACCCTTACCACAACAAACTAAACCCAATCACATTTAAATTACAAAAAAATGCTACTAACCATAGCAAACTATGCCAAACTCACCTAAATTACTTTGACTATCAAAAATCACCCCCAACTACACTTTGCAGCAACAAACTAAGCCCAATCACTTTAAAATTACAAAAAAATGCTAAAAATCCTAACAAACTATACCAGAATCACCTAAATTACTTCGGCTACCGTAAATCACACCCAACTATCCCTTACCACAACAAACCAAACCATATCATCTTAAAATTACAAAAAAAAGTGTACAAATCATAACAAACTATGCCAGAATCACCTAAATTACTTCGGCTACTCTAAATCATCACCAACTAACCCTTACCACAACAAACTAAACAAAATCACTTTTAAATTACAAAAAAATGCTACTAGCCGTAGCAAACTATGCCAAACTCACCTAAATTACTTCGGCTACTCTAAATCATCACTAACTAACCCTTACCACAACAAACTAAACCCAATCACTTTAAAATTACACAAAAATGCTAAAAATCATAACAAACTATACCAGAATCACTTAAATTACTTCGGCTACTCTAAATCATCACCAAATAACCCTTACCACAACAAATTAAACACAATCATTTTTAAATTACAAAAAAATGCTACTAACTATAGCAAACTATGCCAAACTCACCTAAATTACTTCGGCTATCAAAAATCACCCCCAAGTACACTTTACAGCAACAAACTAAGCCCAATCACTTTAAAATTACAAAAAAATGCTAAAAATCATAACAAACTATACCAGAATCACCTAAATTACTTCGGCTACCGTAAATCACCCCCAACTATCCCTTACCACAACAAACCAAACCATATCATCTAAAAATTACAAAAAAAGTTGTACAAATCATAACAAACTATGCCAGACTCACCTAAATTACTTCGGCTACTCTAAATCATCACCAACTAAGCCTTACCACAACAAACTAAACCCAATCACTTTTAAATTACAAAAAAATGCTACTAACCATAGCAAACTATGCCAAACTCACCTAAATTACTTCGGCTACAATAAATCATCACCAACTTATACTTACCACAACAAACTAAACCCAATCACTTTTAAATTACAAAAAAATGCTACTAACCATAGCAAACTATGCCAAACTCACCTAAATTACTTCGGCTACCATAAATCATCACCAACTAACCCTTACCACAACAAACTAAACCCAATCACTTTTAAATTACAACAAAATGCTACTAACCATAGCAAACTATGCCAAACTCACCTAAATTACTTCGGTTATCAAAAATAACCCCCAACTACACTTTACAGCAACAAACCAAGCCCAATCACTCTAAAATTACAAAAAAATGCTAAAAATCATAACAAACTATACCAGAAACACCTAAATTACTTCGGCTACCGTAAATCACCCCCAACTATCCCTTACCACAACAAACCAAACACATATCATCTTAAAATTACAAAAAAAGGTGTACAAATCATAACAAACAATGCCAGACTCACCTAAATGACTTCGGCTACTCTAAATCATCACCAACTAACCCTTACCACAACAAACTAAACCCAATCACTTTTAAATACAAAAAAGTGCTACTAACCATAGCAAACTATGCCAAACTCACCTAAATTACTTCGGCTATCAAAAATCACCCCCAACTACACTTTACAGCAACAAACTAAGCCCAATCACTTTAAAATTACAAAAAAATGCTAAAAATCGTAACAAACTATACCAGAATCACCTAAATTACTTCGGCTACCGTAAATCACCCCCAACTATCCCTTACCACAACAAACCAAACCATATCATCTTAAAATTTCAAAAAAGGTGTACAAATCATAACAAACTATGCCAGACTCACCAAAATTACTTCGGATACTCTAAATCATCACCAACTAACCCTTACCACAACAAACTAAACCCAATCACATTTAAATTACAAAAAAATACTACTAACCATAGCAAACTATGCCAAACTCACCTAAATTACTTCGGCTACCATAAATCATCACCAACTAACCCTTACCACAACATACTAAACCCAATCACTTTTAAATTACAAAAAAATGCTACTAACCATAGCAAATTATGCCAAACTCACCTAAATTACTTCGGCTATCAAAAATCACCCCCAACTACATTTTACAGCAACAAACTAAGCCCAATCACTTTAAAATTACAAAAAAATCCTAAAAATCATAACAAACTATACCAGAATCACCTAAATTACTTCGGCTAACGTAAATCACCCCCAACTATCCCTTACCACAACAAACCAAACCATATCATCTTAAAATTTCAAAAAAAATGTGTACAAATCATAACAAATTATGCCAGACTCACCTAAATTATTCGGCTACTCTAAATCATCACCAACTAACCCTTACCACAACAAACTAAACCCAATCACTTTTAAGTTACAAAAAAATTCTACTAACCATAGCAAACTATGCCAAACTCACCTAAATTACTTCGGCTATCAAAAATCACCCCCAACTACACTTTACAGCAACAAACTAAGCCCAATCACTTTAAAATTACAAAAAATGCTAAAAATCATAACAAACTATGCCAGAATTACTTAAATTACTTCGGCTACCGTAAATCACACTCAAATATCCCCTACCACAACAAACCAAACCATATCATCTTAAAATTTCAAAAAAAGGTGTACAAATTATAACAAACTATGCCAGACTCACCTAAATTACTTCGGCTACTCTAAATCATCACCAACTAACCCTTACCACAACAAACTAAACCCAATCACTTTTAAATTACAAAAAAATGCTACTAACCATAGCAAACTATGCCAAACTCACCTAAATTACTTCGGCTATCAAAAATCACACCCAACCACACTTTACAGCATCAAGCTAAGACCAATCACTTTAAAATTACAAAAAAATGCTAAAAATCATAACAAATTATACCAGAATCACCTAAATTACTTCGGATAACGTGAATCACCCCCAACTATCCCTTACCACAACAAACCAAACCATATAATCTTAAAATTACAAAAAAAGGTGTACAAATCATAACAAACTATGCCAGACTCACCTAAATTACTTCGGCTACTCTAAATCATCACCAACTAACCCTTACCACAACAAACTAAACCCAATCATTTTTAAATTACAAAAAAATGCTACTAACCATAGCAAACTATGCCAAACTCACCTAAATTACTTCGGCTACAATAAATCATCACCAACTAACCCTTACCACAACAAACTAAACCCAATCACTTTTAAATTACAAAAAAATGCTACTAACCATAGCAAACTATGCCAAACTCACCTAAATTACTTTGACTATCAAAAATCACCCCCAACTACACTTTGCGGCAACAAACTAAGCCCAATCACTTTTAAAATTACAAAAAAATGCTAAAAATCCTAACAAACTATACCAGAATCACCTAAATTACTTCGGCTACCGTAAATCACCCCCAACTATCCCTTACCACAACAAACCAAACACATATCATCTTAAAATTACAAAAAAAGGTGTACAAATCATAACAAACTATGCCAGACTCACCTAAATGACTTCTGCTACTCTAAATCATCATCAACTAACCCTTACCACAACAAACTAAACCCAATCACTTTTAAATACAAAAAAGTGCTACTAACCATAGCAAACTATGCCAAACTCACCTAAATTACTTCGGCTACCATAAATCATCACCAACTAACCCTTACCACAACAAACTAAACCCAATCAATTTTAAATTACAAAAAAATGCTACTAACCATATCAAACTATGCCAAACTCACCTAAATTCTTTCGGCTATCAAAAATCACCCCCAACTACACTTTACAGCAACAAACTAAGCCCAATCACTTTAAAATTACAAAAAAATGCTAAAAATCATAACAAATTGTACCAGAATCACCTAAATTACTTCGGCTACCGTAAATCACCCCCAACTATCCCTTACCACAACAAACCAAACCATATCATCTTAAAATTACAAAAAAAAGTGTACAAATCATAACAAACTATGCCAGACTCACCTAAATTACTTCGGCTACTCTAAATCATCACCAACTAACCCTTACCACAACAAACTAAACCCAATCACTTTTAAATTACAAAAAAATGCTATTAACCATAGCAAACAATGCCAGACTCACCTAAATTACTTCGGCTACTCTAAATCATCACCAACAAACCCTTACGACAACAAACTAAACCCAATCACTTTTAAATTTAAAAAAAATGCTACTAACCATAGCAAACTTTGCCAAACTCACCTAAATTACTTCGGCTATCAAAAATCACCCCCAACTACATTTTACAGCAACAAACTAAGCCCAATCACTTTAAAATTACAAAAAAATGCTAAAAATCATAACAAACTATACCAGAATCACCTAAATTACTTCGGTTACCGTAAATCACCCCCAACTATCCCTTACCACAACAAACCAAACCATATCATCTTAAAATTCCAAAAAAAGGTGTACAAATCATAACAAACTATGCCAGACTTACCTAAATTACTTCGGCTACTCTAAATCATCACCAACTAACCCTTACCACAGCAAACTAAACACAATAACTTTTAAATTACAAAAAAATGCTACTAACCATAGCAAACTATGCCAAACTCACCTAAATTACTTCGGCTATCAACAATCACCCCCAACTACACTTTACAGCAACAAACTAAGCCCAATCACTTTAAAATTACAAAAAAATCCTAAAAATCATAACAAACTATACCAGAATCACCTAAATTACTTCGGCTAACGTAAATCACCCCCAACTATCCCTTACCACAACAAACCAAACCATATCATCTTAAAATTTCAAAAAAAATGTGTACAAATCATAACAAATTATGCCAGACTCACCTAAATTATTCGGCTACTCTAAATCATCACCAACTAACCCTTGCCACAACAAACTAAACCCAATCACTTTTAAATTACAAAAAAATTCTACTAACCATAGCAAACTATGCCAAACTCACCTAAATTACTTCGGCTATCAAAAATCACCCCCAACTACACTTTACAGCAACAAACTAAGCCCAATCACTTTAAAATTACAAAAAATGCTAAAAATCATAACAAACTATACCAGAATTACTTAAATTACTTCGGCTACCGTAAATCACACTCAAATATCCCCTACCACAACAAACCAAACCATATCATCTTAAAATTTCAAAAAAAGGTGTACAAATCATAACAAACTATGCCAGACTCACCTAAATTACTTCGGCTACTCTAAATCATCACCAACTAACCCTTACCACAACAAACTAAACCCAATCACTTTTAAATTACAAAAAAATGCTACTAACCATAGCAAACTATGCCAAACTCACCTAAATTACTTCGGCTATCAAAAATCACACCCAACCACACTTTACAGCATCAAGCTAAGACCAATCACTTTAAAATTACAAAAAAATGCTAAAAATCATAACAAACTATACTAGAATCACCTAAATTACTTCGGATAACGTGAATCACCCCCAACTATCCCTTACCACAACAAACCAAACCATATAATCTTAAAATTACAAAAAAAGGTGTACAAATCATAACAAACTATGCCAGACTCACCTAAATTACTTCGGCTACTCTAAATCATCACCAACTAACCCTTACCACAAAAACTAAACCCAATCATTTTTAAATTACAAAAAAATGCTACTAACCATAGCAAACTATGCCAAACTCACCTAAATTACTTCGGCTACAATAAATCATCACCAACTAACCCTTACCACCACAAACTAAACCCAATCACTTTTAAATTACAAAAAAATGCTACTAACCATAGCAAACTATGCCAAACTCACCTAAATTACTTTGACTATCAAAAATCACCCCCAACTACACTTTGCAGCAACAAACTAAGCCCAATCACTTTAAAATTACAAAAAAATGCTAAAAATCCTAACAAACTATACCAGAATCACCTAAATTACTTCGGCTACCGTAGATCACACCCAACTATCCCTTACCACAACAAACCAAACCATATCATCTTAAAATTACAAAAAAAAGTGTACAAATCATAACAAACTATGCCAGAATCACCTAAATTACTTCGGCTACTCTAAATCATCACCAACTAACCCTTACCACAACAAACTAAACAAAATCACTTCTAAATTACAAAAAAATGCTACTAGCCGTAGCAAACTATGCCAAACTCACCTAAATTACTTCGGCTACAATAAATCATCACCAACTAACCCTTACCACAACAAACTAAACCCAATCACATTTAAATTACAAAAAAATGCTACTAACCATAGCAAACTATGCCAAACTCACCTAAATTACTTTGACTATCAAAAATCACCCCCAACTACACTTTGCAGCAACAAACTAAGCCCAATCACTTTAAAATTACAAAAAAATGCTAAAAATCCTAACAAACTATACCAGAATCACCTAAATTACTTCGGCTACCGTAAATCACACCCAACTATCCCTTACCACAACAAACCAAACCATATCATCTTAAAATTACAAAAAAAAGTGTACAAATCATAACAAACTATGCCAGAATCACCTAAATTACTTCGGCTACTCTAAATCATCACCAACTAACCCTTACCACAACAAACTAAACAAAATCACTTTTAAATTACAAAAAAATGCTACTAGCCGTAGCAAACTATGCCAAACTCACCTAAATTACTTCGGCTACTCTAAATCATCACTAACTAACCCTTACCACAACAAACTAAACCCAATCACTTTAAAATTACACAAAAATGCTAAAAATCATAACAAACTATACCAGAATCACTTAAATTACTTCGGCTACTCTAAATCATCACCAAATAACCCTTACCACAACAAATTAAACACAATCATTTTTAAATTACAAAAAAATGCTACTAACTATAGCAAACTATGCCAAACTCACCTAAATTACTTCGGCTATCAAAAATCACCCCCAAGTACACTTTACAGCAACAAACTAAGCCCAATCACTTTAAAATTACAAAAAAATGCTAAAAATCATAACAAACTATACCAGAATCACCTAAATTACTTCGGCTACCGTAAATCACCCCCAACTATCCCTTACCACAACAAACCAAACCATATCATCTAAAAATTACAAAAAAAGTTGTACAAATCATAACAAACTATGCCAGACTCACCTAAATTACTTCGGCTACTCTAAATCATCACCAACTAAGCCTTACCACAACAAACTAAACCCAATCACTTTTAAATTACAAAAAAATGCTACTAACCATAGCAAACTATGCCAAACTCACCTAAATTACTTCGGCTACAATAAATCATCACCAACTTATACTTACCACAACAAACTAAACCCAATCACTTTTAAATTACAAAAAAATGCTACTAACCATAGCAAACTATGCCAAACTCACCTAAATTACTTCGGCTACCATAAATCATCACCAACTAACCCTTACCACAACAAACTAAACCCAATCACTTTTAAATTACAACAAAATGCTACTAACCATAGCAAACTATGCCAAACTCACCTAAATTACTTCGGTTATCAAAAATAACCCCCAACTACACTTTACAGCAACAAACCAAGCCCAATCACTCTAAAATTACAAAAAAATGCTAAAAATCATAACAAACTATACCAGAAACACCTAAATTACTTCGGCTACCGTAAATCACCCCCAACTATCCCTTACCACAACAAACCAAACACATATCATCTTAAAATTACAAAAAAAGGTGTACAAATCATAACAAACAATGCCAGACTCACCTAAATGACTTCGGCTACTCTAAATCATCACCAACTAACCCTTACCACAACAAACTAAACCCAATCACTTTTAAATACAAAAAAGTGCTACTAACCATAGCAAACTATGCCAAACTCACCTAAATTACTTCGGCTATCAAAAATCACCCCCAACTACACTTTACAGCAACAAACTAAGCCCAATCACTTTAAAATTACAAAAAAATGCTAAAAATCGTAACAAACTATACCAGAATCACCTAAATTACTTCGGCTACCGTAAATCACCCCCAACTATCCCTTACCACAACAAACCAAACCATATCATCTTAAAATTTCAAAAAAGGTGTACAAATCATAACAAACTATGCCAGACTCACCAAAATTACTTCGGATACTCTAAATCATCACCAACTAACCCTTACCACAACAAACTAAACCCAATCACATTTAAATTACAAAAAAATACTACTAACCATAGCAAACTATGCCAAACTCACCTAAATTACTTCGGCTACCATAAATCATCACCAACTAACCCTTACCACAACATACTAAACCCAATCACTTTTAAATTACAAAAAAATGCTACTAACCATAGCAAATTATGCCAAACTCACCTAAATTACTTCGGCTATCAAAAATCACCCCCAACTACATTTTACAGCAACAAACTAAGCCCAATCACTTTAAAATTACAAAAAAATCCTAAAAATCATAACAAACTATACCAGAATCACCTAAATTACTTCGGCTAACGTAAATCACCCCCAACTATCCCTTACCACAACAAACCAAACCATATCATCTTAAAATTTCAAAAAAAATGTGTACAAATCATAACAAATTATGCCAGACTCACCTAAATTATTCGGCTACTCTAAATCATCACCAACTAACCCTTACCACAACAAACTAAACCCAATCACTTTTAAGTTACAAAAAAATTCTACTAACCATAGCAAACTATGCCAAACTCACCTAAATTACTTCGGCTATCAAAAATCACCCCCAACTACACTTTACAGCAACAAACTAAGCCCAATCACTTTAAAATTACAAAAAATGCTAAAAATCATAACAAACTATGCCAGAATTACTTAAATTACTTCGGCTACCGTAAATCACACTCAAATATCCCCTACCACAACAAACCAAACCATATCATCTTAAAATTTCAAAAAAAGGTGTACAAATTATAACAAACTATGCCAGACTCACCTAAATTACTTCGGCTACTCTAAATCATCACCAACTAACCCTTACCACAACAAACTAAACCCAATCACTTTTAAATTACAAAAAAATGCTACTAACCATAGCAAACTATGCCAAACTCACCTAAATTACTTCGGCTATCAAAAATCACACCCAACCACACTTTACAGCATCAAGCTAAGACCAATCACTTTAAAATTACAAAAAAATGCTAAAAATCATAACAAATTATACCAGAATCACCTAAATTACTTCGGATAACGTGAATCACCCCCAACTATCCCTTACCACAACAAACCAAACCATATAATCTTAAAATTACAAAAAAAGGTGTACAAATCATAACAAACTATGCCAGACTCACCTAAATTACTTCGGCTACTCTAAATCATCACCAACTAACCCTTACCACAACAAACTAAACCCAATCATTTTTAAATTACAAAAAAATGCTACTAACCATAGCAAACTATGCCAAACTCACCTAAATTACTTCGGCTACAATAAATCATCACCAACTAACCCTTACCACAACAAACTAAACCCAATCACTTTTAAATTACAAAAAAATGCTACTAACCATAGCAAACTATGCCAAACTCACCTAAATTACTTTGACTATCAAAAATCACCCCCAACTACACTTTGCGGCAACAAACTAAGCCCAATCACTTTTAAAATTACAAAAAAATGCTAAAAATCCTAACAAACTATACCAGAATCACCTAAATTACTTCGGCTACCGTAAATCACCCCCAACTATCCCTTACCACAACAAACCAAACACATATCATCTTAAAATTACAAAAAAAGGTGTACAAATCATAACAAACTATGCCAGACTCACCTAAATGACTTCTGCTACTCTAAATCATCATCAACTAACCCTTACCACAACAAACTAAACCCAATCACTTTTAAATACAAAAAAGTGCTACTAACCATAGCAAACTATGCCAAACTCACCTAAATTACTTCGGCTACCATAAATCATCACCAACTAACCCTTACCACAACAAACTAAACCCAATCAATTTTAAATTACAAAAAAATGCTACTAACCATAGCAAACTATGCCAAACTCACCTAAATTACTTCGGCTATCAAAAATAACCCCCAACTACACTTTACAGCAACAAACTAAGCCCAATCACTTTAAAATTACAAAAAATGCTAAAAATCATAACAAACTATACCAGAATTACCTAAATTACTTCGGCTACCGTAAATCACACTCAAATATCCCCTACCACAACAAACCAAACCATATCATCTTAAAATTTCAAAAAAAGGTGTACAAATCATAACAAACTATGCCAGACTCACCTAAATTACTTCGGCTACTCTAAATCATCACCAACTAACCCTTACCACAACAAAATAAACCCAATCACTTTTAAATTACAAAAAAATGCTACTAACCATAGCAAACTATGCCAAACTCACCTAAATTACTTCGGATATCAAAAATCACACCCAACCACACTTTACAGCATCAAGCTAAGCACAATCACTTTAAAATTACAAAAAAATGCTAAAAATCATAACAAACTATACCAGAATCACCTAAATTACTTCGGATAACGTAAATCACCCCCAACTATCCCTTACCACAACAAACCAAACCATATAATCTTAAAATTACAAAAAAAGGTGTACAAATCATAACAAACTATGCCAGACTCACCTAAATTATTTCGGCTACTCTATATCATCACGAACGAACCCTTACCATAACAAACTAAACCCAATCACTTTTAAATTACAAAAAAATGCTACTAACCATAGCAAACTATGCCAAACTCACCTAAATTATTTCGGCTACCATAAATCATCACCAACTAACCCTTACCACAACAAACTAAACCCAATCACTTTTAAATTACAAAAAAATGCTACAAACCATAGCAAACTATGCCAAACTCACCTAAATTGCTTCGGCTATCAAAAATCACCCCCAACTACACTTTACAGCAACAAACTAAGCCCAATGACTTTAAAATTACAAAAAAATGCTAAAAATCATAACAAACTATACCAGAATCACCTAAATTACTTCGGCTACCGTAAATCACCCCCAACTATCCCTTACCACATCAAACCAAACCATATCATCTTAAAATTACAAAAAAAGGTGTACAAATCATAACAAATTATGCCAGACTCACCTAAATTAATTCGGCTACTCTAAATCATCACCAACTAACCCTTACCACAACAAACTAAACCCAATCACTTTTAAATTACAAAAAAATGCTACTAACCATAGCAAACTATGCCAAACACATCTAAATTACTTCGGCTATCAAAAATTACCCCCAACTACACTTTACAGCAACAAACTAAGCCCAATCACTTTAAAATTACAAAAAAATGCTAAAAATCGTAACAAACTATACCAGAATCACCTAAATTACTTCGGCTACCGTAAATCACCACTAACTATCCCTTACCACAACAAACCAAACCATATCATCTTAAAATTACAAAAAAAGGTGTACAAATCATAACAAACTATGCCAGACTCACCAATATTACTTCGGATACTCTAAATCATCACCAACTAACCCTTACCTCAACAAACTAAACCCAATCACTTTTAAATTACAAAAAAATGCTACTAACCATAGCAAACTATGCCAAACTCACCTAAATTACTGCGGCTACCATAAATCATCACCAACTAACCCTTACCACAACAGACTAAACCCAATCACTTTTAAATTTCAAAAAAAGGTGTACAAATCATAACAAACTATGCCAGACTCACCTAAATTACTTCGGCTACTCTAAATCATCACCAACTAACCCTTACCACAACAAACTAAACCCAATCACTTTTAAATTACAAAAAAATGCTACTAACCATAGCAAACTATGCCAAACTCACCTAAATTACTTCGGCTATCAAAAATCACACCCAACCACACTTTACAGCATCAAGCTAAGCACAATCACTTTAAAATTACAAAAAAATGCTAAAATTCATAACAAACTATACCAGAATCACCTAAATTACTTCGGATAACGTAAATCACCCCCAACTATCCCTTACCACAACAAACCAAACCATATAATCTTAAAATTACAAAAAAAGGTGTACAAATCATAACAAACTATGCCAGACTCACCTAAATTATTTCGGCTATTCTATATCATCACGAACGAACCCTTACCATAACAAACTAAACCCAATCACTTTTAAATTACAAAAAAATGCTACTAACCATAGCAAACTATGCCAAACTCACCTAAATTATTTCGGCTACCATAAATCATCACCAACTAACCCTTACCACAACAAACTAAACCCAATCACTTTTAAATTACAAAAAAATGCTACTAACCATAGCAAACTATGCCAAACTCACCTAAATTATTTCGGCTACCAAAAATCATCACCAACTAACCCTTACCACAACAAACTAAACCCAATCACTTTTAAATTACAAAAAAATGCTACTAACCATAGCAAACTATGCCAAACACATCTAAATTACTTCGGCTATCAAAAATTACCCCCAACTACACTTTACAGCAACAAACTAAGCCCAATCACTTTAAAATTACAAAAAAATGCTAAAAATCATAACAAACTATACCAGAATCACCTAAATTACTTCGGATAACGTAAATCACCCCCAACTATCCCTTACCACAACAAACCAAACCATATCATCTTAAAATTACAAAAAAAGGTGTACAAATCAAAACAAATTATGCCAGACTCACCTAAATTAATTCGGCTACTCTAAATCATCACCAACTAACCCTTACCACAACAAACTAAACCCAATCACTTTTAAATTACAAAAAAATGCTACTAACCAAAGCAAACTATGCCAAACTCACCTAAATTACTTCGGCTACCATAAATCATCACCAACTAACCCTTACCACAACAAACTAAACCCAATCACTTTTAAATTACAAAAAAATGCTACTAACCATAGCAAACTATGCCAAACACATCTAAATTACTTCGGCTATCAAAAATTACCCCCAACTACACTTTACAGCAACAAACTAAGCCCAATCACTTTAAAATTACAAAAAAATGCTAAAAATCGTAACAAACTACACCAGAATCACCTAAATTACTTCGGCTACCGTAAATCACCACTAACTATCCCTTACCACAACAAACCAAACCATATCATCTTAAAATTACAAAAAAAGGTGTACAAATCATAACAAACTATGCCAGACTCACCAATATTACTTCGGATACTCTAAATCATCACCAACTAACCCTTACCTCAACAAACTAAACCCAATCACTTTTAAATTACAAAAAAATGCTACTAACCATAGCAAACTATGCCAAACTCACCTAAATTACTTCGGCTATCAAAAATCACACCCAACCACACTTTACAGCATCAAGCTAAGCACAATCACTTTAAAATTACAAAAAAATGCTAAAAATCATAACAAACTATACCAGAATCACCTAAATTACTTCGGATAACGTAAATCACCCCCAACTATCCCTTACCACAACAAACCAAACCATATCATCTTAAAATTACAAAAAAAGGTGTACAAATCAAAACAAATTATGCCAGACTCACCTAAATTAATTCGGCTACTCTAAATCATCACCAACTAACCCTTACCACAACAAACTAAACCCAATCACTTTTAAATTACAAAAAAATGCTACTAACCAAAGCAAACTATGCCAAACTCACCTAAATTACTTCGGCTACCATAAATCATCACCAACTAACCCTTACCACAACAAACTAAACCCAATCACTTTTAAATTACAAAAAAATGCTACTAACCATAGCAAACTATGCCAAACACATCTAAATTACTTCGGCTATCAAAAATTACCCCCAACTACACTTTACAGCAACAAACTAAGCCCAATCACTTTAAAATTACAAAAAAATGCTAAAAATCGTAACAAACTACACCAGAATCACCTAAATTACTTCGGCTACCGTAAATCACCACTAACTATCCCTTACCACAACAAACCAAACCATATCATCTTAAAATTACAAAAAAAGGTGTACAAATCATAACAAACTATGCCAGACTCACCAATATTACTTCGGATACTCTAAATCATCACCAACTAACCCTTACCTCAACAAACTAAACCCAATCACTTTTAAATTACAAAAAAATGCTACTAACCATAGCAAACTATGCCAAACTCACCTAAATTACTTCGGCTATCAAAAATCACCCCCAACTACATTTTACAGCAACAAGCTAAGCCCAATCACTTTAAAATTACAAAAAAATCCTAAAAATCATAACAAACTATACCAGAATCACCTAAATTACTTCGGCTACCGTAAATCACCCCCAACTATCCCTTACCACAACAAACCAAACCATATCATCTTAAAATTACAAAAAAAGGTGTACAAATCATAACAAATTATGCCAGACTCACCTAAATTAATTCGGCTACTCTAAATCATCACCAACTAACCCTTACCACAACAAACTAAACCCAATCACTTTTAAATTACAAAAAAATGCTATTAACCATAGCAAACTATGCCAAACTCACCTAAATTACTTCGGCTATCAAAAATCACACCCAACTACACTTTACAGCAACAAACTAAGCCCAATCACTTTAAAATTAAAAAAAAATGCTAAAAATCATAAGAAAATATACCAGAATCACCTAAATTACTTTGGATACCGTAAATCACCCCCCACTATCCCTTACCACAACAAACCAAACCATATCATCTTAAAATTACAAAAAAAGGTGTACAAATCATAACAAACTATGCCAGACTCACCTAAATTACTTCAACTACTCTAAATCATCACGAACTAACCCTTACCACAACAAACTAAACCCAATCACTTTTAAATTACAAAAAAATGCTACTAACCATAGCAAACTATGCCAAACTTACCTAAATTACGTCGGCTACCACAAATCATCACCAACTAACCCTTACCACAACAAACTGAACCCAATCACTTTTAAATTACAAAAAAATGCTACAAACCATAGCAAACTATGCCAAACTCACCTAAATTACTTCGGCTATCAAAAATCACCCAAAACTACAATTTACAGCAACAAACTAAGCCCAATCACTTTAAAATTAAAAAAAAATGCTAAAAATCTTAACAAACTACACCAGAATCACCTAAATTACTTCGGCTAGCGTAAATCACCCCCAACTATCCCTTACCACAACAAACCAAACCATATCATCTTAAAATTACAAAAAAAGGTGTACAAATCATAACAAACTATGCCAGACTCACCTAAATTACTTCGGCTACTCTAAATCATCACCAACTAACCCTTACCACAACAAACTAAACCCAATCACTATTAAATTACAAAAAAATGCTACTAACCATAGCAAACTATTCCAAACTCACCTAAATTACTTCGGCTATCAAAAATCACCCCCAACTATACTTTACAGCAACAAACTAAGCCCAATCACTTTAAAATTACAAAAAAATGCTAAAAATCATAACAAACTATACCAGAATCACCTAAATTACTTCGGCTACCGTAAATCACCCCCAACTATCCCTTACCACAACAAACCAAACCATATCATCTTAAAATTACAAAAAAAGGTGTACAAATCATAACAAACTATGCCAGACTCACCTAAATTACTTCGGCTACTCTAAATCATCACCAACTAACCCTTACCACAACAAACTAAACCCAATCACTGTTAAATTACAAAAAAATGCTACTTACCATAGCAAACTATGCCAAACTCACCTAAATTACTTCGGTTATCAAAAATCACCCCCAACTACACTTTACAGCAACAAACTAAGCCCAATCACTTTAAAATTACAAAAAAAATGCAAAAAATCATAACAAACTATACCAGAATCACCTAACTTACTTCGGCTACCGTAAATCACCTCCAACTATCCCTTACCACAACAAGCCAAACCATATCATCTTAAAATTACAAAAAAAGGTGTACAAATCATAACAAACTATGCCAGACTCACCTAAATTACTTCGGCTACTCTAAATCATCACCAACTATCCCTTACCACAACAAACTAAACCCAATCACTTTTAAATTACAAAAAAATGCTACTAACCATAGCAAACTATGCCAAACACACCTAAATTACGTCGGCTATCAAAAATCACACCCAACTACACTTTACAGCAACAAACTAAGCCCAATCACTTTAAAATTACAAAAAAATGCTAAAAATCATAACAAACTATATCAGAATCACCTAAATTACTTCGGATACCGTAAATCACCCCCCACTATCCCTTACCACAACAAACCAAACCATATCATCTTAAAATTACAAAAAAAGGTGTACAAATCATAACAAACTATGCCAGACTCACCTAAATTACTTCGGCTACTCTAAATCATCACCAACTAACCCTTACCACAACAAACTAAACCCAATCTCTGTTAAATTACAAAAAAATGCTACTAACCATAGCAAACTATGCCAAACTCACCTAAATTACTTCGGTTATCAAAAATCACCCCCAACTACACTTTACAGCAACAAACTAAGCCCAATCACTTTAAAATTACAAAAAAAAATGCAAAAAATCATAACAAACTATACCAGAATCACCTAACTTACTTCGGCTACCGTAAATCACCTCCAACTATCCCTTACCACAACAAGCCAAACCATATCATCTTAAAATTAAAAAAAAAGGTGTACAAATCATAACAAACTATGCCAGACTCACCTAAATTACTTCGGCTACTCTAAATCATCACCAACTATCCCTTACCACAACAAACTAAACCCAATCACTTTTAAATTACAAAAAAATGCTACTAACCATAGCAAACTATGCCAAACACACCTAAATTACGTCGGCTATCAAAAATCACACCCAACTACACTTTACAGCAACAAACTAAGCCCAATCACTTTAAAATTACAAAAAAATGCTAAAAATCATAACAAACTATACCAGAATCACCTAAATTACTTCGGCTACCGTAAATCACCCCCAACTATCCCTTACCACAACAAACCAAACCATATCATCGCAAAATTACAAAAAAAAATGTACAAATCATAACAAACTATGCCAGACTCACCAAAATTACTTCGGATACTCTAAATCATCACCAACTAACCCTTCCCACAACAAACTAAACCCAATCACTTTTAAATTACAAAAAAATACTACTAACCATTGCAAACTATGATAAAATTCACCTTAATTACTTCGGCTACCATAAATCATCACCAACTAACCCTTACCAAAACATACTAAACCCAATCACTTTTAAATTACAAAAAAATGCTACTAACCATAGCAAACTATGCCAAACTCACCTAAATTACTTCGGCTATCAAAAATCACCTCCAACTACATATTACAGCAACAAACTAAGCCCAATCACTTTAAAATTACAAAAAAATCCTAAAAATCATAACAAACTATACCAGAATCACCTAAATTACTTCGGCTAACGTAAATCACCCCCAACTATCCCTTACCACAACAAACCAAATCATATCATCTTAAAATTTCAAAAAAAATGTGTGCAAATGATAACAAATTATGCCAGACTCACCTAAATTACTTCGGCTACTCTAAATCATCACCAACTAACCCTTACCACAACAAACTAAACCCAATCACTTTTAAATTACAAAAAAATGCTACTAACCATAGCAAACTATGCCAAACTCACCTAAATTACTTCGGCTATCAAAAATCACCCCCAACTACACTTTACAGCAACAAACTAAGCCCAATCACTTTAAAATTACAAAAAATGCTAAAAATCATAACAAACTATACCAGAATTACCTAAATTACGTCGGCTACCGTAAATCACCCCCAACTATCCCTTACCACAACAAACCAAATCATATCATCTTAAAATTTCAAAAAAAATGTGTGCAAATGATAACAAATTATGCCAGACTCACCTAAATTACTTCGGCTACTCTAAATCATCACCAACTAACCCTTACCACAACAAACTAAACCCAATCACTTTTAAATTACAAAAAAATGCTACTAACCATAGCAAACTATGCCAAACTCACCTAAATTACTTCGGCTATCAAAAATCACCCCCAACTACACTTTACAGCAACAAACTAAGCCCAATCACTTTAAAATTACAAAAAATGCTAAAAATCATAACAAACTATACCAGAATTACCTAAATTACGTCGGCTACCGTAAATCACACTCAAATATCCCTTACCACAACAAACCAAACCATATCATCTTAAAATTTCAAAAAAAGGTGTACAAATCATAACAAACTATGCCAAACTCACCTAAATTACTTCGGCTATCAAAAATCACACCCAACCACACTTTACAGCAACAAGCTAAGATCAATCACTTTAAAATTACAAAAAAATGCTAAAAATCATAACAAACTATACCAGAATCACCTAGATTACTTCGGATAACGTAAATCACCCCCAACTATTCCTTACCACAACAAAACAAACCATATAATCTTAAAATTACAAAAAAATGTGTACAAATCATAACAAACTATGCCAGACTCACCTAAATTACTTCGGCTACTCTATATCATCACGAACTAACCCTTACCATAACAAACTAAACCCAATCACTTTTAAATTACAAAAAAATGCTACTAACCATAGCAAACTATGCCAAACTTACCTAAATTACTTCGGCTACCATAAATCATCACCAACTAACCCTTACCACAACAAACTAAACCCAATCACTTTTAAATTACAAAAAAATGCTACAAACCATAGCAAACTATGCCAAACTCACCTAAATTGCTTCGTATATCAAAAATCACCCCCAGCTACACTTTACAGCAACAAACTAAGCCCAATCACTTTAAAATTACAAAAAAATGCTAAAAATCATAACAAACTATACCTGAATCACCTAAATTACTTCGGCTACCGTAAATCACCCCCAACTATCCCTTACCACAACAAACCAAACCATATCATCTTAAAATTACAAAAAAAGGTGTACAAATCATAACAAACTATGCCAGACTCACCAATATTACTTCGGATACTCTAAATCATCACCAACTAACATTTACCTCAACAAACTAAACCCAATCACTTTTAAATTACAAAAAAATGCTACTAACCATAGCAAACTATGCCAAACTCACCTAAATTACTTCGGCTACCATAAATCATCACCAACTAACCCTTACCACAACAGACTAAACCCAATCACTTTTAAATTACAAAAAAATGCTACTAACCATAGCAAACTATGCCAAACTCACCTAAATTACTTCGGCTATCAAAAATCACCCCCAACTACATATTACAGCAACAAACTAAGCCCAATCACTTTAATATTACAAAAAAATCCTAAAAATCATAACAAACTATACCAGAATCACCTAAATTACTTCGGCTAACGTAAATCACCCCCAACTATCCCTTACCACAACAAACCAAACCATATCATCTTGAAATTTCAAAAAAAATGTGTGCAAATCATAACAAATTATGCCAGACTCACCTAAATTACTTCGGCTACTCTAAATCATCACCAACTAACCCTTACCACAACAAACTAAACCCAATCACTTTTAAATTACAAAAAAATGCTACTAACCATAGCAAACTATGCCAAACTCACCTAAATTACTTCGGCTATCAAAAATCACCCCCAACTACACTTTACAGCAACAAACTAAGCCCAATCATTTTAAAATTACAAAAAATGCTAAAAATCATAACAAACTATACCAGAATTACCTAAATTACGTCGGCTACCGTAAATCACACTCAAATATCCCTTACCACAACAAACCAAACCATATCATCTTAAAATTTCAAAAAAAGGTGTACAAATCATAACAAACTATGCCAGACTCACCTAAATTACTTCGGCTACTCTAAATCATTACCAACTAACCCTTACTACAACAAACTAAACCCAATCACTTTTAAATTACAAAAAAATGCTACTAACCATAGCAAACTATGCCAAACTCACCTAAATTACTTCGGCTATCAAAAATCACACCCAACCACACTTTACAGCAACAAGCTAAGATCAATCACTTTAAAATTACAAAAAAATGCTAAAAATCATAACAAACTATACCAGAATCACCTAAATTACTTCGGATAACGTAAATCACCCCCAACTATTCCTTACCACAACAAAACAAACCATATAATCTTAAAATTACAAAAAAATGTGTACAAATCATAACAAACTATGCCAGACTCACCTAAATTACTTCGGCTACTCTATATCATCACGAACTAACCCTTACCATAACAAACTAAACCCAATCACTTTTAAATTACAAAAAAATGCTCCTAACCATAGCAAACTATGCCAAACTTACCTAAATTACTTCGGCTACCATAAATCATCACCAACTAACCCTTACCACAACAAACTAAACCCAATCACTTTTAAATTACAAAAAAATGCTACAAACCATAGCAAACTATGCCAAACTCACCTAAATTGCTTCGGCTATCAAAAATCACCCCCAACTACACTTTACAGCAACAAACTAAGCCCAATCACTTTAAAATTACAAAAAAATGCTAAAAATCATAACAAACTATACCTGAATCACCTAAATTATTTCGGCTACCGTAAATCACCCCCAACTATCCCTTACCACAACAAACCAAACCATATCATCTTAAAATTACAAAAAAAGGTGTACAAATCATAACAAACTATGCCAGACTCACCAATATTACTTCGGATACTCTAAATCATCACCAACTAACCTTTACCTCAACAAACTAAACCCAATCACTTTTAAATTACAAAAAAATGCTACTAACCATAGCAAACTATGCCAAACTCACCTAAATTACTTCGGCTACCATAAATCATCACCAACTAACCCTTACCACAACAGACTAAACCCAATCACTTTTAAATTACAAAAAAATGCTACTAACCATAGCAAACTATGCCAAACTCACCTAAATTACTTCGGCTATAAAAAATCACCCCCAACTACATTTTACAGCAACAAGCTAAGCCCAATCACTTTAAAATTACAAAAAAATCCTAAAAATCATAACAAACTATACCAGAATCACCTAAATTACTTCGGCTACCGTAAATCACCCCCAACTATCCCTTACCACAACAAACCAAACCATATCATTTTAAAATTACAAAAAAAGGTGTACAAATCATAACAAATTATGCCAGACTCACCTAAATTAATTCGGCTACTCTAAATCATCACCAACTAACTCTTACCACAACAAACTAAACCCAATCACTTTTAAATTACAAAAAAATGCTACTAACCATAGCAAACTATGCCAAACTCACCTAAATTACTTCGGCTATCAAAAATCACACCCAACTACACTTTACAGCAACAAACTAAACTCAATCACTTTAAAATTACAAAAAAATGCTAAAAATCATAAGAAACTATACCAGAATCACCTAAATTACTTCAGATACCGTAAATCACCCCCCACTATCCCTTACCACAACAAACCAAACCATATCATCTTAAAATTACAAAAAAAGGTGTACAAATCATAACAAACTATGCCAGACTCACCTAAATTACTTCGGCTACTCTAAATCATCACGAACTAACCCTTACCACAACAAACTAAACCCAATCACTTTTAAATTACAAAAAAATGCTACTAACCATAGCAAACTATGCCAAACTTACCTAAATTACTTCGGCTACCATAAATCATCACCAACTAACCCTTACCACAACAAACTGAACCCAATCACTTTTAAATTACAAAAAAATGCTACAAACCATAGCAAACTATGCCAAACTCACCTAAATTACTTCGGCTATCAAAAATCACCCAAAACTACACTTTACAGTAACAAACTAAGCCCAATCACTTTAAAATTACAAAAATATGCTAAAAATCATAACAAACTACACCAGAATCACCTAAATTACTTCGGCTACCGTAAATCACCCCCAACTATCGCTTACCACAACAAACCAAACCATATCATCTTAAAATTACAAAAAAAGGTGTACAAATCATAACAAACTATGTCAGACTCACCGAAATTACTTCGGCTACTCTAAATCATCACCAACTAACCCTTACCACAACAAACTAAACCCAATCACTTTTAAATTACAAAAAAATGCTACTAACCATAGCAAACTATGCCAAACTCACCTAAATTACTTCGGCTACCATAAATTATCACCAACTAACCCTTACCACAACATACTAAACCCAATCACTTTTAAATTACAAAAAAATTCTACTAACCATAGCAAACTATGCCAAACTCACCTAAATTACTTCGGCTATCAAAAATCACCCCCAACTACATTTTACAGCAACAAACTAAGCCCAATCACTTTAAAATTACAAAAAAATCCTAAAAATCATAACAAACTATACCAGAATCACCTAAATTACTTCGGCTAACGTAAATCACCCCTAACTATCCCTTACCACAACAAACCAAACCATATCATCTTAAAATTTCAAAAAAAATGTGTACAAATCATAACAAATTATGCCAGACTCACCTAAATAACTTCGGCTACTCTAAATCATCACCAACTAACCCTTACCACAACAAACTAAACCCAATCATTTTTAAATTAAAAAAAAAGCTACTAACCATAGCAAACTATGTCAAACTCACCTAAATTGCTTCGGCTACCATAAATCATCACCAACTAACCCTTACCACAACAGACTCAACCCAATCACTTATTAATTACAAAAAAATGTTACTAACCATAGCAAACTATGCCAAACTCACCTAAATTACTTCGGTTATCAAAAATCACCCCCAACTAATCTTTACAGCAACAAACTAAGCCCAATCACTTTAAAATTACAAAAAAATGCAAAAAATCATAACAAACTATACCAAAATTACCTAACTTACTTCGGCTACCGTAAATCACCTCCAACTATCCCTTACCACAACAAACCAAACCATATCATCTTAAAATTACAAAAAAAGGTGTACAAATCATAACAAACTATGCCAGACTCACCTAAATTACTTCGGCTACTCTAAATCATCACCAACTAACCCTTACCACAACAAACTAAACCCAATCACTTTTAAATTACAAAAAAATGCTACTAACCATAGCAAAATATGCCAAACTCACCTAAATTACGTCGGCTATCAAAAATCACCCCCAACTACACTTTACAGCAACAAACTAAGCCCAATCACTTTAAAATTACAAAAAAATGCCATAAATCATAACAAACTATACCAGAATTACCTAAATTACTTCGGCTACCGTAAATCACCCCCAACTATCCCTTACCACAACAAACCAAACCATATCATCTTAAAATTACAAAAAAAAATGTACAAATCATAACAAACTATGCCAGACTCACCAAAATTACTTCGGATACTCTAAATCATCACCAACTAACCCTTACCACAACAAACTAAACCCAATCACTTTTAAATTACAAAAAAATACTACTAACTATAGCAAACTATGATAAAATTCACCTTAATTACTTCGGCTACCATAAATTATCACCAACTAACCCTTACCACAACATACTAAACCCAATCACTTTTGAATTACAAAAAAATGCTACTAACCATAGCAAACTATGCCAGACTCACCTAAATTACTTCGGCTATCAAAAATCACCCCCAACTACATATTACAGCAACAAACTAAGCCCAATCACTTTAAAATTACAAAAAAAACCTAAAAATCAGAACAAACTATACCAGAATCACCTAAATTACTTCGGCTAACGTAAATCACCCCCAACTATCCCTTACCACAACAAACCAAACCATATCATCTTAAAATTTCAAAAAAAATGTGTGCAAATCATAACAAATTATGCCAGACTCACCTAAATTACTTCGGCAACTCTAAATCATCACCAACTAACCCTTACCACAACAAACTAAACCCAATCAATTTTAAATTACAAAAAAATGCTACTAACCATAGCAAACTATGCCAAACTCACCTAAATTACTTCGGCTATCAAAAATCACCCCCAACTACACTTTACAGCAACAAACTAAGCCCAATCACTTTAAAATTACAAAAAATGCTAAAAATCATAACAAACTATACCAGAATTACCTAAATTACGTCGGCTACCGTAAATCACACTCAAATATCCCTTACCACAACAAACCAAACCATATCATCTTAAAATTTCAAAAAAAGGTGTACAAATCATAACAAACTATGCCAGACTCACCTAAATTACTTCGGCTACTCTAAATCATCACCAACTAACCCTTACTACAACAAACTAAACCCAATCACTTTTAAATTACAAAAAAATGCTACTAACCATAGCAAACTATGCCAAACTCACCTAAATTACTTCGGCTATCAAAAATCACACCCAACCACACTTTACAGCAACAAGCTAAGCCCAATCACTTTAAAATTACAAAAAAATGCTAAAAATCATAACAAACTATACCAGAATCACCTAAATTACTTCGGATAACGTAAATCACCCCCAACTATTCCTTACCACAACAAAACAAACCATATAATCTTAAAATTACAAAAAAATGTGTACAAATCATAACAAACTATTCCAGACTCACCTAAATTACTTCGGCTACTCTATATCATCACGAACTAACCCTTACCACAACAAACTAAACCCAATCACTTTTAAATTACAAAAAAATGCTACTAACCATAGCAAACTATGCCAAACTTACCTAAATTACTTCGGCTACCATAAATCATCACCAACTAACCCTTACCACAACAAACTGAACCCAATCACTTTTAAATTACAAAAAAATGCTACAAACCATAGCAAACTATGCCAAACTCACCTAAATTACTTCGGCTATCAAAAATCACCCAAAACTACACTTTACAGCAACAAACTAAGCCCAATCACTTTAAAATTACAAAAATATGCTAAAAATCATAACAAACTACACCAGAATCACCTAAATTACTTCGGCTACCGTAAATCACCCCCAACTATCGCTTACCACAACAAACCAAACCATATCATCTTAAAATTACAAAAAAAGGTGTACAAATCATAACAAACTATGTCAGACTCACCGAAATTACTTCGGCTACTCTAAATCATCACCAACTAATCCTTACCACAACAAACTAAACCCAATCACTTTTAAATTACAAAAAAATGCTACTAACCATAGCAAACTATGCCAAACTCACCTAAATTACTTCGGCTACCATAAATTATCACCAACTAACCCTTACCACAACATACTAAACCCAATCACTTTTAAATTACAAAAAAATGCTACTAACCATAGCAAACTATGCCAAACTCACCTAAATTACTTCGGCTATCAAAAATCACCCCCAACTACATTTTAAAGCAACAAACTAAGCCCAATCACTTTAAAATTACAAAAAAATCCTAAAAATCATAACAAACTATACCAGAATCACCTAAATTACTTCGGCTAACGTAAATCACCCCCAACTATCCCTTACCACAACAAACCAAACCATATCATCTTAAAATTTCAAAAAAAATGTGTGCAAATCATAACAAATTATGCCAGACACACCTAAATTACTTCGGCTACTCTAAATCATCACCAACTAACCCTTACCACAACAAACTAAACCCAATCACTTTTAAATTACAAAAAAATGCTACTAACCATAGCAAACTATGCCAAACTCACCTAAATTACTTCAGCTATCAAAAATCACCCCCAACTACACTTTACAGCAACAAACTAAGCCCAATCACTTTAAAATTACAAAAAATGCTAAAAATCATAACAAACTATACCAGAATCACCTAAATTACTTCGGATAACGTAAATCACCCCCAACTATTCCTTACCACAACAAAACAAACCATATAATCTTAAAATTACAAAAAAATGTGTACAAATCATAACAAACTATGCCAGAATCACCTAAATTACTTCGGCTACTCTATATCATCACGAACTAACCCTTACCACAACAAACTAAACCCAATCACTTTTAAATTACAAAAAAATGCTACTAACCATAGCAAACTATGCCAAACTCACCTAAATTACTTCGGCTACCATAAATTATCACCAACTAACCCTTACCACAACATACTAAACCCAATCACTTTTAAATTACAAAAAAATGCTACTAACCATAGCAAACTATGCCAAACTCACCTAAATTACTTCGGCTATCAAAAATCACCCCCAACTACATTTTAAAGCAACAAACTAAGCCCAATCACTTTAAAATTACAAAAAAATGCTAAAAATCATAACAAACTATACCAGAATCACCTAAATTACTTCGGATATCGTAAATCACCCCCAACTATTCCTTACCACAACAAAACAAACCATATAATCTTAAAATTACAAAAAAATGTGTACAAATCATAACAAACTATGCCAGAATCACCTAAATTACTTCGGCTACTCTATATCATCACGAACTAACCCTTACCACAACAAACTAAACCCAATCACTTTTAAATTACAAAAAAATGCTACTAACCATAGCAAACTATGCCAAACTTACCTAAATTACTTCGGCTACCATAAATCATCACCAACTAACCCTTACCACAACAAACTGAACCCAATCACTTTTAAATTACAAAAAAATGCTACAAACCATAGCAAACTATGCCAAACTCACCTAAATTACTTCGGCTATCAAAAATCACCCAAAACTACACTTTACAGCAACAAACTAAGCCCAATCACTTTAAAATTACAAAAATATGCTAAGAATCATAACAAACTACACCAGAATCACCTAAATTACTTCGGCTACCGTAAATCACCCCCAACTATCGCTTACCACAACAAACCAAACCATATCATCTTAAAATTACAAAAAAAGGTGTACAAATCATAACAAACTATGTCAGACTCACCGAAATTACTTCGGCTACTCTAAATCATCACCAACTAACCCTTACCACAACAAACTAAACCCAATCACTTTTAAATTACAAAAAAATGCTACTAACCATAGCAAACTATGCCAAACTCACCTAAATTACTTCGGCTACCATAAATTATCACCAACTAACCCTTACCACAACATACTAAACCCAATCACTTTTAAATTACAAAAAAATGCTACTAACCATAGCAAACTATGCCAAACTCACCTAAATTACTTCGGCTATCAAAAATCACCCCCAACTACATTTTAAAGCAACAAACTAAGCCCAATCACTTTAAAATTACAAAAAAATCCTAAAAATCATAACAAACTATACCAGAATCACCTAAATTACTTCGGCTAACGTAAATCACCCCTAACTATCCCTTACCACAACAAACCAAACCATATCATCTTAAAATTTCAAAAAAAATGTGTACAAATCATAACAAATTATGCCAGACTCACCTAAATTACTTCGGCTACTCTAAATCATCACCAACTAACCCTTACCACAACAAACTAAACCCAATCACTTTTAAATTAAAAAAAAAGCTACTAACCATAGCAAACTATGTCAAACTCACCTAAATTGCTTCGGCTACCATAAATCATCACCAACTAACCCTTACCACAACAGACTCAACCCAATCACTTATTAATTACAAAAAAATGCTACGAACCATAGCAAACTATGCCAAACTCACCTAAATTACTTCGGTTATCAAAAATCACCCCCAACTACACTTTACAGCAACAAACTAAGCCCAATCACTTTAAAATTACAAAAAAATGCAAAAAATCATAACAAACTATACCAGAATCACCTAACTTACTTCGGCTACCGTAAATCACCTCCAACTATCCCTTACCACAACAAACCAAACCATATCATCTTAAAATTACACAAAAAGGTGTACAAATCATAACAAACTATGCCAGACTCACCTAAATTACTTCGGCTACTCTAAATCATCACCAACTAACCCTTACCACAACAAACCAAACCATATCATCTTAAAATTACAAAAAAAGGTGTACAAATCATAACAAACTATGCCAGACTCACCTAAATTACTTCGGCTACTCTAAATCATCACCAACTAACCTTTACCACAACAAACTAAACCCTATCACTTTTAAATTACAAAAAAATGCTACTAACCATAGCAAACTATGCCAAACTCACCTAAATTACTTCGGCTACCATAAATCATCACCAACTAACCCTTACCACAACAAACTAAACCCAATCACTTTTAAATTACAAAAAAATGCTACTAACGATAGCAAACTATGCCAAACTCACCTAAACTACTTCGGCTATCAAAAATCACCCCCAACTACACTTTACAGCAACAAATTAGCCCACTCACTTTAAAATTACAAAAAAATGCTAAAAATTATAACAAACTATACCAGAATCACCTAAATTATTTCGGCTACCGTAAATCACCCCCAACTATCTCTTACCACAACAAACCAAACCATATCATCTTAAAATTACAAAAAAAGGTGTACAAATCATAACAAACTATGCCAGACTCAACTAAATTACTTTGGCTACTCTAAATCATCACCAACTCACCCTTACCACAACAAACTAAACCCAATTACTTTTAACTTACAAAAAACCGCTACTAACCATAGCAAACTATGCCAAACTCACCTAAATTACTTCGGCTACCATAAATCATCACCAACTAACCCTTACCACAACAAACTAAACCCAATCTCTTTTAAATTACAAAAAAATGCTACTAACCATAGCAAACTATGCCAAACTCACCTAAATTACTTCGGCTATCAAAAATCACCCCCAACTACACTTTACAGCAACAAACTAAGCCCAATCACTTTAAAATTACAACAAAATGCTAAAAGTCATAACAAACTCTACTAGAATCACCTAAATTACTTCGGCTACCGTATAAATGACCCCCAACTATCCCTTACCATAACAAACCAAACCATATCATCTTAAAATTACAAAAAAAGGTGTACAAATCATAACAAACTATGCCAGACTCACCTAAATTACAACGGCTACTCTAAATCATCACCAACTAACCCTTACCACAACAATCTAAACCCAATCACTTTTAAATTACAAAAAAATGCTACTAACCATAGCAAACTATGCCAAACTTACCTAAACTACTTCGGCTATCAAAAATCACCCCCAACTACACTTTACAGCAACAAATTAGCCCAATCACTTTAAAATTACAAAAAAATGCTAAAAATCATAACAAACTATACCAGAATCACCTAAATTATTTCGGCTACCGTAAATCACCCCCATCTATCCCTTACCACAACAAACCAAACCATATTATCTTAAAATTACAAAAAAAGGTGTACAAATCATAACAAACTATGCCAGACTCACCTAAATTACTTCGGCTACCCTAAATCATCACCAACTAACCCTTACCACAACAAACTAATCCCAATCACTTTTAAATTACAAAAAAATGCTATTAACCATAGCAAACTATGCCAAACTCACCTAAATTACTTCGGCTACCATAAATCATCACCAACTAACCCTTACCACAACAAACTAAACCCAATCTCTTTTAAATTACAAAAAAATGCTACTAACCATAGCAAACTATGCCAAACTCACCTAAATTACTTCGGCTATCAAAAATCACTCCCAACTACACTTTACAGCAACAAACTAAGCCCAATCACTTTAAAATTACAAAAAAATGCTAAAAATCATAACAAACTATACCAGAATCACCTAAATTACTTCGGCTACCGTAAATCACCCCCAACTATCCCTTACCACAACAAACCAAACCATATCATCTTAAAATTACAAAAAAAGGTGTACAAATCATAACAAACTATGCCAGACTCACCCAGATTACTTCGGCTACCCTAAATCATCACCAACTAACCCTTACCACAACAAACTAATCCCAATCACTTTTAAATTACAAAAAAATGCTATTAACCATAGCAAACTATGCCAAACTCACCTAAATTACTTCGGCTACCATAAATCATCACCAACTAACCCTTACCACAACAAACTAAACCCAATCACTTTTAAATTACAAAAAAATGCTACTAACCATAGCAAACTATGCCAAACTCACCTAAATTACTTCGGCTATCAAAAATCACCCCCCAACTAAACTTTACTGCAACAAACTAAGCCCAATCACTTTAAAATTACAAAAAAATGCTAAAAATCATAACAAACTATACCAGAATCACTTAAATTACTTCGGCTACTCTAAATCATCACCAACTAACCCTTACCACAACAAACTAAACCCAATCACTTTTAAATTACAAAAAAATGCTACTAACCATAGCAAACTATGTCAAACTCACCTAAATTGCTTCGGCTACCATAAATCATCACCAACTAACCCTTACCACAACAGACTCAACCCAATCACTTATTAATTACAAAAAAATGCTACGAACCATAGCAAACTATGCCAAACTCACCTAAATTACTTCGGTTATCAAAAATCACCCCCAACTACACTTTGCAGCAACAAACTAAGCCCAATCACTTTAAAATTACAAAAAAATGCAAAAAATCATAACAAACTATACCAGAATCACCTAACTTACTTCGGCTACCGTAAATCACCTCCAACTATCCCTTACCACAACAAACCAAACCATATCATCTTAAAATTACACAAAAAGGTGTACAAATCATAACAAACTATGCCAGACTCACCTAAATTACTTCGGCTACTCTAAATCATCACCAACTAACCCTTACCACAACAAGCTAAACCCAATCACTTTTAAATTACAAAAAAAAGCTACTAACCATAGCAAACTATGCCAAACCCTCCTAAATTACTTCGGCTACCATAAATAATCACCAACTAACCCTTACCACAACAAACAAACCCAATCACTTTTAAATTATAAAAAATGGCTACTAACCATAGCAAACTATGCCAAACTCACCTAAATTACTTCGGCTATCAAAAATCACCCCCAACTACACTGTACAGCAACAAACTAAGCCCAATCACTTTAAAATTACAACAAAATGCTAAAAATCATAACAAACTCTACTAGAATCACCTAAATTACTTCGGCTACCGTATAAATCAACCCCAACTATTCCTTACCATAACAAACCAAACCATATCATCTTAAAATTACAAAAAAAGGTGTACAAATCATAACAAACTATGCCAGACTCACCTAAATTACTTCGGCTACTCTAAATCATCACCAACTAACCCTTACCACAACAAACTAAACCCAATAATTTTTAAATTACAAAAAAATGCTACTAACCATAGCAAACTATGCCAAACTCACCTAAATTACGTCGGCTATCAAAAATCACCCCCAACTACACTTTACAGCAACAAACTAAGCCCAATCACTTTAAAATTACAAAAAAATGCCATAAATCATAACAAACTATACCAGAATCACCTAAATTACTTCGGCTACCGTAAATCACCCCCAACTATCCCTTACCACAACAAACCAAACCATATCATCTTAAAATTACAAAAAAAGGTGTACAAATCATAACAAACTATGCCAGACTCACCTAAATTACTTCGGCTACTCTAAATCATCACCAACTAACCCTTACCACAACAAACTAAACCCTATCACTTTTAAATTACAAAAAAATGCTACTAACCATAGCAAACTATGCCAAACTCACCTAAATTACTTCGGCTACCATAAATCATCACCAACTAACCCTTACCACAACAAACTAAACCCAATCACTTTTAAATTACAAAAAAATGCTACTAACGATAGCAAACTATGCCAAACTCACCTAAACTACTTCGGCTATCAAAAATCACCCCCAACTACACTTTACAGCAACAAATTAGCCCACTCACTTTAAAATTACAAAAAAATTCTAAAAATTATAACAAACTATACCAGAATCACCTAAATTATTTCGGCTACCATAAATCACCCCCAACTATCTCTTACCACAACAAACCAAACCATATCATCTTAAAATTACAAAAAAAGGTGTACAAATCATAACAAACTATGCCAGACTCAACTAAATTACTTTGGCTACTCTAAATCATCACCAACTCACCCTTACCACAACAAACTAAACCCAATTACTTTTAAATTACAAAAAACCGCTACTAACCATAGCAAACTATGCCAAACTCACCTAAATTACTTCGGCTACCATAAATCATCACCAACTAACCCTTACCACAACAAACTAAACCCAATCTCTTTTAAATTACAAAAAAATGCTACTAACCATAGCAAACTATGCCAAACTCACCTAAATTACTTCGGCTATCAAAAATCACCCCCAACTACACTTTACAGCAACAAACTAAGCCCAATCACTTTAAAATTACAACAAAATGCTAAAAGTCATAACAAACTCTACTAGAATCACCTAAATTACTTCGGCTACCGTATAAATCACCCCCAACTATCCCTTACCATAACAAACCAAACCATATCATCTTAAAATTACAAAAAAAGGTGTACAAATCATAACAAACTATGCCAGACTCACCTAAATTACTACGGCTACTCTAAATCATCACCAACTAACCCTTACCGCAACAATCTAAACCCAATCACTTTTAAATTACAAAAAAATGCTACTAACCATAGCAAACTATGCCAAACTTACCTAAACTACTTCGGCTATCAAAAATCACCCCCAACTACACTTTACAGCAACAAATTAGCCCAATTACTTTAAAATTACAAAAAAATGCTAAAAATCATAACAAACTATACCAGAATCACCTAAATTATTTCGGCTACCGTAAATCACCCCCAACTATCCCTTACCACAACAAACCAAACCATATTATCTTAAAATTACAAAAAAAGGTGTACAAATCATAACAAACTATGCCAGACTCACCTAAATTACTTCGGCTACCCTAAATCATCACCAACTAACCCTTACCACAACAAACTAATCCCAATCACTTTTAAATTACAAAAAAATGCTATTAACCATAGCAAACTATGCCAAACTCACCTAAATTACTTCGGCTACCATAAATCATCACCAACTAACCCTTACCACAACAAACTATACCCAATCTCTTTTAAATTACAAAAAAATGCTACTAACCATAGCAAACTATGCCAAACTCACCTAAATTACTTCGGCTATCAAAAATCACTCCCAACTACACTTTACAGCAACAAACTAAGCCCAATCACTTTAAAATTACAAAAAAATGCTAAAAATCATAACAAACTATACCAGAATCACCTAAATTACTTCGGCTACCGTAAATCACCCCCAACTATCCCTTACCACAACAAACCAAACCATATCATCTTAAAATTACAAAAAAAGGTGTACAAATCATAACAAACTATGCCAGACTCACCTAAATTACTTCGGCTACCCTAAATCATCACCAACTAACCCTTACCACAACAAACTAATCCCAATCACTTTTAAATTACAAAAAAATGCTATTAACCATAGCAAACTATGCCAAACTCACCTAAATTACTTCGGCTACCATAAATCATCACCAACTAACCCTTACCACAACAAACTAAACCCAATCACTTTTAAATTACAAAAAAATGCTACTAACCATAGCAAACTATGCCAAACTCACCTAAATTACTTCGGCTATCAAAAATCACCCCCAACTAAACTTTACTGCAACAAACTAAGCCCAATCACTTTAAAATTACAAAAAAATGCTAAAAATCATAACAAACTATACCAGAATCACTTAAATTACTTCGGCTACTCTAAATCATCACCAACTAACCCTTACCACAACAAACTAAACCCAATCACTTTTAAATTACAAAAAAATGCTACTAACTATAGCAAACTATACCAAACTCACCTAAATTACTTCGGCTACAACTAACCCTTACCACAGCATACTAAACCCAATCACTTTTAAATTACAAAAAAATGCTACTAACCATAGCAAACTATGCCAAACTCACCTAAATTACTTCGGCTATCAAAAATCACCCCCAACTACATTTTACAGCAACAAACTAAGCCCAATCACTTTAAAATTACAAAAAAATCCTAAAAATCATAACAAGCTATACCAGAATCACCTAAATTACTTCGGCAAACGTAAATCACCCCCAACTATCCCTTACCACAACAAACCAAACCATATTATCTTAAAATTTAAAAAAAAATGTGTACAAATCATAACAAATTATGCCAGACTCACCTAAATTACTTCGGCTAGTCTAAATCTTCACCAACTAACCCTTACCACAACAAACTAAACCCAATCACTTTTAAATTACAAAAAAATGCTACAAACCATAGCAAACTATGCCAAACTCACCTAAATTACTTCGGCTATCAAAAATCACCCAAAACTACACTTTACAGCAACAAACTAAGCCCAATCACTTTAAAATTACAAAAAAATGCTAAAAATCATAACAAACTACACCAGAATCACCTAAATTACTTCGGCTACCGTAAATCACCCCCAACTATCCCTTACCACAACAAACCAAACCATATCATCTTAAAATTACAAAAAAAGGTGTACAAATCATAACAAAATATGCCAGAAACACCTAAATTACTTCGGCTACTGTAAATCATCACCAACTAACCCTTACCACAACAAACTAAACCCAATCACTTTTAAATTACAAAAAAATGCTACTAACCATAGCAAACTATGCCAAACTCACCTAAATTACTTCGGCTACCATAAATCATCACCAACTAACCCTTACCACAACATACTAAACCCAATCTATATATATAAAGCGAAGTGTCCTCACTGACACACTCATTCATTCACTCATTCATCTACACACTGATTCATAATCAACCCACAGCCCAAACCGTGAGGGCTGGAGACTTGAAATTTTAGACACGGGTGTATCATGTGCCGAAACTGAACACTAAGAAGGGATTTTGCGAAATTCGGCCCGGTTCCTTTGTCTATATATATAAAGCGAAGTGTCCTCACTGACACACTCATCTACACATCTACACATTCACTGATTCACCGACAACCCACAGCCCAAACCGTGAGGGCTGGCGACTTGAAATTTTAGACACGGGTGTATCATGTGCCGAAACTGAACACTAAGAAGGGATTTTGCGAAATTCGGCCCGGTTCCTTTGTAATTCAATAAAAACCGGCTAAAATAAACAAAAAATGATCCGATCGCGGAGACCGTGTTTATGTTAGAAGCACGTATCTAGCCAAAACAACTTCGACGACGGGCGACCGGTTTACATTAAAAGCACTTATTTAACCTAAACAATTTCAACGTCGAGTTTCTGCTTTCGTGATCATACTTTTGCCGTACCTAGCGAGGCCGCAGATATTTCAATTATAATTTTGATTTCAATTATAATGTCGATCCGTGACTCAATTAAAAATTACCAAATCACTCCAAATTTAATCCGTCAACATTAAACATCCTCAAATATCTCTTACCACTGCAAACTTTACCAAATCAACCCCAAAAAATTCCCGAACTATGCCAAACTGACATAAACTAGATCCGTTATTTTAAATCATCCCTTACCACCCCTTAGCAACCCCAAGTAACTCCAATCACTTTAAAATAAAACAAAATGACACAAATCATGGCAGATTATGTCGAACTCACACATATTATTTCGTCTACCAAAAATCACCCCCAACTACCCCTTACCACCCCAAAATAAGCCCAATCACTTTAAAATTACAAAAAAATTCTACAAACCGTAGCAAACTATGCCAAACTCCCCTAAATTACTTCGGCTATCATGAATCACCCCCAACTACCCCTTACCACCCAAAACACAGCCCAATCACTTTAAAATTATAAAAAATGTTACAAGCCATATCAAACTATGCCAAACTCATCTACATTACTTTGACTTCCATAAATCATCCCAAACTACCCCTTACCACCCCAAAATAAGCCCAATCACTTTAAAATTATAAAAAATGCTACAAACCATAGCAAACTATGCCAAACTCACTTAAATTACTTCGGCTATCATAAATCACCCCCAACTACCCCTTACCACCCCTAACTCATCCCAATCACTTTAAAATTACAAAAAATGCTACAAACTATAGCAAACTATGCCTAACTCACCTAAATTACTTAGGCTAACATAAATCACCCCCAACAACCCCTTACTACCCCAAAATAAACCCAATCACTTTAAAATTACAAAAAATGCTACAAACCATAGCAAACTATGCCAAACTCACTTAAATTACTTCGGCTATCATAAATCACCCCCAACTACCCCTTACCACCCCTAACTCATCCCAATCACTTTAAAATTACAAAAAATGCTACAAACTATAGCAAACTATGCCTAACTCACCTAAATTACTTCGGCTAACATAAATCACCCCCAACAACCCCGTACTACCCCAAAATAAGCCCAATCACTTTAAAATTACAAAAAAATGCTACAAACCATAGCAAACTATGCCTAACTCACCTAAATTACATCGGCTACCATAAATCACCCTCAACTACCCCTTACCACCCCAAAATAAGCCCAATCACTTTAAAATTACAAAAAATGCTACAAACCATAGCAAACTATGCCAAACTCACTTAAATTACTGCGGCTACCATAAATCACCCCCAACTACCCCTTACCAACCACCAACTAAACCCAATCACTTTAAAATTACAAAAAATGCTACAAACCATAGCAAACTATGCCAAACTCACTTAAATTACTTCGGCTATCATAAATCACCCCCAACTACCCCTTACTACCCCAAACTCAGCCCAATCACTTTAAAATTACAAAAAATGTTACAAGCCATATCAAACTATGCCAAACTCATCTAAATTACTTTGGCTTCCATAAATCACCCCCAACTACCCCTTACCACCCCAAAATAGGCTCAATCACTTTAAAATTACAAAAAAATTCTACAAACCGTAGCAAACTATGCCAAACTCCCCTAAATTACTTCGGCTACCATAAATCACCCCGAACTACCCCTTACAACCCCAAAATAAGCCCAATCACTTTAAAATTACAAAATATTCAACAAATCATAGCAAACTCTGCCTAACTCACCTAAATTACTTCGGCTACCATAAATCACCCCCAACTACCCCTTACGACCCCAAAATTAGCCCAATCACTTTAAAATTACGAAAAATGCTACAAACCATAGCAAACTATCTCAAACTCACCTGAATTACTTCGGCTACCATAAATCACCCCCAACTACCCCTTACCACCCCAAACTAAGCCCAATCGCTTTAAAATTACAAAAAATGCTACAAACGATAGCAAACTATTCCAAACTCACCTAAATTACTTCGGCTACCATAAATCACCCCCAACTACCCCTTACCGCCCCAAAATTAGCCTAATCACTTTAAAATTACAAAAATGCTACAAAACATAGCAAGCTATGCCTAACTCACTTAAATTACTTCGGCTACCATAAATTAATAATGGTTTTCAATCAAAATCTTCTATTTGTTTGTGTTATTTATAAATGCCTTATCGTATTAAATCATAAAATATTATTAAATATCTGCACATAAAATATATTGTTCCGACTAATAGTCGTTATTCTGAATATTAAATATGCTGATACCTATTTTGATTCTCTTCCACCTTCCATTAAATATTTGTTCCAGTTTAGATGCAAACATAAACGTATTTCTGAATTGCAACACGCTAACGGGGCAAGCCCTACCTTTTCAACATGCGAGCATTTGTATAAACAGCTCTATGGTTTTTAACTTTAAAGAAGTATAAAGGCGGTGTAAGCGCTAGAATTTCGTAAAAATATCTGAAAAATTCGAAATTCTGCAATTGAATCAGAACTATCTTTGTGTTCGATAGTAAATTTATACTTTGAGTGGCACTGCCAACCCTGCCACCCCTGACGAGGCACCTGCTGACTACTCTCCTTCCAGGGAAACTTTATAAATCAACGTCAAAATAATTTAGGGCGCCTGAATGTGAAAATATCACTGTGTAATAAGTTCAGACTGACATGGAACACTTGAAATTTCGATATTTGTTTGTAATTCGTCACAGGTCCATGAAGGAATGCATGTTAATGTAAACAAGTGTTAGTTTGTTGGAGAGACCGAATAATATTTTTAACATTCCTGTCAAAATATTTATTTACTTTAGAATGTTAATTTTTTAAATTCATTTCGTGAAAATTATGACGGGCCATACGAGTACACCTGTGCGAGTATTATTTGGTACATACAAATTAATCTCTTTTGTTATCCAAATTGTTTTTATACGCACTAGGCACGTCCACCTCATATAATTGTGAAAATTGCTGCTTCAGCGTCTGGAACGCTGGTACTCAACGTCGCCAAGGTCGAGGCGACGCATCGGTATCTATCGCTATTAAATAAATTATTTTATTCCCGATATTCCCGATTTGTTCTTGCCGTTAACCAAAACTCTCCCCAATCGATTTTCGAAAAATTTCCAGCGTCGGACCGGACTTCACTTATTTTCGTACGCTAATTTTTACGTTCAGTTAATGATAGTGGTGTATTTGTTCTTCACCAAACCTTCTCCGGCCGAAATCCGAAATTTTCACTGACATCATACGCTTAAGTATTTTATGCTTAGACACGATTTATTTACACTATTTATTTTACGTACATTGCGTTCATTATTGTTTTGCATTATTTATAAGATGGAGCAGTTTGAAAATCTAATAGTAAGCGGAGAACAAATACCACCACGTATAATTCCCGTGCAAAGTGATGGAAATAGTCTTTCTTACTATCTTTCCTATTGCATTTTTAATACCGGAAATAGAGCTCAAGAGCGAAGAATAACTTCGACTTTTTTTATACATAATTCCTAAATACTTCGTTTTTATGGTGTAAAATTTTGTATTTATATATTTCAACATTGTCTTTAACGTTGTCAGAGAACTAAATGGGAATAATTTGGAATAATTTAGCTACTATGTCAACTCTCCTTCTCTTGGAACTTTTGAAAACAACGACAAAATTCTTTAGGGCGCCTGGATTTGAAAATATAACTCTGTGTAATAAGTTTAGACTGACTAGAGTGAAAATAAAGGAGCTTGCACCCAGAAACGAAATTAGATGGAACACTTGAAGTTGAAATATTTGTTTGTAATTCGTCACAAGTCCATGAGGGAATGCGTGTTAATGTAAACAAATGTGAGTTTATTGGAGAGGCCGAATAAGATTTTTACATTATTGAAGCAGCTGGAGCCTGCCACGTCAAGGGCAAGGTAAGAAACGTGAAAAGGCGATGCTCGATTTAGTTTGATTGAGTGTCTATGCAGAAATTCGCACATACCAAGCGTTGGATAAGCCTTTCTTATCGTTTCTTAGAATTCGAGAATTGCTGGTTCAGCGTGTGGAGCAGTACTCGATCGCGGTGTTTAATTTTAACACAACTACAATCGTGAAAATTGCTGCTCCAGCGTCGGAAACTGTTCGCAAAGTCGCCTAATTCGCTGAGGCGACGCAACAGTGTTCGAAGGTCTACCGCTATCAAATAAAGTATTTTAATTTAACATTTGATCCTCGCGTTAACCAAATCTGCCCCCAATCAATTTTCAAAAAATTATCAGCATCGGACCGGACTCCACTTATATTTGTACGCTAATTTTTACGTTTAGTTAATGATAGTGGTGTATTTGTTTTTCACCAAATTTGCCCCGAAATTTTCACCGTTGTATGTACCAGATATCACTGACATTCATAACAGTGGCGGTGTAAGCGCTAAATTTTCGTGAAAATATCTGAAAAATTCATAATTCTGCAACTTAATTACAGAACTAATTTTGTGTTCGATAGTAAATTTATACTTGGAGTGGCACTGCCAACCCTGCCACCCCTGACGAGCCCCACTGCTGACTACTTTCCTTCCAGAAAAATTTTTGAAATCAGCGGCAAAATAAATTTAGGACACCTGGATGTGAAAATATCACTATGTAATAAGTTCAGACTGACAAGAGTGAAAAAAACCGCTTGCATCCAGAAACGAAATCAAATGGAACACTTGAAATTTAGATATTTGTTTGTAATTCGTCACAGGTCCATGAAGGCATGCATGTTAATGTAAACAAGTGTTAGTTTGTCGGAGAGGCCGAATAAGATTTTTACACCCACCACATTCCCGTCAAAATATTTATATACTTTAGTATGTTAATTCATTTTGTACAAATTATGACGGGCCAGTCGAGTACACCTGCGCGAGTATTATTTGGTAATCCAAATTTTTTTAATACGCACTAGGCACGTGCACCTAATATAATTGTTAAAATTGCTGCTTCAGCGCCTGGAACGCTGGTACTCAACGTCGCCAAGGTCGAGGCGACGCATCAGTATTCGAAGTTCTATCGCTATTAAATAAATTTTTTTAATAAAATATTCCCGATTTGTTCTTGACGTTAAGTAAATATCTCCCCAATCGATTTTCGAAAAATTACCATCGTCGTACCGGACTCCACTTATATACAGTACGCTAATTTTTACGTTCATTTAATGATAGTGGTGTATTTGATCTTCACCAAACCTGCTCCGGCCAAAATCCGAAATTTGCAGTTTTACCGGATTTCACTGACATCATAAGTAATGTGTGCTTATACACGATTTACACTATTTATTTTATGTACATTGTGTTCATTATTGTTCTGCATTATTTATAACTAAGATGGAGGAATAGTAAGCGGGGTACAAATACTACCACGTATAATTCCTCTGAAAAGTGATGGAAATAGTCTTTTTTACTATCTTTCCAATTGCATTTTATTACCGAAAATAGAGCTCAAGAGGTTCGCACTATAATTGTTCATTTTAAAATTACCAAATTTTCTGTATATTTTACCTGAATACGTTAGAAACCCCTAAACATAATGTACCATTCCAAACTACTCTCAAAAATCATACACTTGCCATTCCAAACTACCCCACATCAACCTAAAATGTAAAAAAATTACGAATTACAAGCAAACTACGCTAAACTCGCATAAATTACTTCGACTTCCGCTATATCACCCCAACCACTTCTTACCAAGCCAAACTAAACCCAATTGCATTAAAATTACCAAAAGTTTCGTTTAATCCGCCAAAGCTAAACCCCGCCAACCATCAATAACCATTCAAAACAATCCCCAAAAAAAACCTTATCATCCGAAACTACACCAAATACATCGTTTTTATGGTGTGAAATTATTTATTTATATATTTCAACATTCTTCGACGACATTCTTTAACGTTGTTAGAGAACTAAATTGGAATAATTTGGAATAGTTCAGCTTCTCTGTCAACTCTCCTTCTCTTGAAGAGTGAAAAAGAGTGAAAAAAAAGGAGCTTGCACCCAGAAACGAAATTATCGTCATTTTCCAAATCATATTGAAGTACCCGGTCATGGAAATGCAGGTTAATTTCGGCAAATTTGTTTATTTTGTGATTGTAAAAGTAGAGCATTCCTGTTTAATTGTATTATAATGTCGATTAGTCTACATCACAAATACACCACTTTTGTCAACACTGCGTTTATTTAATCTACGTCCGGGCAACGCCGGGTATCACTTATAAATTACAAAAAAATGCTGCTAACCATAGCAAACTATGCCAAATTCACCTAAATTACTTTGGCTATCAAAAATCAGCCCAACTACACTTTACAGCAACAAACTAAGCCCAATCACTTTAAAATTACAAAAAAATGCTAAAAATCATAACAAACTATACCAGAATCACCTAAATTACTTCGGCTACCGTAAATCACCCCCAACTATCTCTTACCACAACAAACCAAACCATATCATCTTAAAATTACAAAAAAAGGTGTACAAATCATAACAAACTATGCCAGACTCACCTAAATTACTTCGGCTACTCTAAATCATCACCAACTAACCCTTACCACAACAAACTAAACCCAATCACTTTTAAATTACAAAAAAATGCTACTAACCATAGCAAACTATTCCAAACTCACCTAAATTACTTCGGCTACCATAAATCATCACCAACTAACCCTTACCACAACAAACTAAACCCAATCACTTTTAAATTACAAAAAAATGCTACTAACCATAGCAAACTATGCTAAACTCACCTAAATTACTTCGGCTATCAAAAATCACCCCCCAACTACACTTTACAGCAACAAACTAAGCCCAATGACTTTAAAATTACAATAAAATGCTAAAAATCGTAACAAACTATACCAAAATCACTTAAATTACTTCGGCTACTCTAAATCATCACCAACTAACCCTTACCACAACAAACTAAACCCAATCACTTTTAAATTACAAAAAAATGCTACTAACTATAGCAAACTATACCAAACTCACCTAAATTACTTCGGCTATCAAAAATCACCCCCAAGTACACTTTACAGCAACAAACTAAGCCCAATCACTTTAAAATTACAAAAAAATGCTAAAAATCATAACAAACTATACCAGAATCACCTAAATTACTTCGGCTTCCGTAAATCACCTCCAACTATCCCTTACCACAACAAACCAAACCATATCATCTTAAAGTTACAAAAAAATTTGTACAAATCATAACAAACTATGCCAGACTCACCTAAATTACTTCGGCTACTCTAAATCTTCACCAACTAACCCTTACCACAACAAACTAAACCCAATCAGTTTTAAATTACAAAAAAATGCTACTAACCATAGCAAACTATGCCAAACTCACCTAAATTACTTCGGCTATCAAAAATCACCCCTAACTACACTTTACAGCAACAAACTAAGCCCAATCACTTTAAAATTACAAAAAAAATGCTAAAAATCATAACAAACTATACCAGAATCACCTAAATTACTTCGGCTACCGTAAATCACCCCCAACTATCCCTTACCACAACAAACCAAACCATATCATCTTAAAATTACAAAAAAAGGTGTACAAATCATAACAAACTATGCCAGACTCACCTAAATTACTTCGGCTACTCTAAATCATCACCAACTTACCCTTACCACAACAAACTAAACCCAATCACTTTTAAATTACAAAAAAATGCTACTAACCATAGCAAACTATGCCAAACTCACCTAAATTACTTCGGCTACCATAAATCATCACCAACTACCCCTTACCACAACAAACTAAACCCAATCACTTTTAAATTACAAAAAATGCTACTAACCATAGCAAACAATGCCAAACTCACCTAAATTAATTCGGCTATTAAAAATCACCCCCATCTACACTTGACAGCAACAAACTAAGCCCAATCACTTTAAAATTACAAAAAAATGCTAAAAATCATAACAAACTATACCAGAATCACCTAAGTTACTCCGGCTACCGTAAATCACCCCCAACTATCCCTTACCGCAACAAACCAATCCATATCATCTTAAAATTTTAAAAAAAGGTGTACAAATCATAACAAACTATGCCAGACTCACCTAAATTACTTCGGCTACTCTAAATCATCACCAACTAACCCTTACCACAACAAACTAAACCCAATCACTTTTAAATTACAAAAAAATGTTACTAACCATAGCAAACTATGCCAAACTCACCTAAATTACTTCGGCTACCATAAATCATCACCAACTAACCCTTACCACAACAAACTAAACCCAATCACTTTTAAATTACAAAAAAATGCTACTAACCATAGCAAACTATGCTAAACTCACCTAAATTACTTCGGCTATCAAAAATCACCCCCCAACTACACTTTACAGCAACAAACTAAGCCCAATGACTTTAAAATTACAATAAAATGCTAAAAATCGTAACAAACTATACCAAAATCACTTAAATTACTTCGGCTACTCTAAATCATCACCAACTAACCCTTACCACAACAAACTAAACCCAATCACTTTTAAATTACAAAAAAATGCTAAAAATCATAACAAACTATACCAGAATCACCTAAATTACTTCGGCTACCGTAAATCACCCCCAACTATCCCTTACCACAACAAACCAAACCATATCATCTTAAAATTACAAAAAAAGGTGTACAAATCATAACAAACTATGCCAGACTTACCTAAATTACTTCGGCTACTCTAAATCATCACCAACTAACCCTTACCACAACGAACTAAACCCAATCAATTTAAATTACAAAAAAATGCAACTAACCATAGGAAACTATGCTAAACTTACCTAAATTACTTCGGCTATCAAAAATCACCCCCAACTGCACTTTACAGCATCAAACTAAGCCCAATCACTTTAAAATTACAAAAAAATGCTAAAAATCATAACAAACTATACCAGAATCACCTAAATTACTTCGGCTACCGTAAATCACCCCCAACTATTCCTTACCACAACAAACCAAACCATATCATCTTAAAATTACAAAAAAGGTGTACAAATCATAACAAACTATGCCAGACTCACCTAAATTACTTCGGCTACTCTAAATCATCACCAACTAACCCTTACCACAACAAACTAAACCCAATCACTTTTAAATTACAAAAAAATGCTACTAACCATAGCAAACTATGCCAAACTCACCTATATTACTTCGGCTACTCTAAATCATCACCAAATAACCCTTACCACAACAAACTAAACCCAATCACTTTTAAATTACAAAAAAATGTTACTAACCATAGCAAACTATGCCAAACCCACCTAAATTACTTCGGCTACCATAAATCATCACCAACTAACCCTTACCACAACAAACAAACCCAATCACTTTTAAATTATAAAAAAATGCTACTAACCATAGCAAACTATGCCAAACTCACCTAAATTACTTCGGCTATCAAAAATCACCCCCAACAACACTTTACAGCAACAAACTAAGCCCAATCACTTTAAAATTACAATAAAATGCTAAAAATCATAACAAACTCTACTAGAATCACCTAAATTACTTCGGCTACCGTATAAATCACCCCCAACTATCCCTTACCACAACAAACCAAACCATATCATCTTAAAATTACAAAAAAAGGTGTACAAATCATAACAAACTATGCCAGACTCACCTAAATTACTACGGCTACTCTAAATCATCACCAACTAACCCTTACCACAACAAACTAAACCCAATCACTTTTAAATTACAAAAAAATGCTACTAACCATAGCAAACTATGCCAAACTCACCTAAACTACTTCGGCTATCAAAAATCACTCCCAACTACACTTTACAGCAACAAATTAGCCCAATCACTTTAAAATTACAAAAAAATGCTAAAAATCATAACAAACTATACCAGAATCACCTAAATTATTTCGGCTACCGTAAATCACCCCCAACTATCCCTTACCACAACAAACCAAACCATATCATCTTAAAATTACAAAAAAGGTGTACAAATCATAACAAACTATGCCAGACTCACCTAAATTACTTTGGCTACTCTAAATCATCACCAACTCACCCTTACCACAACAAACTAAACCCAATTACTTTTAAATTACAAAAACCGCTACTAACTATAGCAAACTATGCCAAACTCACCTAAATTACTTCGGCTACCATAAATCATCACCAACTAACCCTTACCACAACAAACTAAACTCAATCTCTTTTAAATTACAAAAAAATGCTACTAACCATAGCAAACTATGCCAAACTCACCTAAATTACTTCGGCTATCAAAAATCACCCCCAACAACACTTTACAGCAACAAACTAAGCCCAATCACTTTAAAATTACAACAAAATGCTAAAAATCATAACAAACTATACCAGAATCACCTACATTACTTCGGCTACCGTAAATCACCCCCAACTATCCCTTACCACAACAATCCAAACCATATCATCTTAAAATTAAAAAAAAGGTGTACAAATCATAACAAACCATGCCAGACTCACCTAAATTATTTCGTGCTACTCTAAATCATCACCAACTAACCCTTACCACAACAAACTAAACCCAATCACTGTTAAATTACAAAAAAATGCTACTAACCATAGCAAACTATGCCAAACTCACCTAAATTACTTCGGTTATCAAAAATCACCCCCAACTACACTTTACAGCAACAAACTAGGCCCAATCACTTTAAAATTACAAAAAAAATGCAAAAAATCATAACAAACTATACCAGGATCACCTAACTTACTTCGGCTACCGTAAATCACCTCCAACTATCCCTTACCACAACAAACCAAACCATATCATCTTAAAATTACAAAAAAAGGTGTACAAATCATAACAAACTATGCCAGACTCACCTAAATTACTTCGGCTACTCTAAATCATCACCAACTAACCCTTACCACAACAAACTAAACCCAATCACTTTTAAATTACAAAAAAATGCTACTAACCATAGCAAACTATGCCAAACTCACCTAAATTACGTCGGCTATAAAAAATCACCCCCAACTACACTTTACAGCAACAAACTAAGCCCAATCACTTTAAAATTACAAAAAAATGCTATAAATCATAACAAACTATACCAGAATCACCTAAATTACTTCGGCTACCGTAAATCACCCCCAACTATCCTTTACCACAACAAACCAAACCATATCATCTTAAAATTACAAAAAAAAGTGTACAAATCATAACAAACTATGCCAGAATCACCTAAATTACTTCGGCTACTCTAAATCATCACCAACTAACCCTTACCACAACAAACTAAACCCAATCACTTTTAAATTACAAAAAAATGCTACTAACCATATCAAACTATTCCAAACTCACCTAAATTACTTCGGCTATCAAAAATCACCCCCAACTATACTTTACAGCAAGAAACTAAGCCCAATCACTTTAAAATTACAAAAAAATGCTAAAAATCATAACAAACTATACCAGAATCACCTAAATTACTTCGGCTACCGTAAATCACTCCCAACAATCCCTTACCACAACAAACCAAACCATATCATCTTAAAATTACAAAAATAGGTGTACAAATCATAACAAACTATGCCAGACTCACCTAAATTACTTCGGCTACTCTAAATCATCACCAAATAACCCTTACCACAACAAACTAAACCCAATCACTGTTAAATTACAAAAAAATGCTACAAACCATAGCAAACTATGCCAGACTCACCTAAATTACTTCGGTTATCAAAAATCACCCCCAACTACACTTTACAGCAACAAACTAAGCCCAATAACTTTAAAATTACAAAAAAAATGCAAAAAATCATAACAAACTATACCAGAATCACCTAACTTACTTCGGCTACCGTAAATCACTTTCAACTATCCCTTACCACAACAAACCAAACCATTTCATCTTAAAATTACAAAAAAAGGTGTAGAAATCATAACAAACTATGCCAGACTCACCTAAATTACTTCGGCTACTCTAAATCATCACCAACTAACCCTTACCACAACAAACTAAACCCAATCACTTTTAAATTACAAAAAAATGCTACTAACCATAGCAAACTATGCCAAACTCACCTAAATTACGTCGGCTATAAAAAATCACCCCCAATCTACACTTTACAGCAACAAACTAAGCCCAATCACTTTAAAATTACAAAAAAATGCTATAAATCATAACAAACTATACCAGAATCACCTAAATTACTTCGGCTACCGTAAATCACCCCCAACTATCCTTTACCACAACAAACCAAACCATATCATCTTAAAATTACAAAAAAAGGTGTACAAATCATAACAAACTATGCCAGACTCACCTAAATTACTTCGGCTACTCTATATCATCACGAACTAACCCTTACCACAACAAACTAAACCCAATCACTTTTAAATTACAAAAATATGCTACTAACCATAGCAAACTATGCCAAACTCACCTAAATTACTTCGGCTACCATAAATCATCACCAACTAACCCTTACCACAACAAACTAAACCCAATCAATTTTAATTTACAAAAAAATGCTACAAATCATAGCAAACTATGCCAAACTCACCTAAATTACGTCGGCTATAAAAAATCACCCCCAATCTACACTTTACAGCAACAAACTAAGCCCAATCACTTTAAAATTACAAAAAAATGCTATAAATCATAACAAACTATACCAGAATCACCTAAATTACTTCGGCTACCGTAAATCACCCCCAACTATCCTTTACCACAACAAACCAAACCATATCATCTTAAAATTACAAAAAAAGGTGTACAAATCATAACAAACTATGCCAGACTCACCTAAATTACTTCGGCTACTCTATATCATCACGAACTAACCCTTACCACAACAAACTAAACCCAATCACTTTTAAATTACAAAAATATGCTACTAACCATAGCAAACTATGCCAAACTCACCTAAATTACTTCGGCTACCATAAATCATCACCAACTAACCCTTACCACAACAAACTAAACCCAATCAATTTTAATTTACAAAAAAATGCTACAAATCATAGCAAACTATGCCAAACTCACCTAAATTGCTTCGGCTATCAAAAATCACCCCCAACTACACTTTACAGCAACAAACTAAGCCCAATCACTTTAAAATTACAAAAAATGCTAAAAATCTTAACAAACTATACCAGAATCACCTAAATTACTTCGGCTACCGTAAATCACCCCCAACTATCCCTTACCACAACAAACCAAACCATATCATCTTAAAATTACAAAAAAAGGTGTACAAATCATAACAAACTATGCCAGACTCACCTAAATTACTTCGGCTACTCTATATCATCACGAACTAACCCTTACCACAACAAACTAAACCCAATCACTTTTAAATTACAAAAATATGCTACTAACCATAGCAAACTATGCCAAACTCACCTAAATTACTTCGGCTACCATAAATCATCACCAACTAACCCTTACCACAACAAACTAAACCCAATCAATTTTAATTTACAAAAAAATGCTACAAATCATAGCAAACTATGCCAAACTCACCTAAATTGCTTCGGCTATCAAAAATCACCCCCAACTACACTTTACAGCAACAAACTAAGCCCAATCACTTTAAAATTACAAAAAATGCTAAAAATCTTAACAAACTATACCAGAATCACCTAAATTACTTCGGCTACCGTAAATCACCCCCAACTATCCCTTACCACAACAAACCAAACCATATCATCTTAAAATTACAAAAAAAGGTGTACAAATCATAACAAACTATGCCAGACTCACCTAAATTACTTCGGCTACTCTATATCATCACGAACTAACCCTTACCACAACAAACTAAACCCAATCACTTTTAAATTACAAAAAAATGCTACTAACCATAGCAAACTATGCCAAACTCACCTAAATTGCTTCGGCTATCAAAAATCACCCCCAACTACACTTTACAGCAACAAACTAAGCCCAATCACTTTAAAATTACAAAAAAATTATAAAAATCATAACAAACTATACCAGAATCACCTAAATTACTTCGGCTACCGTAAATCACCCCCAACTATCCCTTACCACAACAAACCAAACCATATCATCTTAAAATTACAAAAAAAGGTGTACAAATCATAACAAACTATGCCAGACTCACCTAAATTACTTCGGCTACTCTAAATCATCACCAACTAACCCTTACCACAACAAACTAAAACCATACACTTTTAAATTACAAAAAAATGCTAAAAATCATAACAAACTATACCAGAATCACCTAAATTACTTCGGATACCGTAAATCACCCCCAACTATTCCTTACCACAACAAACCAAACTATATCATCTTAAAATTACAAAAAAAGGTGTACAAATCATAACAAATTATGCCAGACTCACCTAAATTACTTCGGCTACTCTAAATCATCACTAACTAACCCTTACCACAACAAACTAAACCCAATCACTTTTAAATTACAAAAAAAATGCTACTAACCATAGCAAACTATGCCAAACTCACCTAAATTACTTCGGCTATCAAAAATCACACCCAACTACACTTTACAGCAACAAACTAAGCCCAATCACTTTAAAATTACAAAAAAATGCTAAAAATCATAACAAACTATACCAGAAGCACCTGAATTACTTCGGATACCGTAAATTACCCCCAACTATTCCTTACCACAACAAACCAAACCATATCATCTTAAAATTACAAAAAAAAGTGTACAAATCATAACAAATTATGCCAGACTCACCTAAATTACTTCGGCTACTCTAAATCATCACCAACTAACCCTTACCACAACAAACTAAACCCAATCACTTTTAAATTACAAAAATATGATACTAACCCTAGCAAACTATGCCAAACTCACCTTAATTACTTCGGCTATCAAAAATCACCCCCAACTACACTTTACAGCAACAAACTTAGCTCAATCACTTTAAAATTACAAAAAATGCTAAAAATCATAACAAACTATACCAGAATCAACTAAATTACTTCGGCTACCGTAAATCATCCCCAACTATCCCTTACCACAACAAACCAAACCATATCATCTTAAAATTACAAAAAAAGGTGTACAAATCTTAACAAACTATGCCAGACTCACCTAAATTACTTCGGCTACTCTAAATCATCACCAACTAACCCTTACCACAACAAACTAAACCCAATAACTTTTAAATTAAAAAAAAAGCAACTAACCATAGCAAACTATGTCAAACTCACCTAAATTACTTCGGCTACCATAAATCATCACCAACTAACCCTTACCACAACAGACTAAACCCAATCTATATATATAAAGCGAAGTGTCCTCACTGACACACTCATTCATTCACTCATTCATCTACACACTGATTCATAATCAACCCACAGCCCAAACCGTGAGGGCTGGAGACTTGAAATTTTAGACACGGGTGTATCATGTGCCGAAACTGAACACTAAGAAGGGATTTTGCGAAATTCGGCCCGGTTCCTTTGTAATTCAATAAAAACCGGCTAAAATAAACAAAAAATGATCGGATCGCGGAGACCGTGTTTATGTTAGAAGCACGTATCTAGCCAAAACAACTTCGACGACGGGCGACCGGTTTACATTAAAAGCACTTATTTAACCTAAACAATTTCAACGTCGAGTTTCTGCTTTCGTGATCATACTTTTGCCGTACCTAGCGAGGCCGCAGATATTTCAATTATAATTTTGATTTCAATTATAATGTCGATCCGTGACTCAATTAAAAATTACCAAATCACTCCAAATTTAATCCGTCAACATTAAACATCCTCAAATATCTCTTACCACTGCAAACTTTACCAAATCAACCCCAAAAAATTCCCGAACTATGCCAAACTGACATAAACTAGATCCGTTATTTTAAATCATCCCTTACCACCCCTTAGCAACCCCAAGTAACTCCAATCACTTTAAAATAAAACAAAATGACACAAATCATGGCAGATTATGTCCAACTCACACATATTATTTCGTCTACCAAAAATCACCCCCAACTACCCCTTACCACCCCAAAATAAGCCCAATCACTTTAAAATTACAAAAAATGTTACAAACCTTACCAAACTATGCCAAACTCACTAAAATTACTTCGGCTACCGTAAATCACCCCCAACTATCCCTTACCACAACAAACCAAACCATATCATCTTAAAATTACAAAAAAAGGTGTACAAATCATAACAAACTATGCCAGACTCACCTAAATTACTTCGGCTACTCTAAATCATCACCAACTTACCCTTACCACAACAAACTAAACCCAATCACTTTTAAATTACAAAAAAATGCTACTAACCATAGCAAACTATGCCAAACTCACCTAAATTACTTCGGCTACCATAAATCATCACCAACTACCCCTTACCACAACAAACTAAACCCAATCACTTTTAAATTACAAAAAATGCTACTAACCATAGCAAACAATGCCAAACTCACCTAAATTAATTCGGCTATTAAAAATCACACCCATCTACACTTGACAGCAACAAACTAATCCCGATCACTTTAAAATTACAAAAAAATGCTAAAAATCATAACAAACTATACCAGAATCACCTAAGTTACTCCGGCTACCGTAAATCACCCCCAACTATCCCTTACCGCAACAAACCAAACCATATCATCTTAAAATTTAAAAAAAAGGTGTACAAATCATAACAAACTATGCCAGACTCACCTAAATTACTTCGGCTACTCTAAATCATCACCAACTAACCCTTACCACAACAAACTAAACCGAATAACTTTTAAATTACAAAAAAATGTTACTAACCATAGCAAACTATGCCAAACTCACCTAAATTACTTCGGCTACCATAAATCATCACCAACTAACCCTTACCACAACAAACTAAACCCAATCACTTTTAAATTACAAAAAAATGCTACTAACCATAGCAAACTATGCCAAACTCACCTAAATTACATCGGCTATCAAAAATCACCCCCAACTACACTTTACAGCAACAAACTAAGCCCAATCACTTTAAAATTACAAAAAAATGCTAAAAATCATAACAAACTATACCAGAATCACCTAAATTACTTCGGCTACCGTAAATCACCCCCAACTATCCCTTACCACAACAAACCAAACCATATCATCTTAAAATTACAAAAAAAGGTGTACAAATCATAACAAACTATGCCAGACTTACCTAAATTACTTCGGCTACTCTAAATCATCACCAACTAGCCCTTACCACAACGAACTAAACCCAATCAATTTAAATTACAAAAAAATGCTACTAACCATAGGAAACTATGCTAAACTTACCTAAATTACTTCGGCTATCAAAAATCACCCCCAACTGCACTTTACAGCATCAAACTAAGCCCAATCACTTTAAAATTACAAAAAAATGCTAAAAATCATAAAAAACTATACCAGAATCACCTAAATTACTTCGGCTACCGTAAATCACCCCCAACTATTCCTTACCACAACAAACCAAACCATATCATCTTAAAATTACAAAAAAGGTGTACAAATCATAACAAACTATGCCAGACTCACCTAAATTACTTCGGCTACTCTAAATCATCACCAACTAATCCTTACCACAACAAACTAAACCCAATCACTTTTAAATTACAAAAAAATGCTACTGACCATAGCAAACTATGCCAAACTCACCTATACTACTTCGGCTACTCTAAATCATCACCAAATAACCCTTACCACAACAAACTAAACCCAATCACTTTTAAATTACAAAAAAATGTTACTAACCATAGCAAACTATGCCAAACCCACCTAAATTACTTCGGCTACCATAAATCATCACCAACTAACTCTTACCACAACAAACAAACCCAATCACTTTTAAATTATAAAAAAATGCTACTAACCATAGCAAACTATGCCAAACTCACCTAAATTACTTCGGCTATCAAAAATCACCCCCAACAACACTTTACAGCAACAAACTAAGCCCAATTACTTTAAAATTACAATAAAATGCTAAAAATCATAACAAACTCTACTAGAATCACCTAAATTACTTCGGCTACCGTATAAATCACCCCCAACTATCCCTTACCACAACAAACCAAACCATATCATCTTAAAATTACAAAAAAAGGTGTACAAATCATAACAAACTATGCCAGACTCACCTAAATTACTTCGGCTACTCTAAATCATCACCAAATAACCCTTACCACAACAAACTAAACCCAATCACTGTTAAATTACAAAAAAATGCTACTAACCATAGCAAACTATGCCAAACTCACCTAAATTACTTCGGTTATCAAAAATCACCCCCAACTACACTTTACAGCAACAAACAAAGCCCAATAACTTTAAAATTACAAAAAAAATGCAAAAAATCATAACAAACTATACCAGAATCACCTAACTTACTTCGGCTACCGTAAATCACCTCCAACTATCCCTTACCACAACAAACCAAACCATATCATCTTAAAATTACAAAAAAAGGTGTAGAAATCATAACAAACTATGCCAGACTCACCTAAATTACTTCGGCTACTCTAAATCATCACCAACTAACCCTTACCACAACAAACTAAACCCAATCACTTTTAAATTACAAAAAAATGCTACTAACCATAGCAAACTATGCCAAACTCACCTAAAATACGTCGGCTATAAGAAATCACCCCCAATCTACACTTTACAGCAACAAACTAAACCCAATCACTTTAAAATTACAAAAAAATGATATAAATCATAACAAACTATACCAGAATCACCTAAATTACTTCGGCTACCGTAAATCACCCCCAACTATCCTTTACCACAACAAACGAAACCATATCATCTTAAAATTACAAAAAAAGGTGTACAAATCATAACAAACTATGCCAGACTCACCTAAATTACTTCGCCTACTCTAAATCATCACCAACTAACCCTTACCACAACAAACTAAACCCAATCACTTTTAAATTACAAAAAAATGCTACTAACTATAGCAAACTATACCAAACTCACCTAAATTACTTCGGCTATCAAAAATCACCCCCAACTACACTTTACAGCAACAAACTAAGCCCAATCACTTTAAAATTACAAAAAAATGTTAAAAATCATAACAAACTATACCAGAATCACCTAAATTACTTCGGCTACCATAAATCACCCCCAACTATCCCTTACCACAACAAACCAAACCATATCATCTTAAAATTACAAAAAAAAGTGTACAAATCATAACAAACTATGCCAGACTCACTTAAATTACTTCGGCTACTCTAAATCATCACCAACTAACCCTTACCACAACAAACTAAACCCAATCATTTTTAAATTACAAAAAAATGCTACTAACCATAGCAAACTATGCCAAACTCACCTAAATTACTTCAGCTATCAAAAATCACCCCCAACTACACTTTACCTCAACAAACTAAGCCCAATCACTTTAAAATTACAAAAAAATGCTAAAAATCATAACAAACTATACCAGAATCACCTAAATTACTTCGGTTACCGTAAATCACCCCAAACTATCCCTTACCACAGCAAACCAAACCATATCATTTTAAAATTACAAAAAAAGGTGTACAAATCATAACAAACTATTCCAGACTCACCAAAATTACTACGGCTACTCTAAATCATCTCCAACTAACCCTTACCACAACAAACTAAATCCAATCACTTTTAAAATACAAAAAAATGCTACTAACCATAGCAAACTATGCCAAACTCACCTAAATTACTTCGGCTATCAAAAATCACCCCCAAATACACTTTACAGCAACAAACTAAGCTTAATCAATTTAAAATTACAAAAAAAATGCAAAAAATTATAACAAACTATACCAGAATCACCTAAATTACTTCGGCTACCGTAAATCACCTCCAACTATCCCTTACCACAACAAACCAAACCATATCATCTTAAAATTACAAAAAAAGTTGTACAATTCATAACAAACCATTCTAGACTCACCTAAATTACTTCGGCTACTCTAAAGCATCACCAACTAACCCTTACCACAAGAAACTAAACCCAATCACTTTTAAATTACAAAAAAATGCCACTAACCATAGCAAACTATGCCAAACTCACCTAAATTACTGCGGCTATCAAAAATCACCCCCAACTACACTTTACAGCAACAAACTGAGCCCAATCAATTTAAAATTACAAAAAAATGCTAAAAATCATAACAAACTATACCAGAATCACCTAAATTACTTCGGCTACCGTAAATCACCCCCAACTATCCCTTACCACAACAAACCAAACCATATCATCTTAAAATTACAAAAAAAGGTGTACAATTCATAACAAACTATTCTAGACTCACCTAAATTACTTCGGCTACTCTAAATCATCACCAACTAACCCTTACCACAAGAAACTAAACCCAATCACTTTTAAATTACAAAAAAATGCCACTAACCATAGCAAACTATGCCAAACTCACCTAAATTACTGCGGCTATCAAAAATCACCCCCAACTACACTTTACAGCAACAAACTGAGCCCAATCAATTTAAAATTACAAAAAAATGCTAAAAATCATAACAAACTATACCAGAATCACCTAAATTACTTCGGCTACCGTAAATCACCCCCAACTATCCCTTACCACAACAAACCAAACCATATCATCTTAAAATTTCAAAAAAAGGTGTACAAATTATAACATACTATGCCAGACTCATCTAAATTACTTCGGCTACTCTAAATCATCACCAACTAAACCTTACCACAACAAACTAAACCCAATCACTTTTAAGTTACAAAAAAATGCTACTAACCATAGCAAACTATGCCAAACTCACCTAAATTACTTCGGTTATCAAAAATCACCCCCAACTACACTTTACAGCAGCAAACTAAGCCCAATCAATTTAAAATTACAAAAAAAATGCAAAAAATCATAACAAACTATACCAGAATCACCTAAATTACTTCGGCTACCGTAAATCACCTCCAAATATCCCTTACCACAACAAACCAAACCATATCATCTTAAAATTACAAAAAAAGGTGTACAAATCATAACAAACTATGCCAGACTCACCTAAATTACTTCGGCTACTCTAAATCATCACCAACTAACCCTTACCACAACAAACTAAACCCAATCACTTTTAAATTACAAAAAAATGCTACTGGCCATAGCAAACTATTCCAAACTCACCTTAATTACTTTGGCTATCAAAAATCACCCCCAACTACATTTTACAGCAATAAACTAAGCCCAATCATATAAAATGACAAAAAAATGCTAAAAATCATAACAAACTATACCAGAATCACCTAAATTACTTCGACTACCGTAAATCACCCCCAACTATCTCTTACCACAACAAACCAAACCATATCATTTTAAAATTACAAAAAAAGGTGTACAAATCATAACAAACTATGCCAGACTCACCAAAATTACTTCGGCTACTCTAAATCATCTCCAACTAACCCTTACCACAACAAACTAAACCCAATCACTTTTAAATTATAAAAAAATGCTACTGACCATAGCAAACTATTCCAAACTCACCTCAATTACTTTGGCTATCAAAAATCACCCCCAACTACATTTTACAGCAACAAACTAAGCCCAATCATATAAAATGACAAAAAATGCTAAAAATCATAACAAACTATACCAGAATAACCTAAATTACTTCGGCTACCGTAAATCACCCCCAACTATCCCTTACCACAACAAACCAAACCATATCATCTTAAAATTTCAAAAAAAGGTGTACAAATTATAACATACTATGCCAGACTCACCTAAATTACTTCGGCTACTCTAAATCATCACCAACTAAACCTTACCACAACAAACTAAACCCAATCACTTTTAAGTTACAAAAAAATGCTACTAACCATAGCAAACTATGCCAAACTCACCTAAATTACTTCGGTTATCAAAAATCACCCCCAACTACACTTTACAGCAACAAACTAAGCCCAATCAATTTAAAATTACAAAAAAAATGCAAAAAATCATAACAAACTATACCAGAATCACCTAAATTACTTCGGCTACCGTAAATCACCTCCAACTATCCCTTACCACAACAAACCAAACCATATCATCTTAAAATTACAAAAAAAGGTGTACAAATCATAACAAACTATGCCAGACTCACCTAAATTACTTCGGCTACTCTAAATCATCACCCACTAACCCTTACCACAACAAACTAAACCCAATCACTTTTAAATTACAAAAAAATGCTACTGGCCATAGCAAACTATTCCAAACTCACCTTAATTACTTTGGCTATCAAAAATCAGCCCCAACTACATTTTACAGCAACAAACTAAGCCCAATCATATAAAATGACAAAAAAATGCTAAAAATCATAACAAACTATACCAGAATCACCTAAATTACTTCGACTACCGTAAATCACCCCCAACTATCTCTTACCACAACAAACCAAACCATATTATCTTAAAATTACAAAAAAAGGTGTACAAATTATAACATACTATGCCAGACTCACCTAAATTACTTCGGCTACTCTAAATCATCACCAACTAACCCTTACCACAAGAAACTAAACCCAATCACTTTTAAATTACAAAAAAATGCTACTAACCATAGCAAACTATGCCAAACTCACCTAAATTACTTCGGCTATCAAAAATCACCCCCAACTACACTTTACAGCAACAAACTAAGCCCAATCACTTTAAAATTACAAAAAAATGCTAAAAATCTTAACAAACTATACCAGAATCACCTAAATTACTTCGGCTACCGTAAATCACCCCCAACTATCCCTTACCACAACAAACCAAACCATATCATTTTAAAATTACAAAAAAAGGTGTACAAATCATAACAAACTATGCCAGACTCACCAAAATTACTTCGGCTACTCTAAATCATCTCCAACTAAACCTTACCACAACAAACTAAACCCAATCACTTTTAAATTACAAAAAAATGCTACTAACCATAGAAAACTATGCCAAACTCACCTAAATTACTTCGGTAATCAAAAATCACCCCCAACTACACTTTACAGCAACAAACTAAGCCCAATCACTTTAAAATTACAAAAAAATGCTAAAAATCATAACAAACTATACCAGAATCACCTAAATTACTTCGGCTACCGTTAATCACCCCCAACTATCCCTTACCACAACAAACCAAACCATATCATTTTAAAATTACAAAAAAAGGTGTACAAATTATAACATACTATGCCAGACTCACCTAAATTACTTCGGCTACTCTAAATCATCACCAACTAACACTTACCACAACAAATTAACCCAATCACTTTTAAATTACAAAAAAATGCTACTAACCATAGCAAACTATGCCAAACTCACCTAAATTACTTCAGCTATCAAAAATCACCGCCAACTACACTTTACAGCAACAAACTAAGCCCAATCAATTTAAAATTACAAAAAAATGCTAAAAATCATAACAAACTATACCAGAATCACCTAAATTACTTCGGCTACCGTAAATCACCTCCAACTATCCCTTACCACAACAAACCAAACCATATCATCTTAAAATTACAAAAAAAGGTGTACAAATCATAACAAACTATGCCAGACTCACCTAAATTACTTTGGCTACTCTAAATCATCACCAACTAACCCTTACCTCAACAAACTAAACCCAATCACTTTTAAATTACAAAAAAATGCTACTGACCATAGCAAACTATTCCAAACTCACCTTAATTACTTTGGCTATCAAAAATCACCTCCAACTACACTTTACAGCAACAAACTAAGCCCAATCACTTTAAAGTTACAAAAAAATTCTAAAAATCATAACAAACTATACCAGGATCACCTAAATTACTTCGGCTACCGTAAATCACCCCCAACTATCCCTTACCACAACAAACCAAACCATATCATCTTAAAATTACAAAAAAGGTGTACAAATCATAACAAACTATGCCAGATTCACCTAAATTTCTTCGGCTACTCTAAATCATCACCAACTTACCCTTACCACAACAAACTAAACCCAATCACATTTAAATTACAAAAAAATGCTACTAACCATAACAAACTATGCCAAACTCACCTAAATTACTTCGGCTATCAAAAATCACCCCCAACTACACTTTACAGCAACAAACTAAGCCCAATCACTTTAAAATTACAAAAAAATGCTAAAAATAATAACAAACTATACCAGAATCACCTAAATTACTTCTGCTACCGTAAATCACCCCCAACTATCCCTTACCAAAACAAACCAAACCATATCATCTTAAAATTAAAAAAAAAGGTGTACAAATCATAACAAACTATGCCAGACTCACCTAGATTACTTCGGCTACTCTAAATCATCACCAACTAACCTTTACCACAACAAACTGAACCCAATCACTTTTAAATTACAAAAAAATGCTACTAACCATAGCAAACTATGCCAAACTCACCTAAATTACTTCGGCTATCAAAAATCACCCCCAACTACACTTTACAGCAACAAACTAAGCCCAATCACTTTAAAATTACAAAAAAATGCTAAAAATCATAACAAACTATACCAGAATCACCTAAATTACTTCGGCTACCGTAAATCACCCCCAACTATCCCTTACCACAACAAACCAAACCATATCATCTTAAAATTACAAAAAAGGTGTACAAATCATAACAAACTATGCCAGACTCACCTAAATTACTTCGGCTACTCTAAATCATCACCAACTTACCCTTACCACAACAAACTAAACCCAATCACATTTAAATTACAAAAAAATGCTACTAACCATAACAAACTATGCCAAACTCACCTAAATTACTTCGGCTACCAAAAATCACCCCCAACTACACTTTACAGCAACAAACTAAGCCCAATAACTTTAAAATTACAAAAAAATGCTAAAAATCATAACAAACTATACCAGAATCACCTAAATTACTTCGGCTACCGTAAATCACCCCCAACTATCCCTTACCGCAACAAACCAAACCATATCATCTTAAAATTACAAAAAAAGGTGTACAAATCATAACAAACTATGCCAGACTCACCTAAATTACTTCGGCTACTCTAAATCATCACCAACTAACCTTTACCACAACAAACTAAACCCAATCACTTTTAAATTACAAAAAAATGCTACTAACCATAGCAAACTTTGCCAAACTCACCTAAATTACTTCGGCTATCAAAAATCACAACCAACTACACTTTACAGCAACAAACTAAGCCCAATCACTTTAAAATTACAAAAAAATGCTAAAAATCATAACAAACTATACCAGAATCACCTAAATTACTTCTGCTACCGTAAATCACCCCCAACTATCCCTTACCACAACAAACCAAACCATATCATCTTAAAATTAAAAAAAAAAGGTGTACAAATCATAACAAACTATGCCAGACTCACCTAGATTACTTCGGCTACTCTAAATCATCACCAACTAACCTCTACCACAACAAACTGAACCCAATCACTTTTAAATTATAAAAAAATGCTACTAACCATAGCAAACTATGCCAAACTCACCTAAATTACTTCGGCTATCAAAAATCACCCCCAACTACACTTTACAGCAACAAACTAAGCCCAATCACTTTAAAATTACAAAAAAATGCTAAAAATAATAACAAACTATACCAGAATCACCTAAATTACTTCTGCTACCGTAAATCACCCCCAACTATCCCTTACCAAAACAAACCAAACCATATCATCTTAAAATTAAAAAAAAAGGTGTACAAATCATAACAAACTATGCCAGACTCACCTAGATTACTTCGGCTACTCTAAATCATCACCAACTAACCTTTACCACAACAAACTGAACCCAATCACTTTAAATTACAAAAAAATGCTACTAACCATAGCAAACTATGCCAAACTCACCTAAATTACTTCGGCTATCAAAAATCACCCCCAACTACACTTTACAGCAACAAACTAAGCCCAATCACTTTAAAATTACAAAAAAATGCTAAAAATCATAACAAACTATACCAGAATCACCTAAATTACTTCGGCTACCGTAAATCACCCCCAACTATCCCTTACCACAACAAACCAAACCATATCATCTTAAAATTACAAAAAAGGTGTACAAATCATAACAAACTATGCCAGACTCACCTAAATTACTTCGGCTACTCTAAATCATCACCAACTTAACCTTACCACAACAAACTAAACCCAATCACATTTAAATTACAAAAAAATGCTACTAACCATAACAAACTATGCCAAACTCACCTAAATTACTTCGGCTATCAAAAATCACCCCCAACTACACTTTACAGCAACAAACTAAGTCCAATCACTTTAAAATTACAAAAAAATGCTAAAAATCATAACAAACTATACCAGAATCACCTAAATTACTTCGGCTACCGTAAATCACCCCCAACTATCCCTTACCGCAACAAACCAAACCATATCATCTTAAAATTACAAAAAAAGGTGTACAAATCATAACAAACTATGCCAGACTCACCTAAATTACTTCGGCTACTCTAAATCATCACCAACTAACCTTTACCACATCAAACTAAACCCAATCACTTTTAAATTACAAAAAAATGCTACTAACCATAGCAAACTTTGCCAAACTCACCTAAATTACTTCGGCTATCAAAAATCACAACCAACTACACTTTACAGCAACAAACTAAGCCCAATCAATTTAAAATTACAAAAAAATGCTAAAAATCATAACAAACTATACCAGAATCACCTAAATTACTTCTGCTACCGTAAATCACCCCCAACTATCCCTTACCACAACAAACCAAACCATATCATCTTAAAATTAAAAAAAAAAGGTGTACAAATCATAACAAACTATGCCAGACTCACCTAGATTACTTCGGCTACTCTAAATCATCACCAACTAACCTTTACCACAACAAACTGAACCCAATCACTTTTAAATTATAAAAAAATGCTACTAACCATAGCAAACTATGCCAAACTCACCTAAATTACTTCGGCTATCAAAAATCACCCCCAACTACACTTTACAGCAACAAACTAAGCCCAATCACTTTAAAATTACAAAAAAATGCTAAAAATAATAACAAACTATACCAGAATCACCTAAATTACTTCTGCTACCGTAAATCACCCCCAACTATCCCTTACCAAAACAAACCAAACCATATCATCTTAAAATTAAAAAAAAAGGTGTACAAATCATAACAAACTATGCCAGACTCACCTAGATTACTTCGGCTACTCTAAATCATCACCAACTAACCTTTACCACAACAAACTGAACCCAATCACTTTTAAATTACAAAAAAATGCTACTAACCATAGCAAACTATGCCAAACTCACCTAAATTACTTCGGCTATCAAAAATCACCCCCAACTACACTTTACAGCAACAAACTAAGCCCAATCACTTTAAAATTACAAAAAAATGCTAAAAATCATAACAAACTATACCAGAATCACCTAAATTACTTCGGCTACCGTAAATCACCCCCAACTATCCCTTACCACAACAAACCAAACCATATCATCTTAAAATTACAAAAAAGGTGTACAAATCATAACAAACTATGCCAGACTCACCTAAATTACTTCGGCTACTCTAAATCATCACCAACTTACCCTTACCACAACAAACTAAACCCAATCACATTTAAATTACAAAAAACTGCTACTAACCATAACAAACTATGCCAAACTCACCTAAATTACTTCGGCTATCAAAAATCACCCCCAACTACACTTTACAGCAACAAACTAAGCCCAATCACTTTAAAATTACAAAAAAATGCTAAAAATCATAACAAACTATACCAGAATCACCTAAATTACTTCGGCTACCGTAAATCACCCCCAACTATCCCTTACCGCAACAAACCAAACCATATCATCTTAAAATTACAAAAAAAGGTGTACAAATCATAACAAACTATGCCAGACTCACCTAAATTACTTCGGCTACTCTAAATCATCACCAACTAACCTTTACCACAACAAACTAAACCCAATCACTTTTAAATTACAAAAAAATGCTACTAACCATAGCAAACTTTGCCAAACTCACCTAAATTACTTCGGCTATCAAAAATCACAACCAACTACACTTTACAGCAACAAACTAAGCCCAATCACTTTAAAATTACAAAAAAATGCTAAAAATCATAACAAACTATACCAGAATCACCTAAATTACTTCTGCTACCGTAAATCACCCCCAACTATCCCTTACCACAACAAACCAAACCATATCATATTAAAATTAAAAAAAAAAGGTGTACAAATCATAACAAACTATGCCAGACTCACCTAGATTACTTCGGCTACTCTAAATCATCACCAACTAACCTTTACCACAACAAACTGAACCCAATCACTTTTAAATTATAAAAAAATGCTACTAAACATAGCAAACTATGTCAAACTCACCTAAATTACTTCGGCTATCAAAAATCACAACCAACTACACTTTACAGCAACAAACTAAGCCCAATCACTTTAAAATTACAAAAAAATGCTAAAAATCATAACAAACTATACCAGAATCACCTAAATTACTTCTGCTACCGTAAATCACCCCCAAATATCCCTTACCACAACAAACCAAGCCATATCATCTTAAAATTTAAAAAAAAGTGTACAAATCATAACAAACTATGCCAGACTCACCTAAATTACTTCGGCTACTCTAAATCATCACCAACTAACCCTTACCACAAGAAACTAAACCCAATCACTTTTAAATTACAAAAAAATGCTACTAACCATAGCAAACTATGCCAAACTCACCTAAATTATTCGGCTATCAAAAATCACCCCCAACTACACTTTACAGCAACAAACTAAGCCCAATCACTTTAAAATTACAAAAAAATGCTAAAAACCATAACAAACTATACCAGAACCAGCTAAATTACTTCGGCTACCGTAAATCACCCCCAACTATCCCTTACCACAACAAACCAAACCATATCATCTTAAAATTACAAAAAGGGTGTACAAATCATAACAAACTATGCCAGACTTACCTAAATTACTTCAGCTACTCTAAATCATCACCAACTAACCCTTACCACAACAAACTAAACCCAATCACTTTTAAATTACAAAAAATTGCTACTAACCATAGCAAACTATGCAAAACTCACCTAAATTACTTCGGCTATCAAAAATCACCCCCAACTACACTTTACAGCAACAAACTAAGCCCAATCACTTTAAAATTACAAAAAAATGCTAAAAATCATAACAAACTATACCAGAATCAACTAAATTACTTCGGCTACCGTAAATCACCCCCAACTATCCCTTACCACAACAAACCAAACCATATCATCTTAAAATTACAAAAAAAGGTGTACAAATCATAACAAACTATGCCAGACTCACCTAAATTATTTCGGCTACTCTAAATCATCACCAACTTACCCTTACCACAACAAACTAAACCCAATCACATTTAAATTACAAAAAAATGCTACTAACCATAACAAACTATGCCAAACTCACCTAAATTACTTCGGCTATCAAAAATCACCCCCAACTACACTTTACAGCAACAAACTAAGCCCAATCACTTTAAAATTACAAAAAAATGCTAAAAATCATAACAAACTATACCAGAATCAACTAAATTACTTCGGCTACCGTAAATCACCCCCAACTATCCCTTACCACAACAAACCAAACCATATCATCTTAAAATTACAAAAAAAGTGTACAAATCATAACAAACTATGCCAGACTCACCTAAATTACTTCGGCTACTCTAAATCATCACCAACTAACCTTTACCACAACAAACTGAACCCAATCAATTTTAAATTTCAAAAAAATGCTACTAACCATAGCAAACTATGCCAAACTCACCTAAATTACTTCGGCTATCAAAAATCACCCCCAACTACACTTTACAGCAACAAACTAAGCCCAATCACTTTAAAATTACAAAAAAATGCTAAAAATCATAACAAACTATACCAGAATCACCTAAATTACTTCGGCTACCGTAAATCACCCCCAACTATCCTTTACCACAACAAACCAAACCATATCATCTTAAAATTACAAAAAAAGGTGTACAAATCATAACAAACTATGCCAGACTCACCTAAATTACTTCGGCTACTCTAAATCATCACCAACTAACCCTTACCACAACAAACTAAACCCAATCACTTTTAAATTACAAAAAATTGCTACTAACCATAGCAAACTATGCAAAACTCACCTAAATTACTTCGGCTATCAAAAATCACCCCCAACTACACTTTACAGCAACAAACTAAGCCCAATCACTTTAAAATTACAAAAAAATGCTAAAAATCATAACAAACTATACCAGAATCACCTAAATTACTTCGGCTACCGTAAATCACCCCCAACTATTCCTTACCACAACAAACCAAACCATATCATATTAAAATTACAAAAAAAGGTGTACAAATCATAACAAACTATGCCAGACTCACCTAAATTACTTCGGCTACTCTAAATCATCACCAACTAACCCTTACCACACCAAACTAAACCCAATCACTTTTAAATTACAAAAAAATGCTACTAACCATAGCAAACTATGCCAAACTCACCTAAATTACTTCGGCTATCAAAAATCACCCCCAACTACACTTTACAGCAACAAACTAAGCCCAATCACTTTAAAATTACAAAAAATTGATAAAAATCATAACAAACTATACCAGAATCACCTAAATTACTTCGGCTACCGTAAATCACCCCCAACTATCCCTTACCACAACAAACCAAACCATATCATCTTAAAAATACAAAAAAAGGCGTACAAATCATAACAAACTATGCCAGACTCACCTAAATTACTTCGGCTACTCTAAATCATCACCAACTAACCCTTACCACAACAAACTAAACCCAATCATTTTTAAATTACAAAAAAATGCTACTAACCATAGCAAACTATGCCAAACTCACCTAAATTACTTCGTCTATCAAAAATCACCCCCAACTACACTTTACAGCAACAAACTAAGCCCAATTACTTTAAAATTACAAAAAATTGCTAAAAATCATAACAAACTATACCAGAATCACCTAAATTACTTCGGCTACCGTAAATCACCCCCAACTATCCCTTACCACAACAAACCAAACCATATCCTCTTAAAATTACAAAAAAAGGTGTACAAATCATAACAAACAATGCCAGACTCACCTAAATTACTTCGGCTGCTCTAAATCATCACCAACAAACCCCTACCACACAAACTAAACCCAATCACTTTTAAATTACAAAAAAAATGCTACTAACCATAGCAAACTATGCCAAACACACCTAAATTACTTCGTCTATCAAAAATCACCCCCAACTACACTTTACAGCAACAAACTAAGCCCAATCACTTTAAAATTACAAAAAAATGCTAAAAATCATAACAAACTATACCAGAATCACCTAAATTACTTCGGCTACCGTAAATCACCCCCAACTATCCCTTACCACAACAAACCAAACCATCTCATCTTAAAATTACAAAAAAAGGTGTACAAATCATAACAAACTATGCCAGACTCACCTAAATTACTTCGGCTACTCTAAATCATCACCAACTAACCCTTACCACAACAAACTAAACCCAATCACTTTTAAATTACAAAAAAATGCTACTAACCATAGCAAACTAAGCCAAACTCCCCTAAATTACTTCGGCTATCAAAAATCACCCTCAACTACACTTTACAGCAACAAACTAAGCCCAATCACTTTAAAATTACAAAAAAATGCTAAAAATCATAACAAACTATACCAGAATCTCCTAAATTACTTCGGCTAACGTAAATCACCCCCAACTATCCCTTACCACAACAAACCAAACCATATCATTATAAAATTACAAAAAAAGGTGTACAAATCATAACAAACTATGCCAGGCTCACCTAAATTACTTCGGCTACTCTAAATCATCACCAACTAACCCTTACCACAACAAACTAAACCCAATCACTTTTAAATTACAAAAAAATGCTACTAACCATAGCAAACTATGCCAAACTCACCTAAATTACTTCGGCTATCAAAAATCACCCCCAACTACACTTTACAGCAACAAACTAAGCCCAATCACTTTAAAATTACAAAAAATTGCTAAAAATCATAACAAACTATACCAGAATCACCTAAATTACTTCGGCTACCGTAAATCACCCCCAACTATCCCTTACCACAACAAACCAAACCATATCATCTTAAAAATACAAAAAAAGGTGTACAAATCATAACAAACTATGCCAGACTCACCTAAATTACTTCGGCTACTCTAAATCATCACCAACTAACCCTAACCACAACAAACTAAACCCAATCACTTTTAAATTACATAAAAATGCTACTAACCATAGCAAACTATGCCAAACTCACTTAAATTACTTCGGCTATCAAAAATCAACCCCAATTACACTTTACAGCAACAAACTAAGCCCAATCACTTTAAAATTACAAAAAAATGCTAAAAATCATAAAAAACTATACCAGAATCACCTAAATTACTTCGGCTTCCGTAAATCACCCCCAACTATTCCTTACCACAACAAACCAAACCATATCATATTAAAATTACAAAAAAAGGTGTACAAATCATAACAAACTATGCCAGACTCACCTAAATTACTTCGGCTACTCTAAATCATCACCAACTAACCCTTACCACACCAAACTAAACCCAATCACTTTTAAATTACAAAAAAATGCTACTAACCATAGCAAACTATGCCAAACTCACCTAAATTACTTCGGCTATCAAAAATCACCCCCAACTACACTTTACAGCAACAAACTAAGCCCAATCACTTTAAAATTACAAAAAATTGATAAAAATCATAACAAACTATACCAGAATCACCTAAATTACTTCGGCTACCGTAAATCACCCCCAACTATCCCTTACCACAACAAACCAAACCATATCATCTTAAAAATATAAAAAAAGGTGTACAAATCATAACAAACTATGCCAGACTCACCTAAATTACTTCGGCTACTCTAAATCATCACCAACTAACCTTTACCACAACAAACTAAACCCAATCACTTTTAAATTACAAAAAAATGCTACTAACCATAGCAAACTATGCCAAACTGACCTAAATTACTTCGTCTATCAAAAATCACCCCCAACTACACTTTACAGCAACAAACTAAGCCCAATCACTTTAAAATTACAAAAAATTGCTAAAAATCATAACAAACTATACCAGAATCACCTAAATTACTTCGGCTACCGTAAATCACCCCCAACTATCCCTTACCACAACAAACCAAACCATATCCTCTTAAAATTACAAAAAAAGGTGTACAAATCATAACAAACTATGCCAGACTCACCTAAATTACTTCGGCTACTCTAAATCATCACCAACTAACCCTTACCACAACAAACTAAACCCAATCACTTTTAAATTACAAAAAAATGCTACTAACCCTAGCAAACTATGTCAAACTCACCTAAATTACTTCGGCTATCAAAAATCACCCCCAACTACACTTTACAGCAACAAACTAAACCCAATCACTTTTAAATTACAAAAAAATGCTACTAACCATAGCAAACTATACCAAAATCACCTAAATTACTTCGGCTACCGTAATTCACCCCCAACTATTCCTTACCACAACAAACCAAACCATATCATATTAAAATTACAAAAAAAAGTGTACAAATCATAACAAACTATGCCAGACTCACCTAAATTATTTCGGCTACTCTAAATCATCACCAACTAACCCTTACCACACCAAACTAAACCCAATCACTTTGAAATTACAAAAAAATGCTACTAACCATAGCAAACTATGCCAAACTCACCTAAATTACTTCGGCTATCAAAAGTCACCCCCAACTACACTTTACAGCAACAAACTAAGCCCAGTCACTTTAGAATTACAAAAAATGCTAAAAATCATAACAAACTATACCAGAATCACCTAAATTACATCGGCTACCGTAAATCACCCACAACTATCTTTTACCACAACAAACCAAACCATATCATCTTAAAATTACAAAAAAAGGTGTACAAATCATAACAAACTATGCCAGACTCACCTAAATTACTTCGGCTACACTAAACCATCACCAACTAACCCTTACCACAACAAACTAAACCCAATCACTATTAAATTACAAAAAAATGCTACTAACCATAGCAAACTATGCCAAACTCACCTAAATTACTTCGGCTATCAAAAATCGCCCCAACTACACTTTACAGCAACAAACTAAGCCCAATCACTTTAAAATTACAAAAAAATGCTAAAAATCATAACAAACTATACCAGAATCACCTAAATTACTTCGGCTACCGTAAATCACCCCCAACTATCCCTTACCACAACAAACCAAACCATATCATCTTAAAATTACAAAAAAAAGTGTACAAATCATAACAAACTATGCCAGACTCACCTAAATTACTTCGGCTTCTCTAAATCATCACCAACTAACACTTACCACAACAAACTAAACCCAATCACTTTTAAATTACAAAAAAATGCTACTAACCATAGCAAACTATGCCAAACTCACCTAAACTACTTCGGCTATCAAAAATCACCCTCAATTACACTTTACAGCAACAAACTAAGCCCTATCACTTTAAAATTACAAAAAAATGCTAAAAATCATAACAAACTATACCAGAATCACCTAAATTACTTCGGCTACCGTAAATCACCCCCAACTATCCCTTACCACAACAAACCAAATCATATAATCTTAAAATTACAAAAAAAAGTGTACAAATCATTACAAACTATGCCAGACTCACCTAAATTACTTCGGCTACTCTAAATCATCACCAACTAACCCTTACTACAACAAACTAAACCCAATCACTTTTAAATTACAAAAAAATGCTACTAACCCTAGCAAACTATGTCAAACTCACCTAAATTACTTCGGCTATCAAAAATCACCCCCAACTACACTTTACAGCAACAAACTAAGCCCAATTACTTTAAAATTACAAAAAAATGCTAAAAATCATAACAAACTATACCAGAATCGCCTAAATTACGTCGGCTACCGTAAATCACCCCCAACTATCCCTTATCACAACAAACCAAACCATATCATCTTAAAATTACAAAAAAAGATGTACAAATCATAACAAACTATGCCAGACTCACCTAAATTACTTCGGCTACTCTAAATCATCACCAACTAACACTTACCACAACAAACTAAACCCAATCACTTTTAAATTACAAAAAAATGCTACTAACCATAGCAAACTATGCCAAACTCACCTAAATTACTTCGGCTATCACAAATCACCCTCAATTACAGTTTACAGCAACAAACTAAGCCCTATCACTTTAAAATTACAAAAAAATGCTAAAAATCATAACAAACTATACCAGAATCACCTAAATTACTTCGGCTACCGTAAATCACCCCCAACTATCCCTTATCACAACAAACCAAACCATATCATCTTAAAATTACAAAAAAAGATGTACAAATCATAACAAACTATGTCAAACACATCTAATTTACTTCGGCTACTCTAAATCATCACCAACTAACCCTTACCACAACAAACTAAACCCAATCACTTTTAAATTACTAAAAAATGCTACTAACCATAGCAAACTATGCCAAACTCACCTAAATTACTTCGGCTATCAAAAATCAAACCCAACTACACTTTACAGCAACAAACTAAGCCCGATCACTTTAAAATTACAAACAAATGCTAAAAATCATAACAAACTATACCAGAATCACCTAAATTACTTCGGCTACCGTAAATCACCCCCAACTATCCCTTACCACAACAAACCAAACCATATCATCTTATAATTACAAAAAAAGGTGTACAAATCATAAGAAACTATGCCAGACTCACCTAAATTACTTCGGCTACTCTAAATCATCACCAACTAACCCTTACCACAACAAACTAAACCCAATCACTTTTAAATTACAAAAAAATGTTACTAACCATAGCAAACTTTGCCAAACTCACCTAAATTACTTCGGCTATCAAAAATCACCCCCAACTACACTTTACAGAAACAAACTAAGCCCAATCACTTTAAAATTACAAAAAAATGCTAAAAATTATAACAAACTATACCAGAATCACCTAAATTACTTCGGCTACCGTAAATCACCCCCAACTATCCCTTACCACAACAAACCTAACCATATCATCTTAAAATTACAAAAAAAGGTGTACAAATCATAACAAACTATGCCAGAGTCACCTAAATTACTTCGGCTACTCTAAATTATCACCAACTATCCCTTACCACAACAAACTAAACCCAATCACTTTTAAATTACAAAAAAATGCTACTAACCATAGAAAACTATGCCAAACGCACCTTAATTACTTCGGCTATCAAAAATCACCCCCAACTACACTTCCCAGCAACAAACTAAGCCCAATCACTTTAAAATTACAAAAAAAATGCTAAAAATCATAACAAACTATACCAGAATGACCTAAATTACTTCGGCTACCGTAAATCACCCCCAACTATCCCTTACCACAACAAACCAAACCATATCATCTTAAAATTACAAAAAAAGATGTACAAGTCATAACAAACTATGCCAGACTCACCTAAATTACTTCGGCTACTCTAAATCATCACCAACTAACCGTTACCAAAACAAACTAAACCCAATCACTTTTAAATTACAAAAAAATGCTACTAACCATAGCAAACTATGCCAAACTCACCTAAATTACTTCGGCTATCAAAAATCACCCCCAACTACACTTTACAGCAACAAACTAAGCCCAATCACTTTAAAATTACAAAAAAATGCTAAAAATCATAACAAACTATACCAGAATCACCTAAATTACTTCGGCTAACGTAAATCACCCCCAATTATCCCTTACCACAACAAACCAAACCATATCATCTTAAAATTACAAAAAAAGGTGTACAAATCATAACTAACTATGCCAGACTCACCTAAATTACTTCGGCTACTCTAAATCATCACCAACTAACCCTTACCACAACAAACTAAACCCAATCACTTTTAAATTACAAAAAAATGCTACTAACCATAGCAAACTATGCCAAACTCACCTAAATTACTTCGGCTATCACAAATCACCCTCAATTACACTTTACAGCAACAAACTAAGCCCTATCACTTTAAAATTACAAAAAAATGCTAAAAATCATAACAAACTATACCAGAATCACCTAAATTACTTCGGCTACCGTAAATCACCCCCAACTATCCCTTATCACAACAAACCAAACCATATCATCTTAAAATTACAAAAAAAGATGTACAAATCATAACAAACTATGCCAGACACACCTAAATTACTTCGGCTACTCTAAATCATCACCAAATAACCCTTACCACAACAAACTAAACCCAATCACTTTTAAATTACTAAAAAATGCTACTAACCATAGCAAACTATGCCAAACTCACCTAAATTACTTCGGCTATCAAAAATCAAACCCAACTACACTTTACAGCAACAAACTAAGCCCGATCACTTTAAAATTACAAACAAATGCTAAAAATCATAACAAACTATACCAGAATCACCTAAATTACTTCGGCTACCGTAAATCACCCCCAACTATCCCTTACCACAACAAACCAAACCATATCATCTTATAATTACAAAAAAGGTGTACAAATCATAACAAACTATGCCAGACTCACCTAAATTACTTCGGCTACTCTAAATCATCACCAACTAACCCTTACCACAACAAACTAAACCCAATCACTTTTAAATTACAAAAAAATGTTACTAACCATAGCAAACTTTGCCAAACTCACCTAAATTACTTCGGCTATCAAGAATCACCCCCAACTACACTTTACAGAAACAAACTAAGCCCAATCACTTTAAAATTACAAAAAAATGCTAAAAATTATAACAAACTATACCAGAATCACCTAAATTACTTCGGCTACCGTAAATCACCCCCAACTATCCCTTACCACAACAAACCAAACCATATCATCTTAAAATTACAAAAAAAGGTGTACAAATCATAACAAACTATGCCAGAGTCACCTAAATTACTTCGGCTACTCTAAATTATCACCAACTATCCCTTACCACAACAAACTAAACCCAATCACTTTTAAATTACAAAAAAATGCTACTAACCATAGAAAACTATGCCAAACGCACCTAAATTACTTCGGCTATCAAAAATCACCCCCAACTACACTTCCCAGCAACAAACTAAGCCCAATCACTTTAAAATTACAAAAAAAATGCTAAAAATCATAACAAACTATACCAGAATGACCTAAATTACTTCGGCTACCGTAAATCACCCCCAACTATCCCTTACCACAACAAACCAAACCATATCATCTTAAAATTACAAAAAAAGATGTACAAGTCATAACAAACTATGCCAGACTCACCTAAATTACTTCGGCTACTCTAAATCATCACCAACTAACCGTTACCAAAACAAACTAAACCCAATCACTTTTAAATTATAAAAAAATGCTACTAACCATAGCAAACTATGCCAAACTCACCTAAATTACTTCGGCTATCAAAAATCACCCCCAACTACACTTTACAGCAACAAACTAAGTCCAATCATTTTAAAATTACAAAAAAATGCTAAAAATCATAACAAACTATACCAGAATCACCTAAATTACTTCGGCTACCGTAAATCACCCCCAACTATCCCTTACCACAACAAACAAAACCATATCATCTTCAAATTACAAAAAAAAGTGTACAAATCATAACAAACTATGACAGACTCACCTAAATTACTTCGGCTACTCTAAATCATCACCAACTAACCGTTACCACAACAAACTAACCCCAATCATTTTTAAATTACAAAAAAATGCTACTAACCATAGCAAACTATGCCAAACTCGCTTAAATTACTACGGCTATCAAAAATAACCCCCAACTACACTTTACAGCAACAAACTAAACCCAATCACTTTAAAATTACAAAAAAATGCTAAAAATCATAACAAACTATACCAGAATCACCTAAATTACTTCGGCTACCGTAAATCACCCCCAACTATCCCTTACCACAACAAACCAAACCATATCATCTTAAAATTACAAAAAAAGGTGTACAAATCATAACAAACTATTCCAGACTCACCTAAATTACTTCGGCTACTCTAAATCATCACCAACTAACCCTTACCACAACAAACTAAACCCAATCACTTTTAAATTTCAAAAAAATGCTACTAACCATAGCAAACTATGCCAAACTCACTTAAATTACTTCGGCTATCAAAAATCACCCCCAACTACACTTTACAGCAACAAACTAAGCCCAATTACTTTAAAATTACAAAAAAATGCTAAAAATCATAACAAACTATACCAGAATAACCTAAATTACTTCGGCTACCGTAAATCACCCCCAACTATCCTTTACCACAACAAACCAAACCATATCATCTTAAAATTACAAAAAAAGGTGTACAAATCATAACTAACTATACCAGACTCACCTAAATTACTTCGGCTACTCTAAATCATCACCAACTAACCGTTACCAAAACAAACTAAACCCAATCACTTTTAAATTATAAAAAAATGCTACTAACCATAGCAAACTATGCCAAACTCACCTAAATTACTTCGGCTATCAAAAATCACCCCCAACTACACTTTACAGCAACAAACTAAGCCCAATCACTTTAAAATTACAAAAAAATGCTAAAAATCATAACAAACTATACCAGAATCACCTAAATTACTTCGGCTAACGTAAATCACTCCCAATTATCCCTTACCACAACAAACCAAACCATATCATCTTAAAATTACAAAAAAAGGTGTACAAATCATAACTAACTATGCCAGACTCACCTAAATTACTTCGGCTACTCTAAATCATCACCAACTAACCCTTACCACAACAAACTAAACCCAATCACTTTTAAATTACAAAAAAATGCTACTAACCATAGCAAACTATGCCAAACTTACCTAAATTACTTCGGCTCTCAAAAATCACCCCCAACTACACTTTACAGCAACAAACTAAGCCCAATCACTTTAAAATTACAAAAAAATGCTAAAAATCATAACAAACTAATCCAGAATCACCTAAATTACTTCGGCTACCGTAAATCACCCCCAACTATCCCCTACCACAACAAACCAAACTATATCATCTTAAAATTACAAAAAAAGGTGTACAAATCATAACAAACTATGCCAGACTCACCTAAATTACTTCGGCTACTCTAAAACATCACCAAATAACCCTTACCACAACAAACTAAACCCAATCATTTTTAATTACAAAAAAATGCTACTAACCATAGCAAACTATGCCAAACTCACCTAAATTACTTCGGCTATCAAAAATCACCTCCAACTACACTTTACAGCAACAAACTAAGCCCAATCACTTTAAAATTACAAAAAAATGCTAAAAATCATAACAAACTATACCAGAATCACCTAAATTACTTCGGCTACCGTAAATCACCCCCAACTATCCCTTACCACAACAAACAAAACCATATCATCTTAAAATTACAAAAAAAAGTGTACAAATCATAACAAACTATGACAGACTCACCTAAATTACTTCGGCTACTCTAAATCATCACCAACTAACCGTTACCACAACAAACTAACCCCAATCATTTTTAAATTACAAAAAAATGCTACTAACCATAGCAAACTATGCCAAACTCACTTAAATTACTACGGCTATCAAAAATCACCCCCAACTACACTTTACAGCAACAAACTAAACCCAATCACTTTAAAATTACAAAAAAATGCTAAAAATCATAACAAACTATACCAGAATCACCTAAATTACTTCGGCTACCGTAAATCACCCCCAACTATCCCTTACCACAACAAACCAAACCATATCATCTTAAAATTACAAAAAAAGGTGTACAAATCATAACAAATTATTCCAGACTCACCTAAATTACTTCGGCTACTCTAAATCATCACCAACTAACCCTTACCACAACAAACTAAACCCAATCACTTTTAAATTTCAAAAAAATGCTACTAACCATAGCAAACTATGCCAAACTCACTTAAATTACTTCGGCTATCAAAAATCACCCCCAACTACACTTTACAGCAACAAACTAAGCCCAATTACTTTAAAATTACAAAAAAATGCTAAAAATCATAACAAACTATACCAGAATAACCTAAATTACTTCGGCTACCGTAAATCACCCCCAACTATCCTTTACCACAACAAACCAAACCATATCATCTTAAAATTACAAAAAAAGGTGTACAAATCATAACAAACTATTCCAGATTCACCTAAATTACTTCGGCTACTCTAAATCATCACCAACTAACCCTTACCACAACAAACTAAACCCAATCATTTTTAAATTACAAAAAAATGCTACTAACCATAGCAAACTATGCCAAACTCACTTAAATTACTTCGGCTATCAAAAATCACCCCCAACTACACTTTACAGCAACAAACTAAGCCCAATTACTTTAAAATTACAAAAAAATGCTAAAAATCATAACAAACTATACCAGAATAACCTAAATTACTTCGGCTACCGTAAATCACCCCCAACTATCCCTTACCACAACAAACCAAACCATATCATCTTAAAATTACAAAAAAAGGTGTACAAATCATAACAAACTATTCCAGACTCACCTAAATTACTTCGGCTACTCTAAATCATCACCAACTAACCCTTACCACAACAAACTAAACCCAATCATTTTTAAATTACAAAAAAATGCTACTAACCATAGCAAACTATGCCAAACTCACCTAAATTACTTCGGTTATCAAAAATCACCCCCAACTACACTTTACAGCAACAAAGTAAGCCCAATCACTTTAAAATTTCAAAAAAATGCTAAAAATCATAACAAACTATACCAGAATCACCTAAATTACTTCGGCTAACGTAAATCACCCCTAGCTATCCCTTACCACAACAAACCAAACCATATCATCTTAAAATTACAAAAAAAGGTGTACAAACCATAACAAACTATGCCAGACTCACCTAAATTACTTCGGCTACTCTAAATCATCACCGACTAACCCATACCACAACAAACAAAACCCAATCACTTTTAAATTACAAAAAAATGCTACTAACCATAGCAAACTATGCCAAACTCACCTAAATTATTTCGGCTATCAAAAATCACCCCCAACTACACTTTACAGCAACAAACTAAGCCCAATCACTTTAAAATTACAAAAAAATGCTAAAAATCATAACAAACTATACCAAAATCACCTAAATTAGTTTGTTGTGGTAAGGGTTAGTTGGTGATGATTTAGAGTAGCCGAACTAATTTAGGTGAGTCTGGCATAATTTGTTATGATTTGTACACCTTTTTTTGTAATTTTAAGATGATATGGTTTGGTTTGTTGTGGTAAGGAATAGTTGGGGGTAATTTACGGTATCCGAAGTAATTTAGGTGCTTCTGGTCTAGTTTGTTATGATTTTTAGCATTTTTTTGTAATTTTAAAGTGATTGGGCTTAGTTTGTTGCTGTAAAGTGTAGTTGGGTGTGATTTTTGATAGCCGAAGTAATTTAGGTGAGTTTGGCATAGTTTGCTATGGTTAGTAGCATTTTTTTTGTAATTTAAAAGTGATTGGGTTTAGTTTGTTGTGGTAAGGGTTAGTTGGTGATGATTTAGAGTAGCCGAAGTAATTTAGGTGAGTCTGGCATAATTTGTTATGATTTGTACACCTTTTTTTGTAATTTTAAGATGATATAGTTTGGGTTGTTGTGGTAAGGAATAGTTGGGGGTGATTTACGGTATCCGAAGTAATTTAGGTGATTCTGGTATAGTTTGTTATGATTTTTAGCATTTTTTTGTAATTTAAAAGTGATTGGTTTTAGTTTGTTGTGGTAAGGGTTAGTTGGTGATGATTTAGAGTAGCCGAAGTAATTTAGGTGAGTCTGGCATAGTTTGTTATGATTTGTACACCTTTTTTTGTAATTTTAAGATGATATGGTTTGGTTTGTTGTGGTAAGGGATAGTTGGGGGTGATTTACGGTAGCCGAAGTAATTTAGGTGATTCTGGTATAGTTTGTTATGATTTTTATCATTTTTTTGTAATTTTAAAGTGATTGGGCTTAGTTTGTTGCTGTAAAGTGTAGTTGGGGGTGATTTTTGATAGCCGAAGCAATTTAGGTGAGTTTGGCATAGTTTGCTATGGTTAGTAGCATTTTTTTGTAATTTAAAAGTGATTGGGTTTAGTTTGTTATGGTAAGGGTTAGTTCGTGATGATATAGAGTAGCCGAAGTAATTTAGGTGAGTCTGGCATAGTTTGTTATGATTTGTACACCTTTTTTTGTAATTTTAAGATGATATGGTTTGGTTTGTTGTGGTAAGGGATAGTTGGGGGTGATTTACGGTAGCCGAAGTAATTTAGGTGATTCTGGTATAGTTTGTTAAGATTTTTAGCATTTTTTGTAATTTTAAAGTGATTGGGCTTAGTTTGTTGCTGTAAAGTGTAGTTGGGGGTGATTTTTGATAGCCGAAGCAATTTAGGTGAGTTTGGCATAGTTTGCTATGATTTGTAGCATTTTTTTGTAAATTAAAATTGATTGGGTTTAGTTTGTTGTGGTAAGGGTTAGTTGGTGATGATTTATGGTAGCCGAAGTAATTTAGGTGAGTTTGGCATAGTTTGCTATGGTTAGTAGCATATTTTTGTAATTTAAAAGTGATTGGGTTTAGTTTGTTGTGGTAAGGGTTAGTTCGTGATGATATAGAGTAGCCGAAGTAATTTAGGTGAGTCTGGCATAGTTTGTTATGATTTGTACACCTTTTTTTGTAATTTTAAGATGATATGGTTTGGTTTGTTGTGGTAAGGGATAGTTGGAGGTGATTTACGGTAGCCGAAGTAATTTAGGTGATTCTGGTATAGTTTGTTAAGATTTTTAACATTTTTTGTAATTTTAAAGTGATTGGGCTTAGTTTGTTGCTGTAAAGTGTAGTTGGGGGTGATTTTTGATAGCCGAAGCAATTTAGGTGAGTTTGGCATAGTTTGCTATGATTTGTAGCATTTTTTTGTAAATTAAAATTGATTGGGTTTAGTTTGTTGTGGTAAGGGTTAGTTGGTGATGATTTATGGTAGCCGAAGTAATTTAGGTGAGTTTGGCATAGTTTGCTATGGTTAGTAGCATATTTTTGTAATTTAAAAGTGATTGGGTTTAGTTTGTTGTGGTAAGGGTTAGTTCGTGATGATATAGAGTAGCCGAAGTAATTTAGGTGAGTCTGGCATAGTTTGTTATGATTTGTACACCTTTTTTTGTAATTTTAAGATGATATGGTTTGGTTTGTTGTGGTAAAGGATAGTTGGGGGTGATTTACGGTAGCCGAAGTAATTTAGGTGATTCTGGTATAGTTTGTTATGATTTATAGCATTTTTTTGTAATTTTAAAGTGATTGGGCTTAGTTTGTTGCTGTAAAGTGTAGATTGGGGGTGATTTTTTATAGCCGACGTAATTTAGGTGAGTTTGGCATAGTTTGCTATGGTTAGTAGCATTTTTTTGTAATTTTAAAGTGATTGGGCTTAGTTTGTTGCTGTAAAGTGTAGTTGATGGTGATTTTTGATAGCTGAAGTAATTTAGGTGAGTTTGGCATAGTTTGCTATGGTTAGTAGCATTTTTTTGTAATTTAAAAGTGATTGGGTTTAGTTTGTTGTGGTATGGGTTAGTCGGTGATGATTTAGAGTAGCCGAAGTAATTTAGGTGAGTCTGGCATAATTTGTTATGATTTGTACACCTTTTTTTGTAATTTTAAGATGATATGGTTTGGTTTGTTGTGGTAAAGGATAGTTGGGGGTGATTTACGGTAACCGAAGTAATTTAGGTGATTCTGGTATAGTTTGTTATGATTATGATTAGCATTTTTTTGTAATTTTAAAGTGATTGGGCTTAGTTTGTTGCTGTAAAGTATAGTTGGGGGTGATTTTTGATAGCTGAAGTAATTTAGGTGAGTTTGGCATAGTTTGCTATGGTTAGTAGCATTTTTTTGTAATTTAGAAGTGATTGGGTTTAGTTTGTTGTGGTAAGGGTTAGTTGGTGATGATTTAGAATAGCCGAAGTAATTTAAGTGAGTCTGGCATAGTTTGTTATGATTTGTACACCTTTTTTTGTAATTTTAAGATGATATGGTTTGGTTTGTTGTGGTAAGGGATAGTTGGGGGTGATTTACGTTAGCCGAAGTAATTTAGGTGATTCTGGTATAGTTTGTTATGATTTTTAGAATTTTTTTGTAATTTTAAAGTTATTGGGCTTAGTTTGTTGCTGTAAAGTGTAGTTGGGGGTGATTTTTGATAGCTGAAGTAATTTAGGTGAGTTTGGCATAGTTTTCTATGGTTAGTAGCATCTTTTTGTAATTTAAAAGTGATTGGGTTTAGTTTGTTGTGGTAAGGGTTAGTTGGTGATGATTTAGAGTATTCGAAGTAATTTAGGTGAGTCTGGCATAGTTTGTTATGATCTGTACACCTTTTTTTGTAATTTTAACATGATATGGTTTGGTTTGTTGTGGTAAGGGATAGTTGGGGGTGATTTACGTTAGCCGAAGTAATTTAGGTGATTCTGGTATAGTTTGTTATGATTTTGAGCATTTTTTTGTAATTTTAAAGTGATTGGGCTTAGTTTGTTGCTGTAAAGTGTAGTTGGGGGGTGATTTTTGATAGCCGAAGTAATTTAGGTGAGTTTGGCATAGTTTTCCATGGTTAGTAGCATTTTTTTGTAATTTAAATGTGATTGGGTTTAGTTTGTTGTGGTAAGGTTTAGTTGGTGATGATTTAGAGTAGCCGAAGTAATTTAGGTGAGTCTGGCATAGTTTGTTATGATTTGTACACCTTTGTTTGTAATTTTATGATGATATGGTTTGGTTTGTTGTGGTAAGGGATAGTTGGGGGTGATTTACGGTAGCCGAAGTAATTTAGGTGATTCTGGTATAGTTTGTTATGATTTTTAGCATTTTTTTGTAATTTTAGAGTGTTTGGGCTTAGTTTGTTGCTGTAAAGTGTAGTTGGGGGTGATTTTTGATAGCCGAAGTAATTTAGGTGAGTTTGGCATAGTTTGCTATGGTTAGTAGCATTTTTTTGTAATTTAAATGTGATTGGGTTTAGTTTGTTGTGGTAAGGGTTAGTTGGTGATGTTTTATGGTAGCCGAAGTAATTTAGGTGAGTTTGGCATAGTTTGCTATGGTTAGTAGCATTTTTTTGTAATTTAAAAGTGATAGGGTTTAGTTTGTTGTGGTAAGGGTTAGTTGGTGATGATTTAGAGTAGCCGAAGTAATTTAGGTGAGTCTGGCATAGTTTGTTATGATTTGTACACCTTTTTTTGTAATTTTTAGATGATATGGTTTGGTTTGTTGTGGTAAGGGATAGTTGGGTTGCTTTACGGTAGCCGAAGTAATTTAGTTGATTCTGGTATAGTTTGTTATGATTTTTGGCATTTTTTTGTAATTTTAAAGTGATTGAGCTTAGTTTGTTGCTGTAAAGTGTAGTTGTGGGTGATTTTTGATAGCCAAAGTAATTTAGGTGAGTCTGGCATAATTTGTTATGATTTGTACACCTTTTTTTGTAATTTTAAGATGATATGGTTTGGTTTGTTGTGGTAAAGGATAGTTGGGGGTGATTTACGGTAACCGAAGTAATTTAGGTGATTCTGGTATAGTTTGTTATGATTTTTAGCATTTTTTTGTAATTTTAAAGTGATTGGGCTTAGTTTGTTGCTGTAAAGTATAGTTGGGGGTGATTTTTGATAGCTGAAGTAATTTAGGTGAGTTTGGCATAGTTTGCTATGGTTAGTAGCATTTTTTTGTAATTTAGAAGTGATTGGGTTTAGTTTGTTGTGGTAAGGGTTAGTTGGTGATGATTTAGAATAGCCGAAGTAATTTAAGTGAGTCTGGCATAGTTTGTTATGATTTGTACACCTTTTTTTGTAATTTTAAGATGATATGGTTTGGTTTGTTGTGGTAAGGGATAGTTGGGGGTGATTTACGTTAGCCGAAGTAATTTAGGTGATTCTGGTATAGTTTGTTATGATTTTTAGAATTTTTTTGTAATTTTAAAGTGATTGGGCTTAGTTTGTTGCTGTAAAGTGTAGTTGGGGGTGATTTTTGATAGCTGAAGTAATTTAGGTGAGTTTGGCATAGTTTTCTATGGTTAGTAGCATTTTTTTGTAATTTAAAAGTGATTGGGTTTAGTTTGTTGTGGTAAGGGTTAGTTGGTGATGATTTAGAGTATTCGAAGTAATTTAGGTGAGTCTGGCATAGTTTGTTATGATCTGTACACCTTTTTTTGTAATTTTAACATGATATGGTTTGGTTTGTTGTGGTAAGGGATAGTTGGGGGTGATTTACGTTAGCCGAAGTAATTTAGGTGATTCTGGTATAGTTTGTTATGATTTTGAGCATTTTTTTGTAATTTTAAAGTGATTGGGCTTAGTTTGTTGCTGTAAAGTGTAGTTGGGGGTGATTTTTGATAGCCGAAGTAATTTAGGTGAGTTTGGCATAGTTTTCCATGGTTAGTAGCATTTTTTTGTAATTTAAATGTGAATGGGTTTAGTTTGTTGTGGTAAGGGTTAGTTGGTGATGATTTAGAGTAGCCGAAGTAATTTAGGTGAGTCTGGCATAGTTTGTTATGATTTGTACACCTTTGTTTGTAATTTTAAGATGATATGGTTTGGTTTGTTGTGGTAAGGGATAGTTGGGGGTGATTTACGGTAGCCGAAGTAATTTAGGTGATTCTGGTATAGTTTGTTATGATTTTTAGCATTTTTTTGTAATTTTAGAGTGTTTGGGCTTAGTTTGTTGCTGTAAAGTGTAGTTGGGGGTGATTTTTGATAGCCGAAGTAATTTAGGTGAGTTTGGCATAGTTTGCTATGGTTAGTAGCATTTTTTTGTAATTTAAAAGTGATTGGGTTTAGTTTGTTGTGGTAAGGGTTAGTTGGTGATGATTTAGAGTAGCCGAAGTAATTTAGGTGAGTCTGGCATAGTTTGTTATGATTTGTACACCTTTTTTGTAATTTTTAGATGATATGGTTTGGTTTGTTGTGGTAAGGGATAGTTGGGTTGATTTACGGTAGCCGAAGTAATTTAGTTGATTCTGGTATAGTTTGTTATGATTTTTAGCATTTTTTTGTAATTTTAAAGTGATTGGGCTTAGTTTGTTGCTGTAAAGTGTAGTTGTGGGTGATTTTTGATAGCCAAAGTAATTTAGGTGAGTTTGGCATAGTTTTCTATGGTTAGTAGCATTTTTTTGTAATTTAAAAATGATTGGGTTTAGTTTGTTGTGGTAAGGATTAGTTGGTGATGATTTAGAGTAGCCGAAGTAATTTAGGTGAGTCTGGTATAGTTTTTTATGATTTGTACACCTTTTTTGTAATTTTAAGATGATATGGTTTGGTTTGTTGTGGTAAGGGATAGTTGGGGGTGATTTACGGTAGCCGAAGTCATTTAGGTGATTCTGGTAAAGCTTGTTATGATTTTTAGCATTTTTTGTAATTTTAAAGTGATTGCGCTTAGTTTGTTGCTGTAAAGTGTAGTTGGGGGTGATTTTTGATAGCCGAAGTAATTTAGGTGAGTTTGGCATAGTTTGCTATGGTTAGTAGCATTTTTTTGTACTTAAAAATGATTGGGTTTAGTTTGTTGTGGTAAGGATTAGTTGGTGATGATTTAGAGTAGCCGAAGTAATTTAGTTGAGTCTGGCATAGTTTGTTATGATTTGTACATCTTTTTTTGTACTTTTAAGATGATATGGTTTGGTTTGTTGTGGTAAGGGATAGTTGGGGGTGATTTACGGTAGCCGAAGTAATTTAGGTGATTCTGGTATAGTTTGTTATGATTTTTAGCATTTTTTTGTAATTTAAATATGATTGGGTTTAGTTTGTTGTGGTAAGGGTTAGTTGGTGATGTTTTATGGTAGCCGAAGTAATTTAGGTGAGTTTGGCATAGTTTGCTATGGTTAGTAGCATTTTTTTGTAATTTAAAAGTGATTGGGTTTAGTTTGTTGTGGTAAGGGTTAGTTGGTGATGATTTAGAGTAGCCGAAGTAATTTAGGTGAGTCTGGCATAGTTTGTTATGATTTGTACACCTTTTTTTGTAATTTTTAGATGATATGGTTTGGTTTGTTGTGGTAAGGGATAGTTGGGTTGATTTACGGTAGCCAAAGTAATTTAGTTGATTCTGGTATAGTTTGTTATGATTTTTAGCATTTTTTTGTAATTTTAAAGTGATTGGGCTTAGTTTGTTGCTGTAAAGTGTAGTTGGGGGTGATTTTTGATAGCCAAAGTAATTTAGGTGAGTTTGGCATAGTTTTCTATGGTTAGTAGCATTTTATTGTAATTTAAAAGTGATTGGGTTTAGTTTGTTGTGGTAAGGATTAGTTGGTGATGATTTAGAGTAGCCGAAGTAATTTAGTTGAGTCTGGCATAGTTTGTTATGATTTGTACATCTTTTTTTGTAATTTTAAGATGATATGGTTTGGTTTGTTGTGGTAAGGGATAGTTGGGGGTGATTTACGGTAGCCGAAGTAATTTAGGTGATTCTGGTATAGTTTGTTATGATTTTTAGCATTTTTTTGTAATTTTAAAGTGATTGGGCTTAGTTTGTTGCTGTAAAGTGTAGTTGGGGGTGATTTTTGATAGACGAAGTAATTTAGGTGTGTTTGGCATAGTTTGCTATGGTTAGTAGCATTTTTTTTTTAATTTAAAAGTGATTGGGTTTAGTTTGTTGTGGTAGGGGTTAGTTGGTGATTATTTAGAGTAGCCGAAGTAATTTAGGTGAGTCTCTCATTGTTTGTTATGATTTGTACACCTTTTTTTGTAATTTTAAGATGATATGGTTTGGTTTGTTGTGGTAAGGGATAGTTGGGGGTGATTTACGGTAGCCGAAGTAATTTAGGTGATTCTGGTATAGTTTGTTATGATTTTTAGCATTTTTTTGTAATTTTGAAGTGATTGGGCTTAGTTTGTTGCTGTAAAGTGTAGTTGGGGGTGATTTTTGATAGCCGAAGTAATTTAGGTGAGTTTGGCATAGTTTGCTATGGTTAGTAGCATTTTTTTGTAATTTAAATGTGATTGGGTTTAGTTTGTTGTGGTAAGGGTTAGTTGGTGATGTTTTATGGTAGCCGAAGTAATTTAGGTGAGTTTGGCATAGTTAGCTATGGTTAGTAGCATTTTTTTGTAATTTAAAAGTGATTGGGTTTAGTTTGTTGTGGTAAGGGTTAGTTGGGGATGATTTAGAGTAGCCGAAGTAATTTAGGTGAGTCTGGCATAGTTTGTTATGATTTGTACACCTTTTTTTGTAATATTAAGATGATATGGTTTGGTTTGTTGTGGTAAGGGATAGTTGGGGGTGATTTACGGTAGCCGAAGTAATTTAGGTGATTCTGGTATAGTTTGTTATGATTTTTAGCATTTTTTTGTAATTTTAAAGTGATTGGGCTTAGTTTGTTGCTGTAAAGTGTAGTTGGGGGTGATTTTTGATAGCCGAAGTAATTTAGGTGAGTTTGGCATAGTTTGCTATGGTTAGTAGCATTTTTTTGTAATTTAAATGTGATTGGGTTTAGTTTGTTGTGGTAAGGGTTAGTTGGTGATGTTTTATGGTAGCCGAAGTAATTTAGGTGAGTTTGGCATAGTTTGCTATGGTTAGTAGCATTTTTTTGTAATTTAAAAGTGATTGGGTTTAGTTTGTTGTGGTAAGGGTTAGTTGGTGATGATTTAGAGTAGCCGAAGTAATTTAGGTGAGTCTGGCATAGTTTGTTATGATTTGTACACTTTTTTTTGTAATTTTTAGATGATATGGTTTGGTTTGTTGTGGTAAGGGATAGTTGGGTTGATTTACGGTAGCCGAAGTAATTTAGTTGATTCTGGTATAGTTTGTTATGATTTTTAGCATTTTTTTGTAATTTTAAAGTGATTGGGCTTAGTTTGTTGCTGTAAAGTGTAGTTGGGGGTGATTTTTGATAGCCAAAGTAATTTAGGTGAGTTTGGCATAGTTTTCTATGGTTAGTAGCATTTTTTTGTAATTTAAAAATGATTGGGTTTAGTTTGTTGTGGTAAGGGTTAGTTGGTGATGATTTAGAGTAGCCGAAGTAATTTAGGTGAGTCTGGCATAGTTTGTTATGATTTGTAAACCTTTTTTTGTAATTTGAAGATGATATGGTTTGGTTTGTTGTGGTAAGGGATAGTTGGGGGTGATTTACGGTAGCCGAAGTCATTTAGGTGATTCTGGTATAGCTTGTTATGATTTTTAGCATTTTTTTGTAATTTTAAAGTGATTGCGCTTAGTTTGTTGCTGTAAAGTGTAGTTGGGGGTGATTTTTGATAGCCGAAGTAATTTAGGTGAGTTTGGCATAGTTTGCTATGGTTAGTAGCATTTTTTTGTAATTTAAAAGTGATTGGGTTTAGTTTGTTGTGGTAAGGATTAGTTGGTGATGATTTAGAGTAGCCGAAGTAATTTAGGTGAGTCTGGCATAGTTTGTTATGATTTGTACATCTTTTTTTGTAATTTTAAGATGATATGGTTTGGTTTGTTGTGGTAAGGGATAGTTGGGGGTGATTTACGGTAGCCGAAGTAATTTAGGTGATTCTGGTATAGTTTATTATGATTTTTAGCATTTTTTTGTAATTTTAAAGTGATTGGGCTTAGTTTGTTGCTGTAAAGTGTAGTTGGGGGTGATTTTTGATAGACGAAGTAATTTAGGTGTGTTTGGCATAGTTTGCTATGGTTAGTAGCTTTTTTTTGTAATTTAAAAGTGATTGGGTTTAGTTTGTTGAGGTAGGGGTTAGTTGGTGATGATTTAGAGTAGCCGAAGTAATTTAGGTGAGTCTGGCATTGTTTGTTATGATTTGTACACTTTTTTTTGTAATTTTAAGATGATATGGTTTGGTTTGTTGTGGTAAGGGATAGTTGGGGGTGATTTACGGTAGCCGAAGTAATTTAGGTGATTCTGGTATAGTTGGTTATGATTTTTAGCATTTTTTTGTAATTTTAAAGTGATTGGGCTTAGTTTGTGGCTGTAAAGTGTAGTTGGGGGTGATTTTTGATAGCCGAAGTAATTTAGGTGAGTTTGGCATAGTTTGCTATGGTTAGTAGCATTTTTTTGTAATTTAAATATGATTGGGTTTAGTTTGTTGTGGTAAGGGTTAGTTGGTGATGTTTTATGGTAGCCGAAGTAATTTAGGTGAGTTTGGCATAGTTAGCTATGGTTAGTAGCATTTTTTTGTAATTTAAAAGTGATTGGGTTTAGTTTGTTGTGGTAAAGGTTAGTTGGTGATGATTTAGAATAGCCGAAGTAATTTAGGTGAGTCTGGCATAGTTTGTTATAATTTGTACACCTTTTTTTGTAATTTTTAGATGATATGGTTTGGTTTGTTGTGGTAAGGGATAGTTGGGGGTGATTTACGTTAGCCGAAGTAATTTAGGTGATTCTGGTATAGTTTGTTATGATTTTTAGCATTTTTTTGTAATTTTAAAGTGATTGGGCTTAGTTTGTTGCTGTAAAGTGTAGTTGGGGGTGATTTTTGATAGCTGAAGTAATTTAGGTGAGTTTGGCATAGTTTGCTATGGTTAGTAGCATTTTTTGTAATTTAAAAGTGATTGGGTTTAGTTTGTTGTGGTAAGGGTTAGTTGAGGATGATTTAGAGTAGCCGAAGTAATTTAGGTGAGTCTGGCATAGTTTATTATGATTTGTACACCTTTTTTTGTAATATTAAGATGATATGGTTTGGTTTGTTGTGGTAAGGGATAGTTGGGGGTGATTTACGGTAGCCGAAGTAATTTAGGTGATTCTGGTATAGTTTGTTATGATTTTTAGCATTTTTTTGTAATTTTAAAGTGATTGGGCTTAGTTTGTTGCTGTAAAGTGTAGTTGGGGGTGATTTTTGATAGCCAAAGTAATTTAGGTGAGTTTGGCATAGTTTTCTATAGTTAGTATCATTTTTTTGTAATTTAAAAGTGATTGGGTTTAGTTTGTTGTGGTAAGGATTAGTTGGTGATGATTTAGAGTAGCCGAAGTAATTTAGGTGATTCTGGTATAGTTTGTTATGATTTTTAGCATTTTTTTGTAATTTTAAAGTGATTGCGCTTAGTTTGTTGCTGTAAAGTGTAGTTGGGGGTGATTTTTGATAGCCGAAGTAATTTAGGTGAGTTTGGCATAGTTTGCTATGGTTAGTAGCTTTTTTTTGTAATTTAAAAGTGATTGGGTTTAGTTTGTTGAGGTAGGGGTTAGTTGGTGATGATTTAGAGTAGCCGAAGTAATTTAGGTGAGTCTGGCATTGTTTGTTATGATTTGTACACCTTTTTTTGTAATTTTAAGATGATATGGTTTGGTTTGTTGTGGTAAGGGATAGTTGGGGGTGATTTACGGTAGCCGAAGTAATTTAGGTGATTCTGGTATAGTTTGTTATGATTTTTAGCATTTTTTTGTAATTTTAAAGTGATTGGGCTTAGTTTGTGGCTGTAAAGTGTAGTTGGGGGTGATTTTTGATAGCCGAAGTAATTTAGGTGAGTTTGGCATAGTTTGCTATGGTTAGTAGCATTTTTTTGTAATTTAAATGTGATTGGGTTTAGTTTGTTGTGGTAAGGGTTAGTTGGTGATGTTTTATGGTAGCCGAAGTAATTTAGGTGAGTTTGGCATAGTTAGCTATGGTTAGTAGCATTTTTTTGTAATTTAAAAGTGATTGGGTTTAGTTTGTTGTGGTAAGGGTTAGTTGGTGATGATTTAGAATAGCCGAAGTAATTTAGGTGAGTCTGGCATAGTTTGTTATGATTTGTACACCTTTTTTTGTAATTTTTAGATGATATAGTTTGGTTTGTTGTGGTAAGGGATAGTTGGGGGTGATTTACGTTAGCCGAAGTAATTTAGGTGATTCTGGTATAGTTTGTTATGATTTTTAGCATTTTTTTGTAATTTTAAAGTGATTGGGCTTAGTTTGTTGCTGTAAAGTGTAGTTGGGGGTGATTTTGGATAGCTGAAGTAATTTAGGTGAGTTTGGCATAGTTTGCTATGGTTAGTAGCATTTTTTGTAATTTAAAAGTGATTGGGTTTAGTTTGTTGTGGTAGGGGTAGTTGGTGATGATTTAGAGTAGCCGAAGTAATTTAGGTGAGTCTGGCATTGCTTGTTATGATTTATACACCTTTTTTTGTAATTTTAAGATGATATGGTTTGGTTTGTTGTGGTAAGGGATAGTTGGGGGTGATTTACGGTAGCCGAAGTAATTTAGGTGATTCTTGTATAGTTTGTTATGATTTTTAGCATTTTTTTGTAATTTTAAAGTGATTGGGCTTAGTTTGTTGCTGTAAAGTGTAGTTGGGGGTGATTTTTGATAGCCGAAGTAATTTAGGTGAGTTTGGCATAGTTTGCTATGGTTAGTAGCATTTTTTTGTAATTTAAAATTGATTGGGTTTAGTTTGTTGTGGTAAGGGTTAGTTGGTGATGATTTAGAGTAGCCGAAGTAATTTAGGTGAGTCTGGCATAGTTTGTTATGATTTGTACACCTTTTTTTGTAATTTTAAGATGATATGGTTTGGTTTGTTGTGGTAAGGGATAGTGGGGGGTGATTTACGGTAGCCGATGTAATTTAGGTGATTCTGGTATAGTTTGTTATGATTTTTAGCATTTTTTTGTAATTTTAAAGTGATTGAGCTTAGTTTGTTGCTGTAAAGTGTAGTTGAGGGTGATTTTTGATAGCCGAAGTAATTTAGGTGAGTGTGGCATAGTTTGCTATGGTTAGTAGCATTTTTTTGTAATTTAAAAGTGATTGGGTTTAGATTGTTGTGGTAAGGGTTAGTTGGTGATGATTTAGAGTAGCCGAAGTAATTTAGGTTAGTCGGGCATAGTTTGTTATGATTTGTACACCTTTTTTTGTAATTTTAATATGATATGGTTTGGTTTGTTGTGGTAAGGGATAGTTGGGGGTGATTTATGATAGCCGAAGTAATTTACGTGATTCTGGTATAGTTTGTTATGATTTTTAGCATTTTTTTGTAATTTTAAAGTGATTGGGCTTAGTTTGTTGCTGTAAAGTGTAGTTGGGGGTGATTTTTGATAGCCGAAGTAATTTAGGTGAGTTTGGCATAGTTTGCTATGGTTAGTAGCATTTTTTTGTAATTTAAAAGTGATTGGGTTTAGATTGTTGTGGTAAGGGTTAGTTGGTGATGATTTAGAGTAGCCGAAGTAATTTACGTGAGTCTGGCATAGTTTGTTATGATTTGTACACCTTTTTTTGTAATTTTAAGATGATATGGTTTGGTTTGTTGTGGTAAGGGATAGTTGGGGGTGATTTACGGTAGCCGAAGTAATTTAGGTGATTCTGGTATAGTTTGTTAAGATTTTTCGCATTTTTTGTAATTTTAAAGTGATTGGGCTTAGTTTGTTGCTGTAAAGTGTAGTTGGGGGTGATTTTTGATAGCCGAAGTAATTTAGGTGAGTTTGGCATAGTTTGCTATGGTTAGTAGCATTTTTTTGTAATTTAAAAGTGATTGGGTTTAGTTTGTTGTGGTAAGGGTTAGTTGGTGATGATTAAGAGTAGCCGAAGTAATTTAGGTGAGTCTGGCATTGTTTGTTATGATTAGTACACCTTTTTTTGTAATTTTAAGATGATATGGTTTGGTTTGTTGTGGTAAAGGATAGTTGGGGGTGGTTTACGGTAGCCGAAGTAATTTAGGTGATTCTGGTATAGTTTGTTATGATTTTTAGCATTTTTTGTAATTTTAAAGTGATTGGGCTTAGTTTGTTGCTGTAAAGTGTAGTTGGGGGTGATTTTTGATAGCCGAAGTAATTTAGGTGAGTTTGGCATAGTTTGCTATGGTTAGTAGCATTTTTTTGTAATTTAAAAGTGATTGGGTTTAGTTTGTTGTAGTAAGGGTTAGTTGGTGATGATTTAGAGTAGCCGAAGTATATTAGGTGAGTCTGACATAGTTTGTTATGATTTGTACACCTTTTATTGTAATTTTAAGATGAAATGGTTTAGTTTGTTGTGGTAAGGGATAGTTGGGGGTGATTTACGGTAGCCGAAGTAATTTAGGTGATTCTGGTATAGTTTGTTACGATTTTTAGCATTTTTTTGTAATTTTAGAGTGATTGGGCTTAGTTTGTTGCTGTAAAGTGTAGTTGGGGGTGATTTTTAATAGCCGAAGTATTTTAGGTGAGTTTGGTATAGTTTGCTATGGTTAGTAGCATTTTTTTGTAATTTAAAAGTGATTGGGTTTAGTTTGTTGTGGTAAGGGTTAGTTGGTGATGATTTAGATTAGCCGAGGTAATTTAGGTGAGTCTGGCATAGTTTGTTATGATTTGTACACCTTTTTTTGTAATTTTAAGATGATATGGATTGGTTTGTTGTGGTAAGGGATACTTGGGGGTGATTTACGGTAGCCGAAGTAATTTAGGTGATTCTGGTATAGTTTGTTATGATTTTTAGCATTTTTTTGTAATTTTAGAGTGATTGGGCTTAGTTTGTTGCTGTAAAGTGTAGTTGGGGGTGATTTTTAATAGCCGAAGTAATTTAGGTGAGTCTGGTATAGTTTGTTATGATTTTTAGCATTTTTTTGTAATTTTAAAGTGATTGGGCTTAGTTTGTTGCTGTAAAGTGTAGTTGGGGGTGATTTTTAATAGCCGAAGTATTTTAGGTGAGTTTGGCATAGTTTGCTATGGTTAGTAGCATTTTTTTGTAATTTAAAAGTGATTGGGTTTAGTTTGTTGTAGTAAGGGTTAGTTGGTGATGATTTAGAGTAGCCGAAGTATATTAGGTGAGTCTGGCATAGTTTGTTATGATTTGTACACCTTTTATTGTAATTTTAAGATGAAATGGTTTAGTTTGTTGTGGTAAGGGATAGTTGGGGGTGATTTACGGTAGCCGAAGTAATTTAGGTGATTCTGGTATAGTTTGATATGATTTTTCGCATTTTTTTGTAATTTTAGAGTGTTTGGGCTTAGTTTGTTGCTGTAAAGTGTAGTTGGGGGTGATTTTTGATAGCCGAAGTAATTTAGGTGAGTTTGGCATAGTTTGCTATGGTTAGTAGCATTTTTTTGTAATTTAAAAGTGATTGGGTTTAGATTGTTGTTGTAAGGGTTAGTTGGTGATGATTTAGAGTAGCCGAAGTAATTTAGGTGAGTCGGGCATAGTTTGTTATGATTTGTACACCTTTTTTTGTAATTTTAAGATGATATGGTTTGGTTTGTTGTGGTAAGGGATAGTTGGGGTTGATTTATGATAGCCGAAGTAATTTAGGTGATTCTTGTATAGTTTGTTATGATTTTTAGCATTTTTTTGTAATTTTAAAGTGATTGGGCTTAGTTTGTTGCTGTAAAGTGTAGTTGGGGGTGATTTTTGATAGCCGAAGTAATTTAGGTCAGTTTGGCATAGTTTGCTATGGTTAGTGGCATTTTTTTTGTAATTTAAAAGTGATTGGGTTTAGTTTGTTGTGGTAAGGGTTAGTTGGTGATGATTTAGAGTAGCCGAAGTAATTTACGTGAGTCTGGCATAGTTTGTTATGATTTGTACACCTTTTTTTGTAATTTTAAGATGATATGGTTTGGTTTGTTGTGGTAAGGGATAGTTGGGGGTGATTTACGGTAGCCGAAGTAATTTAGGTGATTCTGGTATAGTTTGTTATGCTTTTTAGCATTTTTTTGTAATTTTAAAGTGATTGGGCTTAGTTTGTTGCTGTTAAGTGTAGTTGGGGGTGATTTTTGATAGCCGAAGTAATTTAGATAAGTTTGGCATAGTTTGCTATGGTTAATAGCATTTTTTTGTAATTTAAAAGTGATTGGGTTTAGTTTGTTGTGGTAAGGGTTAGTTGGTGATGATTTAGAGTAGCCGAAGTAATTTAGGTGAGTCTGGCATAGTTTGTTATGATTTGTACACCTTTTTTTTTAATTTTAAGATGATATGGTTTGGTTTGTTGTGGTAAGGGATAGTTGGGGGTGATTTACGGTAGCCGAAGTAATTAAGGTGATTCTGGTATAGTTTGTTATGATTTTTAGCATTTTTTTGTAATTTTAAAGTGATTGGGCTTAGTTTGTTGCTGTAAAGTGTAGTTGGGGGTGATTTTTGATAGCCGAAGTAATTTAGGTGAGTTTGGCATAGTTTGCTATGGTTAGTAGCATTTTTTTGTAATTTAAAAGTGATTGGGTTTAGTTTGTTGTGGTAAGGGTTAGTTGGTGATGATTTAGAATAGCCGAAGTAATTTAGGTGAGTCTGGCATAATTTGTTATGATTTGTACACCTTTTTTTTAATTTTAAGATGATATGGTTTGGTTTGTTGTGGTAAGGGATAGTTGGGGGTGATTTACGGTAGCCGAAGTAATTTAGGTGATTCTGGTATAATTTGTTATGATTTGTAGCATTTTTTTGTAATTTTAAAGTGATTGGGCTTAGTTTGTTGCTGTAAAGTGTAGTTGGGGGTGATTTTTGATAGCTGAAGTAATTTAGGTGAGTTTGGCATAGTTTGCTATGGTTAGTAGCATTTTTTTGTAATTTAAAAGTGATTGGGTTTAGTTTGTTGTAGTAAGGGTTAGTTGGTGATGATTTAGAGTAGCCGAAGTATATTAGGTGAGTCTGGCATAGTTTGTTATGATTTGTACACCTTTTATTGTAATTTTAATATGAAATGGTTTAGTTTGTTGTGGTAAGGGATAGTGTAATTTTAAGATGATATGGTTTGGTTTGTTGTGGTAAGGGATAGTTGGGGGTGATTTACTTTAGCCGAAGTAATTTAGGTGATTCTGGTATAGTTTGTTATGCTTTTTAGCATTTTTTTGTAATTTTAAAGTGATTGGGCTTAGTTTGTTGCTGTTTGTTGTGAGAAATTTTTGTAAAGTGTAGTTAGGGGTGATTTTTGATAGCCGAAGTAATTTAGGTGAGTTTGGCATAGTTTGCTATGGTTATTAGCATTTTTTTGTAATTTAAAAGTGATTGGGTTTAATTTGTTGTTGTAAAGGTTAGTTGGTGATGATTTAGAGTAGCCGAAGTAATTTAGGTGAGTCTGGCATAGTTTGTTATGATTTGTACACCTTTTTTTGTAATTTTAAGATGATATGGTTTGGTTTGTTGTGGTAAGGGATAGTTGGGGGTGATTTACGGTAGCCGAAGTAATTTAGGTAATTCTGGTATAGCTTGTTATGATTTTTAGCATTTTTTGTAATTTTAAAGTGATTGGGCTTAGTTTGTTGCTGTAAAGTGTAGTTGGGGGTGATTTTTGATAGCCAAAGTAATTTAGGTGAGTCTGGCATAGTTTGCTATGCTTAGTAGCATTTTTTTGTAATTTAAAAGTGATTGGGTTTAGTTTGTTGTAGTAAGGGTTAGTTGGTGATGATTTAGAGTAGCCGAAGTAATTTAGGTGAGTCTGGCATAGTTTGTTATGATTTTTACACCTTTTTTTAATTTTAAGATGATATGGTTTGGTTTGTTGTGGAAAGGGATAGTTGGGGGTGATTTACGGTAGCCGAAGTAATTCAGGTGATTCTGGTATAGTTTGTTATGATTTTTAGCATTTTTTTGTAAATTTAAAGTGATTGGGCTTAGTCTGTTGCTGTAAAGTGTAGTTGTGGGTGATTTTTGATAGCCGAAGTAATTTAGGTGAGTTTGGTATAGTTTGCTATGGTTAGTAGCATTTTTTTGTAATTTAAAAGTGATTGGGTTTAGTTTGTTGTGGTAAGGGTAAGTTGGTGATGATTTAGATTAGCCGAGGTAATTTAGGTGAGTCTGGCATAGTTTGTTATGATTTGTACACCTTTTTTTGTAATTTTAAGATGATATGGTTTGGTTTGTTGTGGTAAGGGATACTTGGGGGTGATTTACGGTAGCCGAAGTAATTTAGGTGATTCTGGTATAGTTTGTTATGATTTTTAGCATTTTTTTGTAACTTTAAAGTGATTGGGCTTAGTTTATTGCTGTAAAGTGTAGTTGGGGGTGATTTTTGATAGCCGAAGTAATTTAGGTGAGTTTGGCATAGTTTGCTATTGTTAGTAGCATTTTTTTGTAATTTAAATGTGATTGGGTTTAGTTTGTTGTGGTAAGGGTTAGTTGGTGATGATTTATGGTAGCCGAAGTAATTTAGATGAGTTTGGCATAGTTTGCTATGGTTAGTAGCATTTTTTTGTAATTTAAAAGTGATTGGGTTTAGTTTGTTGTGGTAAGGGTTAGTTGGTGATGATTTAGAGGAGCCGAAGTAATTTAGGTGAGTCTGACATAGTTTGTTATGATTTTTACACCTTTTTTGGTAATTTTAAGATGAAATGGTTTAGTTTGTTGTGGTAAGGGATAGTTGGGGGTGATTTACGGTAGCCGTAGTAATTTAGGTGATTCTGGTATAGTTTGTTATGATTTTTAGCATTTTTTTGTAATTTTAAAGTGATTGGGCTTAGTTTGTTGCTGTAAAGTATAGTTGGGGGTGATTTTTGATAGCCGAAGTAATTTAGGTGAGTTTGGCATAGTTTGCTATGGTTAGTAGCATTTTTTTGTAATTTAAAAGTGATTGGGTTTAGTTTGTTGTGGTAAGGGTTAGTTTGTGATGATTTAGAGTAGCCGAAGTAATTTAGGTGAGTCTGGCATAGTCTGTTATGATTTGTACACCTTTTTTTGTAATTTTAAGATGATATGGTTTGGTTTGTTGTGGTAAGGGATAGTTGGGGGTGATTTACGGTAGCCGAAGTAATTTAGGTGATTCTGGTATAGTTTGTTATGATTTTTAGCATTTTTTTGTAATTTTAAAGTGATTGGGCTTAGTTTGTTGCTGTAAAGTGTAGTTGGGGGTGATTTTTGATAGCAGAAGTAATTTAGGTGAGTTTGGCATAGTTTGCTATGGTTAGTAGCATTTTTTTGTAATTTAAAAGTGATTGGGTTTAGTTTGTTGTGGTAAGGGTAATTTGGTGATGATTTAGAGTAGCCGAAGTAATTTAGGTGAGTCTGGCATAGTTTGTTATGATTTGTACACCTTTTATTGTAATTTTAAGATGATATGGTTTGGTTTGTTGTGGTAAGGGATAGTTGGGGGTGATTTACGGTAGCAGAAGTAATTTAGGTGATTCTGGTATAGTTTGTTATGATTTTTAGCATTTTTTTGTAATTTTAAAGTGATTGGGCTTAGTTTGTTGCTGTAAAGTGTAGTTGGGGTGATTTTTGATAGCTGAAGTAATTTAGGTGTGTTTGGCATAGTTTGCTATGGTTAGTAGCATTTTTTTGTAATTTAAAAGTGATTGGGTTTAGTTTGTTGTAGTAAGGGTTAGTTGGGGATGATTTAGAGTAGCCGAAGTAATTGAGGTGAGTCTGGCATAGTTTGTTATGATTTGTACACATTTTTTTGTAATTTTAAGATGATATGGTTTGGTTTGTTGTGGTAAGGGATAGTTGGGGGTGATTTACGATAGCCGAAGTAATTTAGGTGATTCTGATATAGTTTGTTATGATTTTTAGCATTTTTTTGTAATTTTAAAGTGATTGGGCTTAGTTTGTTGCTGTAAAGTGTAGTTGGGGGTGATTTTTGACAGTCGAAGTAATTTAGGTGAGTTTGGCATAGTTTGCTATGGTTAGTAGCAGTTTTTTTGTAATTTAAATGTGGTTGGGTTTAGTTTGTTGTGGTAAGGGTTAGTTGGTGATGATTTATGGTAGCCGAAGTAATTTAGGTGAGTTTGGCATAGTTTGCTATGGTTAGTAGGATTTTTTTGTAATTTAAAAGTGATTGGGTTTAGTTTGTTGTGGTAAGGGTTAGTTGGTGATGATTTAGAGTAGCCGAAGTATTTTAGGTGAGTCTGGCATAGTTTGTTATGATTTGTACACCTTTTTTTGTAATTTTTAGATGATATGGTTTGGTTTGTTGTGGTAAGGGATAGTTGGGGTGATTTACGGTAGCCGAAGTAATTTAGGTGATTCTGGTATAGTTTGTTATGATTTTTAGCATTTTTTTGTAATTTTAAAGTGATTGGGCTTAGTTTGTTGCTGTAAAGTGTAGTTGGGGGTGATTTTTAATAGCCGAAGTATTTTAGGTGAGTTTGGCATAGTTTGCTATGGTTAGTAGCATTTTTTTGTAATTTAAAAGTGATTGGGTTTAGTTTGTTGTAGTAAGGGTTAGTTGGTGATGATTTAGAGTAGCCGAAGTATATTAGGTGAGTCTGGCATAGTTTGTTATGATTTGTACACCTTTTATTGTAATTTTAAGATGAAATGGTTTAGTTTGTTGTGGTAAGGGATAGTTGGGGGTGATTTACGGTAGCCGAAGTAATTTAGGTGATTCTGGTATAGTTTGTTATGATTTTTCGCATTTTTTTGTAATTTTAGAGTGTTTGGGCTTAGTTTGTTGCTGTAAAGTGTAGTTGGGGGTAATTTTTGATAGCCGAAGTAATTTAGGTGAGTTTGGCATAGTTTGCTATGGTTAGTAGCATTTTTTTGTAATTTAAAATTGATTGGGTTTAGATTGTTGTTGTAAGGGTTAGTTGGTGATGATTTAGAGTAGCCGAAGTAATTTAGGTGAGTCGGGCATAGTTTGTTATGATTTGTACACCTTTTTTTGTAATTTTAAGATGATATGGTTTGGTTTGTTGTGGTAAGGGATAGTTGGGGTTGATTTATGATAGCCGAAGTAATTTAGGTGATTCTTGTATAGTTTGTTATGATTTTTAGCATTTTTTTTGTAATTTTAAAGTGATTGGGCTTAGTTTGTTGCTGTAAAGTGTAGTTGGGGGTGATTTTTGTTAGCCGAAGTAATTTAGGTCAGTTTGGCATAGTTTGCTATGGTTAGTGGCATTTTTTTGTAATTTAAAAGTGATTGGGTTTAGTTTGTTGTGGTAAGGGTTAGTTGGTGATGATTTAGAGTAGCCGAAGTAATTTACGTGAGTCTGGCATAGTTTGTTATGATTTGTACACCTTTTTTTGTAATTTTAAGATGATATGGTTTGGTTTGTTGTGGTAAGGGATAGTTGGGGGTGATTTACGGTAGCCGAAGTAATTTAGGTGATTCTGGTATAGTTTGTTATGCTTTTTAGCATTTTTTTGTAATTTTAAAGTGATTGGGCTTAGTTTGTTGCTGTTAAGTGTAGTTGGGGGTGATTTTTGATAGCCGAAGTAATTTAGGTAAGTTTGGCATAGTTTGCTATGGTTAATAGCATTTTTTTGTAATTTAAAAGTGATTGGGTTTAGTTTGTTGTGGTAAGGGTTAGTTGGTGATGATTTAGAGTAGCCGAAGTAATTTAGGTGAGTCTGGCATAGTTTGTTATGATTTGTACACCTTTTTTTGTAATTTTAAGATGATATGGTTTGGTTTGTTGTGGTAAGGGATAGTTGGGGGTGATTTACGGTAGCCGAAGTAATTAAGGTGATTCTGGTATAGTTTGTTATGATTTTTAGCATTTTTTTGTAATTTTAAAGTGATTGGGCTTAGTTTGTTGCTGTTAAGTGTAGTTGGGGGTGATTTTTGATAGCCGAAGTAATTTAGGTAAGTTTGGCATAGTTTGCTATGGTTAATAGCATTTTTTTGTAATTTAAAAGTGATTGGGTTTAGTTTGTTGTGGTAAGGGTTAGTTGGTGATGATTTAGAGTAGCCGAAGTAATTTAGGTGAGTCTGGCATAGTTTGTTATGATTTGTACACCTTTTTTTGTAATTTTAAGATGATATGGTTTGGTTTGTTGTGGTAAGGGATAGTTGGGGGTGATTTACGGTAGCCGAAGTAATTAAGGTGATTCTGGTATAATTTGTTATGATTTGTAGCATTTTTTTGTAATTTTAAAGTGATTGGGCTTAGTTTGTTGCTGTAAAGTGTAGTTGGGGGTGATTTTTGATAGCTGAAGTAATTTAGGTGAGTTTGGCATAGTTTGCTATGGTTAGTAGCATTTTTTTGTAATTTAAAAGTGATTGGGTTTAGTTTGTTGTAGTAAGGGTTAGTTGGTGATGATTTAGAGTAGCCGAAGTATATTAGGTGAGTCTGGCATAGTTTGTTATGATTTGTACACCTTTTATTGTAATTTTAAGATGAAATGGTTTAGTTTGTTGTGGTAAGGGATAGTTGGGGGTGATTTACGGTAGCCGAAGTAATTTAGGTGATTCTGGTATAGTTTGTTATGATTTTTAGCATTTTTTTGTAATTTTAGAGTGTTTGGGCTTAGTTTGTTGCTGTAAAGTGTAGTTGAGGGTGATTTTTGATAGCCGAAGTAATTTAGGTGAGTTTGGCATAGTTTGCTATGGTTAGTAGCATTTTTTTGTAATTTAAAAGTGATTGGGTTTAGTTTGTTGTGGTAAGGGTTAGTTGGTGATGATTAAGAGTAGCCGAAGTAATTTAGGTGAGTCTGACATTGTTTGTTATGATTTGTACACCTTTTTTTGTAATTTTAAGATGATATGGTTTGGTTTGTTGTGGTAAAAGATAGTTGGGGGTGATTTACGGTAGCCGAAGTAATTTAGGTGATTCTGGTATAGTTTGTTATGATTTTTAGCATTTTTTGTAATTTTAAAGTGATTGGGCTTAGTTTGTTGCTGTAAAGTGTAGTTGGGGGTGATTTTTGATAGCCGAAGTAATTTAGGTGAGTTTGGCATAGTTTGCTATGGTTAGTAGCATTTTTTTGTAATTTAAAAGTGATTGGGTTTAGTTTGTTGTAGTAAGGGTTAGTTGGTGATGATTTAGAGTAGCCGAAGTATATTAGGTGAATCTGACATAGTTTGTTATGATTTGTACACCTTTTATTGTAATTTAAAATGAAATGGTTTAGTTTGTTGTGGTAAGGGATAGTTGGGGGTGATTTACGGTAGCCGAAGTAATTTAGGTGATTCTGGTATAGTTTGTTATGATTTTTAGCATTTTTTTGTAATTTTAGAGTGTTTGGGCTTAGTTTGTTGCTGTAAAGTGTAGTTGGGGGTGATTTTTGATAGCCGAAGTAATTTAGGTGAGTTTGGCATAGTTTGCTATGGTTAGTAGCATTTTTTTGTAATTTAAAAGTGATTGGGTTTAGATTGTTGTGGTAAGGGTTAGTTGGTGATGATTTAGAGTAGCCGAAGTAATTTAGGTGAGTCGGGCATAGTTTGTTATGATTTGAACACCTTTTTTTGTAATTTTAAGATGATATGGTTTGGTTTGTTGTGGTAAGGGATAGTTGGGGTTGATTTATGATAGCCGAAGTAATTTAGGTGATTCTTGTATAGTTTGTTATGATTTTTAGCATTTTTTTGTAATTTAAAAGTGATTGGGTTTAGATTGTTGTGGTAAGGGTTAGTTGGTGATAATTTAGAGTAGCCGAAGTAATTTAGGTGAGTCTGGCATAGTTTGTTATGATTTGTACACCTTTTTTTTAAATTTTAAGATGATATGGTTTGGTTTGTTGTGGTAAGGGATATTTGGGGGTGATTTACGGTAGCCGAAGTAATTTAGGTGATTCTGGTATAATTTGTTATGATTTGTAGCATTTTTTTGTAATTTTAAAGTGATTGGGCTTAGTTTGTTGCTGTAAAGTGTAGTTGGGGGTGATTTTTGATAGCTGAAGTAATTTAGGTGAGTTTGGCATAGTTTGCTATGGTTAGTAGCATTTTTTTGTAATTTAAAAGTGATTGGGTTTAGTTTGTTGTAGTAAGGGTTAGTTGGTGATGATTTAGAGTAGCCGAAGTATATTAGGTGAGTCTGGCATAGTTTGTTATGATTTGTACACCTTTTATTGTAATTTTAAGATGAAATGGTTTAGTTTGTTGTGGTAAGGGATAGTTGGGGGTGATTTACGGTAGCCGAAGTAATTTAGGTGATTCTGGTATAGTTTGTTATGATTTTTAGCATTTTTTTGTAATTTTAGAGTGTTTGGGCTTAGTTTGTTGCTGTAAAGTGTAGTTGGGGGTGATTTTTGATAGCCGAAGTAATTTAGGTGAGTTTGGCATAGTTTGCTATGGTTAGTAGCATTTTTTTGTAATTTAAAAGTGATTGGGTTTAGTTTGTTGTGGTAAGGGTTAGTTGGTGATGATTAAGAGTAGCCGAAGTAATTTAGGTAAGTCTGGCATTGTTTGTTATGATTTGTACACCTTTTTTTGTAATTTTAAGATGATATGGTTTGGTTTGTTGTGGTAAAGGATAGTTGGGGGTGATTTACGGTAGCCGAAGTAATTTAGGTGATTCTGGTATAGTTTGTTATGATTTTTAGCATTTTTTGTAATTTTAAAGTGATTGGGCTTAGTTTGTTGCTGTAAAGTGTAGTTGGGGGTGATTTTTGATAGCCGAAGTAATTTAGGTGAGTTTGGCATAGTTTGCTATGGTTAGTAGCATTTTTTTGTAATTTAAAAGTGATTGGGTTTAGTTTGTTGTAGTAAGGGTTAGTTGGTGATGATTTAGAGTAGCCGAAGTATATTAGGTGAGTCTGACATAGTTTGTTATGATTTGTACACCTTTTATTGTAATTTAAAATAAAATGGTTTAGTTTGTTGTGGTAAGGGATAGTTGGGGGTGATTTACGGTAGCCGAAGTAATTTAGGTGATTCTGGTATAGTTTGTTATGATTTTTAGCATTTTTTTGTAATTTTAGAGTGTTTGGGCTTAGTTTGTTGCTGTAAAGTGTAGTTGGGGGTGATTTTTGATAGCCGAAGTAATTTAGGTGAGTTTGGCATAGTTTGCTATGGTTAGTAGCATTTTTTTGTAATTTAAAAGTGATTGGGTTTAGATTGTTGTGGTAAGGGTTAGTTGGTGATGATTTAGAGTAGCCGAAGTAATTTAGGTGAGTCGGGCATAGTTTGTTATGATTTGTACACCTTTTTTTGTAATTTTAAGATGATATGGTTTGGTTTGTTGTGGTAAGGGATAGTTGGGGTTGATTTATGATAGCCGAAGTAATTTAGGTGATTCTTGTATAGTTTGTTATGATTTTTAGCATTTTTTTGTAATTTTAAAGTGATTGGGCTTAGTTTGTTGGTGTAAAGTGTAGTTGGGGGTGATTTTTGATAGCCGAAGTAATTTAGGTGAGTTTGGCATAGTTTGCTATGGTTAGTAGCATTTTTTTGTAATTTAAATGTAATTGGGTTTAGTTTGTTGTGATAAGGGTTAGTTGGTGATGATTTAGAGTAGCCGAAGTCATTTAGGTGAGTTTGGCATAGTTTGCTATGGTTAGTAGCATTTTTTTGTAATTTAAATGTAATTGGGTTTAGTTTGTTGTGGTAAGGGTTAGTTGGTGATGATTTAGAGTAGCCGAAGTAATTTAGATGAGTCAGGCATAATTTGTTATGATTTGTACACCTTTTTTTGTAATTTTAAGATGATATGGTTTGGTTTGTTGTGGTAAGGGATAGTTGGGGGTGATTTACGGTAGCCGAAGTAATTTAGGTAATTCTGGTATAGTTTGTTATGCTTTTTAGCATTTTTTTGTAATTTTAAAGTGATTGGGCTTAGTTTGTTGGTGTAAAGTGTAGTTGGGGGTGATTTTTGATAGCCGAAGTAATTTAGGTGAGTTTGGCATAGTTTGCTATGGTTAGTAGCATTTTTTTGTAATTTAAAAGTGATTGGGTTTAGTTTGTTGTGGTAAGGGTTAGTTGGTGATGATTTAGAGTAGCCGAAGTAATTTAGGTGAGTCTGGCATTGTTTGTTATGATTTGTACAACTTTTTTTGTAATTTTAAGATGATATGGTTTGGTTTGTTGTGGTAAAGGATAGTTGGGGGTGATTTACGGTAGCCGAAGTAATTTAGGTGATTCTGGTATAGTTTGTTATGATTTTTAGCATTTTTTGTAATTTTAAAGTGATTGGGCTTAGTTTGTTGCTGTAAAGTGTAGTTGGGGGTGATTTTTGATAGCCGAAGTAATTTAGGTGAGTTTGACATAGTTTGCTATGGTTAGTAGCATTTTTTTGTAATTTAAATGTAATTGGGTTTAGTTTGTTGTGGTAAGGGTTAGTTGGTGATGATTTAGAGTAGCCGAAGTAATTTAGATGAGTCAGGCATAGTTTGTTATGATTTGTACACCTTTTTTTGTAATTTTAAGATGATATGGTTTGGTTTGTTGTGGTAAGGGATAGTTGGGGGTGATTTACGGTAGCCGAAGTAATTTAGGTAATTCTGGTATAGTTTGTTATGCTTTTTAGCATTTTTTTGTAATTTTAAAGTGATTGGGCTTAGTTTGTTGGTGTAAAGTGTAGTTGGGGGTGATTTTTGATAGCCGAAGTAATTTAGGTGAGTTTGGCATAGTTTGCTATGGTTAGTAGCATTTTTTTGTAATTTAAAAGTGATTGGGTTTAGTTTGTTGTGGTAAGGGTTAGTTGGTGAAGATTTAGAGTAGCCGAAGTAATTTAGGTGAGTCTGGCATAGTTTGTTATGATTTTTACACCTTTTTTTGTAATTTTAAGATGATATGGTTTGGTTTGTTGTGGTAAGGGATAATTGGGGGTCATTTACTTTAGCCGAAGTAATTTAGGTGATTCTGGTATAGTTTGTTATGCTTTTTAGCATTTTTTTGTAATTTTAAAGTGATTGGGCTTAGTTTGTTGCTGTTTGTTGTGAGTAATTTTTGTAAAGTGTAGTTAGGGGTGATTTTTGATAGCCGAAGTAATTTAGGTGAGTTTGGCATAGTTTGCTATGGTTAGTAGCATTTTTTTGTAATTTAAAAGTGATTGGGTTTAGTTTGTTGTGGTAAGGGGTAGTTGGTGATGATTTAGAGTACCCGAAATAATTTAGGTGAGTCTGGCATAGTTTGTTATGATTTGTACACCTTTTTTTGTAATTTTAAGATGATATGGTTTGGTTTGTTGTGGTAAGGGATAGTTGGGGGTGATTTACGGTAGCCGAAGTAATTTAGGTGATTCTGGTATAGTTTGTTATGATTTTTTGCATTTTTTGTAATTTTAAAGTGATTGGGCTTAGTTTGTTGCTGTAAAGTGTAGTTGGGTGTGATTTTTGATAGCCAAAGTAATTTAGGTGAGTCTGGCATAGTTTGCTATGCTTAGTAGCATTTTTTTGTAATTTAAAAGTGATTGGGTTTAGTTTGTTGTAGTAAGGGTTAGTTGGTGATGATTTAGAGTAGCCGAAGTAATTTAGGTGAGTCTGGCATAGTTTGTTATGATTTTTACACCTTTTTTTATTTTTAAGATGATATGGTTTGGTTTGTTGTGGAAAGGGATAGTTGGGGGTGATTTACGGTAGCCGAAGTAATTTAGGTGATTCTGGTATAGTTTGTTATGATTTTTAGCATTTTTTTGTAATTTTAAAGTGATTGGGCTTAGTCTGTTGCTGTAAAGTGTAGTTGGGGGTGATTTTTGATAGCCGAAGTAATTTAGGTGAGTTTGGCATAGTTTGCTATGGTTAGTAGCATTTTTATGTAATTTAAAAGTGATTGGGTTTAATTTGTTGTGGTAAAGGTTAGTTGGTGATGATTTAGAGTAGCCGAAGTAATTTAGGTGAGTCTGGCATAGTTTGTTATGATTTGTACACCTTTTTTTGTAATTTTAAGATGATATGGTTTGGTTTGTTGTGGTAAGGGATAGTTGGGGGTGATTTACGGTAGCCGAAGTAATTTAGGCGATTCTGGTATAGTTTGTTATGATTTTTAGCATTTTTTGTAATTTTAAAGTGATTGGGCTTAGTTTGTTGCTGTAAAGTGTAGTTGGGGGTGATTTTTGATAGCCAAAGTAATTTAGGTGAGTCTGGCATAGTTTGATATGCTTAGTAGCATTTTTTTGTAATTTAAAAGTGATTGGGTTTAGTTTGTTGTAGTAAGGGTTAGTTGGCGATGATTTAGAGTAGCCGAAGTAATTTAGGTGAGTCTGGCATAGTTTGTTATGATTTTTACACCTTTTTTTAATTTTAAGATGATATGGTTTGGTTTGTTGTGGAAAGGGATAGTTGGGGGTGATTTACGGTAGCCGAAGTAATTTAGGTGATTCTGGTATAGTTTGTTATGATTTTTAGCATTTTTTTGTAATTTTAAAGTGATTGGGCTTAGTCTGTTGCTGTAAAGTGTAGTTGTGGGTGATTTTTGATAGCCGAAGTAATTTAGGTGAGTTTGGCATAGTTTGCTATGGTTAGTAGCATTTTTTTGTAATTTAAAAGTGATTGGGTTTAGTTTGTTGTGGTAAGGGTTAGTTGGTGATGATTTAGATTAGCCGAAGTAATTTAGGTGAGTCTGGCATAGTTTGTTATGATTTGTACACCTTTTTTTGTAATTTTAAGATGATATGGTTTGGTTTGTTGTGGTAAGGGATAGTTGGGGGTGATTTACGGTAGCCGAAGTAATTTAGGTAATTCTGGTATAGTTTGTTATGCTTTTTAGCATTTTTTTGTAATTTTAAAGTGATTGGGCTTAGTTTGTTGGTGTAAAGTGTAGTTGGGGGTGATTTTTGATAGCCGAAGTAATTTAGGTGAGTTTGGCATAGTTTGCTATGGTTAGTAGCATTTTTTTTTAATTTAAAAGTGATTGGGTTTAGTTTGTTGTAGTAAGGGGTAGTTGGTGATGATTTAGAGTACCCGAAATAATTTAGGTGAGTCTGGCATAGTTTGTTATGATTTGTACACCTTTTTTTGTAATTTTAAGATGATATGGTTTGGTTTGTTGTGGTAAGGGATAGTTGGGGGTGATTTACGGTAGCCGAAGTAATTTAGGTGATTCTGGTATAGTTTGTTATGATTTTTTGCATTTTTTGTAATTTTAAAGTGATTGGGCTTAGTTTGTTGCTGTAAAGTGTAGTTGGGTGTGATTTTTGATAGCCAAAGTAATTTAGGTGAGTCTGGCATAGTTTGCTATGCTTAGTAGCATTTTTTTGTAATTTAAAAGTGATTGGGTTTAGTTTGTTGTAGTAAGGGTTAGTTGGTGATGATTTAGAGTAGCCGAAGTAATTTAGGTGAGTCTGGCATAGTTTGTTATGATTTTTACACCTTTTTTTAATTTTAAGATGATATGGTTTGGTTTGTTGTGGAAAGGGATAGTTGGGGGTGATTTACGGTAGCCGAAGTAATTTAGGTGATTCTGGTATAGTTTGTTATGCTTTTTAGCATTTTTTTGTAATTTTAAAGTGATTGGGCTTAGTTTGTTGGTGTAAAGTGTAGTTGGGGGTGATTTTTGATAGCCGAAGTAATTTAGGTGAGTTTGGCATAGTTTGCTATGGTTAGTAGCATTTTTTTGTAATTTAAAAGTGATTGGGTTTAGTTTGTTGTGGTAAGGGTTAGTTGGTGAAGATTTAGAGTAGCCGAAGTAATTTAGGTGAGTCTGGCATAGTTTGTTATGATTTTTACACCTTTTTTTGTAATTTTAAGATGATATGGTTTGGTTTGTTGTGGTAAGGGATAATTGGGGGTCATTTACTTTAGCCGAAGTAATTTAGGTGATTCTGGTATAGTTTGTTATGCTTTTTAGCATTTTTTTGTAATTTTAAAGTGATTGGGCTTAGTTTGTTGCTGTTTGTTGTGAGTAATTTTTGTAAAGTGTAGTTAGGGGTGATTTTTGATAGCCGAAGTAATTTAGGTGAGTTTGGCATAGTTTGCTATGGTTAGTAGCATTTTTTTGTAATTTAAAATTGATTGGGTTTAATTTGTTGTGGTAAAGGTTAGTTGGTGATGATTTAGAGTAGCCGAAGTAATTTAGGTGAGTCTGGCATAGTTTGTTATGATTTGTACACCTTTTTTTGTAATTTTAAGATGATATGGTTTGGTTTGTTGTGGTAAGGGATAGTTGGGGGTGATTTACGGTAGCCGAAGTAATTTAGGTGATTCTGGTATAGTTTGTTATGATTTTTTGCATTTTTTGTAATTTTAAAGTGATTGGGCTTAGTTTGTTGCTGTAAAGTGTAGTTGGGTGTGATTTTTTATAGCCAAAGTAATTTAGGTGAGTCTGGCATAGTTTGCTATGCTTAGTAGCATTTTTTTGTAATTTAAAAGTGATTGGGTTTAGTTTGTTGTAGTAAGGGTTAGTTGGTGATGATTTAGAGTAGCCGAAGTAATTTAGGTGAGTCTGGCATAGTTTGTTATGATTTTTACACCTTTTTTTAATTTTAAGATGATATGGTTTGGTTTGTTGTGGAAAGGGATAGTTGGGGGTGATTTACGGTAGCCGAAGTAATTTAGGTGATTCTGGTATAGTTTGTTATGATTTTTAGCATTTTTTTGTAATTTTAAAGTGATTGGGCTTAGTCTGTTGCTGTAAAGTGTAGTTGGGGGTGATTTTTGATAGCCGAAGTAATTTAGGTGAGTTTGGCATAGTTTGCTATGGTTAGTAGCATTTTTTTGTAATTTAAAAGTGATTGGGTTTAATTTGTTGTGGTAAAGGTTAGTTGGTGATGATTTAGAGTAGCCGAAGTAATTTAGGTGAGTCTGGCATAGTTTGTTATGATTTGTACACCTTTTTTTGTAATTTTAAGATGATATGGTTTGGTTTGTTGTGGTAAGGGATAGTTGGGGGTGATTTACGGTAGCCGAAGTAATTTAGGCGATTCTGGTATAGTTTGTTATGATTTTTAGCATTTTTTGTAATTTTAAAGTGATTGGGCTTAGTTTGTTGCTGTAAAGTGTAGTTGGGGGTGATTTTTGATAGCCAAAGTAATTTAGGTGAGTCTGGCATAGTTTGATATGATTAGTAGCATTTTTTTGTAATTTAAAAGTGATTGGGTTTAGTTTGTTGTAGTAAGGGTTAGTTGGCGATGATTTAGAGTAGCCGAAGTAATTTAGGTGAGTCTGGCATAGTTTGTTATGATTTTTACACCTTTTTTTAATTTTAAGATGATATGGTTTGGTTTGTTGTGGAAAGGGATAGTTGGGGGTGATTTACGGTAGCCGAAGTAATTTAGGTGATTCTGGTATAGTTTGTTATGATTTTTAGCATTTTTTTGTAATTTTAAAGTGATTGGGCTTAGTCTGTTGCTGTAAAGTGTAGTTGTGGGTGATTTTTGATAGCCGAAGTAATTTAGGTGAGTTTGGCATAGTTTGCTATGGTTAGTAGCATTTTTTTGTAATTTAAAAGTGATTGGGTTTAGTTTGTTGTGGTAAGGGTTAGTTGGTGATGATTTAGATTAGCCGAAGTAATTTAGGTGAGCCTGGCATAGTTTGTTATGATTTGTACACCTTTTTTTGTAATTTTAAGATGATATGGTTTGGTTTGTTGTGGTAAGGGATAGTTGGGGGTGATTTACGGTAGCCGAAGTAATTTAGGTAATTCTGGTATAGTTTGTTATGCTTTTTAGCATTTTTTTGTAATTTTAAAGTGATTGGGCTTAGTTTGTTGGTGTAAAGTGTAGTTGGGGGTGATTTTTGATAGCCGAAGTAATTTAGGTGAGTTTGGCATAGTTTGCTATGGTTAGTAGCATTTTTTTTTAATTTAAAAGTGATTGGGTTTAGTTTGTTGTGGTAAGGGTTAGTTGGTGATGATTTAGAGTAGCCGAAGTAATTTAGGTGAGTCTGGCATAGTTTGTTATGATTTTTACACCTTTTTTTGTAATTTTAAGATGATATGGTTTGGTTTGTTGTGGTAAGGGATAGTTGGGGGTGATTTACGGTAGCCGAAGTAATTTAGGTGATTCTGGTATAGTTTGTTATGCTTTTTAGCATTTTTTTGTAATTTTAAAGTGATTGGGCTTAGTTTGTTGCTGTTTGTTGTTAGTAATTTTTGTAAAGTGTAGTTAGGGGTGATTTTTGATAGCCGAAGTAATTTAGGTGAGTTTGGCATAGTTTGCTATGGTTAGTAGCATTTTTTTGTAATTTAAAATTGATTGGGTTTAATTTGTTGTGGTAAAGGTTAGTTGGTGATGATTTAGAGTAGCCGAAGTAATTTAGGTGAGTCTGGCATAGTTTGTTATGATTTGTACACCTTTTTTTGTAATTTTAAGATGATATGGTTTGGTTTGTTGTGGTAAGGGATAGTTGGGGGTGATTTACGGTAGCCGAAGTAATTTAGGTGATTCTGGTATAGTTTGTTATGATTTTTTGCATTTTTTGTAATTTTAAAGTGATTGGGCTTAGTTTGTTGCTGTAAAGTGTAGTTGGGTGTGATTTTTGATAGCCAAAGTAATTTAGGTGAGTCTGGCATAGTTTGCTATGCTTAGTAGCATTTTTTTGTAATTTAAAAGTGATTGGGTTTAGTTTGTTGTAGTAAGGGTTAGTTGGTGATGATTTAGAGTAGCCGAAGTAATTTAGGTGAGTCTGGCATAGTTTGTTATGATTTTTACACCTTTTTTTAATTTTAAGATGATATGGTTTGGTTTGTTGTGGAAAGGGATAGTTGGGGGTGATTTACGGTAGCCGAAGTAATTTAGGTGATTCTGGTATAGTTTGTTATGCTTTTTAGCATTTTTTTGTAATTTTAAAGTGATTGGGCTTAGTTTGTTGGTGTAAAGTGTAGTTGGGGGTGATTTTTGATAGCCGAAGTAATTTAGGTGAGTTTGGCATAGTTTGCTATGGTTAGTAGCATTTTTTTGTAATTTAAAAGTGATTGGGTTTAGTTTGTTGTGGTAAGGGTTAGTTGGTGAAGATTTAGAGTAGCCGAAGTAATTTAGGTGAGTCTGGCATAGTTTGTTATGATTTTTACACCTTTTTTTGTAATTTTAAGATGATATGGTTTGGTTTGTTGTGGTAAGGGATAATTGGGGGTCATTTACTTTAGCCGAAGTAATTTAGGTGATTCTGGTATAGTTTGTTATGCTTTTTAGCATTTTTTTGTAATTTTAAAGTGATTGGGCTTAGTTTGTTGCTGTTTGTTGTGAGTAATTTTTGTAAAGTGTAGTTAGGGGTGATTTTTGATAGCCGAAGTAATTTAGGTGAGTTTGGCATAGTTTGCTATGGTTAGTAGCATTTTTTTGTAATTTAAAAGTGATTGGGTTTAGTTTGTTGTGGTAAGGGTTAGTTGGTGATGATTTAGATTAGCCGAAGTAATTTAGGTGAGCCTGGCATAGTTTGTTATGATTTGTACACCTTTTTTTGTAATTTTAAGATGATATGGTTTGGTTTGTTGTGGTAAGGGATAGTTGGGGGTGATTTACGGTAGCCGAAGTAATTTAGGTAATTCTGGTATAGTTTGTTATGCTTTTTAGCATTTTTTTGTAATTTTAAAGTGATTGGGCTTAGTTTGTTGGTGTAAAGTGTAGTTGGGGGTGATTTTTGATAGCCGAAGTAATTTAGGTGAGTTTGGCATAGTTTGCTATGGTTAGTAGCATTTTTTTTTAATTTAAAAGTGATTGGGTTTAGTTTGTTGTGGTAAGGGTTAGTTGGTGATGATTTAGAGTAGCCGAAGTAATTTAGGTGAGTCTGGCATAGTTTGTTATGATTTGTACACCTTTTTTTGTAATTTTAAAATGATATGGTTTGGTTTGTTGTGGTAAGGGATAGTTGGGGGTGATTTACGGTAGCCGAAGTAATTTAAGTGATTCTGGTATAGTTTGATATGATTTCTAGCATTTTTTTGTAATTTTAAAGTGATTGGGCTTAGTTTGTTGCTGTAAAGTGTAGTTGGGGGTGATTTTTGATAGCCGAAGTAATTTAGGTGAGTGTGGCATAGTTTGCTATGGTTAGTAGCATTTTTTTGTAATTTAAAAGTGATTGGGTTTAGTTTGTTGTGGTAAGGGTTAGTTGGTGATGACTTATGGTAGCCGAAGTAATTTAGGTGAGTTTGGCATAGCTTGCTATGGTTAGTAGCATTTTTTTGTAATTTAAAAGTGATTGGGTTTAGTTTGTTGTGGTAAGGGTTAGTTGGTGATGATTTATGGTAGCCGAAGTAATTTAGGTGAGTTTGGCATAGTTTGCTATGGTTAGTAGCATTTTTTTGTAATTTAAAAATGATTGGGTTTAGTTTGTTGTGGTAAGGGTTAGTTGGTGATGATTTATAGTAGCCGAAGTAATTTAGGTGAGTTTGGCATAGTTTGCTATGGTTACTAGCATTTTTATGTAATTTAAAAGTGATTGGGTTTATTTTGTTGTGGTAAGGGTTAGTTGGTGATGATTTATGGTAGCCGAAGTAATTTAGGTGAGTTTGGCATAGTTTGCCATGGTTACTAGCATTTTTTTGTAATTTAAAAATGATTGGGTTTAGTTTGTTGTGGTAAGGGTTAGTTGGTGATGATTTAGAGTAGCCGAAGTAATTTAGGTGAGTCTGGCATAGTTTGCTATGGTTACTAGCATTTTTTTGTAATTTAAAAGTGATTGGGTTTAGTTTGTTGTGGTAAGGGTTAGTTGGTGATGATTTAGAGTAGCCGAAGTAATTTAGGTGAGTCTGGCATAGTTTGTTATGATTTGTACACCTTTTTTTGTAATTTTAAGATGATATGGTTTGGTTTGTTGTGGTAAGGGATAGTTGGGGGTGATTTACGGTAGCCGAAGTAATTTAGGTGATTCTGGTATAGTTTGTTATGATTTTTAGCATTTTTTTGTAATTTTAAAGTGATTGGGCTTAGTTTGTTGCTGTAAAGTATAGTTGGGGGTGATTTTTGATAGCCGAAGTAATTTAGGTGTGTTTGGCATAGTTTGCTATGGTTAGTAGCATTTTTTTGTAATTTAAAAGTGATTGGGTTTAGTTTGTTGTGGTAAGGGTTAGTTGGTGATGATTTATGGTAGCCGAAGTAATTCAGGTGAGTCTGGCATAGTTTGCTATGGTTACTAGCATTTTTTTGTAATTTAAAAGTGATTGGGTTTAGTTTGTTGTGGTAAGGGTTAGTTGGTGATGATTTATGGTAGCCGAAGTAATTTAGGTGAGTTTGGCATAGTTTGCTATGGTTACAAGCATTTTTTTGTAATTTAAAAGTGATTGGGTTTAGTTTGTTGTGGTAAGGGTTAGTTGGTGATGATTTATGGTAGCCGAAGTAATTTAGGTGAGTTTGGCATAGTTTGCTATGGTTACTAGCATTTTTTTGTAATTTAAAAGTGATTGGGTTTAGTTTGTTGTGGTAAGGGTTAGTTGGTGATGATTTATGGTAGCCGAAGTAATTTAGGTGAGTTTGGCATAGTTTGCTATGGTTACTAGCATTTTTTTGTAATTTAAAAGTGATTGGGTTTAGTTTGTTGTGGTAAGGGTTAGTTGGTGATGATTTAGAGTAGCCGAAGTAATTTAGGTGAGACTGGCATAGTTTGTTATGATTTGTACACCTTTTTTTGTAATTTTAAGATGATATGGTTTGGTTTGTTGTGGTAAGGGATAGTTGGGGGTGATTTACGGTAGCCGAAGTAATTTAGGTGATTCTGGTATAGTTTGATATGATTTTTAGCATTTTTTTGTAATTTAAAAGTGATTGGGCTTAGTTTGTTGCTGTAAAGTGTAGTTGGGGGTGATTTTTGATAGCCGAAGTAATTTAGGTGAGTTTGGCAGAGTTTGCTATGGTTAGTGGCATTTTTTTGTAATTTAAAAGTGATTGGGTTTAGTTTGTTGTGGTAAGGGTTAGTTGGTGATGATTTATAGTAGCCGAAGTAATTTAGGTGAGTTTGGCATAGTTTGCTATGGTTACTAGCATTTTTTTGTAATTTAAAAATGATTGGGTTTAGTTAGTTGTGGTAAGGGTTAGTTGGTGATGATTTAGAGTAGCCGAAGTAATTTAGGTGAGTCTGGCATAGTTTGTTATGATTTGTACACCTTTTTTTGTAATTTTAAGATGATATGGTTTGGTTTGTTGTGGTAAGGGATAGTTGGGGTTGATTTACGGTAGCCGAAGTAATTTAGGTGATTCTGGTATAGTTTGTTATGATTTTTAGCATTTTTTTTGTAATTTTAAAGTGATTGGGCTTAGTTTGTTGCTGTAGAGTGTAATTGGGAGTGATTTTTGAAAGCCGAAGTAATTTAGGTGAGTTTGGCATAGTTTGCTATGATTAGTAGCATTTTTTTGTAATTTAAAAGTGATTGGGTTTAGTTTGTTGTGGTAAGGGTTAGATGGTGATGATTTAGAGTAGCCGAAGTAATTTAGGTGAGTCTGGCATAGTTTGTTATGATTTGTACACCTTTTTTTGTAATTTTAAAATGATATGGTTTGGTTTGTTGTGTTAAGGGATAGTTGGGGGTGATTTACGGTAGCCAAAGTAATTTAGGTGATTCTGGTATAGTTTGATATGATTTCTAGCATTTTTTTGTAATTTAAAAGTGATTGGGCTTAGTTTGTTGCTGTAAAGTGTAGTTGGGGGTGATTTTTGATAGCCGAAGTAATTTAGGTGAGTGTGGCATAGTTTGCTATGGTTAGTAGCATTTTTTTGTAATTTAAAAGTGATTGGGTTTAGTTTGTTGTGGTAAGGGTTAGTTGGTGATGATTTATGGTAGCCGAAGTAATTTAGGTGAGTTTGGCATAGTTTGCTATGGTTAGTAGCATTTTTTTGTAATTTAAAAGTGATTGGGTTTAGTTTGTTGTGGTAAGGGTTAGTTGGTGATGATTTATAGTAGCCGAAGTAATTTAGGTGAGTTTGGCATAGTTTGCTATGGTTACTAGCATTTTTTTGTAATTTAAAAGTGATTGGGTTTAGTTTGTTGTGGTAAGGGTTAGTTGGTGATGATTTATGGTAGCCGAAGTAATTTAGGTGAGTTTGGCATAGTTTGCCATGGTTACAAGCATTTTTTTGTAATTTAAAAATGATTGGGTTTAGTTTGTTGTGGTAAGGGTTAGTTGGTGATGATTTAGAGTAGCCGAAGTAATTTAGGTGAGTCTGGCATAGTTTGCTATGGTTACTAGCATTTTTTTGTAATTGAAAAGTGATTGGGTTTAGTTTGTTGTGGTAAGGGTTAGTTGGTGATGATTTATGGTAGCCGAAGTAATTTAGGTGAGTTTGGCATAGTCTGCTATGGTTAGTAGCATTTTTTTGTAATTTAAAAGTGATTGGGTTTAGTTTGTTGTGGTAAGGGTTAGTTGGTGATGATTTATGGTAGCCGAAGTAATTTAGGTGAGTCTGGCATAGTTTGTTATGATTTGTACACCTTTTTTTGTAATTTTAAGATGATATGGTTTGGTTTGTTGTGGTAAGGGATAGTTGGGGTTGATTTACGGTAGCCGAAGTAATTTAGGTGATTCTGTTATAGTTTGTTATGATTTTTAGCATTTTTTTTGAAATTTTAAAGTGATTGGGCTTAGTTTGTTGCTGTAAAGTGTAATTGGGAGTTATTTTTGATAGCCGAAATAATTTAGGTGAGTTTGGCATAGTTTGCTATGGTTAGTAGCATTTTTTTGTTATTTAAAAGTGATTGGGTTTAGTTTGTTGTGGTAAGGGTTAGATGGTGATGATTTAGAGTAGCCGAAGTAATTTAGGTGAGTCTGGCATAGTTTGTTATGATTTGTACACCTTTTTTTGTAATTTTAAAATGATATGGTTTGGTTTGTTGTGTTAAGGGATAGTTGGGGGTGATTTACGGTAGCCAAAGTAATTTAGGTGATTCTGGTATAGTTTGATATGATTTCTAGCATTTTTTTGTAATTTAAAAGTGATTGGGCTTAGTTTGTTGCTGTAAAGTGTAGTTGGGGGTGATTTTTGATAGCCGAAGTAATTTAGGTGAGTGTGGCATAGTTTGCTATGGTTAGTAGCATTTTTTTTAATTTAAAAGTGATTGGGTTAAGTTTGTTGTGGTAAGGGTTAGTTGGTGATGATTTATGGTAGCCGAAGTAATTTAGGTGAGTTTGGCATAGTTTGCTATGGTTACTAGCATTTTTTTTGTAATTTAAAAGTGATTGGGTTTAGTTTGTTGTGGTAAGGGTTAGTTGGTGATGATTTATGGTAGCCGAAGTAATTTAGGTGAGTTTGGCATAGTTTGCCATGGTTACTAGCATTTTTTTGTAATTTAAAAATGATTGGGTTTAGTTTGTTGTGGTAAGGGTTAGTTGGTGATGATTTAGAGTAGCCGAAGTAATTTAGGTGAGTCTGGCATAGTTTGTTATGATTTGTACACATTTTTTGTAATTTTAAGATGATATGGATTGGTTTGTTGTGGTAAGGGATAGTTGGGGGTGATTTACGGTAGCCGAAGTAATTTAGGTGATTCTGGTATAGTTTGTTATGATTTTTAGCATTTTTTTGTAATTTTAAAGTGATTGGGCTTAGTTTGTTGCTGTAAAGTGTAGTTGGGGGTGATTTTTGATAGCCGAAGTAATTTAGGTGAGTGTGGCATAGTTTGCTATGGTTAGTAGCATTTTTTTGTAATTTAACAGTGATTGGGTTTAGTTTGTTGTGGTAAGGGTTAGTTGGTGATGATTTATAGTAGCCAAAGTAATTTAGGTGAGTTTGGCATAGTTTGCTATGGTTACTAGCATTTTTTTTGTAATTTAAAAGTGATTGGGTTTAGTTTGTTGTGGTAAGGGTTAGTTGGTGATGATTTATGGTAGCCGAAGTAATTTAGGTGAGTTTGGCATAGTTTGCCATGGTTACTAGCATTTTTTTGTAATTTAAAAATGATTGGGTTTAGTTTGTTGTGGTAAGGGTTAGTTGGTGATGATTTAGAGTAGCCGAAGTAATTTAGGTGAGTCTGGCATAGTTTGTTATGATTTGTACACCTTTTTTTGTAATTTTAAGAGGATATGGTTTGGTTTGTTGTGGTAAGGGATAGTTGGGGGTGATTTACGGTAGCCGAAGTAATTTAGGTGATTCTGGTATAGTTTGATATGATTTTTAGCATTTTTTTGTAATTTAAAAGTGATTGGGCTTTTGATAGCCGAAGTAATTTAGGTGAGTTTGGCATAGTTTGCTATAGTTAGTAGCATTTTTTTGTAATTTAAAAGTGATTGGGTTTAGTTTGTTGTGGTAAGGGTTAGTTGGTGATGATTTATGGTAGCCGAAGTAATTTAGGTGAGTTTGGCATAGTTTGCTACGGTTAGTAGCATTTTTATGTAATTTAAAAGTGATTGGGTTTAGTTTGTTGTGGTAAAGGTTAGTTGGTGATGATTTATAGTAGCCGAAGTAATTTAGGTGAGTTTGGCATAGTTTGCTATGGTTACTAGCATTTTTTTGTAATTTAAAAGTGATTGGGTTTAGTTTGTTGTGGTAAGGGTTAGTTGGTGATGATTTAGAGTAGCCGAAGTAATTTAGGTGAGTCTGGCATAGTTTGTTATGATTTGTACACATTTTTTTGTAATTTTAAGATGATATGGATTGGTTTGTTGTGGTAAGGGATAGTTGGGGGTGATTTACGGTAGCCGAAGTAATTTAGGTGATTCTGGTATAGTTTGTTATGATTTTTAGCATTTTTTTGTAATTTTAAAGTGATTGGGCTTAGTTTGTTGCTGTAAAGTGTAGTTGGGGGTGATTTTTGATAGCCGAAGTAATTTAGGTGAGTGTGGCATAGTTTGCTATGGTTAGTAGCATTTTTTTGTAATTTAAAAGTGATTGGGTTTAGTTTGTTGTGGTAAGGGTTAGTTGGTGATGATTTATGGTAGCCGAAGTAATTTAGGTGAGTTTGGCATAGTTTGCTATGGTTAGTAGCATTTTTTTGTAATTTAAAAGTGATTGGGTTTAGTTTGTTGTGGTAAGGGTTAGTTGGTGATGATTTATAGTAGCCGAAGTAATTTAGGTGAGTTTGGCATAATTTGCTATGGTTACTAGCATTTTTTTGTAATTTAAAAGTGATTGGGTTTAGTTTGTTGTGGTAAGGTTTAGTTGGTGATGATTTATGGTAGCAGAAGTAATTTAGGTGAGTTTGGCATAGTTTGCCATGGTTAATAGCATTTTTTTGTAATTTAAAAATGATTGGGTTTAGTTTGTTGTGGTAAGGGTTAGTTGGTGATGATTTAGAGTAGCCGAAGTAATTTAGGTGAGTCTGGCATATTTTGTTATGATTTGTACACCTTTTTTTGTAATTTTAAGATGATATGGTTTGGTTTGTTGTGGTAAGGGATAGTTGGGGGTGATTTACGGTAGCCGAAGTAATTTAGGTGATTCTGGTATAGTTTGTTATGATTTTTAGCATTTTTTTGTAATTTTAAAGTGATTGGGCTTAGTTTGTTGCTGTAAAGTGTAGTTGGGGGTGATTTTTGATAGCCGAAGTAATTTAGGTGAGTTTGGCATAGTTTGCTATGGTTAGTAGCATTTTTTTGTAATTTAAAAGTGATTGGGTTTAGTTTGTTGTGGTAAGGGTTAGTTGGTGATGATTTATAGTAGCCGAAGTAATTTAGGTGAGTTTGGCATAGTTTGCTATGGTTACTAGCATTTTTTTGTAATTTAAAAGTGATTGGGTTTAGTTTGTTGTGGTAAGGGTTAGTTGGTGATGATTTAGAGTAGCCGAAGTAATTTAGGTGAGTCTGGCATAGTTTGTTATGATTTGTACACATTTTTTTGTAATTTTAAGATGATATGGTTTGGTTTGTTGTGGTAAGGGATAGTTGGGGGTGATTTAGGGTAGCCGAAGTCATTTAGGTGATTCTGGTATAGTTTGTTATGATATTTAGCATTTTTTTGTAATTTTAAAGTGATTGGGCTTAGTTTGTTGCTGTAAAGTATAGTTGGGGGTGATTTTTGATAGCCGAAGTAGTTTAGGTGTGTTTGGCATAGTTTGCTATGGTTAGTAGTATTTTTTTGTAATATAAAAGTGATTGGGTTTAGTTTGTTGTGGTAAGGGTTATTTGGTGATGATTTATGGTAGCCGAAGTAATTTAGGTGAGTTTGGCATAGTTTGCTATGGTTACTAGCATTTTTTTGTAATTTAAAAATGATTGGGTTTAGTTTGTTGTGGTAAGGGTTAGTTGGTGATGATTTAGAGTAGCCGAAGTAATTTAGGTGAGTCTGGCATAGTTTGTTATGATTTGTACACCTTTTTTTGTAATTTTAAGATGATATGGTTTGGTTCGTTGTGGTAAGGGATAGTTGGGGGTGATTTACGGTAGCCGAAGTAATTTAGGTGATTCTGGTATAGTTTGTTATGATTTTTAGCATTTTTTTGTAATTTTAAAGTGATTGGGCTTAGTTTGTTGCTGTAAAGTGTAGTTGGGGGTGACTTTTGATAGCCGAAGTAATTTAGGTGAGTTTGGCATAGTTTGCTATGGTTAGTAGCATTTTTTTGTAATTTAAAATTGATTGGGTTTAGTTTGTTGTGGTAAGGGTTAGTTTGTGATGATTTAGAGTAGCCGAAGTAATTTAGGTGAGTCAGGCATAGTTTGCTATGGTTACTAGCATTTTTTTGTAATTTAAAAGTGATTGGGTTAAGTTTGTTGTGGTAAGGGTTAGTTGGTGATGATTTATGGTAGCCGAAGTAATTTAGCTGAGTTTGGCATAGTTTGCCATGGTTACAAGCATTTTTTTGTAATTTAAAAATGATTGGGTTTAGTTTGTTGTGGTAAGGGTTAGTTGGTGATGATTTAGAGTAGCCGAAGTAATTTAGGTGAGTCTGGCATAGTTTGCAATGGTTACTAGCATTTTTTTGTAATTAAAAAGTGATTGGGTTTAGTTTGTTGTGGTAAGGGTTAGTTGGTGATGATTTATGGTAGCCGAAGTAATTTAGGTGAGTTTGGCATAGTTTGCTATGGTTAGAAGCATTTTATTGAAATTTAAAAGTGATTGGGTTTAGTTTGTTGTGGCAAGGGTTAGTTGGTGATGATTTATTGTAGCCGAAGTAATTTAGGTGAGTTTGGCATAGTTTGCTATGGTTACTAGCATTTTTTTTGTAATTTAAAAGTGATTGGGTTTAGTTTGTTGTGGTAAGGGTTAGTTGGTGATGATTTATGGTAGCCGAAGTAATCTAGGTGAGTTTGGCATAGTTTGCCATGGTTACTAGCATTTTTTTGTAATTTAAAAATGATTGGGTTTAGTTTGTTGTGGTAAGGGTTAGTTGGTGATGATTTAGAGTAGCCGAAGTAATTTAGGTGAGTCTGGCATAGTTTGTTATGATTTGTACACCTTTTTTTGTAATTTTAAGAGGATATGGTTTGGTTTGTTGTGGTAAGGGATAGTTGGGGGTGATTTACGGTAGCCGAAGTAATTTAGGTGATTCTGGTATAGTTTGATATGATTTTTAGCATTTTTTTGTAATTTAAAAGTGATTGGGCTTTTGATAGCCGAAGTAATTTAGGTGAGTTTGGCATAGTTTGCTATAGTTTGTAGCATTTTTTGTAATTTAAAAGTGATTGGGTTTAGTTTGTTGTGGTAAGGGTTTGTTGGTGATGATTTATGGTAGCCGAAGTAATTTAGGTGAGTTTGGCATAGTTTGCTACGGTTAGTAGCATTTTTTTGTAATTTAAAAGTGATTGGGTTTAGTTTGTTGTGGTAAAGGTTAGTTGGTGATGATTTATTGTAGCCGAAGTAATTTAGGTGAGTTTGGCATAGTTTGCTATGGTTACTAGCATTTTTTTGTAATTTTAAGATAATATGGATTGGTTTGTTGTGGTAAGGGATAGTTGGGGGTGATTTACGGTAGCCTAAGTAATTTAGGTGATTCTGGTATAGTTTGTTATGATTTTTAGCATTTTTTTGTAATTTTAAAGTGATTGGGCTTAGTTTGTTGCTGTAAAGTGTAGTTGGGGGTGATTTTTGATAGCCGAAGTAATTTAGGTGAGTGTGGCATAGTTTGCTATGGTTAGTAGCATTTTTTTGTAATTTAAAAGTGATTGGGTTTAGTTTGTTGTGGTAAGGGTTAGTTGGTGATGATTTATAGTAGCCGAAGTAATTTAGGTGAGTTTGGCATAATTTGCTATGGTTACTAGCATTTTTTTGTAATTTAAAAGTGATTGGGTTTAGTTTGTTGTGCTAAGGTTTAGTTGGTGATGATTTATGGTAGCAGAAGTAATTTAGGTGAGTTTGGCATAGTTTGCCATGGTTACTAGCATTTTTTGTAATTTAAAAATGATTGGGTTTAGTTTGTTGTGGTAAGGGTTATTTGGTGATGATTTAGAGTAGCCGAAGTAATTTAGGTGAGTCTGGCGTAGTTTGTTATGATTTGTACACCCTTTTTTGTAATTTTAAGTTGATATGGTTTGGTTTGTTGTGGTAAGGGATAGTTGGGGGTGATTTACGGTAGCCGAAGTAATTTAGGTGATTCTGGTATAGTTTGATATGATTTTAAGCATTTTTTTGTAATTTTAAAGTGATTGGGCTTAGTTTGTTGCTGTAAAGTGTAGTTGGGGGTGATTTTTGATAGCCGAAGTAATTTAGGTGAGTTTGGCATAGTTTGCTATGGTTAGTAGCATTTTTTTGTAATTTAAAAGTGATTGAGTTTAGTTTGTTGTGGTAAGGGTTAGTTGGTGATGATTTAGAGTAGCCGAAGTAATTTAGGTGAGTCTGGCGTAGTTTGTTATGATTTGTACACCTTTTTTTGTAATTTTAAGATGATATGGTTAGGTCTGTTTAGGTAAGGGATAGTTGGGGGTGATTTACGGTAGCCGAAGTAATTTAGGTGATTCTGGTATAGTTTGATATGATTTTTAGCATTTTTTTGTAATTTAAAAGTGATTGGGCTTAGTTTGTTGCGGTAAAGTGTAGTTGGGGGTGATTTTTGATAGCCGAAGTAATTTAGGTGAGTTTGGCATAGTTTGCTATAGTTAGTAGCATTTTTTTTTAATTTAAAAGTGATTGGGTTTAGTTTGTTGTGGTAAGGGTTAGTTGGTGATGATTTATGGTAGCCGATGTAATTTAGGTGAGTTTGGCATAGTTTGCTATGGTTAGTAGCATTTTTTTGTAATTTAAAAGTGATTGGGTTTAGTTTGTTGTTGTAAGGGTTAGTTGGTGATGATTTATAGTAGTCGAAGTAATTTAGGCGAGTTTGGCATAATTTGCTATGGTTACTAGCATTTTTTTGTAATTTAAAAGTGATTGGGTTTAGTTTGTTGTGGTAAGGGTTAGTTGGTGATGATTTAGAGTAGCCGAAGTAATTTAGGTGAGTCTGGCATAGTTTGTTATGATTTGTACACATTTTTTTGTAATTTTAAGATGATATTGATTGGTTTGTTGTGGTAAGGGATAGTTGGGGGAGATTTACGGTAGCCGAAGTAATTTAGGTGATTCTGGTATAGTTTGTTATGATTCTTAGCATTTTTTTGTAATTTTAAAGTGATTGGGCTTAGTTTGTTGCTGTAAAGTGTAGTTGGGGGTGATTTTTGATAGCCGAAGTAATTTAGGTGAGTTTGGCATAGTTTGCTATGGTTAGTAGCATTTTTTTGTAATTTAAAAGTGATTGGGTTTAGTTTGTTGTGGTAAGGGTTAGTTGGTGATGATTGATGGTAGCCGAAGTAATTTAGGTGAGTTTGGCATAGTTTGCTATGATTAGTAGCATTTTTTTGTAATTTAAAAGTGATTGGGTTTAGTTTGTTGTGGTAAGGGTTATTTGGTGATGATTTATGGTAGCCGAAGTAATTTAGGTGAGTTTGGCATAGTTTGCTATGGTTACTGGCATTTTTTTGTAATTTAAAAGTGATTGGGTTTAGTTTGTTGTGGTAAGGGTTAGTTGGTGATGATTTAGAGTAGCCGAAGTAATTTAGGTGAGTCTGGCATAGTTTGTTATGATTTGTACACCTTTTTTTGTAATTTTAAGATGATATGGTTTGGTTTGTTGTGGTAAGGGATAGTTGGGGGTGATTTACGGTAGCCAAAGTAATTTAGGTGATTCTGGTATAGTTTGTTATGATTTTTAGCATTTTTTTGTAATTTTAAAGTGATTGGGCTTAGTTTGTTGCTGTAAAGTATAGTTGGGGGTGATTTTTGATAGCCGAAGTAATTTAGGTGTGTTTGGCATAGTTTGCTATGGTTAGTAGCATTTTTTTGTAATTTAAAAGTGATTGGGTTTAGTTTGTTGTGGTAAGGGTTAGTTGGTGATGATTTATGGTAGCCGAAGTAATTTAGGTGAGTTTGGCATAGTTTGCTATGGTTACTAGCATTTTTTTTAATTTAAAATTGATTGGGTTTAGTTTGTTGTGGTAAGGGTTAGTTGGTGATGATTTAGAGTAGCCGAAGTAATTTAGGTGAGTCTGGCATAGTTTGTTATAATTTGTACACCTTTTTTTGTAATTTTAAGATGATATGGTTTGGTTTGTTGTGGTAAGGGATAGTTGGGCGTAATTTACGGTATCCGAAGTAATTTAGGTGATTCTGGTATAGTTTGTTATGATTTTTAGCATTTTTTTGTAATTTTAATGTGATTGGGCTTAGTTTGTTGCTGTAAAGTGTAGTTGGGAGTGATTTTTGATAGCCTAAGTAATTTAGGTGAGTTTGGCATAGTTTGCTAAGGTTAGTAGCATTTTTTTGTAATTTAAAATTGATTGGGTTTAGTTTGTGGTAGTAAGGGTTAGTTGGTGATGATTTAGAGTAGCCGAAGTAATTTAGGTGAGTCCGGCATAGTTTGTTATGATTTGTACACCTTTTTTTGTAATTTTAAGATAATATTGTTTGGTTTGTTTTGGTAAGCGATAGTTGGGCGTAATTTACGGTAGCCGAAGTAATTTAGGTGATTCTGGTATAGTTTGTTATGATTTTTAGCATTTTTTTGTAATTTTAAATTGATTGGGCTTAGTTTGTTGCTGTAAAGTGTAGTTGGGGGTGATTTTTGATAGCCGAAGTAATTTAGGTGAGTTTGGCATAGTTTGCTATGGTTAGTAGCATTTTTTTGTAATTTAAAAGTGATTGGGTTTAGTTTGTTGTGGTAAGGGTTAGTTGGTGATGATTTAGAGTAGCCGAAGTAATTTAGGTGAGTCTGGCATAGTTTGCTATGATTACTAGCATTTTTTTGTAATTTAAAAGTGATTGGGTTTAGTTTGTTGTGGTAAGGGTTAGTTGGTGATGATTTAGAGTAGCCGAAGTAATTTAGGTGAGTCTGGCATAGTTTGTTATAATTTGTACACCTTTTTTTGTAATTTTAAGATGATATGGTTTGGTTTGTTGTGGTAAGGGATAGTTGGGGGTGATTTACGGTAGCCGAAGTAATTTAGGTGATTCTGGTATAGTTTGTTATGATTTTTAGCATTTTTTTGTAATTTTAAAGTGATTGGGCTTAGTTTGTTGCTGTAAAGTATAGTTGGGGGTGATTTTTGATAGCCGAAGAAATTTAGGTGTGTTTGGCATAGTTTGCTATGGTTAGTAGCATTTTTTTGTAATTTAAAAGTGATTGGGTTTAGTTTGTTGTGGTAAGGGTTAGTTGGTGATGATTTATGGTAGCCGAAGTAATTTAGGTGAGTTTGGCATAGTTTGCTATGGTTACTAGCATTTTTTTGTAATTTAAAATTGATTGGGTTTAGTTTGTTGTGGTAAGGGTTAGTTGGTGATGATTTAGAGTAGCCGAAGTAATTTAGGTGAGTCTGGCATAGTTTGTTATGATTTGTACACCTTTTTTTGTAATTTTAAGATGATATTGTTTGGTTTGTTTTGGTAAGGGATAGTTGGGCGTGATTTACGGTAGCCGAAGTAATTTAGGTGATTCTGGTATAGTTTGTTATGATTTTTAGCATTTTTGTGTAATTTTAAATTGATTGGGCTTAGATTGTTGCTGTAAAGTGTAGTTGGGGGTGATTTTTGATAGCCGAAGTAATTTAGGTGAGTTTGGCATAGTTTGATATGGTTAGTAGCATTTTTTTGTAATTTGTAAAAGTGATTGGGTTTAGTTTGTTGTGGTAAGGGTTAGTTGGTGATGATTTATTGTAGCCGAAGTAATTTAGGTGAGTCTGGCATAATTTGCTATGGTTACTAGCATTTTTTTGTAATTTAAAAGTGATTGGGTTTAGTTTGTTGTGGTAAGGGTTAGTTGGTGATGATTTAGAGTAGCCGAAGTAATTTAGGTGAGTCTGGCATAGTTTGTTATGATTTGTACACCTTTTTTTGTAATTTTAAGATGATATGGTTTGGTTTGTTGTGGTAAGGAATAGTTGGGGGTGATTTACGGTAGCCGAAGTAATTTAGGTGATTCTGGTATAGTTTGTTATGATTTTTAGCATTTTTTTGTAATTTTAAAGTGATTGGGCTTAGTTTGTTGCTGTAAAGTGTAATTGGGAGTGATTTTTGATAGCCGAAGTAATTTAGGTGAGTTTGGCATAGTTTGCTGTGGTTAGTAGCATTTTTTTGTAATTTAAAAGTGATTGGGTTTAGTTTGTTGTGGTAAGGGTTAGATGGTGGTGATTTAGAGTAGCCGAAGTAATTTAGGTGAGTCTGGCATAGTTTGTTATGATTTGTACACCTTTTTTTGTAATTTTAAGATGATATGGTTTGGTGTGTTGTGGTAAGGGATAGTTGGGGGTGATTTACGGTAGCCGAAGTAATTTAGGTGATTCTGGTATAGTTTGATATGATTTCTAGCATTTTTTTGTAATTTAAAAGTGATTGGGCTTAGTTTGTTGCTGTAAAGTGTAGTTGGGGGTGATTTTTGATACCCGAAGTAATTTAGGTGAGTGTGGCATAGTTTGCTATGGTTAGTAGCATTTTTTGTAATTTAAAAGTGATTGGGTTTAGTTTGTTGTGGTAAGGGTTAGTTGGTGATGATTTATGGTAGCCGAAGTAATTTAGGTGAGTTTGGCATAGTTTGCTATGGTTAGTAGCATTTTTTTGTAATTTAAAATTGATTAGGTTTTTTTTGTTGTGGTAAGGGTTAGTTGGTGATGATTTATAGTAGCCAAAGTAATTTAGGTGAGTTTGGCATAGTTTGCTATGGTTACTAGCATTTTTTTGTAATTTAAAAGTGATTGGGTTTAGTTTGTTGTGGTAAGGGTTAGTTGGTGATGATTTATGGTAGCCGAAGTAATGTAGGTGAGTTTGGCATAGTTTGCTATGGTTACTAGCATTTTTTTGTAATTTAAAAATGATTGGGTTTAGTTTGTTGTGGTAAGGGTTAGTTGGTGATGATTTAGAGTAGCCGAAGTAATTTAAGTGAGTCTGGCATAGTTTGTTATGATTTGTACACCTTTTGTTGTAATTTTAAGATGATATGGTTTGGTTTGTTGTGGTAAGGGATAGTTGGGGGTGATTTACGGTAGCCGAAGTAATTTAGGTGATTCTGGTATAGTTTGTTATGATTTTTAGCATTTTTTTGTAATTTTAAAGTGATTGGGCTTAGTTTGTTGCTGTAAACTGTAGTTGGGAGTGATTTTTGATAGCCGAAGTAATTTAGGTGAGTTTGGCATAGTTTGCTATGGTTAGTAGCATTTTTTTGTAATTTAAAAGTGATTGGGTTTAGTTTGTTGTGGTAAGGGTTAGTTGGTGATGATTTAGAGTAGCCGAAGTAATTTAGGTGAGTCTGGCATAGTTTGTTATGATTTGTACACCTTTTTTTGTAATTTTAAGATGATATGGTTTGGTTTGTTGTGGTAAGGGATAGTTGGGGGTGATTTACGGTAGCCGAAGTAATTTAGGTAATTCTGGTATAGTTTGATATGATTTTTAGAATTTTTTTGTAATTTAAAAGTGATTGGGCTTAGTTTGTTGCTGTAAAGTGTAGTTGGGGGTGATTTTTGATAGCCGAAATAATTTAGGTGAGTGTGGCATAGTTTGCTATCGTTAGTAGCATTTTTTTGTAATTTAAAAGTGATTGGGTTTAGTTTGTTGTGGTAAGGGTTAGTTGGTGATGATTTATGGTAGCCGAAGTAATTTAGGTGAGTTTGGCATAGTTTGCTATGGTTAGTAGCATTTTTTTGTAATTTAAAATTGATTAGGTTTAGTTTGTTGTGGTAAGGGTTAGTTGGTGATGATTTATAGTAGCCGAAAAAATGTAGGTGAGTTTGGCATAGTTTGCTATGGTTACTAGCATTTTTTTGTAATTTAAAAGTGATTGGGTTTAGTTTGTTGTGGTAAGGGTTAGTTGGTGATGATTTATGGTAGCCGAAGTAATGTAGGTGAGTTTGGCATAGTTTGCTATGGTTACTAGCATTTTTTTGTAATTTAAAAATGATTGGGTTTAGTTTGTTGTGGTAAGGGTTAGTTGGTGATGATTTAGAGTAGCCGAAGTAATTTAGGTGAGTCTGGCATAGTTTGTTATGATTTGTACACCTTTTTTTGTAATTTTAAGATGATATGGTTTGGTTTGTTGTGGTAAGGGATAGTTGGGGGTGATTTACGGTAGCCGAAGTAATTTAGGTGATTCTGGTATAGTTTGTTATGATTTTTAGCATTTTTTTGTAATTTTAAAGTGATTGGGCTTAGTTTGTTACTGTAAAGTGTAGTTGGGTGTTCTTTTTGATAGCCGAAGTAATTTAGGTGAGTTTGGCATAGTTTGCTATGGTTAGTAGCATTTTTTTGTAATTTAAAAGTGATTGGGTTTAGTTTGTTGCTGTAAAGTGTACTTGGGTGTGATTTTTGATAGCCGAAGTAATTTAGGTGAGTTTGGCATAGTTTGCTATGGTTAGTAGCATTTTTTTGTAATTTAAAAGTGATTGGGTTTAGTTTGTTGTGGTAAGGGTTAGTTGGTGATGATTTAGAGTAGATGAAGTAATTTAGGTGAGTCTGGCATAGTTTGTTCTAATTTGTACACCTTTTATGTAATTTTAAGATGATATGGTTTGGTTTGTTGTGGTAAGGGAGAGCTGGAGGTGATTTACGGTAGCCGAAGTAATTTAGGTGCTTCTGGTATAGTTTGTTATGATTTTTAGCATTTTTTTGTAATTTTAAAGTGATTGGGCTTAGTTTGTTGCTGTAAAGTGTACTTGGGTGTGATTTTTGATAGCCGAAGTAATTTAGGTGAGTTTGGCATAGTTTGCTATGGTTAGTAGCATTTTTTTGTAATTTAAAAGTGATTGGGTTTAGTTTGTTGTGGTAAGGGTTAGTTGGTGATGATTTAGAGTAGCCGAAGTAATTTAGGAGAGTCTGGCATAGTTTGTTATGATTTGTACACCTTTTTTTGTAATTTTAAGATGATATGGTTTGGTTTGTTGTGGTAGAGGATAGTTGGGGGTGATTTTTGATAGCCGAAGTAATTTAGGTGAGTTTGGTATGGTTAGTAGCATTTTTTTGTAATTTAAAAGTGATTGGGTTTAGTTTGTTGTGGTAAGGGTTAGTTGGTGATGATGTAGAGTAGATGAAGTAATTTAGGTGAGTCTGGCATAGTTTGTTCTCATTTGTACACCTTTTATGTAATTTTAAGATGATATGGTTTGGTTTGTTGTGGTAAGGGATAGCTGGAGGTGATTTACGGTAGCCGAAGTAATTTAGGTGCTTCTGGTATAGTTTGTTATGATTTTTAGCATTTTTTTGTAATTTTAAAGTGATTGGGCTTAGTTTGTTGCTGTAAAGTGTACTTGGGTGTGATTTTTGATAGCCGAAGTAATTTAGGTGAGTTTGGCATAGTTTGCTATGGTTAGTAGCATTTTTTTGTAATTTAAAAGTGATTGGGTTTAGTTTGTTGTGGTAAGGGTTAGTTGGTGATGATTTATGGTAGCCGAAGTAATTTAGGTGAGTTTGGCATAGTTTGCTATGGTTACTAGCATTTTTTTGTAATTTAAAAGTGATTGGGTTTAGTTTGTTGTGGTAAGGGTTAGTTGGTGATGATTTAGAGTAGCCGAAGTAATTTAGGTGAGTCTGGCATAGTTTGTTATGATTTGTACACCTTTTTTTGTAATTTTAAGATGATATGGTTTGGTTTGTTGTGGTAAGGGATAGTTGGGGGTGATTTACGGTAGCCGAAGTAATTTAGGTGATTCTGGTATAGTTTGATATGATTTTTAGCATTTTTTTGTAATTTAAAAGTGATTGGGTTTAGTTTGTTGTGGTAAGGGTTAGTTGGTGATGATTTATGGTAGCCGAAGTAATGTAGGTGAGTTTGGCATAGTTTGCTATGGTTACTAGCATTTTTTTGTAATTTAAAAATGATTGGGTTTAGTTTGTTGTGGTAAGGGTTAGTTGGTGATGATTTAGAGTAGCCGAAGTAATTTAGGTGAGTCTGGCATAGTTTGTTATGATTTGTACACCTTTTTTTGTAATTTTAAGATGATATGGTTTGGTTTGTTGTGGTAAGGGATAGCTGGAGGTGATTTACGGTAGCCGAAGTAATTTAGGTGCTTCTGGTATAGTTTGTTATGATTTTTAGAATTTTTTTGTAATTTTAAAGTGATTGGGCTTAGTTTGTTGCTGTAAAGTGTACTTGGGTGTGATTTTTGATAGCCGAAGTAATTTAGGTTAGTTTGGCATAGTTTGCTATGGTTAGTAGCATTTTTTTGTAATTTAAAAGTGATTGGGTTTAGTTTGTTGTGGTAAGGGTTAGTTGGTGATGATTTAGAGTAGCCGAAGTAATTTAGGAGAGTCTGGCATAGTTTGTTATGATTTGTACACCTTTTTTTGTAATTTTAAGATGATATGGTTTGGTTTGTTGTGGTAGAGGATAGGTGGGGGTGATTTTTGATAGCCGAAGTAATTTAGGTGAATTTGGCGTAGTTTGCTATGGTTAGTAGAATTTTTTTGTAATTTAAAAGTGATTGGGTTTAGTTTGTTGTGGTAAGGGTTAGTTGGTGATGATGTAGAGTAGATGAAGTAATTTAGGTGAGTCTGGCATAGTTTGTTCTCATTTGTACACCTTTTATGTAATTTTAAGATGATATGGTTTGGTTTGTTGTGGTAAGGGATAGCTGGAGGTGATTTACGGTAGCCGAAGTAATTTAGGTGATTCTGGTATAGTTTGTTATGATTTTTAGCATTTTTTTGTAATTTTAAAGTGATTGGGCTTAATTTGTTGCTGTAAAGTGTAGTTGGGGGTGATTTTTGATAGCCGAAGTAATTTAGGTGAGTTTGGCATAGTTTGCTATGGTTAGTAGCATTTTTTTGTAATTTAAAAGTGATTGGGTTTAGTTTGTTGTGGTAAGGGTTAGTTGGTGATGATTTAGAGTAGATGAAGTAATTTAGGTGAGTCTGGCATAGTTTGTTCTAATTTGTACACCTTTTATGTAATTTTAAGATGATATGGTTTGGTTTGTTGTGGTAAGGGATAGCTGGAGGTGATTTACGGTAGCCGAAGTAATTTAGGTGCTTCTGGTATAGTTTGTTATGATTTTTAGCATTTTTTTGTAATTTTAAAGTGATTGGGCTTAGTTTGTTGCTGTAAAGTGTACTTGGGTGTGATTTTTGATAGCCGAAGTAATTTAGGTGAGTTTGGCATAGTTTGCTATGGTTAGTAGCATTTTTTTGTAATTTAAAAGTGATTGGGTTTAGTTTGTTGTGGTAAGGGTTAGTTGGTGATGATTTATGGTAGCCGAAGTAATTTAGGTGAGTTTGGCATAGTTTGCTATGGTTACTAGCATTTTTTTGTAATTTAAAAATGATTGGGTTTAGTTTGTTGTGGTAAGGGTTAGTTGGTGATGATTTAGAGTAGCCGAAGTAATTTAGGTGAGTCTAGCATAGTTTGTTATGATTTGTACACCTTTTTTTGTAATTTTACGATGATATGGTTTGGTTTGTTGTGGTAAGGGATAGTTGGGGGTGATTTACGGTAGCCGAAGTAATTTAGGTGATTCTGGTATAGTTTGATATGATTTTTAGCATTTTTTTGTAATTTAAAAGTGATTGGGCTTAGTTTGTTGCTGTAAAGTGTAGTTGGGTGTGATTTTTGATAGCCGAAGTAATTTAGGTGAGTTTGGCAGAGATTGCTATGGTTAGTAGCATTTTTTTGTAATTTAAAAGTGATTGGGTTTAGTTTGTTGTGGTAAGGGTTAGTTGGTGATGATTTGTGGTAGCCGACGTAATTTAGGTAAGTTTGGCATAGTTTGCTATGGTTACTAGCATTTTTTTGTAATTTAAAAGTGAATGGGTTTAGTTTGTTGTGGTAAGGGTTAGTTGGTGATGATTTAGAGTAGCCGAAGTAATTTAGGTAAGTCAGGCATAGTTTGTTATGATTTGTACACCTTTTTTTGTAATTTTAAGATGATATGGTTTGGTTTGTTGTGGTAAGGGGTAGTTGGGGGTGATTTACGGTAGCCGAAGTAATTTTGGTGATTCTGGTATAGTTTGTTATGATTTTTAGCATTTTTTTGTAATTTTAAAGTGATTGGGCTTAGTTTGTTGCTGTAAAGTGTAGTTGGGGGCGATTTTTGATAGCTGAAGTAATTTAGGTGAGTTTGGCATAGTTTGCTATGGTTAGTAGCATTTTTTTGTAATTTAAAAGTGATTGGGTTTAGTTTGTTGTGGTAAGGGTTAGTTGGTGATGGTTTAGAGTAGCCGAAATAATTTAGGTGAGTCTGGTATAGTTTGTTATGATTTGTACACCTTTTTTTGTAATTTTAAGATGATATGGTTTGGTTTGTTGTGGTAAGGGATAGTTGGGGGTGATTTACGTTAGCCGAAGTAATTTAGGTGAGTTTGGCATAGTTTGCTATGGTTAGTAGCATTTATTTGTAATTTAAAAGCGATTGGGTTTAGTTTGTTGTGGTAAGGGTTAGTTGGTGATGATTTAGAGTAGCCGAAGTAATTTAGGAGAGTCTGGCATAGTTTGTTATGATTTGTACACCTTTTTTTGTAATTTTAAGATGATATGGTTTGGTTTGTTGTGGTAGAGGATAGTTGGGGGTGATTTACGGTAGCCGAAGTAATTTAGGTGATTCTGGTATAGTTTGTTATAATTTTTAGCATTTTTTTGTAATTTTAAAGTGATTGGGCTTAGTTTGTTGCTGTAAAGTGTAGTTGGGGGTGATTTTTGATAGCCGAAGTAATTTAGGTGAGTTTGGCATAGTTTGCTATGGTTAGTAGCATTTTTTTGTAATTTAAAAGTGATTGGGTTTAGTTTGTTGTGGTAAGGGTTAGTTGGTGATGATTTATAGTAGCCGAAGTAATTTAGGTGAGTCTGGCATAGTTTGTTATGATTTGTACACCTTTTTTTGTAATTTTAAGATGATAATGTTTGGTTTGTTGTGGTAAGGGATAGTTGGGGGTGATTTACGTTAGCCGAAGTAATTTTGGTGATTCTGGTATAGTTTGTTATGATTTTTAGCATTTTTTTGTAATTTTAAAGTGATTGGGCTTAGTTTGTTGCTGTAAAGTGTAGTTGGGGGTGATTTTTGATAGCTGAAGTAATTTAGGTGAGTTTGGCATAGTTTGCTATGGTTAGTAGCATTTTTTTGTAATTTAAAAGCGATTGGGTTTAGTTTGTTGTGGTAAGGGTTAGTTGGTGATGATTTATGGTAGCCGAAGTAATTTAGATGAGTTTGGCATAGTTTGCTATGGTCAATAGCATTTTTTTGTAATTTAAAAGTGATTGGGTTTAGTTTGTTGTGGTAAGGGTTAGTTGGTGATGATTTAGAGTAGCCGAAGTAATTTAGGAGAGTCTGGCATAGTTTGTTATGATTTGTACACCTTTTTTTGTAATTTTAAGATGATATGGTTTGGTTTGTTGTGGTAAAGGATAGTTGGGGGTGATTTACGGTAGCCGAAGTAATTTAGGTGATTCTGGTATAGTTTGTTATGATTTTTAGCATTTTTTTGTAATTTTAAAGTGATTGGGCTTAGTTTGTTGCTGTAAAGTGTAGTTGGGGGTGATTTTTGATAGCCGAAGTAATTTAGGTGAGTTTGGCGTAGTTTGCTATGGTTAGTAGCATTTTTTTGTAATTTAAAAGTGATTGGGTTTAGTTTGTTGTGGTAAGGGTTTGTTGGTGATGATTTATGGTAGCCGAAGTAATTTAGGTGGTGTTTGGCATAGTTTGCTATGGTTACTAGCATTTTTTTGTAATTTAAAAGTGATTGGGTTTAGTTTGTTGTGGTAAGGGTTAGTTGGTGATGATTTAGAGTAGCCGAAGTAATTTAGGTGAGTCCGGCATAGTTTGTTATGATTTGTACACCTTTTTTTGTAAATTTAAGATGATATGGTTTGGTTTGTTGTGGTAAGGGATAGTTGGGGATGATTTACGGTAGCCGAAGTTATTTAGGTGATTCTGGTATAGTTTCTTATGATTTTTAGCATTTTTTTGTAATTTTAAAGTGATTGGGCTTAGTTTGTTGCTGTAAAGTGTAGTTGGGGGTGATTTTTGATAGCTGAAGTAATTTAGGTGAGTTTGGCATAGATTGCTATGGTTAGTAGCATTTTTTGTAATTTAAAAGTGATTGGGTTTAGTTTGTTGTGGTAAGGGTAAGTTGGTGATGATTTAGAGTAGCCGAAATAATTTAGGTGAGTCTGGCATAGTTTGTTATGATTTGTACACCTTTTTTTGTAATTTTAAGATGATATGGTTTGGTTTGTTGTGGTAAGGGATAGTTGGGGGTGATTTACGGTAGCCGAAGTAATTTAGGTGATTCTGGTATAGTTTGTTATGATTTTTAGCATTTCTTTGTAATTAGAAGTGATTGGGCTTAGTTTATTGCTTTAAAGTGTAGTTGGGGGTGATTTTTGATAGCCGAAGTAATTTAGGTGGGTTTGACATAGTTTGCTATGGTTAGTAGCATTTTTTTGTAATTTAAAAGTGATTGGGTTTAGTTTGTTGTGGTAAGGGTTAGTTGGTGATGATTTATGGTAGCCGAAGTAATTTAGGTGAGTTTGGCATAGTTTGCTATGGTTACTAGCATTTTTTTGTAATTTAAAAGTGATTGGGTTTAGTTTGTTGTGGTAAGGGTTAGTTGGTGATGATTTAGAGTAGCCGAAGTAATTTAGGTGAGTCTGGCATAGTTTGTTATGATTTGTACACCTTTTTTTGTAATTTTATGATGATATGGTTTGGTCTGTTGTGGTAAGGGATAGTTGGGGGTGATTTACGGTAGCCAAAGTAATTTAGGTGATTCTGGTATAGTTTGTTATGATTTTTAGCATTTTTTTGTAATTTTAAAGTGATTGGGCTTAGTTTGTTGCTGTAAAATGTAGTTGGGGGTGATTTTTGATAGCTGAAGTAATTTAGGTGAGTTTGGCATAGTTTGCTATGGTTAGTAGCATTTTTTTGTAATTTAAAAGTCATTAGGTTTAGTTTGTTGTGGTAAGGGTTAGTTGGTGATGATTTAGAGTAGCCGAAATAATTTACGTGAGTCTGGCATAGTTTGTTATGATTTGTACACCTTTTTTTGTAATTTTAAGATGATATGGTTTGGTTTGTTGTGGTAAGGGATAGTTGGGGTGATTTACGGTAGCCGAAGTAATTTAGGTGAATCTGGTATAGTTTGTTATGATATTTAGCATTTTTTTGTAATTTTAAAGTGATTGGGCTTAGTTTGTTGCTGTAAAGTATAGTTGAAGGTGATTTTTGATAGCCGAAGTAATTTAAGTGAGTTTGGCATAGTTTGCTATGGTTAGTAGCATTTTTTTGTAATTTAAAAGTGATTGGGTTTAGTTTGTTGTGGTAAGGGTTAGTTGGTGTTGATTTATGGTAGCCGAAGTAATTTAGGTGAGTTTGGCATAGTTTGCTATGGTTACTAGCATTTTTTTGTAATTTAAAAGTGATTGGGTTTAGTTTGTTGTGGTAAGGGTTAGTTGGTGATGATTTAGAGTAGCCGAAGTAATTTAGGTGAGTCTGACATAGTTTGTTATGATATGTACACCTTTTTTTGTAATTTTAAGATGATATGGTTTGGTTTGTTGTGGTAAGGGATAGTTGGGGGTGATTTACGGTAGCCGAAGTAATTTTGGTGATTCTGGTATAGTTTGTTATGATTTTTAGCATTTTTTTGTAATTTTAAAGTGATTGGGCTTAGTTTGTTGCTGTAAAGTGTAGTTGGGGGTGATTTTTGATAGCTGAAGTAATTTAGGTGAGTTTGGCATAGTTTGCTATGGTAAGTAGCATTTTTTTGTAATTTAAAAGTGATTGGGTTTAGTTTGTTGTGGTAAGGGTTAGTTGGTGATGATTTATGGTAGCCGAAGTAATTTAGGTGAGTTTGGCATAGTTTGCTATGGTTAGTAGCATTTTTTGTAATTTAAAAGTGATAGGGTTTAGTTTGTTGTGGTAAGGGTTAGTTGGTGATGATTTAGAGTAGCCGAAGTAATTTAGATGAGGCTGGCATAGTTTGTTATGATTTGGGCACCTTTTTTTGTAATTTTAAGATGATATGGTTTGGTTTGTTGTGGTAAGGGATAGTTGGGGGTGACTTACGGTAGCCGAAGTAATTTAGGTGATTCTGGTATAGTTTGTTATGATTTTTAGCATTTTTTTTGTAATTTTAAAGTGATTGGGCTTAGTTTGTTGCTGTAAAATGTAGTTGGGGGTGATTTTTGATAGCTGAAGTAATTTAGGTGAGTTTGGCATAGTTTGCTATGGTTAGTAGCATTTTTTTGTAATTTAAAAGTGATTGGGTTTAGTTTGTTGTGGTAAGGGTTAGTTGGTGATGATTTAGAGTAGCCGAAGTAATTTAGGTGTGTCTGGCATAGTTTGTTATGATTTGTACACCTTTTTTTGTAATTTTAAGATGATATGGTTTGGTTTGTTGTGGTAAAGGATAGTTGGGGGTGATTTACGCTAGCCGAAGTAATTTATGTGATTCTGGTATAGCTTGTTATGATTTTTAGCATTTTTTTGTAATTTTAAAGTGATTGGGCTTAGTTTGTTGCTGTAAAGTGTAGTTGGGGGTGATTTTTGATAGCCGAAGTAATTTAGGTGAGTTTGGCATAGTTTGCTATGGTTAGTAGCATTTTTTTGTAATTTAAAAGTGATTGGGTTTAGTTTGTTGTGGTAAGGGTTAGTTGGTGTTGATTTATGGTAGCCGAAGTAATTTAGGTGAGTTTGGCATAGTTTGCTATGGTTACTAGCATTTTTTTGTAATTTAAAAGTGATTGGGTTTAGTTTGTTGTGGTAAGGGTTAGTTGGTGATGATTTAGAGTAGCCGAAGTAATTTAGGTGAGTCTGGCATAGTTTGTTATGATTTGTACACCTTTTTTTGTAATTTTAAGATGATAATGTTTGGTTTGTTGTGGTAAGGGATAGTTGGGGGTGATTTACGGTAGCCGAAGTAATTTTGGTGATTCTGGTATAGTTTGTTATGATTTTTAGCATTTTTTTGTAATTTTAAAGTGATTGGGCTTAGTTTGTTGCTGTAAAGTGTAGTTGGGGGTGATTTTTGATAGCTGAAGTAATTTAGGTGAGTTTGGCATAGTTTGCTATGGTTAGTAGCATTTTTTTGTAATTTAAAAGTGATTGGGTTTAGTTTGTTGTGGTAAGGGTTAGTTAGTGATGATTTAGAGTAGCCGAAATAATTTAGGTGAGTCTGGCATAGTTTGTTATGATTTGTACACCTTTTTTTGTAATTTTAAGATGATATGGTTTGGTTTGTTGTGGTAGAGGATAGTTGGGGGTGATTTACGGTAGCCGAAGTAATTTAGGTGATTCTGGTATAGTTTGTTATAATTTTTAGCATTTTTTTGTAATTTTAAAGTGATTGGGCTTAGTTTGTTGCTGTAAAGTGTAGTTGGGGGTGATTTTTGATAGCCGAAGTAATTTAGGTGAGTTTGGCATAGTTTGCTATGGTTAGTAGCATTTTTTTGTAATTTAAAAGTGATTGGGTTTAGTTTGTTGTGGTAAGGGTTAGTTGGTGATGATTTATAGTAGCCGAAGTAATTTAGGTGAGTCTGGCATAGTTTGTTATGATTTGTACACCTTTTTTTGTAATTTTAAGATGATAATGTTTGGTTTGTTGTGGTAAGGGATAGTTGGGGGTGATTTACGTTAGCCGAAGTAATTTTGGTGATTCTGGTATAGTTTGTTATGATTTTTAGCATTTTTTTGTAATTTTAAAGTGATTGGGCTTAGTTTGTTGCTGTAAAGTGTAGTTGGGGGTGATTTTTGATAGCTGAAGTAATTTAGGTGAGTTTGGCATAGTTTGCTATGGTTAGTAGCATTTTTTTGTAATTTAAAAGCGATTGGGTTTAGTTTGTTGTGGTAAGGGTTAGTTGGTGATGATTTATGGTAGCCGAAGTAATTTAGATGAGTTTGGCATAGTTTGCTATGGTCAATAGCATTTTTTTGTAATTTAAAAGTGATTGGGTTTAGTTTGTTGTGGTAAGGGTTAGTTGGTGATGATTTAGAGTAGCCGAAGTAATTTAGGAGAGTCTGGCATAGTTTGTTATGATTTGTACACCTTTTTTTGTAATTTTAAGATGATATGGTTTGGTTTGTTGTGGTAAAGGATAGTTGGGGGTGATTTACGGTAGCCGAAGTAATTTAGGTGATTCTGGTATAGTTTGTTATGATTTTTAGCATTTTTTTGTAATTTTAAAGTGATTGGGCTTAGTTTGTTGCTGTAAAGTGTAGTTGGGGGTGATTTTTGATAGCCGAAGTAATTTAGGTGAGTTTGGCGTAGTTTGCTATGGTTAGTAGCATTTTTTTGTAATTTAAAAGTGATTGGGTTTAGTTTGTTGTGGTAAGGGTTTGTTGGTGATGATTTATGGTAGCCGAAGTAATTTAGGTGGTGTTTGGCATAGTTTGCTATGGTTACTAGCATTTTTTTGTAATTTAAAAGTGATTGGGTTTAGTTTGTTGTGGTAAGGGTTAGTTGGTGATGATTTAGAGTAGCCGAAGTAATTTAGGTGAGTCCGGCATAGTTTGTTATGATTTGTACACCTTTTTTTGTAAATTTAAGATGATATGGTTTGGTTTGTTGTGGTAAGGGATAGTTGGGGATGATTTACGGTAGCCGAAGTTATTTAGGTGATTCTGGTATAGTTTCTTATGATTTTTAGCATTTTTTTGTAATTTTAAAGTGATTGGGCTTAGTTTGTTGCTGTAAAGTGTAGTTGGGGGTGATTTTTGATAGCTGAAGTAATTTAGGTGAGTTTGGCATAGATTGCTATGGTTAGTAGCATTTTTTGTAATTTAAAAGTGATTGGGTTTAGTTTGTTGTGGTAAGGGTAAGTTGGTGATGATTTAGAGTAGCCGAAATAATTTAGGTGAGTCTGGCATAGTTTGTTATGATTTGTACACCTTTTTTTGTAATTTTAAGATGATATGGTTTGGTTTGTTGTGGTAAGGGATAGTTGGGGGTGATTTACGGTAGCCGAAGTAATTTAGGTGATTCTGGTATAGTTTGTTATGATTTTTAGCATTTCTTTGTAATTAGAAGTGATTGGGCTTAGTTTATTGCTTTAAAGTGTAGTTGGGGGTGATTTTTGATAGCCGAAGTAATTTAGGTGGGTTTGACATAGTTTGCTATGGTTAGTAGCATTTTTTTGTAATTTAAAAGTGATTGGGTTTAGTTTGTTGTGGTAAGGGTTAGTTGGTGATGATTTATGGTAGCCGAAGTAATTTAGGTGAGTTTGGCATAGTTTGCTATGGTTACTAGCATTTTTTTGTAATTTAAAAGTGATTGGGTTTAGTTTGTTGTGGTAAGGGTTAGTTGGTGATGATTTAGAGTAGCCGAAGTAATTTAGGTGAGTCTGGCATAGTTTGTTATGATTTGTACACCTTTTTTTGTAATTTTATGATGATATGGTTTGGTCTGTTGTGGTAAGGGATAGTTGGGGGTGATTTACGGTAGCCAAAGTAATTTAGGTGATTCTGGTATAGTTTGTTATGATTTTTAGCATTTTTTTGTAATTTTAAAGTGATTGGGCTTAGTTTGTTGCTGTAAAATGTAGTTGGGGGTGATTTTTGATAGCTGAAGTAATTTAGGTGAGTTTGGCATAGTTTGCTATGGTTAGTAGCATTTTTTTGTAATTTAAAAGTCATTAGGTTTAGTTTGTTGTGGTAAGGGTTAGTTGGTGATGATTTAGAGTAGCCGAAATAATTTACGTGAGTCTGGCATAGTTTGTTATGATTTGTACACCTTTTTTTGTAATTTTAAGATGATATGGTTTGGTTTGTTGTGGTAAGGGATAGTTGGGGTGATTTACGGTAGCCGAAGTAATTTAGGTGAATCTGGTATAGTTTGTTATGATATTTAGCATTTTTTTGTAATTTTAAAGTGATTGGGCTTAGTTTGTTGCTGTAAAGTATAGTTGAAGGTGATTTTTGATAGCCGAAGTAATTTAAGTGAGTTTGGCATAGTTTGCTATGGTTAGTAGCATTTTTTTGTAATTTAAAAGTGATTGGGTTTAGTTTGTTGTGGTAAGGGTTAGTTGGTGTTGATTTATGGTAGCCGAAGTAATTTAGGTGAGTTTGGCATAGTTTGCTATGGTTACTAGCATTTTTTTGTAATTTAAAAGTGATTGGGTTTAGTTTGTTGTGGTAAGGGTTAGTTGGTGATGATTTAGAGTAGCCGAAGTAATTTAGGTGAGTCTGACATAGTTTGTTATGATATGTACACCTTTTTTTGTAATTTTAAGATGATATGGTTTGGTTTGTTGTGGTAAGGGATAGTTGGGGGTGATTTACGGTAGCCGAAGTAATTTTGGTGATTCTGGTATAGTTTGTTATGATTTTTAGCATTTTTTTGTAATTTTAAAGTGATTGGGCTTAGTTTGTTGCTGTAAAGTGTAGTTGGGGGTGATTTTTGATAGCTGAAGTAATTTAGGTGAGTTTGGCATAGTTTGCTATGGTAAGTAGCATTTTTTTGTAATTTAAAAGTGATTGGGTTTAGTTTGTTGTGGTAAGGGTTAGTTGGTGATGATTTATGGTAGCCGAAGTAATTTAGGTGAGTTTGGCATAGTTTGCTATGGTTAGTAGCATTTTTTGTAATTTAAAAGTGATAGGGTTTAGTTTGTTGTGGTAAGGGTTAGTTGGTGATGATTTAGAGTAGCCGAAGTAATTTAGATGAGGCTGGCATAGTTTGTTATGATTTGGGCACCTTTTTTTGTAATTTTAAGATGATATGGTTTGGTTTGTTGTGGTAAGGGATAGTTGGGGGTGACTTACGGTAGCCGAAGTAATTTAGGTGATTCTGGTATAGTTTGTTATGATTTTTAGCATTTTTTTTGTAATTTTAAAGTGATTGGGCTTAGTTTGTTGCTGTAAAATGTAGTTGGGGGTGATTTTTGATAGCTGAAGTAATTTAGGTGAGTTTGGCATAGTTTGCTATGGTTAGTAGCATTTTTTTGTAATTTAAAAGTGATTGGGTTTAGTTTGTTGTGGTAAGGGTTAGTTGGTGATGATTTAGAGTAGCCGAAGTAATTTAGGTGTGTCTGGCATAGTTTGTTATGATTTGTACACCTTTTTTTGTAATTTTAAGATGATATGGTTTGGTTTGTTGTGGTAAAGGATAGTTGGGGGTGATTTACGCTAGCCGAAGTAATTTATGTGATTCTGGTATAGCTTGTTATGATTTTTAGCATTTTTTTGTAATTTTAAAGTGATTGGGCTTAGTTTGTTGCTGTAAAGTGTAGTTGGGGGTGATTTTTGATAGCCGAAGTAATTTAGGTGAGTTTGGCATAGTTTGCTATGGTTAGTAGCATTTTTTTGTAATTTAAAAGTGATTGGGTTTAGTTTGTTGTGGTAAGGGTTAGTTGGTGTTGATTTATGGTAGCCGAAGTAATTTAGGTGAGTTTGGCATAGTTTGCTATGGTTACTAGCATTTTTTTGTAATTTAAAAGTGATTGGGTTTAGTTTGTTGTGGTAAGGGTTAGTTGGTGATGATTTAGAGTAGCCGAAGTAATTTAGGTGAGTCTGGCATAGTTTGTTATGATTTGTACACCTTTTTTTGTAATTTTAAGATGATAATGTTTGGTTTGTTGTGGTAAGGGATAGTTGGGGGTGATTTACGGTAGCCGAAGTAATTTTGGTGATTCTGGTATAGTTTGTTATGATTTTTAGCATTTTTTTGTAATTTTAAAGTGATTGGGCTTAGTTTGTTGCTGTAAAGTGTAGTTGGGGGTGATTTTTGATAGCTGAAGTAATTTAGGTGAGTTTGGCATAGTTTGCTATGGTTAGTAGCATTTTTTTGTAATTTAAAAGTGATTGGGTTTAGTTTGTTGTGGTAAGGGTTAGTTAGTGATGATTTAGAGTAGCCGAAATAATTTAGGTGAGTCTGGCATAGTTTGTTATGATTTGTACACCTTTTTTTGTAATTTTAAGATGATATGGTTTGGTTTGTTGTGGTAAGGGATAGTTGGGGGTGATTTACGGTAGCCGAAGTAATTTAGGTGAGTTTGGCATAGTTTGCTATGGTTAGTAGCATTTTTTTGTAATTTAAAAGCGATTGGGTTTAGTTTGTTGTGGTAAGGGTTAGTTGGTGATGATTTATGGTAGCCGAAGTAATTTAGGTGAGTTTGGCATAGTTTGCTATGGTTAATAGCATTTTTTTGTAATTTAAAAGTGATTGGGTTTAGTTTGTTGTGGTAAGGGTTAGTTGGTGATGATTTAGAGTAGCCGAAGTAATTTAGGAGAGTCTGGCATAGTTTGTTATGATTTGTACACCTTTTTTTGTAATTTAAAGATGATATGGTTTGGTTTGTTGTGGTAGAGGATAGTTGGGGGTGATTTACGGTAGCCGAAGTAATTTAGGTGATTCTGGTATAGTTTGTTATGATTTTTAGCATTTTTTTGTAATTTTAAAGTGATTGGGCTTAGTTTGTTGCTGTAAAGTGTAGTTGGGGGTGATTTTTGATAGCCGAAGTAATTTAGGTGAGTTTGGCGTAGTTTGCTATGGTTAGTAGCATTTTTTTGTAATTTAAAAGTGATTGGGTTTAGTTTGTTGTGGTAAGGGTTAGTTGGTGATGATTTATGGTAGCCGAAGTAATTTAGGTGAGTTTGGCATAGTTTGCTATGGTTACTAGCATTTTTTTGTAATTTAAAAGTGATTGGGTTTAGTTTGTTGTGGTAAGGGTTAGTTGGTGATGATTTAGAGTAGCCGAAGTAATTTAGGTGAGTCCGGCATAGTTTGTTATGATTTGTACACCTTTTTTTGTAAATTTAAGATGATATGGTTTGGTTTGTTGTGGTAAGGGATAGTTGGGGATGATTTACGGTAGCCGAAGTTATTTAGGTGATTCTGGTATAGTTTCTTATGATTTTTAGCATTTTCTTGTAATTTTAAAGTGATTGGGCTTAGTTTGTTGCTGTAAAGTGTAGTTGGGGGTGATTTTTGATAGCTGAAGTAATTTAGGTGAGTTTGGCATAGATTGCTATGGTTAGTAGCATTTTTTGTAATTTAAAAGTGATTGGGTTTAGTTTGTTGTGGTAAGGGTAAGTTGGTGATGATTTAGAGTAGCCGAAATAATTTACGTGAATCTGGCATAGTTTGTTATGATTTGTACACCTTTTTTTGGTATTTTAAGATGATATGGTTTGGTTTGTTGTGGTAAGGGATAGTTGGGGGTGATTTACGGTAGCCGAAGTAATTTAGGTGAATCTGGTATAGTTTGTTATGATATTTAGCATTTTTTTGTAATTTTAAAGTGATTGGGCTTAGTTTGTTGCAGTAAAGTATAGTTGGGGGTGATTTTTGATAGCCGAAGTAATTTAGGTGAGTTTGGCATAGTTTGCTATGGTTACTAGCATTTTTTTGTAATTTAAAAGTGATTGGGTTTAGTTTGTTGTAGTAAGGGTTAGTTGGTGATGATTTAGAGTAGCCGAAGTAATTTAGGTGAGTCTGGCATAGTTTGTTATGATTTGTACACACCTTTTTTTGTAATTTTAAGATGATATGGTTTGGTTTGTTGTGGTATGGGATAGTTGGGGGTGATTTACGGTAGCCGAAGTAATTTTGGTGATTCTGGTATAGTTTGTTATGATTTTTAGCATTTTTTTGTAATTTTAAAGTGATTGGGCTTAGTTTGTTGCTGTAAAGTGTAGTTGGGGGTGATTTTTGATAGCTGAAGTAATTTAGGTGAGTTTGGCATAGTTTGCTATGGTTAGTAGCATTTTTTTGTAATTTAAAAGTGATTGGGTTTAGTTTGTTGTGGTAAGGGTTAGTTGGTGATGATTTATGGTAGCCGAAGTAATTTAGGTGAGTTTGGCATAGTTTGCTATGGTTAATAGCATTTTTTTGTAATTTAAAAGTGATTGGGTTTAGTTTGTTGTGGTAAGGGTTAGTTGGTGATGATTTAGAGTAGCCGAAGTAATTTAGGAGAGTCTGGCATAGTTTGTTATGATTTGTACACCTTTTTTTGTAATTTTAAGATGATATGGTTTGGTTTGTTGTGGTAAAGGATAGTTGGGGGTGATTTACGGTAGCCGAAGTAATTTAGGTGATTCTGGTATAGTTTGTTATGATTTTTAGTATTTTTTTGTAATTTTAAAATGATTGGGCTTAGTTTGTTGCTGTAAAGTGTAGTTGGGGGTGATTTTTGATAGCCGAAGTAATTTAGGTGAGTTTGGCATAGTTTGCTATGGTTAGTAGCATTTTTTTGTAATTTAAAAGTGATTGGGTTTAGTTTGTTGTGGTAAGGGTTAGTTGGTGATAATTTATGGTAGCCGAAGTAATTTAGGTGAGTTTGGCATAGTTTGCTATGGTTACTAACATTTTTTTGTAATTTAAAAGTGATTGGGTTTAGTTTGTTGTCGTAAGGGTTAGTTGGTGATGATTTAGAGTAGCCGAAGTAATTTAGGTGAGTCTGGCATAGTTTGTTATGATTTGTACACCTTTTTTTGTAATTTTAAGATGATATGGTTTGGTTTGTTGTGGTAAGGGATAGTTGGGGGTGATTTACGGTAGCCGAAGTAATTTAGGTGATTCTGGTATAGTTTGTTATGATTTTTAGCATTTTTTTGTAATTTTAAAGTGATTGGGCTTAGTTTGTTGCTATAAAGTGTAGTTGGGGGTGATTTTTGATAGCCGAAGTAATTTAGGTGAGTTTGGCATAGTTTGCTATGGTTAGTAGCATTTTTTTGTAATTTAAAAGTGATTGGGTTTAGTTTGTTGTGGTAAGGGTTAGTTGGTGATGATTTAGAGTAGCCGAAATAATTTTGGTGAGTCAGGCATAGTTTGTTATGATTTGTACACCTTTTTTGTAATTTTAAGATGATATGGTTTGGTTTGTTGTGGTAAGGGATAGTTGGGGGTGATTTACGGTAGCCGAAGTAATTTAGGTGAGTTTGGCATAGTTTTCTATGGTTAGTAGCATTTTTTTGTAATTTAAAAGCGATTGGGTTTAGTTTGTTGTGGTAAGGGTTAGTTGGTGATGATTTATGGTAGCCGAAGTACTTTAGGTGAGTTTGGCATAGTTTGCTATGGTTAATAGCATTTTTTTGTAATTTAAAAGTGATTGGGTTTAGTTTGTTGTGGTAAGGGTTAGTTGGTGATGATTTAGAGTAGCCGAAGTAATTTAGGAGACTCTGGCATAGTTTGTTATGATTTGTACACCTTTTTTTGTAATTTTAAGATGATATGGTTTGGTTTGTTGTGGTAGAGGATAGTTGGGGGTGATTTACGGTAGCCGAAGTAATTTAGGTGATTCTGGTATAGTTTGTTATGATTTTTAGCATTTTTTTGTAATTTTAAAGTGATTGGGCTTAGTTTGTTGCTGTAAAGTGTAGTTGGAGGTGATTTTTGATAGCCGAAGTAATTTAGGTGAGCTTGGCATAGTTTGCTATGGTTAGTAGCATTTTTTTGTAATTTAAAAGTGATTGGGTTTAGTTTGTTGTGGTAAGGGTTAGTTGGTGATGATTTAGAGTAGATGAAGTAATTTAGGTGAGTCTGGCATAGTTTGTTCTAATTTGTACACCTTTTATGTAATTTTAAGATGATATGGTTTGGTTTGTTGTGGTAAGGGATAGCTGGAGGTGATTTACGGTAGCCGAAGTAATTTAGGTGATTCTGGTATAGTTTGTTATAATTTTTAGCATTTTTTTGTAATTTTAAAGTGATTGGGTTTAGTTTGTTGCTGTAAAGTGTAGTTGGGGGTGATTTTTGATAGCCGAAATAATTTAGGTGAGTTTGGCATAGTTTGCTACGGTTAGTAGCATTTTTTTGTAATTTAAAAGTGATTGGGTTTAGTTTGTTGTGGTAAGGGTTAGTTGGTGATGATTTATGGTAGCCGAAGTAATTTAGGTGAGTTTGGCATAGTTTGCTATGGTTACTAGCATTTTTTTGTAATTTAAAAGTGATTGGGTTTAGTTTGTTGTGGTAAGGGTTAGTTGGTGATGATTTAGAGTAGCCGAAGTAATTTAGGTGAGTCTGGCATAGTTTGTTATGATTTGTACACCTTTTTTTGTAATTTTAAGATGATATGGTTTGGTTTGTTGTGGTAAGGGATAGTTGGAGGTGATTTACGGTAGCCGAAGTAATTTAGGTGATTCTGGTATAGTTTGATATGATTTTTAGCATTTTTTTGTAATTTAAAAGTGATTGGGCTTAGTTTGTTGCTGTAAAGTGTAGTTGGGTGTGATTTTTGATAGCCGAAGTAATTTAGGTGAGCTTGGCAGAGATTGCTATGGTTAGTAGCATTTTTTTGTAATTTAAAAGTGATTGGGTTTAGTTTGTTGTGGTAAGGGTTAGTTGGTGATGATTTATGGTAGCCGAAGTAATTTAGGTGAGTTTGGCATAGTTTGCTATGGTTACTAGCATTTTTTTGTAATTTAAAAGTGATTGGGTTTAGTTTGTTGTGGTAAGGTTTAGTTGGTGATGATTTAGAGTAGCCGAAGTAATTTAGGTGAGTCTGGCATAGTTTGTTATGATTTGTACACATTTTTTTGTAATTTTAAGATGATAAGGTTTGGTTTGTTGTGGTAAGGGATAGTTGGGGGTGATTTACGGTAGCCGAAGTAATTTTGGTGATTCTGGTATAGTTTGTTATGATTTTTAGCATTTTTTTGTAATTTTAAAGTGATTGGGCTTAGTTTGTTGCTGTAAAGTGTAATTGGGGGTGATTTTTGATAGCTGAAGTAATTTAGGTGAGTTTGGCATAGTTTGCTATGGTTAGTAGCATTTTTTTGTAATTTAAAAGTGATTGGGTTTATTTTGTTGTGGTAAGGGTTAGTTAGTGATGATTTAGAGTAGCCGAAATAATTTAGGTGAGTCTGGCATAGTTTGTTATGATTTGTACACCTTTTTTTGTAATTTTAAGATGATATGGTTTGGTTTGTTGTGGTAAGGGATAGTTGGGGGTGATTTACGGTAGCCGAAGTAATTTAGGTGAGTTTGGCATAGTTTGCTATGGTTAGTAGCATTTTTTTGTAATTTAAAAGCGATTGGGTTTAGTTTGTTGTGGTAAGGGATAGTTGGTGATGATTTATAGTAGCCGAAGTAATTTAGGTGAGTTTGGCATAGTTTGCTATGGTTAATAGCATTTTTTTGTAATTTAAAAGTGATTGGGTTTAGTTTGTTGTGGTAAGGGTTAGTTGGTGATGATTTAGAGTAGCCGAAGTAATTTAGGAGAGTCTGGCATAGTTTGTTATGATTTGTACACCTTTTTTTGTAATTTTAAGATGATATGGTTTGGTTTGTTGTGGTAAAGGATAGTTGGGGGTGATTTACGGTAGCCGAAGTAATTTAGGTGATTCTGGTATAGTTTGTTATGATTTTTAGTATTTTTTTGTAATTTTAAAATGATTGGGCTTAGTTTGTTGCTGTAAAGTGTAGTTGGGGGTGATTTTTGATAGCCGAAGTAATTTAGGTGAGTTTGGCATAGTTTGCTATGGTTAGTAGCATTTTTTTGTAATTTAAAAGTGATTGGGTTTAGTTTGTTGTGGTAAGGGTTAGTTGGTGATAATTTATGGTAGCCGAAGTAATTTAGGTGAGTTTGGCATAGTTTGCTATGGTTACTAACATTTTTTTGTAATTTAAAAGTGATTGGGTTTAGTTTGTTGTCGTAAGGGTTAGTTGGTGATGATTTAGAGTAGCCGAAGTAATTTAGGTGAGTCTGGCATAGTTTGTTATGATTTGTACACCTTTTTTTGTAATTTTAAGATGATATGGTTTGGTTTGTTGTGGTAAGGGATAGTTGGGGGTGATTTACGGTAGCCGAAGTAATTTAGGTGATTCTGGTATAGTTTGTTATGATTTTTAGCATTTTTTTGTAATTTTAAAGTGATTGGGCTTAGTTTGTTGCTATAAAGTGTAGTTGGGGGTGATTTTTGATAGCCGAAGTAATTTAGGTGAGTTTGGCATAGTTTGCTATGGTTAGTAGCATTTTTTTGTAATTTAAAAGTGATTGGGTTTAGTTTGTTGTGGTAAGGGTTAGTTGGTGATGATTTAGAGTAGCCGAAATAATTTTGGTGAGTCAGGCATAGTTTGTTATGATTTGTACACCTTTTTTGTAATTTTAAGATGATATGGTTTGGTTTGTTGTGGTAAGGGATAGTTGGGGGTGATTTACGGTAGCCGAAGTAATTTAGGTGAGTTTGGCATAGTTTTCTATGGTTAGTAGCATTTTTTTGTAATTTAAAAGCGATTGGGTTTAGTTTGTTGTGGTAAGGGTTAGTTGGTGATGATTTATGGTAGCCGAAGTACTTTAGGTGAGTTTGGCATAGTTTGCTATGGTTAATAGCATTTTTTTGTAATTTAAAAGTGATTGGGTTTAGTTTGTTGTGGTAAGGGTTAGTTGGTGATGATTTAGAGTAGCCGAAGTAATTTAGGAGACTCTGGCATAGTTTGTTATGATTTGTACACCTTTTTTTGTAATTTTAAGATGATATGGTTTGGTTTGTTGTGGTAGAGGATAGTTGGGGGTGATTTACGGTAGCCGAAGTAATTTAGGTGATTCTGGTATAGTTTGTTATGATTTTTAGCATTTTTTTGTAATTTTAAAGTGATTGGGCTTAGTTTGTTGCTGTAAAGTGTAGTTGGAGGTGATTTTTGATAGCCGAAGTAATTTAGGTGAGCTTGGCATAGTTTGCTATGGTTAGTAGCATTTTTTTGTAATTTAAAAGTGATTGGGTTTAGTTTGTTGTGGTAAGGGTTAGTTGGTGATGATTTAGAGTAGATGAAGTAATTTAGGTGAGTCTGGCATAGTTTGTTCTAATTTGTACACCTTTTATGTAATTTTAAGATGATATGGTTTGGTTTGTTGTGGTAAGGGATAGCTGGAGGTGATTTACGGTAGCCGAAGTAATTTAGGTGATTCTGGTATAGTTTGTTATAATTTTTAGCATTTTTTTGTAATTTTAAAGTGATTGGGTTTAGTTTGTTGCTGTAAAGTGTAGTTGGGGGTGATTTTTGATAGCCGAAATAATTTAGGTGAGTTTGGCATAGTTTGCTACGGTTAGTAGCATTTTTTTGTAATTTAAAAGTGATTGGGTTTAGTTTGTTGTGGTAAGGGTTAGTTGGTGATGATTTATGGTAGCCGAAGTAATTTAGGTGAGTTTGGCATAGTTTGCTATGGTTACTAGCATTTTTTTGTAATTTAAAAGTGATTGGGTTTAGTTTGTTGTGGTAAGGGTTAGTTGGTGATGATTTAGAGTAGCCGAAGTAATTTAGGTGAGTCTGGCATAGTTTGTTATGATTTGTACACCTTTTTTTGTAATTTTAAGATGATATGGTTTGGTTTGTTGTGGTAAGGGATAGTTGGAGGTGATTTACGGTAGCCGAAGTAATTTAGGTGATTCTGGTATAGTTTGATATGATTTTTAGCATTTTTTTGTAATTTAAAAGTGATTGGGCTTAGTTTGTTGCTGTAAAGTGTAGTTGGGTGTGATTTTTGATAGCCGAAGTAATTTAGGTGAGCTTGGCAGAGATTGCTATGGTTAGTAGCATTTTTTTGTAATTTAAAAGTGATTGGGTTTAGTTTGTTGTGGTAAGGGTTAGTTGGTGATGATTTATGGTAGCCGAAGTAATTTAGGTGAGTTTGGCATAGTTTGCTATGGTTACTAGCATTTTTTTGTAATTTAAAAGTGATTGGGTTTAGTTTGTTGTGGTAAGGTTTAGTTGGTGATGATTTAGAGTAGCCGAAGTAATTTAGGTGAGTCTGGCATAGTTTGTTATGATTTGTACACATTTTTTTGTAATTTTAAGATGATAAGGTTTGGTTTGTTGTGGTAAGGGATAGTTGGGGGTGATTTACGGTAGCCGAAGTAATTTTGGTGATTCTGGTATAGTTTGTTATGATTTTTAGCATTTTTTTGTAATTTTAAAGTGATTGGGCTTAGTTTGTTGCTGTAAAGTGTAATTGGGGGTGATTTTTGATAGCTGAAGTAATTTAGGTGAGTTTGGCATAGTTTGCTATGGTTAGTAGCATTTTTTTGTAATTTAAAAGTGATTGGGTTTATTTTGTTGTGGTAAGGGTTAGTTAGTGATGATTTAGAGTAGCCGAAATAATTTAGGTGAGTCTGGCATAGTTTGTTATGATTTGTACACCTTTTTTTGTAATTTTAAGATGATATGGTTTGGTTTGTTGTGGTAAGGGATAGTTGGGGGTGATTTACGGTAGCCGAAGTAATTTAGGTGAGTTTGGCATAGTTTGCTATGGTTAGTAGCATTTTTTTGTAATTTAAAAGCGATTGGGTTTAGTTTGTTGTGGTAAGGGATAGTTGGTGATGATTTATAGTAGCCGAAGTAATTTAGGTGAGTTTGGCATAGTTTGCTATGGTTAATAGCATTTTTTTGTAATTTAAAAGTGATTGGGTTTAGTTTGTTGTGGTAAGGGTTAGTTGGTGATGATTTAGAGTAGCCGAAGTAATTTAGGAGAGTCTGGCATAGTTTGTTATGATTTGTACACCTTTTTTTGTAATTTTAAGATGATATGGTTTGGTTTGTTGTGGTAAAGGATAGTTGGGGGTGATTTACGGTAGCCGAAGTAATTTAGGTGATTCTGGTATAGTTTGTTATGATTTTTAGTATTTTTTTGTAATTTTAAAATGATTGGGCTTAGTTTGTTGCTGTAAAGTGTAGTTGGGGGTGATTTTTGATAGCCGAAGTAATTTAGGTGAGTTTGGCATAGTTTGCTATGGTTAGTAGCATTTTTTTGTAATTTAAAAGTGATTGGGTTTAGTTTGTTGTGGTAAGGGTTAGTTGGTGATAATTTATGGTAGCCGAAGTAATTTAGGTGAGTTTGGCATAGTTTGCTATGGTTACTAACATTTTTTTGTAATTTAAAAGTGATTGGGTTTAGTTTGTTGTCGTAAGGGTTAGTTGGTGATGATTTAGAGTAGCCGAAGTAATTTAGGTGAGTCTGGCATAGTTTGTTATGATTTGTACACCTTTTTTTGTAATTTTAAGATGATAAGGTTTGGTTTGTTGTGGTAAGGGATAGTTGGGGGTGATTTACGGTAGCCGAAGTAATTTTGGTGATTCTGGTATAGTTTGTTATGATTTTTAGCATTTTTTTGTAATTTTAAATTGATTGGGCTTAGTTTGTTGCTGTAAAGTGTAATTGGGGGTGATTTTTGATAGCTGAAGTAATTTAGGTGAGTTTGGCATAGTTTGCTATGGTTAGTAGCATTTTTTTGTAATTTAAAAGTGATTGGGTTTAGTTTGTTGTGGTAAGGGTTAGTTGGTGATAATTTATGGTAGCCGAAGTAATTTAGGTGAGTTTGGCATAGTTTGCTATGGTTACTAACATTTTTTTGTAATTTAAAAGTGATTGGGTTTAGTTTGTTGTCGTAAGGGTTAGTTGGTGATGATTTAGAGTAGCCGAAGTAATTTAGGAGAGTCTGGCATAGTTTGTTATGATTTGTACACCTTTTTTTGTAATTTTAAGATGATATGGTTTGGTTTGTTGTGGTAAAGGATAGTTGGGGGTGATTTACGGTAGCCGAAGTAATTTAGGTGATTCTGGTATAGTTTGATATGATTTTTAGCATTTTTTTGTAATTTAAAAGTGATTGGGCTTAGTTTGTTGCTGTAAAGTGTAGTTGGGTGTGATTTTTGATAGCCGAAGTAATTTAGGTGAGCTTGGCAGAGATTGCTATGGTTAGTAGCATTTTTTTGTAATTTAAAAGTGATTGGGTTTAGTTTGTTGTGGTAAGGGTTAGTTGGTGATGATTTATGGTAGCCGAAGTAATTTAGGTGAGTTTGGCATAGTTTGCTATGGTTACTAGCATTTTTTTGTAATTTAAAAGTGATTGGGTTTAGTTTGTTGTGGTAAGGTTTAGTTGGTGATGATTTAGAGTAGCCGAAGTAATTTAGGTGAGTCTGGCATAGTTTGTTATGATTTGTACACCTTTTTTTGTAATTTTAAGATGATAAGGTTTGGTTTGTTGTGGTAAGGGATAGTTGGGGGTGATTTACGGTAGCCGAAGTAATTTTGGTGATTCTGGTATAGTTTGTTATGATTTTTAGCATTTTTTTGTAATTTTAAAGTGATTGGGCTTAGTTTGTTGCTGTAAAGTGTAATTGGGGGTGATTTTTGATAGCTGAAGTAATTTAGGTGAGTTTGGCATAGTTTGCTATGGTTAGTAGCATTTTTTTGTAATTTAAAAGTGATTGGGTTTAGTTTGTTGTGGTAAGGGTTAGTTAGTGATGATTTAGAGTAGCCGAAATAATTTAGGTGAGTCTGGCATAGTTTGTTATGATTTGTACACCTTTTTTTGTAATTTTAAGATGATATGGTTTGGTTTGTTGTGGTAAGGGATAGTTGGGGGTGATTTACGGTAGCCGAAGTAATTTAGGTGAGTTTGGCATAGTTTGCTATGGTTAGTAGCATTTTTTTGTAATTTAAAAGCGATTGGGTTTAGTTTGTTGTGGTAAAGGATAGTTGGTGATGATTTATGGTAGCCGAAGTAATTTAGGTGAGTTTGGCATAGTTTGCTATGGTTAATAGCATTTTTTTGTAATTTAAAAGTGATTGGGTTTAGTTTGTTGTGGTAAGGGTTAGTTGGTGATGATTTAAAGTAGCCGAAGTAATTTAGGAGAGTCTGGCATAGTTTGTTATGATTTGTACACCTTTTTTTGTAATTTTAAGATGATATGGTTTGGTTTGTTGTGGTAAGGGATAGTTGGGGATGATTTACGGTAGCCGAAGTTATTTAGGTGATTCTGGTATAGGTTCTTATGATTTTTAGCACTTTTTTGTAATTTTAAAGTGATTGGGCTTAGTTTGTTGTTGTAAAGTGTAGTTGGGGGTGATTTTTGATAGCTGAAGTAATTTAGGTGAGTTTGGCATAGATTGCTATGGTTAGTAGCATATTTTTGTAATTTAAAAGTGATTGGGTTTAGTTTGTTGTGGTAAGGGTTAGTTGGTGATGATTTAGATTAGCTGAAATAATTTAGGTGAGTCTGGCATAGTTTGTTATGATTTGTACACATTTTTTTGTAATTTTAAGATGATATGGTTTGGTTTGTTGTGGTAAGGGATAGTTGGGGGTGATTTACGGTAGCCGAAGTAATTTAGGTGATTCTGGTATAGTTTGTTATGATTTTTAGCATTTCTTTGTAATTAGAAGTGATTGGGCTTAGTTTATTGCTGTAAAGTGTAGTTGGGGGTGATTTTTGATAGCCGAAGTAATTTAGGTGAGTTTGCCATAGTTTGCTATGGTTAGTAGCATTTTTTTGTAATTTAAAAGTGATTGGGTTTAGTTTGTTGTGGTAAGGGTTAGTTGGTGATGATTTATGGTAGCCGAAGTAATTTAGGTGAGTTTGGCATAGTTTGCTATGGTTACTAGCATTTTTTTGTAATTTAAAAGTGATTGGGTTTAGTTTGTTGTGGTAAGGGTTAGTTGGTGATGATTTAGAGTAGCCGAAGTAATTTAGGTGAGTCTGGCATAGTTTGTTATGATTTGTACACCTTTTTTTGTAATTTTAAGATGATATGGTTTGGTCTGTTGTGGTAAGGGATAGTTGGGGGTGATTTACGGTAGCCGAAGTAATTTAGGTGATTCTGGTATAGTTTGTTATGATTTTTAGCATTTTTTTGTAATTTTAAAGTGATTGGGCTTAGTTTGTTGCTGTAAAATGTAGTTGGGGGTGATTTTTGATAGCTGAAGTAATTTAGGTGAGTTTGGCATAGTTTGCTATGGTTAGTAACTTTTTTTTGTAATTTAAAAGTGATTAGGTTTAGTTTGTTGTGGTAAGGGTTAGTTGGTGATGATTTAGAGTAGCCGAAATAATTTACGTGAATCTGGCATAGTTTGTTATGATTTGTACACCTTTTTTTGTAATTTTAAGATGATATGGTTTGGTTTGTTGTGGTAAGGGATAGTTGGGGGTGATTTACGGTAGCCGAAGTAATTTAGGTGAATCTGGTATAGTTTGTTATGATATTTAGCATTTTTTTGTAATTTTAAAGTGATTGGGCTTAGTTTGTTGCTGTAAAGTATAGTTGGGGGTGATTTTTGATAGCCGAAGTAATTTAAGTGAGTTTGGCATAGTTTGCTATGGTTAGTAGCATTTTTTTGTAATTTAAAAGTGATTGGGTTTAGTTTGTTGTGGTAAGGGTTAGTTGGTGATGATTTATGGTAGCCGAAGTAATTTAGGTGAGTTTGGCATAGTTTGCTATGGTTACTAGCATTTTTTTGTAATTTAAAAGTGATTGGGTTTAGTTTGTTGTAGTAAGGGTTAGTTGGTGATGAATTAGAGTAGCCGAAGTAATTTAGGTGAGTCTGGCATAGTTTGTTATGATTTGTACACCATTTTTTGTAATTTTAAGATGATATGGTTTGGTTTGTTGTGGTAAGGGATAGTTGGGGGTGATTTACGGTAGCCGAAGTAATTTAGGTGAGTTTGGCATAGTTTGCTATGGTTAGTAGCATTTTTTTGTAATTTAAAAGTGATTGGGTTTAGTTTGTTGTGGTAAGGGTTAGTAGGTGATGATTTATGGTAGCCGTAGTAATTTAGGTGAGTTTGGCATAGTTTGCTATGGTTAATAGCATTTTTTTGTAATTTAAAAGTGATTGGGTTTAGTTTGTTGTGGTAAGGGTTAGTTGGTTATGATTTAGAGAAGCCGAAGTAATTTAGTTGAGTCTGGCATAGTTTGTTATGATTTGTACACTTTTTTTTGTAAGTTTAAGATGATATGGTTTGGTTTGTTGTGGTAAAGGATAGTTGGGGGTGATTTACGGTAGCCGAAGTAATTTAGGTGATTCTGGTATAGTTTGTTATGATTTTTAGCATTTTTTTGTAATTTTAAAGTGATTGGGCTTAGTTTGTTGCTGTAAAGTGTAGCTGAGGGTGATTTTTGATAGCCGAAGTAATTTAGGTGAGTTTGGCATAGTTTGCTATGGTTAGTAGCATTTTTTTGTAATTTAAAAGTGATTGGGTTTAGTTTGTTGTGGTAAGGGTTAGTTGGTGATGATTTATGGTAGCCGAAGTAATTTAGGTGAGTTTGGCATAGTTTGCTATGGTTGGTAGCATTTTTTTGTAATTTAAAAGTGATTAGGTTTAGTTTGTTGTGGTAAGGGTTAGTTGGTGATGATTTAGAGTAGCCGAAATAATTTACGTGCGTCTGGCATAGTTTGTTATGATTTGTACACCTTTTTTTGTAATTTTAAGATGATATGGTTTGGTTTGTTGTGGTAAGGGATAGTTGGGGGTGATTTACGGTAGCCGAAGTAATTTAGGTGAATCTGGTATAGTTTGTTATGATATTTAGCATTTTTTTGTAATTTTAAAGTGATTGGGCTTAGTTTGTTGCTGTAAAGTATAGTTGGGGGTGATTTTTGATAGCCGAAGTAATTTAAGTGAGTTTGGCATAGTTTGCTATGGTTAGTAGCATTTTTTTGTAATTTAAAAGTGATTGGGTTTAGTTTGTTGTAGTAAGGGTTAGTTGGTGATGATTTAGAGTAGCCGAAGTAATTTAGGTGAGTCTGGCATAGTTTGTTATGATTTGTACACCATTTTTTGTAATTTTAAGATGATATGGTTTGGTTTGTTGTGGTAAGGGATAGTTGGGGGTGATTTACGGTAGCCGAAGTAATTTAGGTGAGTTTGGCATAGTTTGCTATGGTTAGTAGCATTTTTTTGTAATTTAAAAGTGATTGGGTTTAATTTGTTGTGGTAAGGGTTAGTTGGTGATGATTTATGGTAGCCGTAGTAATTTAGGTGAGTTTGGCATAGTTTGCTATGGTTAATAGCATTTTTTTGTAATTTAAAAGTGATTAGGTTTAGTTTGTTGTGGTAAGGGTTAGTTGGTGATGATTTAGAGTAGCCGAAATAATTTACGTGAGTCTGGCATAGTTTGTTATGATTTGTACACCTTTTTTTGTAATTTTAAGATGATATGGTTTGGTTTGTTGTGGTAAGGGATAGTTGGGGGTGATTTACGGTAGCCGAAGTAATTTAGGTGAATCTGGTATAGTTTGTTATGATATTTAGCATTTTTTTGTAATTTTAAAGTGATTGGGCTTAGTTTGTTGCTGTAAAGTATAGTTGGGGGTGATTTTTGATAGCCGAAGTAATTTAAGTGAGTTTGGCATAGTTTGCTATGGTTAGTAGCATTTTTTTGTAATTTAAAAGTGATTGGGTTTAGTTTGTTGTGGTAAGGGTTAGTTGGTGATGATTTATGGTAGCCGAAGTAATTTAGGTGAGTTTGGCATAGTTTGCTATGGTTACTAGCATTTTTTTGTAATTTAAAAGTGATTGGGTTTAGTTTGTTGTAGTAAGGGTTAGTTGGTGATGATTTAGAGTAGCCGAAGTAATTTAGGTGAGTCTGGCATAGTTTGTTATGATTTGTACACCATTTTTTGTAATTTTAAGATGATATGGTTTGGTTTGTTGTGGTAAGGAATAGTTGGGGGTGATTTACGGTAGCCGAAGTAATTTAGCTGAGTTTGGCATAGTTTGCTATGGTTAGTAGCATTTTTTTGTAATTTAAAAGTGATTGGGTTTAGTTTGTTGTGGTAAGGGTTAGTTGGTGATGATTTAGAGTAGCCGAAGTAATTTAGGTGAGTCCGGCATAGTTTGTTATGATTTGTACACCTTTTTTTGTAATTTTAAAATGATATGGTTTGGTTTGTTGTGGTAAGGGATAGTTGGGGATGATTTACCGTAGCCGAAGTTATTTAGGTGATTCTGGTATAGTTTCTTATGATTTTTAGCATTTCTTTGTAATTTAAAAGTGATTGGGCTTAGTTTATTGCTGTAAAGAGTAGTTGGGGGTGATTTTTGATAGCCGAAGTAATTTAGGTGAGTTTGGCATAGTTTGCTATGGTTAGTAGCATTTTTTTGTAATTTAAAAGTGATTGGGTCTAGTGTGCTGTGGTAAGGGTTAGTTGGTGATGATTTATGGTAGCCGAAGTAATTTAGGTGAGTTTGGCATAGTTTGCTATGGTTACTAGCATTTTTTTGTAATTTAAAAGTGATTGGGTTTAGTTTGTTGTGGTAAGGGTTAGTTGGTGATGATTTAGAGTAGCCGAAGTAATTTAGGTGAGTCTGGCATAGTTTGTTATGATTTGTACACCTTTTTTTGTAATTTTAAGATGATATGGTTTGGTTTGTTGTGGTAAGGGATAGTTGGGGGTGATTTACGGTAGCCGAAGTAATTTACGTGATTCTGGTATAGTTTGTTATGATTTTTAGCATTTTTTTGTAATTTTAAAGTGATTGGGCTTAGTTTGTTGCTGTAAAGTGTAGTTGGGGGTGATTTTTGATAGCTGAAGTAATTTAGGTGAGTTTGGCATAGTTTGCTATGGTTAGTTTTTTTTTTTGTAATTTAAAATTGATTAGGTTTAGTTTGTTGTGGTAAGGGTTAGTTGGTGATGATTTAGAGTAGCCGAAGTAATTTAGGTGAGTCTGGCATAGTTTGTTATGATTTGTACACTTTTTTTGTAATTTTAAGATGATATGGTTTGGTTTGTTGTGGTAAGGGATAGTTGGGGGTGATTTACGGTAGCCGAAGTAATTTAGGTGATTCTGGTATAGTTTGTTATGATTTTTAGCATTTTTTTGTAATTTTAAAATGATTGGGCTTAGTTTGTTGCTGTAAAGTGTAGTTGGGGGTAATTTTTGATAGCTGAAGTAATTTAGGTGAGTTTGGCATAGTTTGCTATGGTTAGTAGCATTTTTTTGTAATTTAAAAGTGATTGGGTTTAGTTTGTTGTGGTAAGGGGTAGTTGGTGATGATTTAGAGTACCCGAAATAATTTAGGTGAGTCTGGCATAGTTTGTTATGATTTGTACACCTTTTTTTGTAATTTTAAGATGATATGGTTTGGTTTGTTGTGGTAAGGGATAGTTGGGGGTGATTTACGGTAGCCGAAGTAATTTAGGTGATTCTGGTATAGTTTGTTATGATTTTTAGCATTTCTTTGTAATTTAAAAGTGATTGGGCTTAGTTTATTGCTGTAAAGTGTAGTTGGGGGTGATTTTTGATAGCCGAAGTAATTTAGGTGAGTTTGGCATAGTTTGCTATGGTTAGTAGCATTTTTTTGTAATTTAAAAGTGATTGGGTTTAGTGTGCTGTGGTAAGGGTTAGTTGGTGATGATTTATGGTAGCCGAAGTAATTTAGGTGAGTTTGGCATAGTTTGCTATGGTTACTAGAATTTTTTTGTAATTTAAAAGTGATTGGGTTTAGTTTGTTGTGGTAAGAGTTAGTTGGTGATGATTTAGAGTAGCCGAAGTAATTTAGGTGAGTCTGGCATAGTTTGTTATGATTTGTACACCTTTTTTTGTAATTTTAAGATGATATGGTTTGGTTTGTTGTGGTAAGGGATAGTTGGGGGTGATTTACGGTAGCCGAAGTAATTTAGGTGATTCTGGTATAGTTTGTTATGATTTTTAGCATTTTTTTGTAATTTTAAAATGATTGGGCTTAGTTTGTTGCTGTAAAGTGTAGTTGGGGGTAATTTTTGATAGCTGAAGTAATTTAGGTGAGTTTGGCATAGTTTGCTATGGTTAGTAGCATTTTTTTGTAATTTAAAAGTGATTGGGTTTAGTTTGTTGTGGTAAGGGGTAGTTGGTGATGATTTAGAGTACCCGAAATAATTTAGGTGAGTCTGGCATAGTTTGTTATGATTTGTACACCTTTTTTTGTAATTTTAAGATGATATGGTTTGGTTTGTTGTGGTAAGGGATAGTTGGGGGTGATTTACGGTAGCCGAAGTAATTTAGGTGATTCTGGTATAGTTTGTTATGATTTTTAGCATTTCTTTGTAATTTAAAAGTGATTGGGCTTAGTTTATTGCTGTAAAGTGTAGTTGGGGGTGATTTTTGATAGCCGAAGTAATTTAGGTGAGTTTGGCATAGTTTGCTATGGTTAGTAGCATTTTTTTGTAATTTAAAAGTGATTGGGTTTAGTGTGCTGTGGTAAGGGTTAGTTGGTGATGATTTATGGTAGCCGAAGTAATTTAGGTGAGTTTGGCATAGTTTGCTATGGTTACTAGCATTTTTTTTGTAATTTAAAAGTGATTGGGTTTAGTTTGTTGTGGTAAGGGTTAGTTGGTGATGATTTAGAGTAGCCGAAGTAATTTAGGTGAGTCTGGCATAGTTTGTTATGATTTGTACACCTTTTTTTGTAATTTTAAAATGATATGGTTTGGTTTGTTGTGGTAAGGGATAGTTGGGGGTGATTTACGGAAGCCGAAGTAATTTACGTGATTCTGGTATAGTTTGTTATGATTTTTAGCATTTTTTTGTAATTTTAAAGTGATTGGGCTTAGTTTGTTGCTGTAAAGTGTAGTTGGGGGTGATTTTTGATAACTGAAGTAATTTAGGTGAGTTTGGCATAGTTTGCTATGGTTAGTTTTTTTTTTGTAATTTAAAAGTGATTAGGTTTAGTTTGTTGTGGTAAGGGTTAGTTGGTGATGATTTAGAGTAGCCGAAGTAATTTAGGTGAGTCTGGCATAGTTTGTTATGATTTGTACACTTTTTTTGTAATTTTAAGATGATATGGTTTGGTTTGTTGTGGTAAGGGATAGTTGGGGGTGATTTACGGTAGCCGAAGTAATTTAGGTGAATCTGGTATAGTTTGTTATGATATTTAGCATTTTTTTGTAATTTTAAAGTGATTGGGCTTAGTTTGTTGCTGTAAAGTATAGTTGGGGGTGATTTTTGATAGCCAAAGTAATTTAGGTGAGTTTGGCATAGTTTGCTATGGTTAGTAGCATTTTTTTGTAATTTAAAAGTGATTGGGTTTAGTTTGTTGTGGTAAGGGTTAGTTGGTGATGATTTATGGTAGCCGAAGTAATTTAGGTGAGTTTGGCATAGTTTGCTATGGTTACTAGCATTTTTTTGTAATTTAAAAGTGATTGGGTTTAGTTTGTTTTAGTAAGGGTTAGTTGGTGATGATTTAGAGTAGCCGAAGTAATTTAGGTGAGTCTGGCATAATTTGTTATGATTTGTACACCTTTTTTTGTAATTTTAAGATGATATGGTTTGGTTTGTTGTGGTAAGGGATAGTTGGGGGTGATTTACGATAGCCGAAGTAATTTAGGTGATTCTGGTATAGTTTGTTATGATTTTTAGCATTTTTTTGTAATTTTAAAATGATTGGGCTTAGTTTGTTGCTGTAAAGTGTAGTTGGGGGTGATTTTTGATAGCCGAAGTAATTTAGGTGAGTTTGGCATAGTTTGCTATGGTTAGTTGCATTTTTTTGTAATTTAAAAGTGATTGGGTTTAGTTTGTTGTGGTAAGGGTTAGTTGGTGATGATTTAGAGTAGCCGAGGTAATTTAGGTGAGTCCGGCATAGTTTGTTATGATTTGTACACCTTTTTTTGTAATTTTAAGATGATATGGTTTGGTTTGTTGTGGTAAGGGATAGTTGGGGATGATTTACAGTAGCCGAAGTAATTTAGGTGATTCTGGTATAGTTTTTTATGATTTTTAGCATTTTTTTGTAATTTTAAAGTGATTGGGCTTAGTTTGTTTCTGTAAAGTGTAGTTGGGGGTGATTTTTGATAGCTGAAGTAATTTAGGTGAGTTTGGCATAGTTTGCTATGGTTAGTAGCATTTTTTTGTAATTTAAAAGTGATTAGGTTTAGTTTGTTGTGGTAAGGGTTAGTTGGTGATGATTTAGAGTAGCCGAAGTAATTTAGGTGAGTCTGGCATAGTTTGTTATGATTTGTACACCTTTTTTTGTAATTTTAAGATGATATGGTTTGGTTTGTTGTGGTAAGGGATAGTTGGGGGTGATTTACGGTAGCCGAAGTAATTTAGGTGAATCTGGTATAGTTTGTTATGATATTTAGCATTTTTTTGTAATTTTAAAGTGATTGGGCTTTGTTTGTTGCTGTAAAGTATAGTTGGGGGTGATTTTTGATAGCCGAAGTAATTTAGGTTAGTTTGGCATAGTTTGCTATGGTTAGTAGCATTTTTTTGTAATTTAAAAGTGATTGGGTTTAGTTTGTTGTGGTAAGGGTTAATTGGTGATGATTTGGAGTAGCCGAGGTAATTTAGGTGAGTGCGGCATAGTTTGTTATGATTTGTACACCTTTTTTTGTAATTTTAAGATGATATGGTTTGGTTTGTTGTGGTAAGGGATAGTTGGGGATGATTTACAGTAGCCGAAGTAATTTAGGTGATTCTGGTATAGTTTTTTATAATTTTTAGCATTTTTTTGTAATTTTAAAGTGATTGGGCTTAGTTTGTTGCTGTAAAGTGTAGTTGGGGGTGATTTTTGATAGCTGAAGTAATTTAGGTGAGTTTGGCATAGTTTGCTATGGTTAGTAGCATTTTTTTGTAATTTAAAAGTGATTAGGTTTAGTTTGTTGTGGTAAGGGTTAGTTGGTGATGATTTAGAGTAGCCGAAGTAATTTAGGTGAGTCTGGCATAGTTTGTTATGATTTGTACACCTTTTTTTGTAATTTTAAGATGATATGGTTTGGTTTGTTGTGGTAAGGGATAGTTGGGGGTGATTTACGGTAGCCGAAGTAATTTAGGTGAATCTGGTATAGTTTGTTATGATATTTAGCATTTTTTTGTAATTTTAAAGTGATTGGGCTTAGTTTGTTGCTGTAAAGTATAGTTGGGGGTGATTTTTGATAGCCGAAGTAATTTAGGTGAGTTTAGCATAGTTTGCTATGGTTAGTAGCATTTTTTTGTAATTTAAAAGTGGTTGGGTTTAGTTTGTTGTGGTAAGGGTTAGTTGGTGATGATTTATGGTAGCCGAAGTAATTTAGGTGAGTTTGGCATAGTTTGCTATGGTTAGTAGCATTTTTTTGTAATTTAAAAGTGATTGGGTTTAGTTTGTTGTGTAAGAGTTAGTTGGTGATGATTTATGGTAGCCGAAGTAATTTAGGTAAGTTTGGCATAGTTTGCTATGGTTACTAGCATTTTTTTGTAATTTAAAAGTGATTGGGTTTAGTTTGTTGTGGTAAAGGTTAGTTGGTGATGATTTAGAGTAGCCGAAGTAATTTAGGTGAGTCTGGCATAGTTTGTTATGATTTGTACACCCTTTTTTGTAATTTTAAGATGATATGGTTTGGTTTGTTGTGGTAAGGGATAGTTGGGGTGATTTACGATAGCCGAAGTAATTTAGGTGATTCTGGTATAGTTTGTTATGATTTTTAGTATTTTTTTTGTAATTTTAAAATGATTGGGCTTAATTTGTTGCTGTAAAGTGTAGTTGGGGGTGATTTTTGATAGCCGAAGTAATTTAGGTGAGTTTGGCATAGTTTGCTATGGTTAGTAGCATTTTTTTATAATTTAAAAGTGATTGGGTTTAGTTTGTTGTGGTAAGGGTTAGTTGGTGATGATTTATGGTTGCCGAAGTAATTTAGGTGAGTTTGGCACAGTTTGCTATGGTTACTAGCATTTTTTTGTAATTTAAAAATGATTGGGTTTAGTTTGTTGTGGTAAGGGTTAGTTGGTGATGATTTAGAGTAGCCGAAGTAATTTAGGTGAGTCTGGCATAGTTTGTTATGATTTGTACACCTTTTTTTAATTTTAAGATGATATGGTTTGGTTTGTTGTGGTAAGGGATAGTTGGGGGTGATTTACGGTAGCCGAAGTAATTTAGGTGATTCTGGTATAGTTTGTTATGATTTTTAGCATTTTTTTGTAATTTTAAAGTGATTGGGCTTAGTTTGTTGCTGTAAAGTGTAGTTGGGGGTGATTTTTGATAGCCGAAGTAATTTAGGTGAGTTTGGCATAGTTTGCTATGGTTAGTAGCATTTTGTTTGTAATTTAAAAGTGATTGGGTTTAGTTTGTTGTGGTAAGGGTTAGTTGGTGATGATTTATGGTAGCCGAAGTAATTTAGTTGAATTTGGCATAATTTGCTATGGTTACTAGCATTTTTTTGTAATTTAAAAGTGATTGGGTTTAGTTTGTTGTGGTAAGGGTTAGTTGGTGATGATTTAAAGTAGCCGAAGTAATTTAGGTGGGTCTGGCATAGTTTGTTATGATTTGTACACCTTTTTTTGTAATTTTAAGATGATTTGGTTTGTTGTGGTAAGGGATAGTTGGGGGTGATTTACGGTAGCCGAAGTAATTTAGGTGATTCTGGTATAGTTTGTTATGATTTTTAGCATTTTTTTGAAATTTTAAAATGATTGGGCTTAGTTTGTTGCTGTAAAGTGTAGTTGGGGTGATTTTTGATAGCCGAAGTAATTTAGGTGAGTTTGGCATAGTTTGCTATGGTTAGTAGCATTTTTTTGTAATTTAAAAGTGATTGGGTTTAGTTTGTTGTGGTAAGGGTTAGTTGGTGATAATTTATGGTAGCCGAAGTAATTTAAGTGAGTTTGGCATAGTTTGTTATGATTTGTACACCTTTTTTTGTAATTTTAAGATGATATGGTTTGGTTTGTTATGGTAAGGGATAGTTGGGGGTGATTTACGGTACCCGAAATAATTTAGGTAATTCTGGTATAGTTTGTTATGATTTTTAGCATTTTTTTGTAATTTTAAAGTGATTGGGCTTAGTTTGTTGCTGTAAAGTGTAGTTGGGGGTGATTTTTGATAGCCGAAGTAATTTAGGTGAGTTTGGCATAGTTTGCTATGGTTAGTAGCATTTTTTTTGTAATTTAAAAGTGATTGGGTTTAGTTTGTTGTGGTAAGGGTTAGTTGGTGATGATTTATGGTAGCCGAAGTAATTTAGTTGAATTTGGCATAATTTGCTATGGTTACTAGCATTTTTTTGTAATTTAAAAGTGGTTGGGTTTAGTTTGTTGTGGTAAGGGTTAGTTGGTGATGATTTAAAGTAGCCGAAGTAATTTAGGTGGGTCTGGCATAGTTTGTTATGATTTGTACACCTTTTTTTGTAATTTTAAGATGATTTAGTTTGTTGTGGTAAGGGATAGTTGGGGGTGATTTACGGTAGCCGAAGTAATTTAGGTGATTCTGGTATAGTTTGTTATGATTTTTAGCATTTTTTTGTAATTTTAAAATGATTGGGCTTAGTTTGTTGCTGTAAAGTGTAGTTGGGGTGGTTTTTGATAGCCGAAGTAATTTAGGTGAGTTTGGCATAGTTTGCTATGGTTAGTAGCATTTTTTTGTAATTTAAAAGTGATTGGGTTTAGTTTGTTGTGGTAAGGGTTAGTTGGTGATGATTTATGGTAGACGAAGTAATTTAGTTGAATTTGGCATAATTTGCTATGGTTACTAGCATTTTTTTGTAATTTAAAAGTGATTGGGTTTAGTTTGTTGTGGTAAGGGTTAGTTGGTGATGATTTAAAGTAGCCGAAGTAATTTAGGTGGGTCTGGCATAGTTTGTTATGATTTGTACACCTTTTTTTGTAATTTTAAGATGATTTGGTTTGTTGTGGTAAGGGATAGTTGGGGGTGATTTACGGTAGCCGAAGTAATTTAGGTGATTCTGGTATAGTTTGTTATGATTTTTAGCATTTTTTTGTAATTTTAAAATGATTGGGCTTAGTTTGTTGCTGTAAAGTGTAGTTGGGGTGATTTTTGATAGCCGAAGTAATTTAGGTGAGTTTGGCATAGTTTGCTAGGGTTAGTAGCATTTTTTTGTAATTTAAAAGTGATTGGGTTTAGTTTGTTGTGGTAAGGGTTAGTTGGTGATAATTTATGGTAGCCGAAGTAATTTAGGTGAGTTTGGCATAGTTTGTTATGATTTGTACACCTTTTTTTGTAATTTTAAGATGATATGGTTTGGTTTGTTATGGTAAGGGATAGTTGGGGGTGATTTACGGTAGCCGAAATAATTTAGGTGATTCTGGTATAGTTTGTTATGATTTTTAGCATTTTTTTGTAATTTTAAAGTGATTGGGCTTAGTTTGTTGCTGTAAAGTGTAGTTGGGGGTGATTTTTGATAGCCGAAGTAATTTAGGTGAGTTTGGCATAGTTTGCTATGGTTAGTAGCATTTTTTTTGTAATTTAAAAGTGATTGGGTTTAGTTTGTTGTGGTAAGGGTTAGTTGGTGATGATTTATGGTAGCCGAAGTAATTTAGTTGAATTTGGCATAATTTGCTATGGTTACTAGCATTTTTTTGTAATTTAAAAGTGATTGGGTTTAGTTTGTTGTGGTAAGGGTTAGTTGGTGATGATTTAAAGTAGCCGAAGTAATTTAGGTGGGTCTGGCATAGTTTGTTATGATTTGTACACCTTTTTTTGTAATTTTAAGATGATTTGGTTTGTTGTGGTAAGGGATAGTTGGGGGTGATTTACGGTAGCCGAAGTAATTTAGGTGATTCTGCTATAGTTTGTTATGATTTTTAGCATTTTTTTGTAATTTTAAAATGATTGGGCTTAGTTTTTTGCTGTAAAGTGTAGTTGGGGTGATTTTTGATAGCCGAAGTAATTTAGGTGAGTTTGGCATAGTTTGCTATGGTTAGTAGCATTTTTTTGTAATTTAAAAGTGATTGGGTTTAGTTTGTTGTGGTAAGGGTTAGTTGGTGATGATTTATGGTAGCCGAAGTAATTTAGTTGAATTTGGCATAATTTGCTATGGTTACTAGCATTTTTTTGTAATTTAAAAGTGATTGGGTTTAGTTTGTTGTGGTAAGGGTTAGTTGGTGATGATTTAAAGTAGCCGAAGTAATTTAGGTGGGTCTGGCATAGTTTGTTATGATTTGTACACCTTTTTTTGTAATTTTAAGATGATTTGGTTTGTTGTGGTAAGGGATAGTTGGGGGTGATTTACGGTAGCCGAAGTAATTTAGGTGATTCCGGTATAGTTTGTTATGATTTTTAGCATTTTTTTGTAATTTTAAAATGATTGGGCTTAGTTTGTTGCTGTAAAGTGTAGTTGGGGTGATTTTTGATAGCCGAAGTAATTTAGGTGAGTTTGGCATAGTTTGCTATGGTTACTAGCATTTTTTTGTAATTTAAAAGTGATTGGGTTTAGTTTGTTGTGGTAAGGGTTAGTTGGTGATGATTTAGAGTATCCGAAGTAATTTAGGTGAGTCTGGCATAGTTTGTTATGATTTGTACACCTTTTTTTGTAATTTTAAGATGATATGGTTTGGTTTGTTATGGTAAGGGAAAGTTGGGGGTGATTTACGGTAGCCGAAATAATTTAGGTAATTCTGGTATAGTTTGTTATGATTTTTAGCATTTTTTTGTAATGTTAAAGTGATTGGGCTTAGTTTGTTGCTGTAAAGTGTAGTTGAGGGTGATTTTTGATAGCCGAAGTAATTTTGGTGAGTTTGGCATAGTTTTCTATAGTTAGTAGCATTTTTTTGTAATTTAAAAGTGATTGGGTTTAGTTTGTTGTTGTAAGGGTTAGTTGGTGATGATTTATGGTAGCCGAAGTAATTTAGGTGAGTTTAGCATAGTTTGCTATGGTTACTAGCATTTTTTTGTAATTTAAAAGTGATTGGGTTTAATTTGTTGTGGTAAGGGTTAGTTGGTGATGATTTAGAGTAGCCGAAGTAATTTAGGTGAGTCTGGCATAGTTTGTTATGATTGGTACACCTTTTTTTGTAATTTTAAGATGATATGGTTTGGTTTGTTGTGGTAAGGGATAGTTGGGGGTGATTTACGGTAGCCGAAGTAATTTAGGTGAGTTTGGCATAGTTTGCTATGGTTAGTAGCATTTTTTTGTAATTTAAAAGCGATTGGGTTTAGTTTGTTGTGGTAAGTGTTAGTTGGTGATGATTTATGGTAGCCGAAGTAATTTAGGTGAGTTTGGCATAGTTTGCTATGGTTAATAGCATTTTTTTGTAATTTAAAAGTGATTGGGTTTAGTTTGTTGTGGTAAGGGTTAGTTGGTGATGATTTAGAGTAGCCGAAGTAATTTAGGAGAGTCCGGCATAGTTTGTTATGATTTGTACACCTTTTTTTGTAATTTTAAGATGATATGGTTTGGTTTGTTGTGGTAAGGGATAGTTGGGGGTGATTTTTTATAGCTGAAGTAATTTAGGTGAGTCTGGCATAGATTGCTATGGTTAGTAGCATTTTTTTGTAATTTAAAAGTGATTGGGTTTAGTTTGTTGTGGTAAGGGTAAGTTGGTAATGATTTAGAGTAGCCGAAATAATTTAGGTGAGTCTGGCATAGTTTGTTATGATTTGTACACCGTTTTTTGTAATTTTAAGATGATATGGTTTGGTTTGTTGTGGTAAGGGATAGTTGGGGGTGATTTACGGTAGCCGAAGTAATTTAGATGATTCTGGTATAGTTTGTTATGATTTTTAGCATTTCTTTGTAATTAGAAGTGATTGGGCTTAGTTTATTGCTGTAAAGTGTAGTTGGGGGTGATTTTTGATAGCCGAAGTAATTTAGGTGAGTTTGGCATAGTTTGCTATGGTTAGTAGCATTTTTTTGTAATTTAAAAGTGATTGGGCTTAGTTTGTTGTGGTAAGGGTTAGTTGGTGATGATTTATGGTAGCCGAAGTAATTTAGGTGAGTTTGGCATAGTTTGCAATGGTTACTAGCATTTTTTTGTAATTTAAAAGTGATTGGGTTTAGTTTGTTGTGGTAAGGGTTAGTTGGTGATGATTTAGAGTAGCCGAAGTAATTTAGGAGAGTCCGGCATAGTTTGTTATGATTTGTACACCTTTTTTTGTAATTTTAAGATGATATGGTTTGGTTTGTTGTGGTAAGGGATAGTTGGGGGTGATTTTTTATAGCTGAAGTAATTTAGGTGAGTCTGGCATAGATTGCTATGGTTAGTAGCATTTTTTTGTAATTTAAAAGTGATTGGGTTTAGTTTGTTGTGGTAAGGGTAAGTTGGTAATGATTTAGAGTAGCCGAAATAATTTAGGTGAGTCTGGCATAGTTTGTTATGATTTGTACACCTTTTTTTGTAATTTTAAGATGATATGGTTTGGTTTGTTGTGGTAAGGGATAGTTGGGGTTGATTTACGGTAGCCGAAGTAATTTAGGTGAATCTGCTATAGTTTGTTATGATATTTAGAATTTTTTTGTAATTTTAAAGTGATTGAGCTTAGTTTGTTGCTGTAAAGTATAGTTGGGGGTGATTTTTGATAGCCGAAGTAATTTAAGTGAGTTTGGCATAGTTTGCTATGGTTAGTAGCATTTTTTTGTAATTTGAAAGTGATTGGGTTTAGTTTGTTGTGGTAAGGGTTAGTTGGTGATGATTTATGGTAGCCGAAGTAATTTAGGTGAGTTTGGCATAGTTTGCTATGGTTACTAGCATTTTTTTGTAATTTAAAAGTGATTGGGTTTAGTTTGTTGTAGTAAGGGTTAGTTGGTGATGATTTAGAGTAGCCGAAGTAATTTAGGTGAGTCTGGCATAGTTTGTTATGATTTGTACACACCTTTTTTTGTAATTTTAAGATGATATGGTTTGGTTTGTTGTGGTAAGGGATAGTTGGGGGTGATTTACGGTAGCCGAAGTAATTTTGGTGATTCTGGTATAGTTTGTTATGATTTTTAGCATTTTTTTGTAATTTTAAAGTGATTGGGCTTAGTTTGTTGCTGTAAAGTGTAGTTGGGGGTGATTTTTGATAGCTGAAGTAATTTACGTGAGTTTGGCATAGTTTGCTATGGTTAGTAGCATTTTTTTGTAATTTAAAAGTGATTGGGTTTAGTTTGTTGTGGTAAGGGTTAGTTAGTGATGATTTGGAGTAGCCGAAATAATTTAGGTGAGTCTGGCATAGTTTGTTATGATTTGTACACCTTTTTCTGTAATTTTAAGATGATATGGTTTGGTTTGTTGTGGTAAGGGATAGTTGGGGGTGATTTACGGTAGCCGAAGTAATTTAGGTGAGTTTGGCATAGTTTGCTATGGTTAGTAGCATTTTTTTGTAATTTAAAAGTGATTGGGCTTAGTTTGTTGTGGTAAGGGTTAGTTGGTGATGATTTATGGTAGCCGAAGTAATTTAGGTGAGTTTGGCATAGTTTGCAATGGTTACTAGCATTTTTTTGTAATTTAAAAGTGATTGGGTTTAGTTTGTTGTGGTAAGGGTTAGTTGGTGATGATTTAGAGTAGCCGAAGTAATTTAGGAGAGTCCGGCATAGTTTGTTATGATTTGTACACCTTTTTTTGTAATTTTAAGATGATATGGTTTGGTTTGTTGTGGTAAGGGATAGTTGGGGGTGATTTTTTATAGCTGAAGTAATTTAGGTGAGTCTGGCATAGATTGCTATGGTTAGTAGCATTTTTTTGTAATTTAAAAGTGATTGGGTTTAGTTTGTTGTGGTAAGGGTAAGTTGGTAATGATTTAGAGTAGCCGAAATAATTTAGGTGAGTCTGGCATAGTTTGTTATGATTTGTACACCTTTTTTTGTAATTTTAAGATGATATGGTTTGGTTTGTTGTGGTAAGGGATAGTTGGGGTTGATTTACGGTAGCCGAAGTAATTTAGGTGAATCTGCTATAGTTTGTTATGATATTTAGCATTTTTTTGTAATTTTAAAGTGATTGGGCTTAGTTTGTTGCTGTAAAGTATAGTTGGGGGTGATTTTTGATAGCCGAAGTAATTTAAGTGAGTTTGGCATAGTTTGCTATGGTTAGTAGCATTTTTTTGTTATTTAAAAGTGATTGGTTTTAGTTTGTTGTGGTAAGGGTTAGTTGGTGATGATTTATGGTAGCCGAAGTAATTTAGGTGAGTTTGGCATAGTTTGCTATGGTTACTAGCATTTTTTTGTAATTTAAAAGTGATTGGGTTTAGTTTGTTGTAGTAAGGGTTAGTTGGTGATGATTTAGAGTAGCCGAAGTAATTTAGGTGAGTCTGGCATAGTTTGTTATGATTTGTACACACCTTTTTTTGTAATTTTAAGATGATATGGTTTGGTTTGTTGTGGTAAGGGATAGTTGGGGGTGATTTACGGTAGCCGAAGTAATTTTGGTGATTCTGGTATAGTTTGTTATGATTTTTAGCATTTTTTTGTAATTTTAAAGTGATTGGGCTTAGTTTGTTGCTGTAAAGTGTAGTTGGGGGTGATTTTTGATAGCTGAAGTAATTTAGGTGAGTTTGGCATAGTTTGCTATGGTTAGTAGCATTTTTTTGTAATTTAAATGTGATTGGGTTTAGTTTGTTGTGGTAAGGGTTAGTTAGTGATGATTTAGAGTAGCCGAAATAATTTAGGTGAGTCTGGCATAGTTTGTTATGATTTGTACACCTTTTTCTGTAATTTTAAGATGATATGGTTTGGTTTGTTGTGGTAAGGGATAGTTGGGGGTGATTTACGGTAGCCGAAGTAATTTAGGTGAGTTTGGCATAGTTTGCTATGGTTAGTAGCATTTTTTTGTAATTTAAAAGTGATTGGGTTTAGTTTGTTGTGGTAAGGGTTAGTTGGTGATGATTTATGGTAGCCGAAGTAATTTAGGTGAGTTTGGCTTAGTTTGCTATGGTTAATAGCATTTTTTTGTAATTTAAAAGTGATTGGGTTTTGTTTGTTGTGGTAAGGGTTAGTTGGTGATGATTTAGAGTAGCCGAAGTAATTTAGGAGAGTCTGGCATAGTTTGTTATGATTTGTACACCTTTTTTTGTAATTTTAAGATGATATGGTTTGGTTTGTTGTGGTAAAGGATAGTTGGGGGTGATTTACGGTAGCCGAAGTAATTTAGGTAATTCTGGTATAGTTTGTTATGATTTTTAGCATTTTTTTGTAATTTTAAAGTGATTGGGCTTAGTTTGTTGCTGTAAAGTGTAGCTGAGGGTGATTTTTGATAGCCGAAGTAATTTAGGTGAGTTTGGCATAGTCTGCTATGGTTAGTAGCATTTTTTTGTAATTTAAAAGTGATTGGGTTTAGTTTGTTGTGGTAAGGGTTAGTTGGTGATGATTTATGGTAGCCGAAGTAATTTAGGTGAGTTTGGCATAGTTTGCTATGGTTACTAGCATTTTTTTGTAATTTAAAAGTGATTGGGTTTAGTTTGTTGTGGTAAGGGTTAGTTGGTGATGATTTAGAGTAGCCGAAATAATTTAGGTGAGTCTGGCATAGTTTGTTATGATTTGTACACCTTTTTTGTAATTTTAAGATGATATGGTTTGGTTTGTTGTGGTAAGGGATAGTTGGGGGTGATTTACGGTAGCCGAAGTAATTTAGGTGATTCTGGTATAGTTTGTTATGATTTTTAGCATTTCTTTGTAATTAGAAGTGATTGGGCTTAGTTTATTGCTGTAAAGTGTAGTTGGGGGTGATTTTTGATAGCCGAAGTAATTTAGGTGAGTTTGGCATAGTTTGCTATGGTTAGTAGCATTTTTTTGTAATTTAAAAGTGATTGGGTTTAGTTTGTTGTGGTAAGGGTTAGTTGGTGATGATTTATGGTAGCCGAAGTAATTTAGGTGAGTTTGGCATAGTTTGCTATGGTTACTAGCATTTTTTTGTAATTTAAAAGTGATTGGGTTTAGTTTGTTGTGGTAAGGGTTAGTTGGTGATGATTTAGAGTAGCCGAAATAATTTACGTAAGTCTGGCATAGTTTGTTATGATTTGTACACCTTTTTTTGTAATTTTAAGATGATATGGTTTGGTTTGTTGTGGTAAGGGATAGTTGGGGGTGATTTACGGTAGCCGAAGTAATTTAGGTGAATCTGGTATAGTTTGTTATGATATTTAGCATTTATTTGTAATTTTAAAGTGATTGGGCTTAGTTTGTTGCTGCAAAGTATAGTTGGGGATGATTTTTGATAGCCGAAGTAATTTAAGTGAATTTGGCATAGTTTGCTATGGTTAGTAGCATTTTTTTGTAATTTAAAAGTGATTGGGTTTAGTTTGTTGTGGTAAGGGTTAGTTGGTGATGATTTATGGTAGCCGAAGTAATTTAGGTGAGTTTGGCATAGTTTGCTATGGTTACTAGCATTTTTTTGTAATTTAAAAGTGATTGGGTTTAGTTTGTTGTAGTAAGGGTTAGTTGGTGATGATTTAGAGTAGCCGAAGTAATTTAGGTGAGTCTGGCATAGTTTGTTATGATTTGTACACACCTTTTTTTGTAATTTTAAGATGATATGGTTTGGTTTGTTGTGGTAAGGGATAGTTGGGGGTGATTTACGGTAGCCGAAGTAATTTTGGTGATTCTGGTATAGTTTGTTATGATTTTTAGCATTTTTTTGTAATTTTAAAGTGATTGGGCTTAGTTTGTTGCTGTAAAGTGTAGTTGGGGGTTATTTTTGATAGCTGAAGTAATTTAGGTGAGTTTGGCATAGTTTGCTATGGTTAGTAGCATTTTTTTGTAATTTAAAAGTGATTGGGTTTAGTTTGTTGTGGTAAGGGTTAGTTGGTGATGATTTAGAGTAGCCGAAATAATTTAGGTGAGTCTGGCATAGTTTGTTATGATTTGTACACCTTTTTTGTAATTTTAAGATGATATGGTTTGGTTTGTTGTGGTAAGGGATAGTTGGGGGTGATTTACGGTAGCCGAAGTAATTTAGGTGAGTTTGGCATAGTTTGCTATGGTTAGTAGCATTTTTTTGTAATTTAAAAGTGATTGGGTTTAGTTTGTTGTGGTAAGGGTTAGTTGGTGATGATTTATGGTAGCCGAAGTAATTTAGGTGAGTTTGGCATAGTTTGCTATGGTTAATAGCATTTTTTTGTAATTTAAAAGTGATTGGGTTTAGTTTGTTGTGGTAAGGGTTAGTTGGTGATGATTTAGAGTAGCCGAAGTAATTTAGGAGAGTCTGGCATAGTTTGTTATGATTTGTACACCTTTTTTTGTAATTTTAAGATGATATGGTTTGGTTTGTTGTGGTAAGGGATAGTTGGGGGTGATTTACGGTAGCCGAAGTAATTTAGGTGATTCTGGTATAGTTTGTTATGATTTTTAGCATTTCTTTGTAATTAGAAGTGATTGGGCTTAGTTTATTGCTGTAAAGTGTAGTTGGGGGTGATTTTTGATAGCCGAAGTAATTTAGGTGAGTTTGGCATAGTTTGCTATGGTTAGTAGCATTTTTTTTATTTAAAAGTGATTGGGTTTAGTTTGTTGTGTAAGAGTTAGTTGGTGATGATTTATGGTAGCCGAAGTAATTTAGGTGAGTTTGGCATAGTTTGCTATGATTACTAGCATTTTTTTGTAATTTAAAAGTGATTGGGTTTAGTTTGTTGTGGTAAGGGTTAGTTGGTGATGATTTAGAGTAGCCGAAGTAATTTAGGTGAGTCTGGCATAGTTTGTTATGGTTAATAGCATTTTTTTGTAATTTAAAAGTGATTGGGTTTAGTTTGTTGTGGTAAGGGTTAGTTGGTGATGATTTAGAGTAGCCGAAGTAATTTAGGAGGGTCTTGCATAGTTTGTTATGATTTGTACACCTTTTTTTGTAATTTTAAGATGATATGGTTTGGTTTGTTGTGGTAAGGGATAGTTGGGGGTGATTTACGGTAGCCGAAGTAATTTAGGTGAGTTTGGCATAGTTTGCTATGGTTAGTAGCATTTTTTTGTAATTTAAAAGTGATTGGGTTTAGTTTGTTGTGGTAAGGGTTAGTTGGTGTTGATTTATGGTAGCCGAAGTAATTTAGGTGAGTTTGGCATAGTTTGCTATGGTTAATAGCATTTTTTTGTAATTTAAAAGTGATTGGGTTTAGTTTGTTGTGGTAAGGGTTATTTGGTGATGATTTAGAGTAGCCGAAGTAATTTAGGAGAGTCTGGCATAGTTTGTTATGATTTGTACACCTTTTTTTGTAATTTTAAGATGATATGGTTTGGTTTGTTGTTGTAAGGGATAGTTGGGGGTGATTTACGGTGGCCGAAGTAATTTAGGTGATTCTGGTATAGTTTCTTATGATTTTTAGCATTTTTTTGTAATTTTAAAGTGATTGGGCTTAGTTTGTTGCTGTAAAGTGTAGTTGGGGGTAATTTTTGATAGCTGAAGTAATTTAGGTGAGTTTGGCATAGTTTGCTATGGTTAGTAGCATTTTTTTGTAATTTAAAAGTGATTGGGTTTAGTTTGTTGTGGTAAGGGTTAATTGGTGATGATTTAGAGTAGCCGAAATAATTTAGGTGAGTCTGGCATAGTTTGTTATGATTTGTACACCTTTTTTTGTAATTTTAAGATGATATGGTTTGGTTTGTTGTGGTAAGGGATAGTTGGGGGTGATTTACGGTAGCCGAAGTAATTTAGGTGATTCTGGTATAGTTTGTTATGATTTTTAGCATTTCTTTGTAATTAGAAGTGATTGGGCTTAGTTTATTGCTGTAAAGTGTAGTTGGGGGTGATTTTTGATAGCCGAAGTAATTTAGGTGAGTTTGGCATAGTTTGCTATGGTTAGTAGCATTTTTTTGTAATTTAAAAGTGATTGGGTTTAGTTTGTTGTGGTAAGGGTAAGTTGGTAATGATTTAGAGTAGCCGAAATAATTTAGGTGAGTCTGGCATAGTTTGTTATGATTTGTACACCGTTTTTTGTAATTTTAAGATGATATGGTTTGGTTTGTTGTGGTAAGGGATAGTTGGGGGTGATTTACGGTAGCCGAAGTAATTTAGATGATTCTGGTATAGTTTGTTATGATTTTTAGCATTTCTTTGTAATTAGAAGTGATTGGGCTTAGTTTATTGCTGTAAAGTGTAGTTGGGGGTGATTTTTGATAGCCGAAGTAATTTAGGTGAGTTTGGCATAGTTTGCTATGGTTAGTAGCATTTTTTTGTAATTTAAAAGTGATTGGGCTTAGTTTGTTGTGGTAAGGGTTAGTTGGTGATGATTTATGGTAGCCGAAGTAATTTAGGTGAGTTTGGCATAGTTTGCAATGGTTACTAGCATTTTTTTGTAATTTAAAAGTGATTGGGTTTAGTTTGTTGTGGTAAGGGTTAGTTGGTGATGATTTAGAGTAGCCGAAGTAATTTAGGAGAGTCCGGCATAGTTTGTTATGATTTGTACACCTTTTTTTGTAATTTTAAGATGATATGGTTTGGTTTGTTGTGGTAAGGGATAGTTGGGGGTGATTTTTTATAGCTGAAGTAATTTAGGTGAGTCTGGCATAGATTGCTATGGTTAGTAGCATTTTTTTGTAATTTAAAAGTGATTGGGTTTAGTTTGTTGTGGTAAGGGTAAGTTGGTAATGATTTAGAGTAGCCGAAATAATTTAGGTGAGTCTGGCATAGTTTGTTATGATTTGTACACCTTTTTTTGTAATTTTAAGATGATATGGTTTGGTTTGTTGTGGTAAGGGATAGTTGGGGTTGATTTACGGTAGCCGAAGTAATTTAGGTGAATCTGCTATAGTTTGTTATGATATTTAGCATTTTTTTGTAATTTTAAAGTGATTGGGCTTAGTTTGTTGCTGTAAAGTATAGTTGGGGGTGATTTTTGATAGCCGAAGTAATTTAAGTGAGTTTGGCATAGTTTGCTATGGTTAGTAGCATTTTTTTGTAATTTAAAAGTGATTGGGTTTAGTTTGTTGTGGTAAGGGTTAGTTGGTGATGATTTATGGTAGCCGAAGTAATTTAGGTGAGTTTGGCATAGTTTGCTATGGTTACTAGCATTTTTTTGTAATTTAAAAGTGATTGGGTTTAGTTTGTTGTAGTAAGGGTTAGTTGGTGATGATTTAGAGTAGCCGAAGTAATTTAGGTGAGTCTGGCATAGTTTGTTATGATTTGTACACACCTTTTTTTGTAATTTTAAGATGATATGGTTTGGTTTGTTGTGGTAAGGGATAGTTGGGGGTGATTTACGGTAGCCGAAGTAATTTTGGTGATTCTGGTATAGTTTGTTATGATTTTTAGCATTTTTTTGTAATTTTAAAGTGATTGGGCTTAGTTTGTTGCTGTAAAGTGTAGTTGGGGGTGATTTTTGATAGCTGAAGTAATTTAGGTGAGTTTGGCTTAGTTTGCTATGGTTAGTAGCATTTTTTTGTAATTTAAAAGTGATTGGGTTTAGTTTGTTGTGGTAAGGGTTAGTTAGTGATGATTTAGAGTAGCCGAAATAATTTAGGTGAGTCTGGCATAGTTTGTTATGATTTGTACACCTTTTTCTGTAATTTTAAGATGATATGGTTTGGTTTGTTGTGGTAAGGGATAGTTGGGGGTGATTTACGGTAGCCGAAGTAATTTAGGTGAGTTTGGCATAGTTTGCTATGGTTAGTAGCATTTTTTTGTAATTTAAAAGTGATTGGGCTTAGTTTGTTGTGGTAAGGGTTAGTTGGTGATGATTTATGGTAGCCGAAGTAATTTAGGTGAGTTTGGCATAGTTTGCAATGGTTACTAGCATTTTTTTGTAATTTAAAAGTGATTGGGTTTAGTTTGTTGTGGTAAGGGTTAGTTGGTGATGATTTAGAGTAGCCGAAGTAATTTAGGAGAGTCCGGCATAGTTTGTTATGATTTGTACACCTTTTTTTGTAATTTTAAGATGATATGGTTTGGTTTGTTGTGGTAAGGGATAGTTGGGGGTGATTTTTTATAGCTGAAGTAATTTAGGTGAGTCTGGCATAGATTGCTATGGTTAGTAGCATTTTTTTGTAATTTAAAAGTGATTGGGTTTAGTTTGTTGTGGTAAGGGTAAGTTGGTAATGATTTAGAGTAGCCGAAATAATTTAGGTGAGTCTGGCATAGTTTGTTATGATTTGTACACCTTTTTTTGTAATTTTAAGATGATATGGTTTGGTTTGTTGTGGTAAGGGATAGTTGGGGTTGATTTACGGTAGCCGAAGTAATTTAGGTGAATCTGCTATAGTTTGTTATGATATTTAGCATTTTTTTGTAATTTTAAAGTGATTGGGCTTAGTTTGTTGCTGTAAAGTATAGTTGGGGGTGATTTTTGATAGCCGAAGTAATTTAAGTGAGTTTGGCATAGTTTGCTATGGTTAGTAGCATTTTTTTGTAATTTAAAAGTGATTGGGTTTAGTTTGTTGTGGTAAGGGTTAGTTGGTGATGATTTATGGTAGCCGAAGTAATTTAGGTGAGTTTGGCATAGTTTGCTATGGTTACTAGCATTTTTTTGTAATTTAAAAGTGATTGGGTTTAGTTTGTTGTAGTAAGGGTTAGTTGGTGATGATTTAGAGTAGCCGAAGTAATTTAGGTGAGTCTGGCATAGTTTGTTATGATTTGTACACACCTTTTTTTGTAATTTTAAGATGATATGGTTTGGTTTGTTGTGGTAAGGGATAGTTGGGGGTGATTTACGGTAGCCGAAGTAATTTTGGTGATTCTGGTATAGTTTGTTATGATTTTTAGCATTTTTTTGTAATTTTAAAGTGATTGGGCTTAGTTTGTTGCTGTAAAGTGTAGTTGGGGGTGATTTTTGATAGCTGAAGTAATTTAGGTGAGTTTGGCATAGTTTGCTATGGTTAGTAGCATTTTTTTGTAATTTAAAAGTGATTGGGTTTAGTTTGTTGTGGTAAGGGTTAGTTAGTGATGATTTAGAGTAGCCGAAATAATTTAGGTGAGTCTGGCATAGTTTGTTATGATTTGTACACCTTTTTCTGTAATTTTAAGATGATATGGTTTGGTTTGTTGTGGTAAGGGATAGTTGGGGGTGATTTACGGTAGCCGAAGTAATTTAGGTGAGTTTGGCATAGTTTGCTATGGTTAGTAGCATTTTTTTGTAATTTAAAAGTGATTGGGTTTCGTTTGTTGTGGTAAGGGTTAGTTGGTGATGATTTATGGTAGCCGAAGTAATTTAGGTGAGTTTGGCTTAGTTTGCTATGGTTAATAGCATTTTTTTGTAATTTAAAAGTGATTGGGTTTTGTTTGTTGTGGTAAGGGTTAGTTGGTGATGATTTAGAGTAGCCGAAGTAATTTAGGAGAGTCTGGCATAGTTTGTTATGATTTGTACACCTTTTTTTGTAATTTTAAGATGATATGGTTTGGTTTGTTGTGGTAAAGGATAGTTGGGGGTGATTTACGGTAGCCGAAGTAATTTAGGTAATTCTGGTATAGTTTGTTATGATTTTTAGCATTTTTTTGTAATTTTAAAGTGATTGGGCTTAGTTTGTTGCTGTAAAGTGTAGCTGAGGGTGATTTTTGATAGCCGAAGTAATTTAGGTGAGTTTGGCATAGTCTGCTATGGTTAGTAGCATTTTTTTGTAATTTAAAAGTGATTGGGTTTAGTTTGTTGTGGTAAGGGTTAGTTGGTGATGATTTATGGTAGCCGAAGTAATTTAGGTGAGTTTGGCATAGTTTGCTATGGTTACTAGCATTTTTTTGTAATTTAAAAGTGATTGGGTTTAGTTTGTTGTGGTAAGGGTTAGTTGGTGATGATTTAGAGTAGCCGAAATAATTTAGGTGAGTCTGGCATAGTTTGTTATGATTTGTACACCTTTTTTTGTAATTTTAAGATGATATGGTTTGGTTTGTTGTGGTAAGGGATAGTTGGGGGTGATTTACGGTAGCCGAAGTAATTTAGGTGATTCTGGTATAGTTTGTTATGATTTTTAGCATTTCTTTGTAATTAGAAGTGATTGGGCTTAGTTTATTGCTGTAAAGTGTAGTTGGGGGTGATTTTTGATAGCCGAAGTAATTTAGGTGAGTTTGGCATAGTTTGCTATGGTTAGTAGCATTTTTTTGTAATTTAAAAGTGATTGGGTTTAGTTTGTTGTGGTAAGGGTTAGTTGGTGATGATTTATGGTAGCCGAAGTAATTTAGGTGAGTTTGGCATAGTTTGCTATGGTTACTAGCATTTTTTTGTAATTTAAAAGTGATTGGGTTTAGTTTGTTGTGGTAAGGGTTAGTTGGTGATGATTTAGAGTAGCCGAAATAATTTACGTAAGTCTGGCATAGTTTGTTATGATTTGTACACCTTTTTTTGTAATTTTAAGATGATATGGTTTGGTTTGTTGTGGTAAGGGATAGTTGGGGGTGATTTACGGTAGCCGAAGTAATTTAGGTGAATCTGGTATAGTTTGTTATGATATTTAGCATTTTTTTGTAATTTTAAAGTGATTGGGCTTAGTTTGTTGCTGCAAAGTATAGTTGGGGATGATTTTTGATAGCCGAAGTAATTTAAGTGAATTTGGCATAGTTTGCTATGGTTAGTAGCATTTTTTTGTAATTTAAAAGTGATTGGGTTTAGTTTGTTGTGGTAAGGGTTAGTTGGTGATGATTTATGGTAGCCGAAGTAATTTAGGTGAGTTTGGCATAGTTTGCTATGGTTACTAGCATTTTTTTGTAATTTAAAAGTGATTGGGTTTAGTTTGTTGTAGTAAGGGTTAGTTGGTGATGATTTAGAGTAGCCGAAGTAATTTAGGTGAGTCTGGCATAGTTTGTTATGATTTGTACACACCTTTTTTTGTAATTTTAAGATGATATGGTTTGGTTTGTTGTGGTAAGGGATAGTTGGGGGTGATTTACGGTAGCCGAAGTAATTTTGGTGATTCTGGTATAGTTTGTTATGATTTTTAGCATTTTTTTGTAATTTTAAAGTGATTGGGCTTAGTTTGTTGCTGTAAAGTGTAGTTGGGGGTTATTTTTGATAGCTGAAGTAATTTAGGTGAGTTTGGCATAGTTTGCTATGGTTAGTAGCATTTTTTTGTAATTTAAAAGTGATTGGGTTTAGTTTGTTGTGGTAAGGGTTAGTTGGTGATGATTTAGAGTAGCCGAAATAATTTAGGTGAGTCTGGCATAGTTTGTTATGATTTGTACACCTTTTTTGTAATTTTAAGATGATATGGTTTGGTTTGTTGTGGTAAGGGATAGTTGGAGGTGATTTACGGTAGCCGAAGTAATTTAGGTGAGTTTGGCATAGTTTGCTATGGTTAGTAGCATTTTTTTGTAATTTAAAAGTGATTGGGTTTAGTTTGTTGTGGTAAGGGTTAGTTGGTGATGATTTATGGTAGCCGAAGTAATTTAGGTGAGTTTGGCATAGTTTGCTATGGTTAATAGCATTTTTTTGTAATTTAAAAGTGATTGGGTTTAGTTTGTTGTGGTAAGGGTTAGTTGGTGATGATTTAGAGTAGCCGAAGTAATTTAGGAGAGTCTGGCATAGTTTGTTATGATTTGTACACCTTTTTTTGTAATTTTAAGATGATATGGTTTGGTTTGTTGTGGTAAGGGATAGTTGGGGGTGATTTACGGTAGCCGAAGTAATTTAGGTGATTCTGGTATAGTTTGTTATGATTTTTAGCATTTCTTTGTAATTAGAAGTGATTGGGCTTAGTTTATTGCTGTAAAGTGTAGTTGGGGGTGATTTTTGATAGCCGAAGTAATTTAGGTGAGTTTGGCATAGTTTGCTATGGTTAGTAGCATTTTTTTGTAATTTAAAAGTGATTGGGTTTAGTTTGTTGTGTAAGAGTTAGTTGGTGATGATTTATGGTAGCCGAAGTAATTTAGGTGAGTTTGGCATAGTTTGCTATGATTACTAGCATTTTTTTGTAATTTAAAAGTGATTGGGTTTAGTTTGTTGTGGTAAGGGTTAGTTGGTGATGATTTAGAGTAGCCGAAGTAATTTAGGTGAGTCTGGCATAGTTTGTTATGGTTAATAGCATTTTTTTGTAATTTAAAAGTGATTGGGTTTAGTTTGTTGTGGTAAGGGTTAGTTGGTGATGATTTAGAGTAGCCGAAGTAATTTAGGAGGGTCTTGCATAGTTTGTTATGATTTGTACACCTTTTTTTGTAATTTTAAGATGATATGGTTTGGTTTGTTGTGGTAAGGGATAGTTGGGGGTGATTTACGGTAGCCGAAGTAATTTAGGTGAGTTTGGCATAGTTTGCTATGGTTAGTAGCATTTTTTTGTAATTTAAAAGTGATTGGGTTTAGTTTGTTGTGGTAAGGGTTAGTTGGTGATGATTTATGGTAGCCGAAGTAATTTAGGTGAGTTTGGCATAGTTTGCTATGGTTAATAGCATTTTTTTGTAATTTAAAAGTGATTGGGTTTTAGTTTGTTGTGGTAAGGGTTATTTGGTGATGATTTAGAGTAGCCGAAGTAATTTAGGAGAGTCTGGCATAGTTTGTTATGATTTGTACACCTTTTTTTTGTAATTTTAAGATGATATGGTTTGGTTTGTTGTTGTAAGGGATAGTTGGGGGTGATTTACGGTGGCCGAAGTAATTTAGGTGATTCTGGTATAGTTTCTTATGATTTTTAGCATTTTTTTGTAATTTTAAAGTGATTGGGCTTAGTTTGTTGCTGTAAAGTGTAGTTGGGGGTAATTTTTGATAGCTGAAGTAATTTAGGTGAGTTTGGCATAGTTTGCTATGGTTAGTAGCATTTTTTTGTAATTTAAAAGTGATTGGGTTTAGTTTGTTGTGGTAAGGGTTAATTGGTGATGATTTAGAGTAGCCGAAATAATTTAGGTGAGTCTGGCATAGTTTGTTATGATTTGTACACCTTTTTTTGTAATTTTAAGATGATATGGTTTGGTTTGTTGTGGTAAGGGATAGTTGGGGGTGATTTACGGTAGCCGAAGTAATTTAGGTGATTCTGGTATAGTTTGTTATGATTTTTAGCATTTCTTTGTAATTAGAAGTGATTGGGCTTAGTTTATTGCTGTAAAGTGTAGTTGGGGGTGATTTTTGATAGCCGAAGTAATTTAGGTGAGTTTGGCATAGTTTTCTATGGTTAGTAGCATTTTTTTGTAATTTAAAAGTGATTGGGTTTAGTTTGTTGTGTAAGAGTTAGTTGGTGATGATTTATGGTAGCCGAAGTAATTTAGGTGAGTTTGGCATAGTTTGCTATGGTTACTAGCATTTTTTTGTAATTTAAAAGTGATTGGGTTTAGTTTGTTGTGGTAAGGGTTAGTTGGTGATGATTTAGAGTAGCCGAAGTAATTTAGGTGAGTTTGGCATAGTTTGTTATGGTTAATAGCATTTTTTTGTAATTTAAAAGTGATTGGGTTTAGTTTGTTGTGGTAAGGGTTAGTTGGTGATGATTTAGAGTAGCCGAAGTAATTTAGGAGAGTCTTGCATAGTTTGTTATGATTTGTACACCTTTTTTTGTAATTTTAAGATGATATGGTTTGGTTTGTTGTGGTAAGGGATAGTTGGGGGTGATTTACGGTAGCCGAAGTAATTTAGGTGAGTTTGGCATAGTTTGCTATGGTTAGTAGCATTTTTTTGTAATTTAAAAGTGATTGGGTTTAGTTTGTTGTGGTAAGGGTTAGTTGGTGATGATTTATGGTAGCCGAAGTAATTTAGGTGAGTTTGGCATAGTTTGCTATGGTTAATAGCATTTTTTTGTAATTTAAAAGTGATTGGGTTTAGTTTGTTGTGGTAAGGGTTAGTTGGTGATGATTTAGAGTAGCCGAAGTAATTTAGGAGAGTCTGGCATAGTTTGTTATGATTTGTACACCTTTTTTTGTAATTTTAAGATGATATGGTTTGGTTTGTTGTGGTAAGGGATAGTTGGGGGTGATTTACGGTGGCCAAAGTAATTTAGGTGATTCTGGTATAGTTTCTTATGATTTTTAGCATTTTTTTGTAAAGTGATTGGGCTTAGTTTGTTGCTGTAAAGTGTAGTTGGGGGTAATTTTTGATAGCTGAAGTAATTTAGGTGAGTTTGGCATAGTTTGCTATGGTTAGTAGCATTTTTTTGTAATTTAAAAGTGATTGGGTTTAGTTTGTTGTGGTAAGGGTTAATTGGTGATGATTTAGAGTAGCCGAAATAATTTAGGTGAGTCTGGCATAGTTTGTTATGATTTGTACACCTTTTTTTGTAATTTTAAGATGATATGGTTTAGTTTGTTGTGGTAAGGGTTAGTTGGGGGTGATTTTTGATAGCCAATGTAATTTAGGTGAGTTTGGCATAGTTTGCTATGGTTAGTAGCATTTTTTTGTAATTTAAAAGTGATTGGGTTTAGTTTGTTGTGTAAGAGTTAGTTGGTGATGATTTTTGATAGCCGAAGTAATTTAGGTGAGTTTGCATAGTTTGCTATGGTTAGTAGCATTTTTTTATAATTTAAAAGTGATTGGGTTTAGTTTGTTGTGGTAAGGGTTAGTTGGTGATGATTTATGGTTGCCGAAGTAATTTAGGTGAGTTTGGCATAGTTTGCTATGGTTACTAGCATTTTTTTGTAATTTAAAAATGATTGGGTTTAGTTTGTTTTGGTAAGGGTTAGTTGGTGATGATTTAGAGTAGCCGAAGTAATTTAGGTAAGTCTGGCATAGTTTGTTATGATTTGTACACCTTTTTTTAATTTTAAGATGATATGGTTTGGTTTGTTGTGGTAAGGGATAGTTGGGGGTGATTTACGGTAGCCGAAAAAATTTTGGTGATTCTGGTATAGTTTGTTATGATTTTTAGCATTATTTTGTAATTTTAAAGTGATTGGGCTTAGTTTGTTGCTGTAAAGTGTAGTTAGGGGTGATTTTTGATAGCCGAAGTAATTTAGGTGAGTTTGGTATAGTTTGCTATGGTTAGTAGCATTTTTTTGTAATTTATAAGTGATTGGGTTAAATTTGTTGTAGTAAGGGTTAGTTGGTGATGATTTATGGTAGCCGAAGTAATTTATGTGAGTTTGGCATAGTTTGCTATGGTTACTAGCATTTTTTTGTAATTTAAAAGTGATTGGGTTTAGTTTGTTGTGGTAAGGGTTAGTTGGTGATTATTTAGAGTAGCCGAAGTAATTTAGGTGAGTCTGGCATAGTTTGTTATGATTTGTACACCTTTTTTTGTAATTTTAAGATGATATGGTTTGGTTTGTTGTGGTAAGGCATAGTTGGGGGTGATTTACGGTAGCCGAAGTAATTTAGGTGATTCTGGTATAGTTTGTTATGATTTTTAGCATTTTTTTGTAATTTTAAAGTGATTGGGCTTAGTTTGTTGCTGTAAAGTCTAGTTGGGGGTGATTTTTGATAGCCGAAGTAATTTAGGTGAGTTTGGCATAGTTTGCTTTGGTTAGTAGCATTTTTTTGTAATTTAAAAATGATTGGGTTTAGTTTGTTGTAGTAAGGGTTAGTTGGTGATGATTTATGGTAGCCGAAGTAATTTAGGTGAGTTTGGCATAGTTTGCTATGGTTACTAGCATTTTTTTGTAATTTAAAAGTGATTGGGTTTAGCTTGTTGTGGCAAGGGTTAGTTGGTGATGATTTAGAGTAGCCGAAGTAATTTAGATGAGTCTGGCATAGTTTGTTATGATTTGTACACCTTTTTTGTAATTTTAAGATGCTATTGTTTGGTTTGTTGTGGTAAGGCATAGTTGGGGGTGATTTACGGTAGCCGAAGTAATTTAGGTGATTCTGGTATAGTTTGTTATGATTTTTAGCATTTTTTTGTAATTTTTAAGTGATTGGGCCTTGTTTCTTGCTGTAAAATGTAGTTGGGGGTGATTTTTGATAGCCGAAGTAATTTAGGTGAGTTTGGCATAGTTTGCTATGGTTAGTAGCAATTTTTTGTAATTTAAAAGTGATTGGGTTTAGTTTGTTGTGGTAAGGGTTAGTTAGTGATGATTTATGGTAGCCGAAGTAATTTAGGTGAGTTTGGCATAGTTTGCTATGGTTACTAGCATTTTTTTGTAATTTAAAAGTGATTGGGTTTAGTTTGTTGTGGTAAGGGTTAGTTGGTGATGATTTTGAGTAGCCGAAGTAATTTAGGTGAGTCTGTCATAATTTGTTATGATTTGTACACCTTTTTTTGTAATTTTAAGATGATATGGTTTGGTTTGTTGTGGTAAGGGATAGTTGGGGGTGATTTACGGTAGCCGACGTAATTTAGGTGATTCTGGTATAGTTTGTTATGATTTTTAGCATTTTTTTGTAATTTTAAAGTGATCGGGCTTAGTTTGTAACTGTAAAGTGTAGTTAAGGGTGATTTTTGATAGCCAAAGTAATTTAGGTGAGTTTGGCATAGTTTGCTATGGTTAGTAGCATTTTTTTGTAATTTAAAAGTGATTGGGTTTAGTTTGTAGTGGTAAGGGTTAGTTGGTGATGATTTATGGTAGCCGAAGTAATTTAGGTGAGTTTGGCATAGTTTGCTACGGTTACTAGCATTTTTTTGTAATTTAAAAGTAATTGGGTTTAGTTTGTTGTGGTAAGGGTTAGTTGGTGATGATTTAGAGTAGCCGAAGTAATTTAGGTGAGTCTGGCATAATTTGTTATGATTTGTACATCTTTTTTTGTAATTTTAAGATGCTATGGTTTGGTTTGTTGAGGTAAGGGATAGTTGGGGGTGATTTACGTTAGCCGAAGTAATTTAGGTGATTCTGGTATAGTTTGTATTGATTTTTAGCATTTTTTTGTAATTTTAAAGTGATTGGGCTTAGTTTGTTGCTGTAAAGTGTAGTTGGGGGTGATTTTTGATAGCCGAAGTAATTTAGGTGAGTTTGGCATAGTTTGCTATGGTTATTAGCATTTTTTTGTAATTTAAAAGTGATTGGGTTTAGTTTGTTGTGGTAAGGGTATAGTTGGTGATGATTTATGGTAGCCGAAGTAATTTAGGTGAGTTTGGTATAGTTTGCTATGGTTACTAGCATTTTTTTGTAATTTAAAAGTTATTGGGTTTAGTTTGTTGTGGTAAGGTTTAGTTGGTGATGATTTGAAGTAACCGAAGTAATTTAGGTGAGTCTGGCATAGTTTGTTATGATTTGTACACCTTTCTTTGTAATTTTAAGATGATTTGGTTTGTTGTGGTAAGGGATAGTTGGGGGTGATTTACGGTAGCCGAAGTAATTTAGGTGATTCTGGTATAGTTTGTTATGATTTTTAGCATATTTTTGTTAATTTTAAAGTGATTGGGCTTAGTTTGTAACTGTAAAGTGTAGTTAAGGGTGATTTTTGATAGCCAAAGTAATTTAGGTGAGTTTGGCATAGTTTGCTATGGTTAGTAGCATTTTTTTGTAATTTAAAAGTGATTGGGTTTAGTATGTTGTGGTAAGGGTTAGTTGGTGATGATTTATGGTAGCCGAAGTAATATAAGTGAGTTTGGCATAGTTTGCTATGGTTACTAGCATTTTTTTGTAATTTAAAAGTGATTGGGTTTAGTTTGTTGTGGTAAGGATTAGTTGGTGATGATTTAGAGTAGCCGAAGTAATTTAGGTGAGTCTGGCATAGTTTGTTATGATTTGTACAACTTTTTTTGTAATTTTAAGATGATATGGTTTGGTTTGTTGTGGTAAGGGATAGTTGGGGGTGATTTACGGTAGCCGAAGTAATTTAGGTGATTCTGGTATAGTTTGTTATGATTTTTAGCATTTTTTTGTAATTTTAAAGTGATTGGGCTTAGTTTGTAACTGTAAAGTGTAGTTAAGGGTGATTTTTGATAGCCAAAGTAATTTAGGTGAGTTTGGCATAGTTTGCTATGGTTAGTAGCATTTTTTTGTAATTTAAAAGTGATTGGGTTTCGTTTGTTGTGGTACGGGTTAGTTGGTGATGATTTAGAGTAGCCGAAGTAATTTAGGTGAGTCTGGCATAGTTTGTTATGATTTGTACACCTTTTTTTGTAATTTTAAGATGATATGGTTTGGTTTGTTGTGGTAAGGGATAGTTGGGTGTGATTTACGGTAGTCGAAGTAATTTAGGTGATTCTGGTATAGTTTGTTAAAATTTTTAGCATTGTTTTGTAATTTTAAAGTGATGGGCTTTGTTTGTTGCTGTAAAGTGTAGTTGGGGGTGATTTTTGATAGCCGAAGTAATTTAGGTGAGTTTGGCATAGTTTGCTATGGTTACTAACATTTTTTTGTAATTTAAAAGTGATTGGGTTTAGTTTGTTGTGGTAAGGGTTAGTTGGTGATGATTTAGAGTAGCCGAAGTAATTTAGGTGAGTCTGGCATAGTTTTTTATGATTTGTACAACTTTTTTTGTAATTTTAAGATGATATGGTTTGGTTTGTTGTGGTAAGGGATAGTTGGGGGTGATTTACGGTAGCCGAAGTAATTTAGGTGAATTTGGCATAGTTTGCTATGGTTAGTAGCATTTTTTTGTAATTTAAAAGTGATTGGGTTTAGTTTGTTGTGGTAAGGGTTAGTTGGTGATGATTTAGAGTAGCCGAAGTAATTTAGGTGAGTTTGACATAGTTTGCTATGGTTAGTAGCATTTTTTTGTAATTTAAAAATGATTGGGTTTAGTTTTTTTTTGTAAGGGTTAGTTGGTGATGATTTATGGTAGCCGAAGTAATTTAGGTGAGTTTGGCATAGTTTGCTATGGTTACTAGCATTTTTTTGTAATTTAAAAGTGATTGGGTTTAGTTTGTTGTGGTAAGGGTTAGTTGGTGATGATTTAGAGTAACCGAAGTAATTTAGGCGAGTCTGGCATAGTTTGTTATGATTTGTACATCTTTTATTGTAATTTTAAGATGATATGGTTTGGTTTGTTGAGGTAAGGGATAGTTGGGGGTGATTTACGTTAGCCGAAGTAATTTAGGTGATTTTGGTATAGTTTGTTATGATTTTTAGCATTTTTTTGTAATTTTAAAGTGATTGGGCTTAGTTTGTTGCTGTAAAGTGTAGTTGGGGGTGATTTTTGATAGCCGAAGTAATTTAGGTGAGTTTGGCATAGTTTGCTATGGTTATTAGCATTTTTTTGTAATTTAAAAGTGATTGGGTTTAGTTTGTTGTGGTAAGGGTATAGTTGGTGATGATTTATGGTAGCCGAAGTAATTTAGGTTATTTTGGTATAGTTTGCTATGGTTACTAGCATTTTTTTGTAATTTAAAAGTTATTGGGTTTAGTTTGTTGTGGTAAGGTTTAGTTGGTGATGATTTGGAGTAGCCGAAGTAATTTAGGTGAGTCTGGCATAGTTTGTTATGATTTGTACACCTTTCTTTGTAATTTTAAGATGATTTGGTTTGGTTTTTTGTGGTAAGGGATAGTTGGGAGTGATTTACGGTAGCCGAAGTAATTTAGGTGATTCTGGGATAGTTTGTTATGATTTTTAGCATTTTTTTGTAATTTTAAAGTGATTGGGCTTAGTTTGTTGCTGTAAAGTCGAGTTGGGGGTGATTTTTGATAGCCGAAGTAATTTAGGTGAGTTTGGCATAGTTTGCTATGGTTAGAAGCATTTTTTGTAATTTAAAAGTGATTGGGTTTAGTTTGTTGTGGTAAGGGTTAGTTGGTGATGATTTAGAGTAGCCGAAGTAATTTAGGTGAGTCTGGCATAGTTTGTTATGATTTGTACACCTTTTTTTGTAATTTTAAGATGATATGGTTTGGTTTTTTGTGGTAAGGGATAGTTGGGAGTGATTTACGGTAGCCGAAGTAATTTAGGTGATTCTGGGATAGTTTGTTATGATTTTTAGCATTTTTTTGTAATTTTAAAGTGATTGGGCTTAGTTTGTTGCTGTAAAGTTTAGTTGTGGGTGATTTTTGATAGCCGAAGTAATTTAGGTGAGTCTGGCATAGTTTGCTATGGTTAGTAGCATTTTTTTGTAATTTAAAAGTGATTGGGTTTAGTTTGTTGTGGTAAGGGTTAGTTGGTGATGATTTAGAGTAGCCGAAGTGATTTAGGTGAGTCTGGCATAGTTTGTTATGATTTGTGCACCTTTTTTGGTAATTTTAAGATGATATGGTTTGGTTTGTTGTGGTAAGGGATAGCTGGGGGTGATTTACGGTAGCCGAAGTAATTTAGGTGATTCTGGTATAGTTTGTTATGATTTTTAGCATTTTTTTGTAATTTTAAAGTGATTGGGCTTAGTTTGTTCCTGTAAAGTGTAGTTGGGGGTGATTTTTGATAGCCGAAGTAATTTAGGTGAATTTGGCATAGTTTGCTATGGTTAGCAGCATTTTTTTGTAATTTAAAATTGATTGGGTTTAGTTTGTTGTGGTAAGGGTTAGTTGGTGATGATTTATGGTAGCCAAAGTAATTTAGGTGAGTTTGGCATAGTTTGCTCTGGTTACTAGCATTTTTTTGTAATTTAAAACTGATTGGGTTTAGTTTGTTGTGGTAAGGGTTAGTTGGTGATGATTTAGAGTAGCCGAAATAATTTAGGTGAGTCTGGCATAGTTTGTTATGATTTGTACACCTTTTTTTGTAATTTTAAGATGATATGGTTTGGTTTGTTGTGGTAAGGGATAGTTGGGGGTGATTTACGGTAGCCGAAGTAATTTAGGTGATTCTGGTATAGTTTGTTATGATTTTTAGCATTTTTTTGTAATTTTAAAGTGATTGGGCTTAGTTTGTTGCTGTAAATTGTAGTTGAGTGTGATTTTTGATAGCCGAAGTAATTTAGGTGAGTTTGGCATAGATTGCTATGGTTAGTAGCATTTTTTTGTAATTTAAAAGTGATTGGGTTTAGTTTGTTGTGGTATGGGTTAGTTGGTGATGATTTATGGTAGCCGAAGTAATTTAGGTGAGTTTGGCATAGTTTGCAATGGTTACTAGCAATTTTTTGTAATTTAAAAGTGATTGGGTTTAGTTTGTTGTGGTAAGGGTTAGTTGGTGATGATTTAGAATAGCCGAAGTAATTTAGGTGAGTCTGGCATAGTTTGTTATGATTTGTGCACCTTTTTTGGTAATTTTAAGATGATATGGTTTGGTTTGTTGTGGTAAGGGATAGTTGGGGGTGATTTACGGTAGCCGAAGTAATTTAGGTGATTCTGGTATAGTTTGTTATGATTTTTAGCATTTTTTTGTAATTTTAAAGTGATTGGGCTTAGTTTGTTGCTGTAAAGTGTAGTTGGGGGTGATTTTTGATAGCCGAAGTAATTTAGGTGAATTTGGCATAGTTTGCTATGGTTAGTAGCATTTTTTTGTAATTTAAAATTGATTGGGTTTAGTTTGTTGTGGTAAGGGTTAGTTGGTGATGATTTATGGTAGCCGAAGTAATTTAGGTGAGTTTGGCATAGTTTGCTCTGGTTACTAGCATTTTTTTGTAATTTAAAACTGATTGGGTTTAGTTTGTTGTGGTAAGGGTTAGTTGGTGATGATTTAGAGTAGCCGAAATAATTTAGGTGAGTCTGGCATAGTTTGTTATGATTTGTACACCTTTTTTTGTAATTTTAAGATGATATGGTTTGGTTTGTTGTGGTAAGGGATAGTTGGGGGTGATTTACGGTAGCCGAAGTAATTTAGGTGATTCTGATATAGTTTGTTATGATTTTTAGCATTTTTTTGTAATTTTAAAGTGATTGGGCTTAGTTTGTTGCTGTAAAGTGTAGTTGGAGGTGATTTTTGATAGCCGAAGTAATTTAGGTGAGTTTGGCATAGTTTGCTATGGTTAGTAGCATTTTTTTGTAATTTAAAATTGATTGGGTTTAGTTTGTTGTGGTAAGGGTTAGTTGGTGATTATATATGGTAGCCGAAGTAATTTAGGTGAGTTTGGCATAGTTTGCTATGGTTACTAGCATTTTTTTGTAATTTAAAAGTGATTGGGTTTAGTTTGTTGTGGTAAGGGTTAGTTGGTGATGATTTAGAGTAGCCGAAGTAATTTAGGTGAGTCTGGCATAGTTTGTTATGATTTGTACACCTTTTTTTGTAATTTTAAGATGATATGGTTTGGTTTGTTGTGGTAAGGGATAGTTGGGGGTGATTTACGGTAGCCGAAGTAATTTAGGTGATTCTGGTATAGTTTGTTATGATTTTTAGCATTTTTTTGTAATTTTAAAGTGATTGGGCTTAGTTTGTTGCTGTAAAGTGTAGTTGGGGGTGATTTTTGATAGCCGAAGTAATTTAGGTGAGTTTGGTATAGTTTGCTATGGTTAGTAGCATTTTTTTGTAATTTAAAATTGATTGGGTTTAGTTTGTTGTGGTAAGGGTTAGTTGGTGATGATTTATGGTAGCCGAAGTAATTTAGGTGAGTTTGGCATAGTTTGCTCTGGTTACTAGCATTTTTTTGTAATTTAAAACTGATTGGGTTTAGTTTGTTGTGGTAAGGGTTAGTTGGTGATGATTTAGAGTAGCCGAAGTAATTTAGGTGAGTCTGGCATAGTTTGTTATGATTTGTACACCTTTTTTTGTAATTTTAAGATGATATAGTTTGGTTTGTTGTGGTAAAGGATAGTTGGGGGTGATTTCGGTAGCCGAAGTAATTTAGGTGATTCTGGTATAGTTTGTTATGATTTTTAGCATTTTTTTGTAATTTTAAAGTGATTGGGCTTAGTTTGTTGCTGTAAAGTGTAGTTGGGGGTGATTTTTGATAGCCGAAGTCATTTAGGTGAGTTTGGCATAGTTTGCTATGGTTAGTAGCATTTTTTTGTAATTTAAAAGTGATTGGGTTTAGTTTGTTGTGGTAAGGGTTTGTTGGTGACGATTTAGAGTAGCCGAAGTAAATTAGGAGAGTCTGGCATAGTTTGTTATGATTTGTACACCTTTTTTTGTAATTTTAAGATGATATAGTTTGGTTTGTTGTAATAAGGGATAGTTGGGGGTGATTTACGGTAGCCGAAGTAATTTAGGTGATTCTGGTATAGTTTGTTATGATTTTTAGCATTTTTTTGTAATTTTAAAGTGATTGGGCTTAGTTTGTTGCTGTAAAGTGTAGTTGGGGGTGATTTTTGATAGCCGAAGTAATTTAGGTGAGTTTGGCATAGTTTGCTATGGTTAGTAGCATTTTTTTGTAATTTAAAAGTGATTGGGTTTAGTTTGTTGTGGTAAGGGTTAGTTGGTGATGATTTATGGTAGCCGAAGTAATTTAGGTGAGTTTGGCATAGTTTGCTATGGTTACTAGCAATTTTTTGTAATTTAAAATTGATTGGGTTTAGTTTGTTGTGGTAAGGGTTAGTTGGTGATGATTTAGAGTAGCCGAAGTAATTTAGGTGAGTCTGGCATAGTTTGTTGTGATTTGTACACCTTTTTTTGTAATTTTAAGATGATATGGTTTGGTTTGTTGTGGTAAGGGATAGTTGGGGGTGATTTACGATAGCCGAAGTAATTTAGGTGATTCTGGTATAGTTTGTTATGATTTTTAGCATTTTTTTGTAATTTTAAAGTGATTGGGCTTAGTTTGTTGCTGTAAAGTGTAGTTGGGGGTGATTTTTGATAGCCGAAGTAATTTAGGTGAGTTTGGCATAGTTTGCTATGGTTACTAGCATTTTTTTGTAATTTAAAAGTGATTAGGTTTAGTTTGTTGTGGTAAGGGTTAGTTGGTGATGATTTATGGTAGCCGAAGTAATTTAGGTGAGTTTGGCATAGTTTGCTATGGTTACTAGCATTTTTTTGTAATTTAAAAGTGATTGGGTTTAGTTTGTTGTGGTAAGGGTTAGTTGGTGATGATTTAGAGTAGCCGAAGTAATTTAGGTGAGTCTGGCATAGTTTGTTATGATTTGTACACCTTTTTTTGTAATTTTAAGATGATATGGTTTGGTTTGTTGTAATAAGGGATAGTTGGGGGTGATTTACGGTAGCCGAAGTAATTTAGGTGATTCTGGTATAGTTTGTTATGATTTTTAGCATTTTTTTGTAATTTTAAAGTGATTGGGCTTAGTTTGTTGCTGTAAAGTATAGTTGGGGGTGATTTTTGATAGCCGAAGTAATTTAGGTGAGTTTGGCATAGTTTGCTATGGTTAGTAGCATTTTTTTGTAATTTAAAAGTGATTGGGTTTAGTTTGTTGTGGTAAGGGTTAGTTGGTGATGATTTATGGTAGCCGAAGTAATTTAGGTGAGTTTGGCATAATTTGCTATGGTTAGTAGTATTTTTTTGTTATTTAAAATTGATTGGGTTTAGTTTGTTGTGTAAGAGTTAGTTGGTGATGATTTATGGTAACCGAAGTAATTTAGGTGAGTTTGGCATAGTTTGCTATGGTTACTAGCATTTTTTTGTAATTTAAAAGTGATTGGGTTTAGTTTGTTGTGGTAAAGGTTAGTTGGTGATGATTTAGAGTAGCCGAAGTAATTTAGGTGAGTCTGGCATAGTTTGTTATGATTTGTACACCTTTTTTTGTAATTTTAAGATGATATGGTTTGGTTTGTTGTAATAAGGGATAGTTGGGTGTGATTTACGGTAGCCGAAGTAATTTAGGTGATTCTGGTATAGTTTCTTATGATTTTTAGCATTTTCTTGTTATTTTAAAGTTATTGGGCTTAGTTTGTTGCCGTGAAGTGTAGTTGGGGGTGATTTTTGATAGCCGAAGTAATTTCGGTGAGTTTGGCATAGTTTGTTATGATTTGTACACCTTTTTTTGTAATTTTAAGATGATATGGTTTGGTTTGTTGTGGTAAGGAATAGTTGGGGGTGATTTACGGTAGCCGAAGTAATTTAGGTGATTCTGGTATAGTTTGTTATGATTTTTAGCATTTTTTTGTAATTTTAAAGTTATTGGGCTTAGTTTGTTGCTGTAAAGTGTAGTTGGGGGTGATTTTTGATAGCCGAAGTAATTTAGGTGAGTTTGGACTAGTTTGCTATGGTTAGTAGCATTTTTTTGTAATTTAAAGGTGATTGGGTTTAGTTTGTTGTGGTAAGGGTTAGTTGGTGATGATTTATGGTAGCCGAAGTAATTTAGGTGAGTTTGGCATAGTTTGCTATGGTTACTAGCATTTTTTTGTAATTTAAAAGTGATTGGGTTTAGTTTGTTATGGTAAGGGTAAGTTGGTGATGATTTAGAGTAGCCGAAGTAATTTAGGTGAGACTGGCATAGTTTGTTATGATTTGTACACCTTTTTTTGTAATTTTAAGATGATATGGTTTGGTTTGTTGTGGTAAGGAATAGTTGGGGGTGATTTACGGTAGCCGAAGTAATTTAGGTGATTCTGGTATAGTTTGTTATGATTTTTAGCATTTTTTTGTAATTTTAAAGTTATTGGGCTTAGTTTGTTGCTGTAAAGTGTAGTTGGGGGTGATTTTTGATAGCCGAAGTAATTTAGGTGAGTTTGGACTAGTTTGCTATGGTTAGTAGCATTTTTTTGTAATTTAAAGGTGATTGGGTTTAGTTTGTTGTGGTAAGGGTTAGTTGGTGATGATTTATGGTAGCCGAAGTAATTTAGGTGAGTTTGGCATAGTTTGCTATGGTTACTAGCATTTTTTTGTAATTTAAAAGTGATTGGGTTTAGTTTGTTATGGTAAGGGTAAGTTGGTGATGATTTAGAGTAGCCGAAGTAATTTAGGAGAGTCTGGCATAATTTGTTATGATTTGTACACCTTTTTTTGTAATTTTAAGATGATATGGTTTGGTTTGTTGTGGTAAGGAATAGTTGGGGGTGATTTACGGTAGCCGAAGTAATTTAGGTGATTCTGGTATAGTTTGTTATGATTTTTAGCATTTTTTTGTAATTTTAAAGTGATTGGGCTTAGTTTGTTGCTGTAAAGTGTAGTTGGGGGTGATTTTTGATAGCCGAAGTAATTTAGGTGAGTTTGGCATAGTTTGCTATGGTTAGTAGCATTTTTTTGTAATTTAAAAGTGATTGGGTTTAGTTTGTTGTGGTAAGGGTTAGTTGGTGATGATTTATGGTAGTCGAAGTAATTTAGGTGAGTTTGGCATAGTTTGCTAAGGTTACTAGCATTTTTTTGTAATTTAAAAGCGATTGGGTTTAGTTTGTTGTGGTAAGGCTTAGTTGGTGATGATTTAGAGTAGCCAAAGTACTTTAGGTGAGTCAGGCATAGTTTGTTATGATTTGTACACCTTTTTTTGTAATTTTCAGATGATATGGTTTGGTTTGTTGTGGTAAGGGATAGTTGGGGGTGATTTACGGTAGCCGAAGTAATTTAGGGGATTCTGGAATACTTTGTTATGATTTTTAGCATTTTTTTGTAATTTTAAAGTGATTCGGCTTAGTTTGTTGCTGTAAAGTGTAGTTGGGGGTGATTTTTGATAGACGAAGTAATTTAGGTGAGTTTGGCATAGTTTGCTATGGTTAGTAGCATTTTTTTGTAATTTAAAAGTGATTGGGTTTAGTTTGTTGTGGTAAGGGTTAGTTGGTGATGATTTATGGTAGCCGAAGTAATTTAGGTGAGTTTGGCATAGTTTGCTATGGTTACTAGCATTTTTTTGTAATTTAAAAGTGATTGGGTTTAGTTTGTTATGGTAAGGGTAAGTTGGTGATGATTTAGAGTAGCCGAAGTAATTTAGGTGAGACTGGCATAGTTTGTTATGATTTGTACACCTTTTTTTGTAATTTTAAGATGATATGGTTTGGTTTGTTGTGGTAAGGAATAGTTGGGGGTGATTTACGGTAGCCGAAGTAATTTAGGTGATTCTGGTATAGTTTGTTATGATTTTTAGCATTTTTTTGTAATTTTAAAGTTATTGGGCTTAGTTTGTTGCTGTAAAGTGTAGTTGGGGGTGATTTTTGATAGCCGAAGTAATTTAGGTGAGTTTGGACTAGTTTGCTATGGTTAGTAGCATTTTTTTGTAATTTAAAGGTGATTGGGTTTAGTTTGTTGTGGTAAGGGTTAGTTGGTGATGATTTATGGTAGCCGAAGTAATTTAGGTGAGTTTGGCATAGTTTGCTATGGTTACTAGCATTTTTTTGTAATTTAAAAGTGATTGGGTTTAGTTTGTTATGGTAAGGGTAAGTTGGTGATGATTTAGAGTAGCCGAAGTAATTTAGGTGAGACTGGCATAGTTTGTTATGATTTGTACACCTTTTTTTGTAATTTTAAGATGATATGGTTTGGTTTGTTGTGGTAAGGAATAGTTGGGGGTGATTTACGGTAGCCGAAGTAATTTAGGTGATTCTGGTATAGTTTGTTATGATTTTTAGCATTTTTTTGTAATTTTAAAGTTATTGGGCTTAGTTTGTTGCTGTAAAGTGTAGTTGGGGGTGATTTTTGATAGCCGAAGTAATTTAGGTGAGTTTGGACTAGTTTGCTATGGTTAGTAGCATTTTTTTGTAATTTAAAGGTGATTGGGTTTAGTTTGTTGTGGTAAGGGTTAGTTGGTGATGATTTATGGTAGCCGAAGTAATTTAGGTGAGTTTGGCATAGTTTGCTATGGTTACTAGCATTTTTTTGTAATTTAAAAGTGATTGGGTTTAGTTTGTTATGGTAAGGGTAAGTTGGTGATGATTTAGAGTAGCCGAAGTAATTTAGGAGAGTCTGGCATAATTTGTTATGATTTGTACACCTTTTTTTGTAATTTTAAGATGATATGGTTTGGTTTGTTGTGGTAAGGAATAGTTGGGGGTGATTTACGGTAGCCGAAGTAATTTAGGTGATTCTGGTATAGTTTGTTATGATTTTTAGCATTTTTTTGTAATTTTAAAGTGATTGGGCTTAGTTTGTTGCTGTAAAGTGTAGTTGGGGGTGATTTTTGATAGCCGAAGTAATTTAGGTGAGTTTGGCATAGTTTGCTATGGTTAGTAGCATTTTTTTGTAATTTAAAAGTGATTGGGTTTAGTTTGTTGTGGTAAGGGTTAGTTGGTGATGATTTATGGTAGTCGAAGTAATTTAGGTGAGTTTGGCATAGTTTGCTAAGGTTACTAGCATTTTTTTGTAATTTAAAAGCGATTGGGTTTAGTTTGTTGTGGTAAGGCTTAGTTGGTGATGATTTAGAGTAGCCAAAGTACTTTAGGTGAGTCAGGCATAGTTTGTTATGATTTGTACACCTTTTTTTGTAATTTTCAGATGATATGGTTTGGTTTGTTGTGGTAAGGGATAGTTGGGGGTGATTTACGGTAGCCGAAGTAATTTAGGGGATTCTGGAATACTTTGTTATGATTTTTAGCATTTTTTTGTAATTTTAAAGTGATTCGGCTTAGTTTGTTGCTGTAAAGTGTAGTTGGGGGTGATTTTTGATAGACGAAGTAATTTAGGTGAGTTTGGCATAGTTTGCTATGGTTAGTAGCATTTTTTTGTAATTTAAAAGTGATTGGGTTTAGTTTGTTGTGGTAAGGGTTAGTTGGTGATGATTTATGGTAGCCGAAGTAATTTAGGTGAGTTTGGCATAGTTTGCTATGGTTACTAGCATTTTTTTGTAATTTAAAAGTGATTGGGTTTAGTTTGTTGTGTGGTAAGGGTTAGTTGGTGATGATTTAGAGTAGCCGAAGTAATTTAGGTGAGTCTGGCATAGTTTGTTATGATTTGTACACCTTTTTTTGAAATTTTAAGATGATATGGTTTGGTTTGTTGTGGTAAGGGATAGTTGGGGGTGATTTACGGTAGCCGAAGTAATTTAGGTGATTCTGGAATAGTTTGTTATGATTTTTAGCATTTTTTTGTAATTTTAAAGTGATTGGGCTTAGTTTGTTGCTGTAAAGTGTAGTTGGGGGTGATTTTTGATAGCCGAAGTAATTTAGGTGAGTTTGGCATAGTTTGCTATGGTTAGTAGCATTTTTTTGTAATTTAAAAGTGATTGGGTTTAGTTTGTTGTCTTAAGGGTTAGTTGGTGATGATTTATGGTAGCCGAAGTAATTTAGGTGAGTTTGGCATAGTTTGCTAAGGTTACTAGCATTTTTTTGTAATTTAAAAGTGATTGGGTTTAGTTTGTTGTGGTAAGGGTTAGTTGGTGATGATTTAGAGAACCCGAAGTACTTTAGGTGAGTCTGGCATAGTTTGTTATGATTTGTACACCTTTTTTTGTAATTTTAAGATGATATGGTTTGGTTTGTTGTGGTAGGGGATAGTAGGGGGTGATTTACGGTAGCCGAAGTAATTTAGATGATTCTGGTATAGTTTGTTATGATTTTTAGCATTTTTTTGAAATTTTAAAGTGATTGGGCTTAGTTTGTTGCTGTAAAGTGTAGCTGGGGTTGATTTTTGATAGCCGAAGTAATTTAGGTTAGTTTGGCATAGTTTGCTAGGGTTAGTAGCATTTTTTTGTAATTTAAAAGTGATTGGGTTTAGTTTGTTGTGGTAAGGGTTAGTTGGTGATGATTTATGGTAGCCGAAGTAATTTAGGTGAGTTTGACATAGTTTGCTATGGTTACTAGCATTTTTTTGTAATTTAAAAGTGATTGGGTTTAGTTTGTTGTGGTAAGGGTTAGTTGGTGATCATTTAGAGTAGCCGAAGTAATTTAGGTGAGTCTGGCATAGTTTGTTATGATTTGTACACCTTTTTTTGTAATTTTAAGATGATATGGTTTGCTTTGTTGTGGTAAGGGATAGTTGGGGGTGATTTACGGTAGCCGAATAATTTAGGTGATTCTGGTATAGTTTGTTATGATTTTTAGCATTTTTTTGTAATTTTAAAGTGATTGGGCTTAGTTTGTTGCTGTAAAGTGTAGTTGGGGGTGATTTTTGATAGCCGAAGTAATTTAGGTGAGTTTGGCATAGTTTGCTATGGTTAGTAGCATTTTTTTGTAATTTAAAAGTGATTGGGTTTAGTTTGTTGTCTTAAGGGTTAGTTGGTGATGATTTATGGTAGCCGAAGTAATTTAGGTGAGTTTGGCATAGTTTGCTAAGGTTACTAGCATTTTTTTGTAATTTAAAAGTGATTGGGTTTAGTTTGTTGTGGTAAGGGTTAGTTGGTGATGATTTAGAGAACCCGAAGTACTTTAGGTGAGTCTGGCATAGTTTGTTATGATTTGTACACCTTTTTTTGTAATTTTAAGATGATATGGTTTGGTTTGTTGTGGTAGGGGATAGTAGGGGGTGATTTACGGTAGCCGAAGTAATTTAGATGATTCTGGTATAGTTTGTTATGATTTTTAGCATTTTTTTGAAATTTTAAAGTGATTGGGCTTAGTTTGTTGCTGTAAAGTGTAGCTGGGGTTGATTTTTGATAGCCAAAGTAATTTAGGTTAGTTTGGCATAGTTTGCTAGGGTTAGTAGCATTTTTTTGTAATTTAAAAGTGATTGGGTTTAGTTTGTTGTGGTAAGGGTTAGTTGGTGATGATTTATGGTAGCCGAAGTAATTTAGGTGAGTTTGGCATAGTTTGCTATGGTTACTAGCATTTTTTTGTAATTTAAAAGTGATTGGGTTTAGTTTGTTGTGGTAAGGGTTAGTTGGTGATGATTTAGAGTAGCCGAAGTAATTTAGGTGAGTCTGGCATAGTTTGTTATGATTTGTACACCTTTTTTTGTAATTTTAAGATGATATGGTTTGCTTTGTTGTGGTAAGGGATAGTTGGGGGTGATTTACGGTAGCCGAATAATTTAGGTGATTCTGGTATAGTTTGTTATGATTTTTAGCATTTTTTTGTAATTTTAAAGTGATTGGGCTTAGTTTGTTGCTGTAAAGTGTAGTTGGGGGTGATTTTTGATAGCCGAAGTAATTTAGGTGAATTTGGCATAGTTTACTATGGTTAGTAGCATTTTTTTGTAATTTAAAAGTGATTGGGTTTAGTTTGTTGTGGTAAGGGTTAGTTGGTGATGATTTAGAGTAGCCGAAGTAATTTAGGTGAGTTTGACATAGTTTGCTATGGTTACTAGCATTTTTTTGTAATTTAAAAGTGATTGGGTTTAGTTTGTTGTGGTAAGGGTTAGTTGGTGATGATTTAGAGTAGCCGAAGTAATTTAGGTGAGTTTGACATAGTTTGCTATGGTTACTAGCATTTTTTTGTAATTTAAAAGTGATTGGGTTTAGTTTGTTGTGGTAAGGGTTAGTTGGTGATGATTTATGGTAGCCGAAGTAATTTAGGTGAGTTTGACATAGTTTGCTATGGTTACTAGCATTTTTTTGTAATTTAAAAGTGATTGGGTTTAGTTTGTTGTGGCAAGGGTTAGTTGGTGATGATTTAGAGTAGCCGAAGTAATTTAGGTGAGTCTGGCATAGTTTGTTATGATTTGTACACCTTTTTTTGTCATTTTAAGATGATATGGTTTGGTTTGTTGTGGTAAGGGATAGTTGGGGGTGATTTACGGTAGCCGAAGTAATTTAGGTGATTCTGGTATAGTTTTATGTGATTTTTAGCATTTTTTTGTAATTTTAAAGTGATTGGGCTTAGTTTGTTGCTGTAAAGTGTAGTTGGGGGTGATTTTTGATAGCCGAAGTAATTTAGGTGAGTTTGGCATTGTTTGCTATGGTTAGTAGCATTTTTTTGTAATTTAAAAGTGATTGGGTTTAGTTTGTTGTGGTAAGGGTTAGTTGGTGATGATTTATGGTAGCCGAAGTAATTTAGGTGAGTTTGGCATAGTTTGCTATGGTTACTAGCATTTTTTTGTAATTTAAAAGTGATTGGGTTTAGTTTGTTGTGGCAAGGGTTAGTTGGTGATGATTTAGAGTAGCCGAAGTAATTTAGGTGAGTGTGGCATAGTTTGTTATGATTTGTACACCTTTTTTTGTCATTTTAAGATGATATGGTTTGGTTTGTTGTGGTAAGGGATGGTTGGGGGTGATTTACGGTAGCCGAAGTAATTTAGGTGATTCTGGTATCTATTATATAAAGCGAAGTGTCCTCACTGACACACTCATTCACTCATTCATCTACACACTGATTCATAATCCACCCACAGCCCAAACCGTGAGGGCTGGAGACTTGAAATTTTAGACACGGGTGTATCATGTGCCGAAACTGAACACTAAGAAGGGATTTTGCGAAATTCGGCCCGGTTCCTTTGTAATTCAATAAAAACCGGCTAAAATAAACAAAAAATGATCCGATCGCGGAGAACGTGTTTATGTTAGAAGCACGTATCTAGAGAAAACAACTTCGACGACGGGCGACCGGTTTACATTAAAAGCACTTATTTAACCTAAACAATTTCAACGTCGAGTTTCTGCTTTCGTGATCATACTTTTGCCGAACCTAGCGAAACCGCAGATATTTCAATTATAATTTTGATTTCAATTATAATGTCGATCCGTGACTCAATTAAAAATTACCAAATCACTCCAAATTTAATCCGTCAACATTAAACATCCTCAAATATCTCTTACCACTGCAAACTTTACCAAATCAACCCCAAAAAATTCCCGAACTAAGCGGATCTATTATTTTAAATCATCCCTTACCACCCCTTAGCAACCCCAAGTAACTCCAATCACTTTAAAATTAAACAAAATGACACAAATCATGGCAGATTATGTCGAACTCACACATATTATTTCGTCTACCAAAAATCACCCCCAACTACCCCTTACCTACCCAAAATAAGCCCAATCACTTTAAAATTACAAAAAAATTCTACAAACCGTAGCAAACTATGCCAAACTCCCCTAAATTACTTCGGCTATTATGAATCACCCCCAACTACCCCTTACCACCCAAAACACAACCCAATCACTTTAAAATTATAAAAAATGTTACAAGCCATATCAAACTATGCCAAACTCATCTAAATTACTTTGACTTCAATAAATCACCCCAAACTACCCCTTACCACCCCAAAATAAGTCCAATCACTTTAAAATTACAAAAAATGCCACAAACCATAGCAAACTAAGCCTAACTCACCTAAATTACTTCGGCTACCATAAATCACCCCCAACTACCCCTTACCTCCCCAAAATAAGCCCAATCACTTTAAAATTACAAAAAATGCTACAAACCATACCAAACTATGCCAAACTCACTTAAATTACTTCGGCTATCATAAATCACCCCCAAATACCCCTTACCAACCCATACTCATCCCAGTCACTTTAAAATTAAAAAAAATACCACAAACCATAGCAAACTATGCCTAACTAACCTACATTACTTCGGCTACCATAAATCACCCCCAACTACCCCAAAATAAGCTCAATCACTTTAAAATAACAAAAAATGTTACAAACCATACCAAACTATGCCAAACTCACTTAAATTACTTCGGCTATCATAAATCACCCCCAACTAACCCTTACCACCCCTAACTCATCCCAATCACTTTAAAATTACAAAAAATGCTACAAACCATAGCAAACTATGCCAAACTCACTTAAATTACTTCGGCTATCATAAATCACCCCCAACTACCCCTTACCACCCCTAACTCATCCCAATCACTTTAAAATTACAAAAAAATGCTACAAACCATACCAAACTATGCCAAACTCACTTAAATTACTTCGGCTATCATAAATCACCCCCAACTACCCCTTACCAACCCTTACTCATCCCAATCACTTTAAAATTACAAAAAATACCACAAACCATAGCAAACTATGCCTAACTCACCTACATTACTTCGGCTACCATAAATCACCCCCAACAACCCCAAAATAAGCCCAATCACTTTAAAATAACAAAAAATGTTACAAACCATACCAAACTATGCCAAACTCACTTAAATTACTTCGGCTATCATAAATCACCCCCAAATACCCCTTACCAACCCTTACTCATCCCAATCACTTTAAAATTACAAAAAATGTTACAAGCAATATCAAACTATGCCAAACTCATCTAAATTACTTCGGCTTCCATTAATCACCCCCAACTACCCCTTACCTCCCCAAAATAGGCTCAATCACTTTAAAATTACAAAAAAATTCTACAAACCGTAGCAAACTGTGCCAAACTCCCCTAAATTACTTCGGCTACCATAAATCACCCCCCAACTACCCCTTACAACCCCAAAATAAGCCCAATCACTTTAAAATTACAAAAAATTCTACAAACCATACCAAACTATGCCAAACTCACTTAAATTACTTGGGCTATCATAAATCACCCCCAACTACCCCTTGCCCCCCTAACTCATCCCAATCACTTTAAAATTACAAAAAATGCACAAATCATAGCAAACTATGCCAAACTCACTTAAATTACTTCGGCTACCATAAATCATCCCCAACTACCCCTTACCACCCCAAAATAAGCCAAATCACTTTAAAATTACAAAAAATGCTACAAACCATAGCAAACTATGCCAAACTCACTTAAATTACTTCGGCTATCATAAATCACCCCCAACTACCCCTTACCACCCCTAACTCATCCCAATCACTTTAAAATTACAAAAAATGCTACAAACCATAGCAAACTATGCCCAACTCACCTAAATTATTTCGGCTAACATAAATCACCCCCAACTACCCCTTACTTCCCCAAAATAAGCCCAATCACTTTAAAATTATAAAAAATGCTACAAACCATAGCAAACTATGCCAAACTCCCCTAAATTATTTCGGCTACCATAAATCACCCCAAACTATCCCTTACAACCCCAAAATAAACCCAATCACTTTAAAATTACAAAATATTCAACAAATCATAGCAAACTATGCCTAACTCACCTAAATTACTTCGGCTACCATAAATCACCCCCAACTACCCCTTACCGCCCCAAAATAAGCCCAATCACTTTAAAATTACAAAAAAATTCTACAAACCGTAGCAAACTATGCCAAACTCCCCTAAATTACTTCGGCTACCATAAATCACCCCGAACTACCCCTTACAATCCCAAAATAAGCTCAATCACTTTAAAATTACAAAATATTCAACAAATCATAGCAAACTATGCCTAACTCACCTAAATTACTTCGGCTACCATAAATCACCCCCAACTACCCCTTACCACCCCAAAATAAGCCCAATCACTTTAAAATTACAAAAAATGCTACAAACCATAGCAAACTATGCCTAACTCACCTAAATTACTTCGGCTACCATAAATCACCCCCAACTACCCCTTACCACCCCAAAATAAGTGCAATCACTTTAAAATTACGAAAAATGCTACAAGCCATAGCAAACTATCTCAAACTCACCTGAATTACTTCGGCTACCGTAAATCACCCCCAACTACCCCTTACCACCCCAAACTAAGCCCAATCACTTTAAAATTACAAAAAATGCTACAAACCATAGCAAACTATTCCAAACTCACCTAAATTACTTCGGCTACCATAAATCACCCCCAACTACCCCCTACCGCCCCAAAATTAGCCTAATCATTTTAAAATTACAAAAATGCTACAAAACATAGCAAGCTATGCCAAACTCACTTAAATTACTTCGGCTACCATAAATTAATAATCCTTTTCAATCAAAATCTTCTATTTGGTTGTGTTATTTATAAATGCCTTATCGTATTAAATCATAAAATATTAATAAATATCTGCACATAAAATATATTGTTCCGACTAATAGTCGTTATTCTGAATATTAAATATGCTGATACCTATTTTGATTCTCTTCCACCTTCCAATAAATATTTGTTCCAGTTGAGATGCAAACATAAACGTATTTCTGAATTGCAACACGCTGACGGGGCAAGCCCTACCTTTTCAACATGCGTGCATTTGTATAAACAGCTCTATGGTTTTTAACTTTAAAGAGGTATAAAGGCGGTGTAAGCGCTAGAGTTTCGTAAAAATATCTGAAAAATTCGAAATTCTGCAATTGAATCAGAACTATCTTTGTGTTCGATAGTAAATTTATACTTGGAGTGGCACTGCCAACCCTGCCACCCCTGACGAGGCACCTGCTGACTACTCTCCTTCCAGGGAAACTTTATAAATCAACGTCAAAATAATTTAGGGCGCCTGAATGTGAAAATATCACTGTGTAATAAGTTCAGACTGACATGGAACACTTGAAATTTCGATATTTGTTTGTAATTCGTCACAGGTCCATGAAGGAATGCATGTTAATGTAAACAAGTGTTAGTTTGTCGGAGAGACCGAATAAGATTTTTAACATTCCTGTCAAAATATTTATTTACTTTAGAATGTTAATTTCTTAAATTGATTTTGTGAAAATTATGACGGGCCATACGAGTACACCTGTGCGAGTATTATTTGGTACATACAAATTAATCTCTTTTGTTATCCAAATTGTTTTTATACGCACTAGGCACGTGCACCTCATATAATTGTGAAAATTGCTGCTTCAGCGTCTGGATCGCTGGTACTCAACGTCGCCAAGGTCGAGGCGACGCATCGGTATTCAAAGTTCTATCGCTATTAAATAAATTATTTTAATATAATATTCCCGATTTGTTCTTGCCGTTAACCAAAACTCTCCCCAATCGATTTTCGAAAAATTTCCAGCGTCGGACCGGACTTCACTTATTTTCGTACGCTAATATTTACGTTCAGTTAATGATAGTGGTGTATTTGTTCTTCACCAAACCTGCTCCCGCCGAAATCCGAAATTTTCACTGACATCATACGCTTAAGTATTGTATGCTTATACACGATTTATTTACACTATTTATTTTATGTACATTGCGTTCATTATTGTTCTGCATTATTTATAACTAAGATGGAGCAGTTTGAAAATCTAATAGTAAGCGGAGAACAAATACCACCACGTATAATTCCCGTGAAAAGTGATGAAAATAGTCTTTCTTACTATCTTTCCTATTGCATTTTTAATACCGGAAATAGAGCTCAAGAGCGAAGCATAACTTCGAATTTTTTTATACATAATTCCTAAATACTTCGTTTTTATGGTGTAAAATTTTGTATTTATATATTTCAACATTGTCTTTAACGTTGTCAGAGAACTAAATGGGAATAATTTGGAATAATTTAGCTTCTATGTCAACTCTCCTTCTCTTGAAATTTTGGAAAACAACGACAAAATTCTTTAGGGCGCCTGGATTTGAAAATATAACTCTGTGTCATAAGTTTAGACTGACTAGAGTGAAAAGAAAGGAGCTTGCACCCAGAAATGAAATTAAATGGAACACTTGAAGTTGCAATATTTGTTTGCAATTCGTCACAAGTCCATGAGGGAATGCGTGTTAATGTAAACAAATGTAAGTTTATTGTAGAGGCCGAATAAGATTTTTACATTATTGAAGCAGCTGGAGCCTGCCACGTCAAGGGCAAGGTCACAAACGTGAAAAGGCGATGCTAGATTTAGTTTGATTGAGTATCTATGCAGAAATTCGCACATACCAAGCGTTGGATAAGCCTTTCTTATCGTTTCTTAGAATTGGAGAATTGCTGGTTCCGCGTGTGGAGCAGTACTCGATCGCGGTGTTTAATTTTAACACAACTACAATTGTGAAAATTGCTGCTCCAGCGTCGGAAACTGTTCGCAAAATTGCCAAATTCGCTGAGGCGACGCAACAGTGTTCGAAGGTCTACCGCTATCAAATAAAGTATTTTAATTTAACATTTGATCCTCGCGTTAACCAAATCTGCCCCCAATCAATTTTCGAAAAATTATCAGCATCGGACCGGACTCCACTTATATTTGTACGCTAATTTTTACGTTTAGTTAATGATAGTGGTGTATTTGTTTTTCACCAAATTTGCCCCGAATTTTTCACCGTTGTATGTACCAGATATCACTGACATTCATACCAGTGCTCTGCAGTAAGCTCTAAATTTTCGTGAAAATATCTGAAAAATTCATGATTCTGCAACTGAATTACAGAACTAATTTTGTGTTCGATAGTAAATTTATACTTGGAGTGGCACTGCCAACCCTGCCACCCCTGACGAGCCCCACTGCTGACTACTTTCCTTCCAGAAAAATTTTTGAAATCAGCGGCAAAATAACCTGGTGCCCTAACCTGGATGTGAAAATATCACTATGTAATAAGTTCAGACTGACAAGAGTGAAAAAAACCGCTTGCATCCAGAAAAGAAATCAAATGGAACACTTGAAATTTAGATATTTGTTTGTAATTCGTCACAGGTACATGAAGGCATGCATGTTAATGTAAACAAGAGTTAGTTTGTCGGAGAGGCCGAATAAGATTTTTACACCCACCACATTCCCGTCAAAATATTTATTTACTTTAGTATGTTAATTCATTTTGTGCAAATTATGACGGGCCATACGAGTACACCTGCGCGAGTATTATTTGGTAATCCAAATTCTTTTAATACGCACTAGACACGTGCACCTAATATAATTGTTAAAATTGCTGCTTCAGCGTCTGGAACGCTGGTACTCAACGTCGCCAAGGTCGAGGCGACGCATCAGTATTCGAAGTTCTATCGCTATTAAATAAATTTTTTTAATATAATATTCCCGATTTGTTCTTGACGTTAAGTAAATATCTCCCCAATCGATTTTCGAAAAATTACCATCGTCGTACCGGACTCCACTTATATACCGTACGCTAATTTTTACGTTCATTTAATGATAGTGGTGTATTTGATCTTCACCAAACCTGCTCCGGCCAAAATCCGAAATTTACAGTTTTACCGGATTTCACTGACATCATAAGTAATGTGTGCTTATACACGATTTACACTATTTATTTTATGTACATTGTGTTCATTATTGTTCTGCATTATTTATAACTAAGATGGAGGAATAGTAAGCGGGGTACAAATACCACCACGTATAATTCCTCTGAAAAGTGATGGAAATAGTCTTTTTTACTATCTTTCCTATTGCATTTTATTACCGAAAATAGAGCTCAAGAGGTTCGCATTATAATTGTTCATTTTAAAATTACCAAATTTTCTGTATATTTTACCTGAATACGTTAAACACCCCTAAACATAATGTACCATTCCAAACTACTCTCAAAAATCATACACTTGCCATTCCAAACTACCCCACATCAACCTAAAATGTAAAAAAATTACGAATTACAAGCAAACTACGCTAAACTCGCATAAATTACTTCGACTTCCGCTATATCACCCCAACCACTCCTTACCAAGCCAAACTAAACCCAATCGCATTAAAATTACCAAAAGTTTCGTTTAATCCGCCAAAGCTAAACCCCGCCAACCATCAATAACCATTCAAAACAATCCCCAAAAAAAACCTTATCATCCGAAACTACACCAAATTCATCGTTTTTATGGTGTGAAATTATTTATTTATATATTTCAACATTCTTCGACGACATTCTTTAACGTTGTTAGAGAACTAAATGGGAATAATTTGGAATAGTTCAGCTTCTCTGTCAACTCTTCTTCTCTTGAAGAGTGAAAAAGAGTGAAAAAAAAGGAGCTTGCACCCAGAAACGAAATTATCGTCATTTTCCAAATCATATTGAAGTACCCGGTCCAGGCAATGCAGGTTAATTTCAGCAAATTTGTTTATTTTGTGATTGGAAAAGTAGAGCATTCCTGTTTAATCTATATATATAAAGCGAAGTGTCCTCACTGACACACTCATCTACACATCTACACATTCACTGATTCACCGACAACCCACAGCCCAAACCGTGAGGGCTGGAGACTTGAAATTTTAGACACGGGTGTATCATGTGCCGAAACTGAACACTAAGAAGGGATTTTGCGAAATTCGGCCCGGTTCCTTTGTAATTCAATAAAAACCGGCTAAAATAAACAAAAAATGATCGGATCGCGGAGACCGTGTTTATGTTAGAAGCACGTATCTAGCCAAAACAACTTCGACGACGGGCGACCGGTTTACATTAAAAGCACTTATTTAACCTAAATAATTTCAACGTCGAGTTTCTGCTTTCGTGATCATACTTTTGCCGTACCTAGCGAGGCCGCCGATATTTCAATTATAATTTTGATTTCAATTATAATGTCGATCCGTGACTCAATTAAAAATTACCAAATCACTCCAAATTTAATCCGTCAACATTAAACATCCTCAAATATCTCTTACCACTGCAAACTTTACCAAATCAACCCCAAAAAATTCCCGAACTAAGCCAAACTGACATAAATTAGATCCGTGATCTTAAATCATCCCTTACCACCCTTTAGCAACCCCAAGTAACTCCAATCACTTTAAAATAAAACAAAATGACACAAATCATAGCAAACTATCCCTAACTCACCTAAATTACTTCGGCTACCATAAATCACCCCCAACTACCCCTTACCACCCCAAACTCAGCCCAATCACTTTAAAATTACAAAAAATGTTACAAGCAATATCAAACTATGCCAAACTCATCTAAATTACTTCGGCTTCCAATAATCACCCCCAACTACCCCTTACCTCCCCAAAATAGGCTCAATCACTTTAAAATTACAAAAAAATTCTACAAACCGTAGCAAACTGTGCCAAACTCCCCTAAATTACTTCGGCTACCATAAATCACCCCCAACTACCCCTTACAACCCCAAAATAAGCCCAATCACTTTAAAATTACAAAAAATTCTACAAACCATACCAAACTATGCCAAACTCACTTAAATTACTTCGGCTATCATAAATCACATCCAACTACCCCTTGCCACCCCTAACTCATCCCAATCACTTTAAAATTACAAAAAATGCTACAAATCATAGCAAACTATGCCAAACTCACTTAAATTACTGCGGCTACCATAAATCACCCCCAACTACCCCTTACCAACCACAAACTAAACCCAATCACTTTAAAATTACAAAAAAATGCTACAAACCATAGCAAACTATGCCTAACTCACCTAAATTACTTCGGCTACCATAAATCACCCCCAACTACCCCTTACCACCCCAAACTCAGCCCAATCACTTTAAAATTACAAAAAATGTTACAAGCAATATCAAACTATGCCAAACTCATCTAAATTACTTCGGCTTCCATTAATCACCCCCAACTACCCCTTACCTCCCCAAAATAGGCTCAATCACCTTAAAATTACAAAAAAATTCTACAAACCGTAGCAAACTGTGCCAAACTCCCCTAAATTACTTCGGCTACCATAAATCACCCCCAACTACCCCTTACAACCCCAAAATAAGCCCAATCAGTTTAAAATTACAAAAAATTCTACAAACCATATCAAACTATGCCAAACTCACTTAAATTACTTCGGCTATCTTAAATCACCCCCAACTACCCCTTGCCACCCCAAACTCATCCCAATCACTTTAAAATTACAAAAAATGCTACAAATCATAGCAAACTATGCCAAACTCACTTAAATTACTGCGGCTACCATAAATCACCCCCAACTACTCCTTACCATCCACAAACTAAACCCAATCACTTTAAAATTACAAAAAAATGCCACAAACCATAGCAAACTATGCCTAACTCACCTAAATTACTTCGGCTATCATAAATCACCCCCAACAACCCCTTACTACCCCAAAATAAGCCCAATCACTTTAAAATTACAAAAAAATGCTACAAACCATAGCAAACTATGCCTAACTCACCTAAATTACTTCGGCTACCATAAATCAACCCCCAACAACCCTTTACCGCCCCAAAATAAGCCCAATCACTTTAAAATTACAAAAAATGCTACAAACCATAGCAAACTATGCCTAACTCACCTAAATTACTTCGGCTAACATAAATCACCTCCAACTACCCCTTACTACCGCAAAATAAGCCCAATCACTTTAAAATTATAAAAAATGCTACAAACCATAGCAAACTATGCCAAACTCACCTAAATTACTTCGGCTATCATAAATCACCCCCAACTACCCCCTTACCGCCCCTAACTCATCCCAATCACTTTAAAATTACAAAAAATGCTACAAACCATAGCAAACTATGCCTAACTCACCTAAATTACTTCGGCTAACATAAATCACACCCAACTACTTCTTACTACCCCAAAATAAGCCCAATCACTTTAAAATTATAAAAAATGCTACAAACCATAGCAAGCTATGCCAAACTCCCCTAAATTACTTCGGCTACCATAAATCACCCCGAAGTACCCCTTACAACCCCAAAATAAACCCAATCACTTTAAAATTACAAAATATTCAACAAATCATAGCAAACTATGCCTAACTCACCTAAATTACTTCGGCTACCATAAATCACCCCCAACTACCCCTTACCACCCCAAAATAAGCCCAATCACTTTAAAATTACAAAAAATGCTACAAACCATAGCAAACTATGCCAAACTCACTTAAATTACTTTGGCTTCTATAAATTACCCCCAACTACCCCTTACCACCCCAAAATAGGCTCAATCACTTTAAAATTACAAAAAAATTCTACAAAGCGTAGCAAACTATGCCAAACTCCCCTAAATTACTTCGGCTACCATAAATCACCCCGAACTACCCCTTACAACCCCAAAATAAGCCCAATCACTTTAAAATTACAAAATATTTAACAAATCATAGCAAACTATGCCTAACTCACCTAAATTACTTCGGCTACCATAAATCACCCCCAACTACCCCTTACCTACCCAAAATAAGCCCAATCACTTTAAAATTACAAAAAATGTTTCAAACCATAGCAAACTATGCCTAACTCACCTAAATTACTTCGGCTACCATAAATCACATTCAACTACCCCTTACCACCCCAAAATAAGCCCAATCACTTTAAAATTACAAAAAATGCTTCAAACCATAGCAAACTATGCCTAACTCACCTAAATTACTTCGGCTACCATAAATTAATAATCGTTTTCAATCAAAATCTTCTATTTGGTTGTGTTATTTATAAATGCCTTATCGTATTAAATCATAAAATATTAATAAATATCTGCACATAAAATATATTGTTCCGACTAATAGTCGTTATTCTGAATATTAAATATGCTGATACCTATTTTGATTCTCTTCCACCTTCCAATAAATATTTGTTCCAGTTGAGATGCAAACATAAACGTATTTCTGAATTGCAACACGCTGACGGGGCAAGCCCTACCTTTTCAACATGCGTGCATTTGTATAAACAGTTCTATGGTTTTTTAACTTTAAAGAGGTATAAAGGCGGTGTAAGCGCTAGAGTTTCGTAAAAATATCTGAAAAATTCGAAATTCTGCAATTGAATCAGAACTATCTTTGTGTTCGATAGTAAATTTATACTTGGAGTGGCACTGCCAACCCTGCCACCCCTGACGAGGCACCTGCTGACTACTCTCTTTCCAGGGAAACTTTATAAATCAACGTCAAAATAATTTGGGGCGTCTGAATGTGAAAATATCACTGTGTCATAAGTTCAGACTGACATGGAACACTTGAAATTTCGATATTTGTTTGTAATTCGTCACAGGTCCATGAAGGAATGCATGTTAATGTAAACAAGTGTTAGTTTGTTGGAGAGACCGAATAAGATTTTTAACATTCCTGTCAAAATATTTATTTACTTTAGAATGTTAATTTCTTAAATTGATTTTGTGAAAATTATGACGGGCCATACGAGTACACCTGTGCGAGTATTATTTGGTACATACAAATTAATATCTTTTGTTATCCAAATTGTTTTTATACGCACTAGGCACGTACACCTCATATAATTGTGGAAATTGCTGCTTCAGCGTCTGGATCGCTGGTACTCAACGTCGCCAAGGTCGAGGCGACGCATCGGTATTCAAAGTTCTATCGCTATTAAATAAATTATTTTAATATAATATTCCCGATTTGTTCTTGCCGTTAACCAAAACTCTCCCCAATCAATTTTCGAAAAATTTCAAGCGTCGGACCGGACTTCACTTATTTTCGTACGCTAATTTTTACGTTCAGTTAATGATAGTGGTGTATTTGTTCTTCACCAAACCTGCTCCGGCCGAAATCCGAAATTTTAACTGACATCATACGCTTAAGTATTGTATGCTTATACACGATTTATTTACACTATTTATTTTACGTACATTGCGTACATTATTGTTCTGCATTATTTATAACTAAGATGGAGCAGTTTGAAAATCTAATAGTAAGCGGAGAACAAATACCACCACGTATAATTCACGTGAAAAGTGATGGAAATAGTCTTTCTTACTATCTTTCCTATTGCATTTTTAATACCGGAAATAGAGCTCAAGAGCGAAGAATAACTTCGACTTTTTTTTTACATAATTCCTAAATACTTCGTTTTTATGGTGTAAAATTTTGTATTTATATATTTCAACATTGTCTTTAACGTTGTCAGAGAACTAAATGGGAATAATTTGGAATAATTTAGCTTCTATGTCAACTCTCCTTCTCTTGAAACTTTTGAAAACAGCGACAAAATTCTTTAGGGCGCCTGGATTTGAAAATATAACTCTGTGTAATAAGTTTAGACTGACTAGAGTGAAAAGAAAGGAGCTTGCATCCAGAAACGAAATTAAATGAAACACTTGAAGTTGAAATATTTGTTTGTAATTCGTCACAAGTCCATGAGGGAATGCGTGTTAATGTAAACAAATGTGAGTTTATTGGAGAGGCCGAATAAGATTTTTACATTATTGAAGCAGCTGGAGCCTGCCACGTCAAGGGCAAGGTCAGAAACGTGAAAAGGCGATGCTCGATTTAGTTTGATGCAGAATGTATGCATAAATATATATGCAGAAATTCGCACATACCAAGCGTTGGATAAGCCTTTCTTATCGTTTCTTAGAATTCGAGAATTGCTGGTTCAGCGTGTGGAGCAGTACTCGATCGCGGTGTTTAATTTTAACACAACTACAATTGTGAAAATTGCTGCTCCAGCGTCGGAAACTGTTCGCAAAGTCGCCAAATTCGATGAGGCGACGCATCAGTGTTCGAAGGTCTACCGCTATCAAATAAAGTATTTTAATTTAACATTTGATCCTCGCGTTAACCAAATCTGCCCCCAATCAATTTTTGAAAAATTATCAGCATCGGACCGGACTCCACTTATATTTGTACGCTAATTTTTACGTTTAGTTAATGATAGTGGTGTATTTGTTTTTCACCAAATTTGCCCCGAAATTTTCACCGTTGTATGTACCAGATATCACTGACATTCATACCATAAGCGCTAAATTTTCGTGAAAATATCTGAAAAATTCATAATTCTGCAACTGAATTACAGAACTAATTTTGTGTTCGATAGTAAATTTATACTTGGAGTGGCACTGCCAACCCTGCCACCCCTGACGAGCCCCACTGCTGACTACTTTCCTTCCAGAAAAATTTTTGAAATCAGCGGCAAAATAAATTTAGGGCATTTGGATGTGAAAATATCACTATGTAATAAGTTCAGACTGACAAGAGTGAAAAAAACCGCTTGCATCCAGAAACGAAATCAAATGGAACACTTGAACACAATTTAGATATTTGTTTGTAATTCGTCACAGGTCCATGAAGGCATGCATGTTAATATAAACAAGTGTTAGTATGTCGGAGATGCCGAATAAGATTTTTACACCCACCACATTCCCGTCAAAATATTTATTTACTTTAGTATGTTAATTCATTTTGTGCAAATTATGACGGGCCAGTCGAGTACACCTGCGCGAGTATTATTTGGTAATCCAAATTCTTTTAATACGCACTAGGCACGTGCACCTAATATAATTGTTAAAATTGCTGCTTCAGCGTCTGGAACGCTGGTACTCAACGTCGCCAAGGTCGACGCGACGCATCAGTATTCGAAGTTCTATCGCTATTAAATTAATTTTTTTAATATAATATTCCCGATTTGTTCTTGACGTTAAGTAAATATCTCCCCAATCGATTTTCGAAAAATTACCATCGTCGTACCGGTCTCCACTTATATACCGTACGCTAATTTTTACGTTCATTTAATGATAGTGGTGTATTTGATCTTCACCAAACCTGCTCCGGCCAAAATCCGAAATTTGCAGTTTTACCGGATTTCACTGACATCATAAGTAATGTGTGCTTATACACGATTTACACTATTTATTTTATGTACATTGTGTTCATTATTGTTCTGCATTATTTATAACTAAGATGGAGGAATAGTAAGCGGGGTACAAATACCACCACGTATAATTCCTCTGAAAAGTGATGGAAATAGTCTTTTTTACTATCTTTCCTATTGCATTTTATTACCGAAAATAGAGCTCAATAGGTTCGCACTATAATTGTTCATTTTTAAATTACCAAATTTTCTGTATATTTTACCTGAATACGTTAAACACCCCTAAACATAATGTACCATTCCAAACTACTCTCAAAAATCATACACTTGCCATTCCAAACTACCCCACATCAACCTAAAATGTAAAAAAATTACGAATTACAAGCAAACTACGCTAAACTCGCATAAATTACTTCGACTTCCGCTATATCACCCCAACCACTTCGTTTTTATGGTGTGAAATTATGTATTTATATATTTCAACATTCCTCGACGACATTCTTTAACGTTGTTAGAGAACTAAATGGGAATAATTTGGAATAGTTCAGCTTCTCTGTCAACTCTCCTTCTCTTGAAGAGTGAAAAAGAGTGAAAAAAAAGGAGCTTGCACCCTGAAACGAAATTATCGTAATTTTCCAAATCATATTGAAGTACCCGGTCCTGGCAATGCAGGTTAATTTCAGCAAATTTGTTTATTTTGTGATTGGAAAAGTAGAGCATTCCTGTTTAATTGTATTATAATGTCGATTAGTCTACATCACAAATACACCACTTTTGTCAACACTGCGTTTATTTAATCTACGTCCGGGCAACGCCGGGTACATTCAGCTAGTTGTATTATAATGTCGATTAGTCTACATCACAAATACACCACTTTTGTCAACACTGCGTTTATTTAATCTACGTCCGGGCAACGCCGGGTACATTCAGCTAGTCTATTATATAAAGCGAAGTGTCCTCACTGACACACTCATTCATCTACACACTGATTCATAATCAACCCACAGCCCAAACCGTGAGGGCTGGAGACTTGAAATTTTAGACACGGGTGTATCATGTGCCGAAACTGAACACTAAGACGGGATTTTGCGAAATTCGGCCCGGTTCCTTTGTAATTCAATAAAAACCGGCTAAAATAAACAAAAAATGATCCGATCGCGGAGACCGTGTTTATGTTAGAAGCACGTATCTAGCCAAGTAGTACTCAACGTCGCCAAGGTCGAGGCGACGCATCGGTATTCGAAGTTCTATCGCTATTAAATAAATTATTTTAATATAATATTCCCGATTTGTTCTTGCCGTTAACCAAAACTCTCCCCAATCGATTTTCGAAAAATTTCCAGCGTCGGACCGGACTTCACTTATTTTTGTACGCTAATTTTTAGGTTCAGTTAATGATAGTGGTGTATTTGTTCTTCACCAAACCTGCTCCGACCGAAATCCGAAATTTTCACTGACATCATACGCTTAAGTATTGTATGCTTATACACGATTTAAACTATTTATTTTACGTAAACTGCGTTCATTATTGTTCTGCATTATTTATACCTAAGATGGAGCAGTTTGAAAATCTAATAGTAAGCGGAGAACAAATACCACCACGTATAATTCCCGTGAAAAGTGATGGAAATAATCTTTCTTACTATCTTTCCTATTGCATTTTTAATACCGGAAATAGAGCTCAAGAGCGAAGAATAACTTCGACTTTTTTTATACATAATTCCTAAATACTTCGTTTTTATGGTGTAAAATTTTGTATCTATATATTTCAACATTGTCTTTAACGTTGTCAGAGAACTAAATGGGAATAATTTGGAATAATTTAGCTTCTATGTCAACTCTCCTTCTCTTGAAACTTTGGAAAACAACGACAAAATTCTTTAGGGCGCCTGGATTTGAAAATATAACTCTGTGTAATAAGTTTAGACTGACTAGAGTGAAAAGAAAGGAGCTTGCACCCAGAAACGAAATTAAATGGAACACTTGAAGTTGCAATATTTGTTTGTAATTCGTCACAAGTCCATGAGGGAATGCGTGTTAATGTAAACTAATGTGAGTTTATTGGAGAGGCCGAATAAGATTTTTACATTATTGAAGCAGCTGGAGCCTGCCACGTCAAGGGCAAGGTCAGAAACGTGAAAAAGCGATGCTCGATTTAGTTTGATTGAGTGTCTATGCAGAAATTCGCACATACCAAGCGTTGGATAAGCCTTTCTTATCGTTTCTTAGAATTCGAGAATTGCTGGTTCAGCGTGTGGAGCAGTACTCGATCGCGGTGTTTAATTTTAACACAACTACAATTGTGAAAATTGCTGCTCCAGCGTCGGAAACTGTTCGCAAAGTCGCCAAATTCGATGAGGCGACGCATCAGTGTTCGAAGGTCTACCGCTATCAAATAAAGTATTTTAATTTAACATTTGATCCTCGCGTTAACCAAATCTGCCCCCAATCAATTTTTGAAAAATTATCAGCATCGGACCGGACTCCACTTATATTTGTACGCTAATTTTTACGTTTAGTTAATGATAGTGGTGTATTTGTTTTTCACCAAATTTGCCCCGAAATTTTCACCGTTGTATGTACCAGATATCACTGACATTCATACCATAAGCGCTAAATTTTCGTGAAAATATCTGAAAAATTCATAATTCTGCAACTGAATTACAGAACTAATTTTGTGTTCGATAGTAAATTTATACTTGGAGTGGCACTGCCAACCCTGCCACCCCTGACGAGCCCCACTGCTGACTACTTTCCTTCCAGAAAAATTACAAATTACTAATTTTTACTTTCAGTTAATGGTGGTGGTGTATTTGTTTTTCACCAAATTTGCCCCGGCTTAAATCCGAAATTTTCACCGTTGTATGTACCAGAGATCACTGACATTCATACCCTTAATAATTATGTGCTTATACACGTTTTACACTATTTATTTTACGTACACTGTGTTTATTATTGCTTTACATCATTTATAACTAAGATGGAGAAGTTTGAAAATCTAGCGATGTACAAATACCACACCGTATTATGAAAGGTGATGGAAATTGTCTTTTTTTATATCTATGGTATTGGTATTGATATTTTAATACTGAAACGGAAGCTCAAGAGGTTGGCACTTTAATTGTTCAACAAGTGTGTGTGTAAACAGGTGTGAGTCCGTCGGAGAGACCGAATAAGATTTTTACATCCACCATATTCCCGTCAAAATATTTATTTATTTTAGAATGTTAATTTTGCCGTAAACAAAATTTGTTCCCAATCACCATCGTCGTACCGGACGACCGTTCAGTTAATGATAATGGTGTATCCAAATCCAAAATTTACAGCGTTGGACCAGACATTACTGACATTGATACGCGTTTTACACTGTTTATTTTACGTAAATACATTGTGTTCATTATTGCTTTACATCATTTATAACTAAGATGGACAAGTTTGAAAATCTAGCGAAGCACAAATACCATAAAATACCACATTTTACCACATACCAAAATTTTAATACTGGAAAGGGAGCACAAAAGGTTCACATTTTAATTGTCCAACCAGTTAGGGCCAGGTTGTAATAATTTTTGTGCAGTTCAGAAGGAGATAAGTGTTTGTTTATTCCGGAGATAAGTCAAAATCATCTACATACTGTTCTGTTTGTGAGTTGACTGCAGCAAGAGGAATCGTTCCATTGTGTTTTCAATTTTATCATAACATGATCAGCTAATTTGTAAACTTCGATTTCCCCTAAAATTATATAAAGTTAATTTCGATTTCCTGGAATCGCTTATAGAACAACTGCCTAAAGAGTCTATTTAAAATTTTTCATCTCAGATATCAACCAAGGTATCCTTTTTGTCCAAATCATATTGAAGTACCCGGTCCTGGCAACGCAGGTTAATTTCAGCATATTTGTTTATTTTGTGATTGGAAAAGTAGAGCATTCCTGTTTAATTGTATTATAATGTCGATTAGTCAACATCACCACTTTAGTCAACACTGAGTTTATTTAATCTACGTCCGGGCAACGCCGGGTACATTCAGCTAGTCGTATATAAGCACACAATACTTAAGCGTATGATGTCAGTGAAAATTTCGGATTTTAGTAGGAGCAGGTTTGGTGAAGAACAAATACACCACTATCATTAACTGAACGTAAAAATTAGCGTACGATAATAAGTGAAGTCCGGTCCGACGCTGGAAATTTTTCGAAAATCGATTGGGGAGAGTTTTGGTTAACGGCAAGAACAAATCGGGAGTATTATATTAAAATAATTTATTTAATAGAGATAGAACTTCGAATATCGATGCGTCGCCTCGACCTTGGCGACGTTGAGTACCAGCGTTCCAGACGCTGAAGCAGCAATTTTCACAATTATATGAGGTGCACGTGCTTAGTGCGTATAAAAACAATTTGGATAACAAAAGAGATTAATTTGTATGTACCAAATAATACTCGCACAGGTGTATTCGTATGGCCCGTCATAATTTTCACGAAATGAATTTAAGAAATTTACATTCTAAAGTAAATAAATATTTTGACGGGAATGTTAAAAATCTTATTCGGCCTGTCTGACAAACTAACACTTGTTTACATTAACATGCATTCCTTCATGGACCTGTGACGAATTACAAACGAATATCGAAATTTCAAGGGTTTCACGTCAGTCTGAACTTATTACACAGTGATATTTTCACATTCAGGCGCCCTAAATTATTTTGTCGTTGATTTCAAAAGTTTCCCTGGAAGGAGAGTATTCAGCAAGGGGCTCGTTAGGGGTGGCAGGGTTGGCAGTGCCACTCCAAATATAAATTTACTATCGAACACAACAATAGTTTTGTAATTCAATTGCAGAATTTCGAATTTTTCAGATATTTTCACGAAAATCTAGCGCTTACACCGCGTTTATACCGCTTTAAAGTTAAAAACCATAGAGCTGTTTATACAAATTCACCCATGTTGAGAAGGTAGGGCTTGCCCCGTCAGCGTGTTGCAATTTAGAAATACGTTTATGTTTGCATCTCAGCTGGAACAAATATTTATTGGAAAGTGGAAGAGAATCAAAATTGGTATCAGCATAGTTAATATTCAGAATAACGTTTATTAGTCGAAACAATATATTTTATGTGCAGATATTTATTAATATTTTATGATTTAATACGATAAGGCATTTATAAATGACACAAGCAAATGGAGGATTTTGATTGAAAATAATTATTAATTTATGGTAACCGAAGTAATTTAGGTGAGTTTGGTATAGTTTGCTATGGTTTGTAGCATTTTTTGTAATTTTAAAGTGATTTGGCTTAGTTTGGGGTGGTAAGGGGTAGTTGGGGGTGATTTATGGTAGCCGAAGTAATTTGGGTGAGTTTGGCATAGTTTGCTATGGTTTGTATAATTTTTTGTGATTTTAAAGTGATTTGGCTTAGTTTGGGGTGGTAAGGGGTAGTTGGGGGTGATTTATGGTAGCCGAAGTAATTTAGGTGAGTTTGGCATAGTTTGCTATGATTTGTAGCATTTTTTGAATTGGCTTAGTTTGGGGTGGCAAGGGGTAGTTGGGGGTATTTATAGTAGCCGAAGTAATTTAGGTGAGTTTGACATAGCTTGCTATGGTTTGTAGCATTTTTTGTAATTTTAAATTGATTGGGCCTATTTTGGGGTAGTAAGGGGTAGTTGGGGTTTATTTATGGTAGCCGAAGTAATTTAGTTGAGTTTGGCATACCTTGCTATGGTTTTTAGCATTTTTTGTAATTTTAAAATGATTGGGCTTATTTTGGAGTGGTAAGGGGTAGTTGGGGGTGATTTATGATAGCCGAAGTAATTTAAGTGAGTTTGACATAGTTTGCTATGATTTGTAGCATTTTTTGTAATTTTAAAGTGATTTGGCTTAGTTTGGGGCGGTAAGGGGTAATTGGGGGTGATTTATGGTAGCCGAAGTAATTTGGGTGAGTTTGGCATAGTTTGCTATGATTTGTAACATTTTTTGTAATTTTAAAGTGATTTGGCATAGTTTGGGGTGGTAAGGGGTAGTTGGGGGTGATTTATGGTAGCCGAAGTAATTTAAGTGAGTTTGACATAGTTTGCTATAGTTTGTAGCATTTTGTGTAATTTTAAAGTGATTAGGCTTAGTTTGGGGTGGTAAGGGATAATTGGGGGTGATTTATGATAGCCGAAGCAATGTGGGTGAGTTTGGCATAGTTTTGCTGTGGTTTGTAGCATTATTTGTAATTTTAAAGTGATTGGGCTTAGTTTGGGGTGGTAAGGGGTAGTTGGGGGTAATTTATGATAGCCGAAATAATGTGGGTGAGTTTGGCATAGTTTTGATATGGTTTGTAGCATTTTTTGTAATTTTAAAGTGATTGGGCTTAGTTTGGGGTGGTAAGGGGTAGTTGGGGGTGATTTATGATAGCCGAAGTAATTTGGGTGAGCTTGGCATGGTTTGTAGCATTTTTTGTAATTTTAAAGTGATTTGGCTTAGTTTGGGGTGGTAAGGGGTAGTTGGGGGTGATTTATGGTAGCCGAAGTAATTTAAGTGAGCTTGACATGGTTTGTAGCATTTTTTGTAATTTTAAAGTGATTTGGCTTAGTTTGGGGTGGTAAGGGGTAGTTGGGGGTGATTTATGATAGCCGAAGTAATTTGGGTGAGTTTGGCATAGCTTTGCTATGGTTTGTAGCATTTTTTCTAATTTTAAAGTGATTGAGCTTATTTTGGGGTGGTAAGGGGTAGTTGGGTGTGATTTATGGTAGCCGAAGTAATTTAAGTGAGTTTGACATAGTTTGCTATGGTTTGTAGCATTTTTTGTAATTTTAAAGTGATTTGGCTTAGTTTGGGGTGGTAAGGGGTAGTTGGGGGTGATTTATGATAGCCGAAGTAATTTGGGTGAGTTTGGCATAGTTTGCTATGGTTTGTATCATTTTTTGTAATTTTAAAGTGATTTGGCTTAGTTTGGGGTGGTAAGGGGTAGTTGGGGATGATTTATGGTAGCCGAAGTAATTTAGGTGAATTTGGCATAGTTTGTTATGGTTTGTAGCATTTTTTGTAATTTTAAAGTGATTGTTCTTAGTTTGGGCTGGAAAGGGGTAGTTGGGGGTGATTTATGGTAGCCGAAGTAATTTGGGTGAGTTTGGCATAGTTTTGCTATGGTTTGTAGCAATTTTTGTAATTTTAAAGTGATTGGGCTTAGTTTGGATGGTAAGGGGTAGTTGGGGGTGAATTTTGGTAGCCGAAATAATGTGTGTGAGTTTGAAATAGTCTGCTATGGTTTGTGTCATTTTGTTTTATTTTAAAGTGATTGGAGTTACTTGGCGTTGCTAAGGGGTGGTAAGGGATGATTTAAGATAACGGATCTAATTTATGACAGTTTGGCGTAGTTCTGGAATTTTTTGGGGTTGCTTTGGTAAAGTTTGCAATGGTAAGAGATATTTGAGGATGTTTAATGTAGACGGATTAAATTTGGAGTGGTTTTGTAATTTTTAAATGAGTCACGGATCGACATTATAATTGAAATCAAAATTATAATTGAAATATCTGCGCCTCGCTAGGTACGGCAAAAGTATGATCAGGAAAGCAGAAACTCGACCTTGAAACTGCTTTTGTCGCTGTCGTGTGGTTCGGGAGTGGTCCGTCTGAGTTCAGCCTAATGTAAACCGGTCGCCCGACGTCGAAGTTGTTTTGGCTAGACACGTGCTTCTAACAAAAAAAAACACGGTCTCCGCGAGCCGATCACTTTTTGTTTATTTTAACCGGTTTTTATCCGGTTTTTATTTAAATACAAAGGAACCCGGCCGAATTTCGCAAAATCCCTTCTTGTCACTTCGTTTCGGCACATGATACACCCGTGTCTAAAATTTCAAGTCTCCAGCCCTCACGGTTTGGGCTGTGGGTTGATTATGAATCAGTGAATGTGTAGATGAGTGTGTCAGTGAGGACACTTCGCTTTATATATATAGACTAGCTGAATGTACCCGGCGTTGCCCGGACGTAGATTAAATAAACGCAGTGTTGTCAAAAGTGGTGTATTGGCGATGTTGACTAATCGACATTATAATACAACTAGCTGAATGTACCCGGCGTTGCCCGGACGTAGATTAAATAAACGCAGTGTTGACAAAAGTGGTGTATTTGTGATGTAGACTAATCGACATTATAATACAATTAAACAGGAATGCTCTACTTTTCCAATCACAAAATAAACAAATTTGCTGAAATTAACCTGCATTGCCAGGACCGGGTACTTCAATATGATTTGGAAAATGACGATAATTTCGTTTCTGGGTGCAAGCTCCTTTTTTTTCACTCTTTTTCACTCTTCAAGAGAAGGAGAGTTGACAGAGAAGCTGAACTATTCCAAATTATTCCCATTTAGTTCTCTAACAACGTTAAAGAATGTCGTCGAAGAATGTTGAAATACATAAATACATAACTTCACACCATAAAAACGATGTATTTGGTGTAGTTTCGGATGATAAGGTTTTTTTTGGGGATTGTTTTGAATGGTTATTGATGGTTGGCGGGGTTTAGCTTTGGCGGATTAAACGAAACTTTTGGTAATTTTAATGTGATTGGGTTTAGTTTGGCTTGGTAAGAAGTGGTTGGGGTGATATAGCGGAAGTCGAAGTAATTTATGCGAGTTTAGCGTAGTTTGCTTGTAATTCGTAATTTTTTTACATTTTAAGTTGATGTGGGGTAGTTTGGAATGGCAAGTGTATGATTTTTGAGAGTAGTTTGGAATGGTACATTATGTTTAGGGGTGTTTAACGTATTCAGTTAAAATATACAGAAAATTTGGTAATTTTAAAATGAACAATTATAGTGCGAACCTCTTGAGCTTTATTTTCGGTAATAAAATGCAATAGGAAAGATAGTAAAAAAGACTATTTCCATCACTTTTCAGAGGAATTATACGTGGTGGTATTTGTACCCCGCTTACTATTCCTCCATCTTACTTATAAATAATGCAGAACAATAATGAACACAATGTACATAAAATAAATAGTGTAAATCGTGTATAAGCACACATTACTTATGATGTCAGTGAAATCCGGTAAAACTGCAAATTTCGGATTTTGGCCGGAGCAGGTTTGGTGAAGATCAAATACACCACTATCATTAAATGAACGTAAAAATTAGCGTACGGTATATAAGTGGAGTCCGGTACGACGATGGTAATTTTTCGAAAATCGATTGGGGAGATATTTACTTAACGTCAAGAACAAATCGGGAATATTATATTAAAAAAATTTATTTAATAGCGATAGAACTTCGAATATTGATGCGTCGCCTCGACCTTGGCGACGTTGAGTACCAGCGTTCCAGACGCTGAAGCAGCAATTTTAACAATTATATTAGGTGCACGTGCCTAGTGCGTATTAAAAGAATTTGGATTACCAAATAATACTCGCGCAGGTGTACTCGACTGGCCCGTCATAATTTGCACAAAATGAATTAACATACTAAAGTAAATAAATATTTTGACGGGAATGTGGTGGGTGTAAAAATCTTATTCGGCCTCTCCGACAAACTAACACTTGTTTACATTAACATGCATGCCTTCATGGACCTGTGACGAATTACAAACAAATATCTAAATTTCAAGTGTTCCATTTGATTTCGTTTCTGGATGCAAGCGGTTTTTTTCACTCTTGTCAGTCTGAACTTATTACATAGTGATATTTTTACATCCACGTGCCCTAAATTTATTTTGCCGCTGATTTCAAAAATTTTTCTGGAAGGAAAATAGTCAGCAGTGGGGCTCGTCAGGGGTGGCAGGGTTGGCAGTGCCACTCCAAGTATAAATTTACTATCGAACACAAAATTAGTTCTGTAATTCAGTTGCAGAATTATGAATTTTTCAGATATTTTTACGAAAATTTAGCGCTTACACCGCCACTGGGATGAATGTCAGTGATATCTGGTACATACAACGGTGAAAATTTCGGGGCAAATTTGGTGAAAAACAAATACACCACTATCATTAACTAAACGTAAAAATTAGCGTACAAATATAAGTGGAGTCCGGTCCGATGCTGATAATTTTTCGAAAATTGATTGGGGGCAGATTTGGTTAACGCGAGGATCAAATGTTAAATTAAAATACTTTATTTGATAGCGGTAGACCTTCGAACACTGATGCGTCGCCTCATCGAATTTGGTGACTTTGCGAACAGTTTCCGACGCTGGAGCAGCAATTTTCACAATTGTAGTTGTGTTAAAATTAAACACCGCGATCGAGTACTGCTCCACACGCTGAACCAGCAATACTCGAATTCTAAGAAACGATAAGAAAGGCTTATCCAACGCTTGGTATGTGCGAATTTCTGCATAGACACTCAATCAAACTAAATCGAGCATCGCCTTTTCACGTTTCTGACCTTGCCCTTGACGTGGCAGGCTACAGCTGCTTCAATAATGTAAAAATCTTATTCGGCCTCTCCAATAAACTCACATTTGTTTACATTAACACGCATTCCCTCATGGACTTGTGACGAATTACAAACAAATATTTCAACTTCAAGTGTTCCATTTAATTTCGTTTCTGGATGCAAGCTCCTTTCTTTTCACTCTAGTCAGTCTAAACTTATTACACAGAGTTATATTTTCAAATCCAGGCGCCCTAAAGAATTTGGTCGTTGTTTTCAAAAGTTTCAAGAGAAGGAGAGTTGACATAGAAGCTAAATTATTCCAAATTATTCCCATTTAGTTCTCTGACAACGTTAAAGACAATGTTGAAATATATAAATACAAAATTTTACACCATAAAAACGAAGTATTTAGGAATTAGGTATAAAAAGAGTCGAAGTTATTCTTCGCTCTTGAGCTCTATTTCCGGTATTAAAAATGCAATAGGAAAGATAGTAAGAAAGACTATTTCCATCACTTTTCACGGGAATTATACGTGGTGGTATTTGTTCTCCGCTTACTATTAGATTTTCAAACTGCTCCATCTTAGTTATAAATAATGCAGAACAATAATGAACGCAATGTACGTAAAATAAATAGTGTAAATAAATCGTGTATAAGCATACAATACTTAAGCGTATGATGTCAGTGAAAATTTCGGATTTCGGCCGGAGCAGGTTTGGTGAAGAACAAATACACCGCTATCATTAACTGAACGTAAAAATTAGCGTACGAAAATAAGTGAAGTCCGGTCCGACGCTGGAAATTTTTCGAAAATCGATTGGGGAGAGTTTTGGTTAACGGCAAGAACAAATCGGGAATATTATATTTAAATAATTTATTTAATATCGATAGAACTTTGAATACCGATGCGTCGCCTTGACCTTGGCGACGTTGAGTACCAGCGATCCAGACGCTGAAGCAGCAATTTTCACAATTATATGAGGTGCACGTGCCTAAAAACAATTTGGATAACAAAAGAGATTAATTTGTATGTACCAAATAATACTCGCACAGGTGTACTCGTATGGCCCGTCATAATTTTCACAAAATCAATTTAAGAAATTAACATTCTAAAGTAAATAAATTTTTTGACAGGAATGTTAAAAATCTTATTCGGTCTCTCCGACAAACTAACACTTGTTTACGTTAACATGCATTCCTTCATGGACCTGTGACGAATTACAAACAAATATCGAAATTTCAAGTGTTCCATGTCAGTCTGAACTTATTACACAGTGATATTTTCACATTCAGGCGCCCTAAATTATTTTGACGTTGATTTATAAAGTTTCCCTGGAAGGAGAGTAGTCAGCAGGTGCCTCGTCAGGGGTGGCAGGGTTGGCAGTGCCACTCCAAGTATAAATTTACTATCGAACACAAAGATAGTTCTGATTCAATTGCAGAATTTGGAATTTTTCAGATATTTTTACGAAACTCTAGCGCTTACACCGCCTTTATACCTCTTTAAAGTTAAAAACCATAGAGCTGCTTTATACAAATGCACGCATGTTGAAAAGGTAGGGCTTGCCCCGTCAGCGTGTTGCAATTCAGAAATACCTTTATGTTTGCATCTCAACTGGAACAAATATTTATTGGAAGGTGGAAGAGAATCAAAATAGGTATCAGCATATTTAATATTCAGAATAACGACTATTAGTCGGAACAATATATTTTATGTGCAGATATTTATTAATATTTTATGATTTAATACGATAAGGCATTTATAAATAACACAACCAAATAGAAGATTTTGATTGAAAACGATTATTAATTTATGGTAGCCGAAGTAACTTAAGTGAGTTTGGCATAGCTTGCTATGTTTTGTAGCATTTTTGTAATTTTAAAGTAATTAGGCTAATTTTGGGGCGGTAAGGGGTAGTTGGGGGTGATTTATGGTAGTCGAAGTAATTTAGGTGAGTTTGGTATAGTTTGCTATGGTTTGTAGCATTTTTTGTAATTTTAAAGTGATTGGGCTTAGTTTGGGGTGGTAAGGGGTAGTTGGGGGTGATTTATGGTAGCCGAAGTAATTTAGATGAGTTAGGCATAGTTTGCTATGGTTTGTAGCATTTTTTGTAATTTTAAAGTGATTGGGCTTATTTTGGGGTAGTAAGGGGTTGTTTGAAGTGATTTATGTTAGCCGAAGTAATTTAGGTGAGTTAGGCATAGTTTGCTATGGTTTGTAGCATTTTTTTGTAATTTTAAAGTGATTGGGCTTATTTTGGGGGTGGTAAGGGGTAGTTGGGGGTGATTTATGGTAGCCGAAGTAATTTAGGTGAATTAGGCATTGTTTGCTATGATTTGTTGAATATTTTGTAATTTTAAAGTGATTGGGCTTGTTTTGGGGTAGTAAGGGGTTGTTGGGGGTGATTTATAGAAGCCAAAGTAATTTAAGTGAGTTTGGCATAGTTTGCTATGGTTTGTAGCATTTTTTGTAATTTTAAAGTGATTGGGCTTATTTTGGGATGGTAAGGGGTAGTTGGGGGTGATTTATGGTAGCCGAAGTAATTTAGGTGAGTTAGGCATAGTTTGCTATAATTTGTTGAATATTTTGTAATTTTAAAGTGATTGGGTTTATTTTGGGGGTGGTAAGGGGTAGTTCGGGGTGATTTATGGTAGCCGAAGTAATTTAGGGGAGTTTGGCATAGTTTGCTACGGTTTGTAGAATTTTTTTGTCATTTTAAAGTGATTGGGCTTTTTTTGGGGTAGTAAGGGGTTGTTGGGGGTGATTTATAGAAGCCAAAGTAATTTAAGTGAGTTTGGCATAGTTTGCTATGGTTTGTAGCATTTTTTGTAATTTTAAAGTGATTGGGCTTATTTTGGGGTGGTAAGGGGTAGTTGGGGGTGATTTATGGTAGCCGAAGTAATTTAGGTGAGTTAGGCATAGTTTGCTATGGTTTGTAGCATTTTTTTGTAATTTTAAAGTGATTGGGCTTATTTTGGGGTAGTAAGGGGTTGTTGGGGGTGATTTATGTTAGCCGAAGTAATTTAGGTGAGTTTGGCATAGTTTGCTACGGTTTGTAGCATTTTTTGTAATTTTAAAGTGATTGGGATGAGTTAGGGGTGGTAAGGGGTAGTTGGGGGTGATTTATGATAGCCGAAGTAATTTAAGTGAGTTTGGCATAGTTTGCTATGGTTTGTAGCATTTTTTGTAATTTTAAAGTGATTGGGCTTATTTTGGGGTAGTAAGGGGTTGTTGGGGGTGATTTATGTTAGCCGAAGTAATTTAGGTGAGTTAGGCATAGTTTGCTATGGTTTGTAGCATTTTTTGTAATTTTAAAGTGATTGGGATGAGTTAGGGGTGGCAAGGGGTAGTTGGGGGTGATTTATAATAGCCGAAGTAATTTAAGTGAGTTTGGCATAGTTTGGTATGGTTTGTAGAATTTTTTGTAATTTTAAAGTGATTGGGCTTATTTTGGGGTTGTAAGGGGTAGTTGGGGGTGATTTATGGTAGCCGAAGTAATTTAGGGGAGTTTGGCATAGTTTGCTACGGTTTGTAGAATTTTTTTGTAATTTTAAAGTGATTGGGCTTTTTTTGGGGTAGTAAGGGGTTGTTGAGGGTGATTTATAGAAGCCAAAGTAATTTAAGTGAGTTTGGCATAGTTTGCTATGGTTTGTAGCATTTTTTGTAATTTTAAAGTGATTGGGCTTATTTTGGGGTGGTAAGGGGTAGTTGGGGGTGATTTATGGTAGCCGAAGTAATTTAGGTGAGTTAGGCATAGTTTGTTATAATTTGTTGAATATTTTGTAATTTTAAAGTAATTGGGTTTATTTTGGGGGTGGTAAGGGGTAGTTCGGGGTGATTTATGGTAGCCGAAGTAATTTAGGGGAGTTTGGCATAGTTTGCTACGGTTTGTAGAATTTTTTTGTAATTTTAAAGTGATTGGGCTTTTTTTGGGGTAGTAAGGGGTTGTTGGGGGTGATTTATAGAAGCCAAAGTAATTTAAGTGAGTTTGGCATAGTTTGCTATGGTTTGTAGCATTTTTTGTAATTTTAAAGTGATTGGGCTTATTTTGGGGTGGTAAGGGGTAGTTGGGGGTGATTTATGGTAGCCGAAGTAATTTAGGTGAGTTAGGCATAGTTTGCTATGGTTTGTAGCATTTTTTTGTAATTTTAAAGTGATTGGGCTTATTTTGGGGTAGTAAGGGGTTGTTGGGGGTGATTTATGTTAGCCGAAGTAATTTAGGTGAGTTTGGCATAGTTTGCTACGGTTTGTAGCATTTTTTGTAATTTTAAAGTGATCGGGATGAGTTAGGGGTGGTAAGGGGTAGTTGGGGGTGATTTATGATAGCCGAAGTAATTTAAGTGAGTTTGGCATAGTTTGCTATGGTTTGTAGCATTTTTTGTAATTTTAAAGTGATTGGGCTTATTTTGGGGTAGTAAGGGGTTGTTGGGGGTGATTTATGTTAGCCGAAGTAATTTAGGTGAGTTAGGCATAGTTTGCTATGGTTTGTAGCATTTTTTGTAATTTTAAAGTGATTGGGATGAGTTAGGGGTGGCAAGGGGTAGTTGGGGGTGATTTATAATAGCCGAAGTAATTTAAGTGAGTTTGGCATAGTTTGGTATGGTTTGTAGAATTTTTTGTAATTTTAAAGTGATTGGGCTTATTTTGGGGTTGTAAGGGGTAGTTGGGGGTGATTTATGGTAGCCGAAGTAATTTAGGTGAGTTAGGGATAGTTTGCTATGATTTGTGTCATTTTGTTTTATTTTAAAGTGATTGGAGTTACTTGGGGTTGCTAAAGGGTGGTAAGGGATGATTTAAGATAACGGATCTAATTTATGTCAGTTTGGCTTAGTTCGGGAATTTTTTGGGGTTGATTTGGTAAAGTTTGCAGTGGTAAGAGATATTTGAGGATGTTTAATGTTGACGGATTAAATTTGGAGTGATTTGGTAATTTTTAATTGAGTCACGGATCGACATTATAATTGAAATCTATATATATAAAGCGAAGTGTCCTCACTGACACACTCATCTACACATCTACACATCTACACATCTACACATCTACACATGCACTGATTCACCGACAACCTACAGCCCAAACCGGGAGGGCTGGAGACTTGAAATTTTAGACACGGGTCTATCAAGGGCCGAGAATGAACGCTAATAAGGAGATTTTGCAAAATTCGGTCCGGTTCCTTTGTATTTAAATAAAAACCGAATAAAAACCGGTTAAAATAAGCAAAAAATGATCGGCTCGCGGAGACCGGGTTTTTTTTAGAAGCACGTGTCTAGCCAAAACAACTTCGACGTCGGGCGACCGGTTTACATTAAAAGCACTTTCACTTTCTGCGTTCCTGATCATACTTTTGCCGTACCTAGCGAGGCGCAGATATTTCAATTATAATTTTGATTTCAATTATAATGTCCCCGATCCGTGACTCATTTAAAAATTACCAAACCACTCCAAATTTAATCCGCCTACATTAAAAATCCTCAAATATCTCTTACCATTACAAACTTTACCAAATCAACCCCAAAAAATTCCCGAACTACGCCAAACTGACAAATTAGATCCGTTATCTTAAATCATCCCTTACCACCCCTTAGCAACCCCAAGTAACTCCAATCACTTTAAAATAAAACAAAATGACACAAACCATAGCAGACTATTCTCACACTCACACACATTATTTCGGCTACCAAAATTCACCCCCAACTACCCCTTACCGCCCCAAACTAAGCCCAATCACTTTAAAATTAGAAAAAATGCTACAAACAATAGCAAAACTATGCCAAACTCACCCAAATTACTTCGGCTATCATAAATCACCCCCAACTACCCCTTACCACCCCAAACTAAGCCCAATCACTTTAAAATTACAAAAAATGCCACAAACCATAGCAAACTATGCCAAACTCACCCAAATTACTTCGGCTACCATAAATCACCCCCAACTACCCCTTACCACCCCAAACTAAGCGCAATCACTTTAAAATTACAAAAAATGTTACAAATCATACTAAACTATGCCAAACTCAACCAAATTACTTCGGTTACCATAAATCAACCCCCAACTACCCCTTACCACCCCAAACTAAACCAAATCACTTTAAAATTACAAAAAATGCTACAAACCATAGCAAACTATGCCAAACTCACCCAAATTACTTCGGCTATCATATATCACCCCCAACTACCCCTTACCACCTCAAACTAAGCCCAATCACTTTAAAATTACAAAAAATGCCACAAACCATAGCAAACTATGCCAAACTCACCCAAATTACTTCGGCTATTATAAATCACCCCCAACTACCCCTTACCGCCCCAAACTAAGCCCACTCACTTTAAAATTACAAAAAATGATACAAACCATAGCAAACTATGCCAAAATCACCCAAATTACTACGGCTACCATAAATCACCCCCAACTACCCCTTACCACCACAAACTAAGCCCAATCACTTTAAAATTACAAAAAATGCTACAAACCATAGCAAACTATGCCAAACTCACCCAAATTACTTCGGCTATCCTAAATCACCCCCAACTACCCCTTACCACCCCAAACTAAGCCCAATCACTTTAAAATTACAAAAAATGCCACAAACCATAGCAAACTATGCCAAACTCACCCAAATTACTTCGGCTATTATAAATCACCCCCAACTACCCCTTACCGCCCCAAACTAAGCCCACTCACTTTAAAATTACAAAAAATGATACAAACCATAGCAAACTATGCCAAAATCACCCAAATTACTTCGGCTACCATAAATCACCCCCAACTACCCCTTACCACCACAAACTAAGCCAAATCACTTTAAAATTACAAAAAATGCCACAAACCATAGCAAACTATGCCAAACTCACCCAAATTACTTCGGCTACCATAAATCACCCCCAACTACCCCTTACCGCCCCAAACTAAGCCCAATCACTTTAAAATTACAAAAAATGACACAAACCATAGCAAACTATGCCAAACTCACCCAAATTACTTCGGCTATTATAAATCACCCCCAACTACCCCTTACCGCCCCAAACTAAGCCCAATCACTTTAAAATTACAAAAAATGATACAAACCATAGCAAACTATGCCAAACTCACCCAAATTACTTCGGCTATCATAAATCACCCCCAACTACCCCTTACCGCCCCAAACTAAGCCCAATCACTTTAAAATTACAAAAAATGATACAAACCATAGCAAACTATGCCAAAATCACCCAAATTACTTGGGCTACCATAAATCATCCCCAACTACCCCTTACCACCCCAAACTAAGCTAAATCACTTTAAAATTACAAAAAATGATACAAACCATAGCAAACTATGCCAAACTCACCCAAATTACTTCGGCTACCATAAATCACCCCCAACTACCCCTTACCTCCACAAACTAAGCCAAATCACTTTAAAATTACAAAAAATGATACAAACCATAGCAAACTATGCCAAACTCACCTAAATTACTTCGGTTACCATAAATTAATAATCATTTTCAATCAAAATCTTCCATTTGGTTGTGTCATTTATAAATGCCTTATCGTATTAAATCATAAAATATTAATAAATATCTGCACATAAAAGATATTGTTTCGACTAATAGACGTTATTCTGAATACTAAATTTGCTAATACCAATTTTGATTTTCTTCCACTTTCCAATAATTATTTGTTCCAGTTGAGATGCAAACATAAACGTATTTCTGAATTGCAACACGCTGACGGGGCAAGCCCTACCTTCTCAACATGCGTGAATTTGTATAAACATCTCTATGGTTTTTAACTTTAAAGCGGTATAAACGCGGTGTAAACCCTAGATTTTCGTGAAAATATCTGAAAATTTCGAAATTCTGCAATTGAATTACAGAACTATTGTTGTGTTCGATAGTAAATTTATATTTGGAGTGGCACTGCCAACTCTGCCACCCCTGACGAGCCCCTTGCTGAATACTCTCCTTCCAGGGAAACTTTTGAAATCAACGGCAAAATAATTTAGGGCGCCTGAATGTGAAAATATCACTGTGTAATAAGTTCAGACTGACGTGGAACACTTGAAATTTCGGTATTCGTTTGTAATTCGTCACAGGTCCATGAAGGAATGCATGTTAATGTAAACAAGTGTTAGTTTGTCGGAAAGGCCGAATAAGATTTTTAACATTCCCGTCAAAATATTTATTTACTTTAAAATGTTAATTTCTTAAATTCATTTCGTGAAAATTATGACGGGCCATACGAGTACACCTGTGCGAGTATTATTTGGTACATACAAATTAATCTCTTTTGTTATCCAAATTGTTTTTATACGCACTAGGCACGTGCACCTCATATAATTGTGAAAATTGCTGCTTCAGCGTCTGGAACGCTGGTATTCAACGTCGCCAAGGTCGAGGCGACGCATCGGTATTCGAAGTTCTATCGCTATTAAATAAATTATTTTATTCCCGATATTCCCGATTTGTTCTTGCCGTTAACCACAACTCTCCCCAATCGATTTTCGAAAAATTTCCAGCGTCGGACCGGACTTCACTTATTATCGTACGCTAATTTTTACGTTCAGTTAATGATAGTGGTGTATTTGTTCTTCACCAAACCTGCTCCGGGCAAAATCCGAAATTTTCACTGACATCATACGCTTAAGTATTGTGTGCTTATACACGATTTACACTATTTATTTTACGTACATTGCGTTCATTAATGGTTCTGCATTATTTATAACTAAGATGGAGCAGTTTGAAAATCTAATAGTAAGCGGAGAACAAATACCACCATGTATAATTCCCGTGAAAAGTGATGGAAATAGTCTTTTTTACTATTTTTCCTATTGCATTTTTAATACCGGAAATAGAGCTCAAGAGGTTCGCACTTTAATTCTTCATTTTAAAATTACCAAAATTTTTGTAAAATTTACCTGAATACGTTAAACACCCCAAACATAACGCACCATTCCAAACCATCCCTAAAAGTCATACACTTACCATTCAAAACTACTCCAGGTCAACCCATAATTAAAAAAAAATTACGAATTCTAAGCAAACTACGCCAAACTCGCATAAATGACTTCGAATTCCCCTAAATCACCCCAACCACTTCTTACCAAGCCAACCAAAGCCCAATCACATTATAATTACCAAAAATTTCGTTTAATCCGCCAAAGCTAAACCCTGCCAACCATCAATAACCATTCCAAACAATCCTCAAAGAAACCCATATCATCCGAAACAACCCCAAATCAACCTAATATTTTTGCATTTTTTTGAACCATAGCAAATCACGCCAAATTAACATAAATAACTTCGACTTTTTTTATACATAATTCCCAAATACTTCGTTTTTATGGTGTGAAATTTTGTATTTATATATTTCAACATTGTCTTTAACGTTGTCAGAGAACTAAATGGGAATAATTTGGAATAATTTAGCTTCTCTGTCAACTCTCCTTCTCTTGAAACTTTTGAAAACAACGACAAAATTATTTGGGGCACCTGGATTTGAAAATATCACTCTGTGTAATAAGTTCAGACTGACTAGAGTGAAAAGAAAGGAGCTTGCACCCAGAAACGAAATTAAATGGAACACTTGAAGTTGCAATATTTGTTTGTAATTCGTCACAAGTCCATGAAGGAATGCGTGTTAATGTAAACAAATGTGAGTTTATTGGAGATGCCGAATAAGATTTTTACATTATTGAAGCAGCTTGAGCCTGCCACGTCAAGGGCAAGGTCACAAACGTGAAAAGGCGATGCTCGATTTGGTTTTATTCAATATCTATGCAGAAATTCGCACATTCCAAGCATTGGATAAGCCTTTCTTATCGTTTCTTAGAATTCGAGAATTGCTGGTTCAGCGTGTGGAGCAGTACTCGATCGCGGTGTTTAATTTTAACACAACTACAATTGTGAAAATTGCTGCTCCAGCGTCGGAAACTGTTCGCAAAGTCGCCAAATTCGATGAAGCGACGCATCAGTGTTCGAACGTCTACCACTATCAAATAAAGTATTTTAATTTAACATTTGATCCTCGCGTTAACCAAATCTGCCCCCAATCAATTTTCGAAAAATTACCAGCGTCGAACCGGACTCCACTTATATTTGTACGCTAATTTTTACGTTCAGTTAATGGTAGTGGTGTATTTGTTTTTCACCAAATTTGCCCTGGCTGAAATCCGAAATTTTCACCGTTGTATGTACCAGACATCACTGACATTCATACCCTTAATAATTATGTGCTTATACACGTTTTACACTATTTATTTTACGTACAATGTGTTCATTATTGCTTTACATCATTTATAACTAAGATGGAGAAGTTTGAAAATCTAGCGATGTACAATTACCACACCGTATTATGAAAGGTGATGGAAATTGTCTTTTTTAATATCTATGGTATTGGTATTGATATTTTAATACTGGAACGGGAGCACAAGAGGTTCGCACTTTAATTGTTCAACAAGTTTGTGTTAATGTAAACAAGTGTGAGTTCGTCGGAGAAGCCGAATAAGATTTTTACATCCACCATATTCCCGTCAAAATATTTATTTATTTTATATAGAATGTTAATTTTGCCGTTAACCAAATTTGCTCCCAATCACCATCGTCGTACCGGACCGTTCAGTTAATGATAATGTTGTTTTTATTTTTCACCAAATCTGCCTCGGCTGAAATCCAAAATTTACAGCGTTGGATCAGACTTTACTGACATTGATACGCGTTTTACACTATTTATTTTACGTAAATACATTGTGTTCATTATTGCTTTACATCATTTATAACTAAGATGGACAAGTTTGAAAATCTAGCGATGCACAAATACCACCAAATACCACATTTTACCACATACCAAAATTTTAATACTGGAAAGGGAGCTCAAAAGGTTCGCACTGTAATTGTCCAACCAGTTGCGGCCAGGTTTTAATAATTTTTGTGCAGTTTAGAAGAAGATAATTATGCTGAAGTGTTTGTTTATTCTGAAGATAAGTCAAAATCATCTACATACTGTTCTGTTTGTGAGTTGACTGCAGCAAAAGGAATGGTTCCATTGTGTTTTCAATTTTATCATAACATGATCAGCTAATTTGTAAACTTCGATTTCCCCGAAAATTATCTAAAGTTAATTTCGATTTCCTGGAATCGCTTATAGAACAACTGCGTCTTTGCCTAAAGAGTCTATTCAAGATTTTTCATCTCAGATATCAACCAAGGTATCCTCTTTGTCCAAATCATATTGAAGTACCCGGTCCTGACAACGAAGGTTAATTTCAACAAATTTGTTTATTTTGTGATTGAAAAAGTAGAGGATTCCTGTTTAATTGTATTATAATGTCGATTAGTCAACATCACCACTTTAGTCAACACTGCGTTTATTTAATCTACGTCCGGGCAACGCCGGGTACATTCAGCTAGTCTATATATATAAAGCGAAGTGTCCTCACTGACACACTCATCTACACATCTACACATTCACTGATTCACCGACAACCCACAGCCCAAACCGTGAGGGCTGGCGACTTGAAATTTTAGACACGGGTGTATCATGTGCCGAAACTGAACACTAAGAAGGGATTTTGCGAAATTCGGCCCGGTTCCTTTGTAATTCAATAAAAACCGGCTAAAATAAACAAAAAATGATCCGATCGCGGAGACCGTGTTTATGTTAGAAGCACGTATCTAGCCAAAACAACTTCGACGACGGGCGACCGGTTTACATTAAAAGCACTTATTTAACCTAAACAATTTCAACGTCGAGTTTCTGCTTTCGTGATCATACTTTTGCCGTACCTAGCGAGGCCGCAGATATTTCAATTATAATTTTGATTTCAATTATAATGTCGATCCGTGACTCAATTAAAAATTACCAAATCACTCCAAATTTAATCCGTCAACATTAAACATCCTCAAATATCTCTTACCACTGCAAACTTTACCAAATCAACCCCAAAAAATTCCCGAACTAAGCCAAACTGACATAAATTAGATCCGTTATCTTAAATCATCCCTTACCACCCTTTAGCAACCCCAAGTAACTTCAATCACTTTAAAATAAAACAAAATGACACAAATCATAGCAAACTATCCCTAACTCACCTAAATTACTTCGGCTACCATAAATCACCCCCAACTACCCCTTACCACCCCAAACTCAGCCCAATCACTTTAAAATTACAAAAAATGTTACAAGCAATATCAAACTATGCCAAACTCATCTAAATTACTTCGGCTTCCATTAATCACCCCCAACTACCCCTTACCTCCCCAAAATAGGCTCAATCACCTTAAAATTACAAAAAAATTCTACAAACCGTAGCAAACTGTGCCAAACTCCCCTAAATTACTTCGGCTACCATAAATCACCCCCAACTACCCCTTACAACCCCAAAATAAGCCCAATCACTTTAAAATTACAAAAAATTCTACAAACCATACCAAACTATGCCAAACTCACTTAAATTACTTCGGCTATCATAAATCACATCCAACTACCCCTTGCCACCCCTAACTCATCCCAATCACTTTAAAATTACAAAAAATGCTACAAATCATAGCAAACTATGCCAAACTCACTTAAATTACTGCGGCTACCATAAATCACCCCCAACTACCCCTTACCAACCACAAACTAAACCCAATCACTTTAAAATTACAAAAAAATGCTACAAACCATAGCAAACTATGCCTAACTCACCTAAATTACTTCGGCTACCATAAATCACCCCCAACTACCCCTTACCACCCCAAACTCAGCCCAATCACTTTAAAATTACAAAAAATGTTACAAGCAATATCAAACTATGCCAAACTCATCTAAATTACTTCGGCTTCCATTAATCACCCCCAACTACCCCTTACCTCCCCAAAATAGGCTCAATCACCTTAAAATTACAAAAAAATTCTACAAACCGTAGCAAACTGTGCCAAACTCCCCTAAATTACTTCGGCTACCATAAATCACCCCCAACTACCCCTTACAACCCCAAAATAAACCCAATCACTTTAAAATTACAAAAAATTCTACAAACCATACCAAACTCTGCCAAACTCACTTAAATTACTTCGGCTATCATAAATCACCCCCAACTACCCCTTGCCACCCCTAACTCATCCCAATCACTTTAAAATTACAAAAAATGCTACAAATCATAGCAAACTATGCCAAACTCACTTAAATTACTGCGGCTACCATAAATCACCCCCAACTACCCCTTACCAACCACAAACTAAACCCAATCACTTTAAAATTACAAAAAAATGCCACAAACCATAGCAAACTATGCCTAACTCACCTAAATTACTTCGGCTAACATAAATCACCCCCAACAACCCCTTACTACCCCAAAATAAGCCCAATCACTTTAAAATTACAAAAAATGCTACAAACCATAGCAAACTATGCCTAACTCACCTAAATTACTTCGGCTAACATAAATCACCCCCAACTACCCCTTACTACCCCAAAATAAGCCCAATCACTTTAAAATTATAAAAAATGCTACAAACCATAGCAAACTATGCCAAACTCACTTAAATTACTTCGGCTATGATAAATCACCCCCAACTACCCCCTTACCGCCCCTAACTCATCCCAATCACTTTAAAATTACAAAAAATGCTACAAACCATAGCAAACTATGCCTAACTCACCTAAATTACTTCGGCTAACATAAATCACACCCAACTACTTCTTACTACCCCAAAATAAGCCCAATCACTTTAAAATTATAAAAAATGCTACAAACCATAGCAAGCTATGCCAAACTCCCCTAAATTACTTCGGCTACCATAAATCACCCCGAACTACCCCTTACAACCCCAAAATAAACCCAATCACTTTAAAATTACAAAATATTCAACAAATCATAGCAAACTATGCCTAACTCACCTAAATTACTTCGGCTACCATAAATCACCCCCAACTACCCCTTACCACCCCAAAATAAGCCCAATCACTTTAAAATTACAAAAAATGCTACAAACCATAGCAAACTATGCCAAACTCACTTAAATTACTTTGGCTTCTATAAATTACCCCCAACTACCCCTTACCGCCCCAAAATAGGCTCAATCACTTTAAAATTACAAAAAAATTCTACAAACCGTAGCAAACTATGCCAAACTCCCCTAAATTACTTCGGCTACCATAAATCACCCCGAACTACCCCTTACAACCCCAAAATAAGCCCAATCACTTTAAAATTACAAAATATTTAACAAATCATAGCAAACTATGCCTAACTCACCTAAATTACTTCGGCTACCATAAATCACCCCCAACTACCCCTTACCACCCTAAAATAAGCCCAATCACTTTAAAATTACAAAAAATGCTTCAAACCATAGCAAACTATGCCTAACTCACCTAAATTACTTCGGCTACCATAAATCACCCCCAACTACCCCTTACCACCCCAAAATAAGCGCAATCACTTTAAAATTACGAAAAATGCTACAAGCCATAGCAAACTATCTCAAACTCACCTGAATTACTTCGGCTACCATAAATCACCCCGAACTACCCCTTACAACCCCAAAATAAGCCCAATCACTTTAAAATTACAAAATATTTAACAAATCATAGCAAACTATGCCTAACTCACCTAAATTACTTCGGCTACCATAAATCACCCCCAACTACCCCTTACCACCCCAAAATAAACCCAATCACTTTAAAATTACAAAAAATGCTTCAAACCATAGCAAACTATGCCTAACTCACCTAAATTACTTCGGCTACCATAAATCACCCCCAACTACCCCTTGCCACCCCAAAATAAGCCCAATTACTTTAAAATTACAAAAATTATACAAGCCATAGCAAACTATGTCAAATTTACCTAAATTACTTCGGCTACCATAAATCACCCCCAACTACCCCTTACCGCCCCAAAATTAGCCTAATCACTTAAAATTACAAAAATGCTACAAAACATAGCAAGCTATGCCAAACTCACTTAAATTACTTCGGCTACCATAAATTAATAATCGTTTTCAATCAAAATCTTCTATTTGGTTGTGTTATTTATAAATGCCTTATCGTATTAAATCATAAAATATTAATAAATATCTGCACATAAAATATATTGTTCCGACTAATAGTCGTTATTCTGAATATTAAATATGCTGATACCTATTTTGATTCTCTTCCACCTTCCAATAAATATTTGTTCCAGTTGAGATGCAAACATATACGTATTTCTGAATTGCAACACGCTGACGGGGCAAGCCCTACCTTTTCAACATGCGTGCATTTGTATAAACAGCTCTATGGTTTTTAACTTTAAAGAGGTATAAAGGCGGTGTAAGCGCTAGAGTTTCGTAAAAATATCTGAAAAATTCGAAATTCTGCAATTGAATCAGAACTATCTTTGTGTTCGATAGTAAATTTGAACTTGGAGTGGCACTGCCAACCCTGCCACCCCTGACGAGGCACCTGCTGACTACTCTCCTTCCAGGGAAACTTTATAAATCAACGTCAAAATAATTTAGGGCGCCTGAATGTGAAAATATCACTGTGTAATAAGTTCAGACTGACATGGAACACTTGAAATTTCGATATTTGTTTGTAATTCGTCACAGGTCCATTAAGGAATGCATGTTAATGTAAACAAGTGTTAGTTTGTCGGAGAGACCGAATAAGATTTTTAACATTCCTGTCAAAATATTTATTTACTTTAGAATGTTAATTTCTTAAATTGATTTTGTGAAAATTATGACGGGCCATACGAGTACACCTGTGCGAGTATTATTTGGTACATACAAATTAATATCTTTTGTTATCCAAATTGTTTTTATACGCACTAGGCACGTACACCTCATATAATTGTGAAAATTGCTGCTTCAGCGTCTGGATCGCTGGTACTCAACGTCGCCAAGGTCGAGGCGACGCATCGGTATTCAAAGTTCTATCGCTATTAAATAAATTATTTTAATATAATATTCCCGATTTGTTCTTGCCGTTAACCAAAACTCTCCCCAATCAATTTTCGAAAAATTTCCAGCGTCGGACCGGACTTCACTTATTTTCGTACGCTAATTTTTACGTTCAGTTAATGATAGTGGTGTATTTGTTCTTCACCAAACCTGCTCCGGCCGAAATCCGAAATTTTAACTGACATCATACGCTTAAGTATTGTATGCTTATACACGATTTATTTACACTATTTATTTTACGTACATTGCGTACATTATTGTTCTGCATTATTTATAACTAAGATGGAGCAGTTTGAAAATTTAATAGTAAGCGGAGAACAAATACCACCACGTATAATTCACGTGAAAAGTGATGGAAATAGTCTTTCTTACTATCTTTCCTATTGCATTTTTAATACCGGAAATAGAGCTCAAGAGCGAAGAATAACTTCGACTTTTTTTATACATAATTCCTAAATACTTCGTTTTTATGGTGTAAAATTTTGTATTTATATATTTCAACATTGTCTTTAACGTTGTCAGAGAACTAAATGGGAATAATTTGGAATAATTTAGCTTCTATGTCAACTCTCCTTCTCTTGAAACTTTTGAAAACAACGACAAAATTCTTTAGGGCGCCTGGATTTGAAAATATAACTCTGTGTAATAAGTTTAGACTGACTAGAGAGAAAAGAAAGGAGCTTGCATCCAGAAACGAAATTAAATGAAACACTTGAAGTTGAAATATTTGTTTGTAATTCGTCACAAGTCCATGAGGGAATGCGTGTTAATGTAAACAAATGTGAGTTTATTGGAGAGGCCGAATAAGATTTTTACATTATTGAAGCAGCTGGAGCCTGCCACGTCAAGGGCAAGGTCAGAAACGTGAAAAGGCGATGCTCGATTTAGTTTGATGCAGAATGTATGCATAAATATATATGCAGAAATTCGCACATACCAAGCGTTGGATAAGCCTTTCTTATCGTTTCTTAGAATTCGAGAATTGCTGGTTCAGCGTGTGGAGCAGTACTCGATCGCGGTGTTTAATTTTAACACAACTACAATTGTGAAAATTGCTGCTCCAGCGTCGGACATCATACGCTTAAGTATTGTATGCTTATACACGATTTATTTACACTATTTATTTTACGTACATTGCGTACATTATTGTTCTGCATTATTTATAACTAAGATGGAGCAGTTTGAAAATTTAATAGTAAGCGGAGAACAAATACCACCACGTATAATTCACGTGAAAAGTGATGGAAATAGTCTTTCTTACTATCTTTCCTATTGCATTTTTAATACCGGAAATAGAGCTCAAGAGCGAAGAATAACTTCGACTTTTTTTATACATAATTCCTAAATACTTCGTTTTTATGGTGTAAAATTTTGTATTTATATATTTCAACATTGTCTTTAACGTTGTCAGAGAACTAAATGGGAATAATTTGGAATAATTTAGCTTCTATGTCAACTCTCCTTCTCTTGAAACTTTTGAAAACAACGACAAAATTCTTTAGGGCGCCTGGATTTGAAAATATAACTCTGTGTAATAAGTTTAGACTGACTAGAGAGAAAAGAAAGGAGCTTGCATCCAGAAACGAAATTAAATGAAACACTTGAAGTTGAAATATTTGTTTGTAATTCGTCACAAGTCCATGAGGGAATGCGTGTTAATGTAAACAAATGTGAGTTTATTGGAGAGGCCGAATAAGATTTTTACATTATTGAAGCAGCTGGAGCCTGCCACGTCAAGGGCAAGGTCAGAAACGTGAAAAGGCGATGCTCGATTTAGTTTGATGCAGAATGTATGCATAAATATATATGCAGAAATTCGCACATACCAAGCGTTGGATAAGCCTTTCTTATCGTTTCTTAGAATTCGAGAATTGCTGGTTCAGCGTGTGGAGCAGTACTCGATCGCGGTGTTTAATTTTAACACAACTACAATTGTGAAAATTGCTGCTCCAGCGTCGGAAACTGTTCGCAAAGTCGCCAAATTCGATGAGGCGACGCATCAGTGTTCGAAGGTCTACCGCTATCAAATAAAGTATTTTAATTTAACATTTGATCCTCGCGTTAACCAAATCTGCCCCCAATCAATTTTCGAAAAATTATCAGCATCGGACCGGACTCCACTTATATTTGTACGCTAATTTTTACGTTTAGTTAATGATAGTGGTGTATTTGTTTTTCACCAAATTTGCCCCGAAATTTTCACCGTTGTATGTACCAGATATCACTGTCATTCATACCGGTGGCGGTATGCGCTAAATTTTCGTGACAATATCTGAAAAATTCATAATTCTGCAACTGAATTACAGAACTAATTTTGTGTTCGATAGTAAATTTATACTTGGAGTGGCACTGCCAAACCTGCCACCCCTGACGAGCCCCACTGCTGACTACTTTCCTTCCAGAAAAATTTTTGAAATCAGCGGCAAAATAAATTTAGGGCATTTGGATGTGAAAATATCACTATGTAATAAGTTCAGACTGACAAGAGTGAAAAAAACCGCTTGCATCCAGAAACGAAATCAAATGGAACACTTGAACACAATTTAGATATTTGTTTGTAATTCGTCACAGGTCCATGAAGGCATGCATGTTAATGTAAACAAGTGTTAGTTTGTCGGAGATGCCGAATAAGATTTTTACACCCACCACATTCCCGTCAAAATATTTATTTACTTTAGTATGTTAATTCATTTTGTGCAAATTATGACGGGCCAGTCGAGTACACCTGCGCGAGTATTATTTGGTAATCCAAATTCTTTTAATACGCACTAGGCACGTGCACCTAATATAATTGTTAAAATTGCTGCTTCAGTGTCTGGAACGCTGGTACTCAACGTCGCCAAGGTCGAGGCGACGCATCAGTATTCGAAGTTCTATCGCTATTAAATTAATTTTTTTAATATAATATTCCCGATTTGTTCTTGACGTTAAGTAAATATCTCCCCAATCGATTTTAGAAAAATTACCATCGTCGTACCGGACTCCACTTATATACCGTACGCTAATTTTTACGTTCATTTAATGATGGTGGTGTATTTGATCTTCACCAAACCTGCTCCGGCTAAAATCCGAAATTTGCAGTTTAACCGGATTTCACTGACATCATAAGTAATGTGTGCTTATACACGATTTACACTATTTATTTTATGTACATTGTGTTCATTATTGTTCTGCATTATTTATAACTAAGATGGAGGAATAGTAAGCGGGGTACAAATACCACCACGTATAATTCCTCTGAAAAGTGATGGAAATAGTCTTTTTTACTATCTTTCCTATTGCATTTTATTACCGAAAATAGAGCTCAAAAGGTTCGCACTATAATTGTTCATTTTAAAATTACCAAATTTTCTGTATATTTTACCTGAATACGTTAAACACCCCTAAACATAATTCTTTTAATACGCACTAGGCACGTGCACCTAATATAATTGTTAAAATTGCTGCTTCAGCGTCTGGAACGCTGGTACTCAACGTCGCCAAGGTCGAGGCGACGCATCAGTATTCGAAGTTCTATCGCTATTAAATTAATTTTTTTAATATAATATTCCCGATTTGTTCTTGACGTTAAGTAAATATCTCCCCAATCGATTTTCGAAAAATTACCATCGTCGTACCGGTCTCCACTTATATACCGTACGCTAATTTTTACGTTCATTTAATGATAGTGGTGTATTTGATCTTCACCAAACCTGCTCCGGCCAAAATCCGAAATTTGCAGTTTTACCGGATTTCACTGACATCATAAGTAATGTGTGCTTATACACGATTTACACTATTTATTTTATGTACATTGTGTTCATTATTGTTCTGCATTATTTATAACTAAGATGGAGGAATAGTAAGCGGGGTACAAATACCACCACGTATAATTCCTCTGAAAAGTGATGGAAATAGTCTTTTTTACTATCTTTCCTATTGCATTTTATTACCGAAAATAGAGCTCAAGAGGTTCGCACTATAATTGTTCATTTTTAAATTACCAAATTTTCTGTATATTTTACCTGAATACGTTAAACACCTCTAAACATAATGTACCATTCCAAACTACTCTCAAAAATCATACACTTGCCATTCCAAACTACCCCACATCAACCTAAAATGTAAAAAAATTACGAATTACAAGCAAACTACGCTAAACTCGCATAAATTACTTCGACTTCCGCTATATCACCCCAACCACTTCTTACCAAGCCAAACTAAACCCAATCGCATTAAAATTACCAAAAGTTTCGTTTAATCCGCCAAAGCTAAACCCCGCCAACCATCAATAACCAATCAAAACAATCCCCAAAAAAAACCTTATCATCCGAAACTACACCAAATACATCGTTTTTATGGTGTGAAATTATGTATTTATATATTTCAACATTCTTCGACGACATTCTTTAACGTTGTTAGAGAACTAAATGGGAATAATTTGGAATAGTTCAGCTTCTCTGTCAACTCTCCTTCTCTTGAAGAGTGAAAAAGAGTGAAAAAAAAGGAGCTTGCACCCAGAAACGAAATTATCGTAATTTTCCAAATCATATTGAAGTACCCGGTCCTGGCAATGCAGGTTAATTTCAGCAAATTTGTTTATTTTGTGATTGGAAAAGTAGAGCATTCCTGTTTAATTGTATTATAATGTCGATTAGTCTACATCACAAATACACCACTTTTGTCAACACTGCGTTTATTTAATCTACGTCCGGGCAACGCCGGGTACATTCAGCTAGTCAAAATTATAATTGAAATATCGGCGGCCTCGCTAGGTACGGCAAAAGTATGATCACGAAAGCAGAGACTCGACGTTGAAATTGTTTAGGTTAAATAAGTGCTTTTAATGTAAACCGGTCGCCCGTCGTCGAAGTTGTTTTGGCTAGATACGTGCTTCTAACATAAACACGGTCTCCGCGATCGGATCATTTTTTGTTTATTTTAGCCGGTTTTTATTGAATTACAAAGGGACCGGGCCGAATTTCGCAAAATCCCTTCTTAGTGTTCAGTTTCGGCACATGATACACCCGTGTCTAAAATTTCAAGTCGCCAGCCCTCACGGTTTGGGCTGTAGGTTGTCGGTGAATCAGTGAATGTGTAGATGTGTAGATGAGTGTGTCAGTGAGGACACTTCGCTTTATATATATAGATAGGAATGCTCTACCTTGCCTATCACAAAATAAACAAATTTGCTGCAATTAACCTGCGTTGGCAGGACTTCAATATGATTTGGACAAAGAGGATACCTTGGTTGATATCTGAGATGAAAAATCTTGAATAGACTATTTAGGCAAAGACGCAGTTTGGAAGTGTTCTATAAGCGATTCCAGGAAATCGTAATTAACGTTCGGGAAAATAAAAGTTTACAAATTAGCTGATCATGTTATGATAAAGTTGAAAACACAATGGAAACATTTCTCCTGCTGCAGTCATCTCAGAAACGGAACAGTATGTGGATGATTTTGACTTATCTTCAGCATAAACAAACTCTTCAGCATAATTATCTCCTTCTGAACTGCACAAAAATTATTAAAACCTGGCCGCAACTTGTTTGACAATTAAAGTGCGAACCTTTTGAGCTCACTTTCCAGTATTAAAATTTCAATACCAATAACGTAGATAGTAAAAAAGATATCCATCACCTTTCACGGGAATAATACGGTGTGGTATTTGTACATCGCTATATTTTCAAACTTCTCCATATTAGTTATAAATGATGTACAGCAATAATGAACAGAATGTAAGTAAAATAAATAGTGGAAAACGTGTATAAGCACAGAATTATTAAGGGTATGAATGTCAGTGAAGTCTCGTACAACGGTGCAAATTTCGGATTTCAGCCGGGGCAAATTTGGTGAAAAACAAATACACCACTATCATTAACTGAACGTAAAAATTAGCGTACAAATATAAATGGAGTCCGGTCCAACTCTGGTAATTTTTCGAAACTTGATTGGGACAGATTTGGTTAACGCGAGGAACAAATGAACCACCAAGGGAATGTTAAATTAAAATACTTTATTTGATCTGCATAGATATTAAATCAAACCAAATCGAGCATCGCCTTTTCACGTTTGTGACCTTACCCTTGACGTGGCAGGCTCAAGCTGCTTCAATAATGTAAAAATCTTATTCGGCATCTCCAATAAACTAACATTTGTGTACATTGACACGCATTCCTTCATGGACTTGTGACGAATTACAAACAAATATTGCAACTTCAAGTGTTCCATTTAATTTCGTTTCTGGGTGCAAGCTCCTTTCTTTTCACTCTAGTCAGTCTGAATTTATTACACAGAGTGATATTTTCAAATCCAGGCGCCCTAAATAATTTTGTCGTTGTTTTCAAAAGTTTCAAGAGAAGGAGAGTTGACAGAGAAGCTAAATTATTCCAAATTATTCCCATTTAGTTCTCTGACAACGTTAAAGACAATGTTGAAATATATAAATACAAAATTTCACACCATAAAAACGAAGTATTTGGGAATTATGGATAAAAAAGTCGAAGTTATTTATGTTAATTTGGCGTGATTTGCTATGATTAAAAAAAATGCAAAAATATTAGGTTGATTTGGGGTTGTTTCGGATGATATGGGTTTCTTTGAGGATTGTTTGGAATGGTTATTGATGGTTGGCAGGGTTTAGCTTTGGCGGATTAAACGAAATTTTCGGTAATTATAAAGTGATTGGGCTTTGTTTGGCTTGGTAAGAAGTGGTTGGGGTGATTTAGGTTAATTCGAAGTCATTTATGCGAGTTTGGCGTAGTTTGCTTAGAATTCGTAATTTTTGTTTAAATTATGGGTTGACCTGGAGTAGTTTTGAATGGTAAGTGTATGACTTTTAGGGATAGTTTGGAATGGTGCGTTATGTTTGGGGTGTTTAACGTATTCAGGTAAAATTTACAAAAATTTTGGTAATTTTAAAATCTATATATATAAAGCGAAGTGTCCTCACTGACACACTCATCTACTCATCTACACATCTACACATTCACTGATTCACCGACAACCCACAGCCCAAACCGTGAGGGCTGGCGACTTGAAATTTTAGACACGGGTGTATCATGTGCCGAAAGTGAACGCTAAGAAGGGATTTTGCGAAATTCGGCCCGGTTCCGTTGTAATTCAATAAAAACCGGCTAAAATAAACAAAAAATGATCGGATCGCGGCGACCGTGTTTATGTTAAAAGCACGTATCTAGCCAAAACAACTTCGACGACGGGCGACCTGTTTACATTAAAAGCACTTATTTAACCTAAACAATTACCTCTTACCACCCCAAACTCAGCCCAATCACTTTAAAATTACAAAAAATATTACAAGCAATATCAAACTATGCCAAACTCATCTAAATTACTTCGGCTTCCATTAATCACACTCCACTACCCCTTACCTACCCAAAATAAGCCCAATCACTTTAAAATTACAAAATATGTTACATACCATAGCAAACTATGTCAAACTCACTTAAATTACTTCGGCTACCATAAATCACCCCCAACTACCCCTTACCACCCCAAACTAAGCCCAATCACTTTAAAATTACAAAAAATGCTACAGACCATAGCAAACTATTCCAAACTCACCTAAATTACTTCGGCTACCATAAATCACCCCCCACTACCCCTTACCTACCCAAAATAAGCCCAATCACTTTAAAAGTACAAAAAATGTTACATTACATAGCAAACTATGTCAAACTCACTTAAATTACTTCGGCTACCATAAATCACACCCAACTACCCCTTACCACCCCAAACTAAGCCCAATCACTTTAAAATTACAAAAAATGCTACAAACCATAGCAAACTATTCCAAACTCACCTAAATTACTTCGGCTACCAACCATAAACTAAGCCCAATCACTTTAAAATTACAAAAAATGCTACAAACCATAGCAAACTATTCCAAACTCACCTAAATTACTTCGGCTACCATAAATCACCCCCCACTACCCCTTACCTTCCCAAAATAAGCCCAATCACTTTAAAAGTACAAAAAATGTTACATACCATAGCAAACTATGTCAAACTCACTTAAATTACTTCGGCTACCATAAATCACACCCAACTACCCCTTACCACCCCAAACTAAGCCCAATCACTTTAAAATTACAAAAAATGCTACAAACTATAGCAAACTATTCCAAACTCACCTAAATTACTTCGGCTACCATAAATCACCCCCAACTACCCCTTACCTCCCCAAAATAAGCCCAATCATTTTAAAATTACAAAAAATGTTACATACCATAGAAAACTATGTCAAACTCACTAAAATTACTTCGGCTACCATAAATCACCCTTAACGACCCCTTACCAACCTCAAACTAAACCGAATCATTTTAAAATTACAAAAAATGTTACAAACCATAGCAAACTATGTCAAACTCACTTAAATTACTTCGGCTACCATAAATCACCCCCAACTACCCCTTACCAACCATAAACTAAACCCAATTACTTTAAAATTACAAAAAATTATACATACCATAGCAAACTATGTCAAACTCACCTAAATTACTTCGGCTACCATAAATCACCCCCAACTACCCCTTACCACTCCAAACTAAGGCCTATCACTTTAAAATTACAAAATATGCTACAAACCATAGCAAACTATCTCAAACTAACCTAAATTACTTCGGCTACCATAAATCACCCTCAACTACCCCTTACCAACCACAAACTAAACCCAATCACTTTAAAATTACAAAAAATGTTACAAACCATACCAAACTATGTCAAACTCACTTAAATTACTTCGGCTATCATAAATCACCCCCAACTACCCCTTACCACTCCAAAATTAGCCCAATCACTTTAAACTTACAAAAAATGCTACAAACCATAGCAAACTATTCCAAAGTCACCTAGATTACTTCGGCTACAATAAATCACCCCCAACTACCCCTTACCACCCGAAAATAAGCCCAATCACTTTAAAATTACAAAAAATGTTACAAACCATAGCAAACTATGTCAAACTCACTTAAATTACTTCGGTTACCATAAATCACCCCTAACTACCCCTTACCACCCCAAAATAAGCTCAATCGCTTTAAAATTACAAAAAATGCTACAAAACATAGCAAACCATGTCAAACTAACCTAAATGACTTCGGCTACCATAAATCACCCCCAACTACCCCTTACCACCCCAAAAGAAGCCCAATCACTTTAAAATTAGAAAAATTGCTACTAACCATAGCAAACTATGCCAAACTCACCTAAATTGCTTCGGCTACCATAAATCACCCTCAACTACCCCTTACCACCCCAAAAGAAGCCCAATTACTATAAAATTACAAAAATTATACAAACCATAGCAAACTATGTCAAACTCACCTAAACTACTTGGCTAGCATAAATCGCCCCCAACTACCACTTACCGCCCCAAAATTAGCCTAATCACTTTAAAATTACAAAAAATGCTACAAAACATAGCAAGCTATGCCAAACTCACTTAAATTACTTCGGCTGCCATAAATTAATAATCATTTTCAATTAAATATTAAATATTAAATAAAATTTCCAACGTCGGACCGGACACTTATTTTCGTAATTCACTAATTTTTACGTTCAGTTAATGATAGTGGTGTATTTGTTCTTCACCAAACCTGCTCCGGCCGAAATCCGAAATTTTCACTGACATCATACGCTTAAGTATTGTATGCTTATACACGTTTTATTTACACTATTTATTTTACGTACATTGCGGTCATTATTGTTCTGCATTATTTATAACTAAGATGGAGCAGTTTGAAAATCTAATAGTAAGCGGAGAACAAATACCACCACGTATAATTCCCGTGAAAAGTGATGGAAATAGTCTTTCCTATTGCATTTTTAATACCGGAAATAGAGCTCAAGAGCGAAGAATAACTTCGACTTTTTTTATACATAATTCCTAAATACTTTTTTTATGGTGTAAAATTTTGTATTTATATATTTCAACATTGTCTTTAACGTTGTCAGAGAACTAAATGGGGATAATTTGGAATAATTTAGCTTCTATGTCAACTCTCCTTCTCTTGAACTTTTGAAAACAACGACAAAATTCTTTAGGGCGCCTGGATTTGAAAATATAACTCTGTGTAATAAGTTCAGACTGACTAGAGTGAAAAGAAAGGAGCTTGCACCCATAAACGAAATTAAATGGAACACTTGAAGTTGCAATATTTGTTTGTAATTCGTCACAAGTCCATGAGGGAATGCGTGTTAATGTAAACAAATGTGAGTTTATTGGAGAGGCCGAATAAGATTTTTACATTATTGAAGCAGCTGGAGCCTGCCAGGTCAAGGGCAAGGTCACAAACGTGAAAAGGCGATGCTCGATTTAGTTTGATTGAGTGTCTATGCAGAAATTCGCACATACTAAGCGTTGGATAAGTTTTTCTTATCGTTTCATAGAATTCGAGACTTGCTGGTTCAGCGTGTGGAGCAGTACTCGATCGCGGTGTTTAATTTTAACACAACTACAATTGTGAAAATTGCTGCTCCAGCGTCGGAAACTGTTCGCAAAGTCGCCAAATTCGATGAGGCGACGCATCAGTGTTCGAAGGTCTACCGCTATCAAATAAAGTATTTTAATTTAACATTTGATCCTCGCGTTAACCAAATCTGCCCCCAATCAATCTTCGAAAAATTATCAGCATCGGACCGGACTCCACTTATATTTGTACGCTAATTTTTACGTTTAGTTAATGATAGTGGTGTATTTGTTTTTCACCAAATTTGCCCCGAAATTTACACCGTTGTATGTACCAGATATCACTGACATTCATACCAGTGGCGGTGTAAGCGCTAGATTTTCGTGAAAATATCTGAAAAATTCATAATTCTGCAACTGAATTACAGAACTAATTTTGTGTTCGATAGTAAATTTATACTTGGAGTGGCACTGCCAACTCTGCCACCCCTGACGAGCCCCACTGCTGACTACTTTCCTTCCAGAAAAATTTTTGAAATCAGCGGCAAAATAAATTTAGGGCACCTGGATGTGAAAATATCATTATGTAATAAGTTCAGACTGACAAGAGTGAAAAAAACCGCTTGCATCCAGAAACGAATTCAAATGGAACACTTGAAATTTAGATATTTGTTTGTAATTCGTCATAGGTCCATGAAGGCATGCATGTTAATGTAAACAAGTGTTAGTTTGTCGGAGAGGCCGAATAAGATTTTTACATCCACCACATTCCCGTCAAAATATTTATTTACTTTAGTATGTTAATTCATTTTGTGCAAATTATGACGGGCCATACGAGTACACCTGCGCGAGTATTATTTGGTAATCCAAATTCTTTTAATACGCACTAGGCACGTGCACCTAATATAATTGTTAAAATTGCTGCTTCAGCGTCTGGAACGCTGGTACTCAACGTCGCCAAGGTCGAGGCGACGCATCAGTATTCGAAGTTCTATCGCTATTAAATAAAAAATTTTAATATAATATTCCCGATTTGTTCTTGACGTTAAGTAAATATCTCCCCAATCGATTTTCGAAAAATTACCATCGTCGTACCGGACTCCACTTATATACCGTACGCTAATTTTTACGTTCATTTAATGATAGTGGTGTATTTGATCTTCACCAAACCTGCTTTGGCCAAAATCCGAAATTTGCAGTTTTACCGGATTTCACTTACATCATAAGTAATGTGTGCTTATACACGATTTACACTATTTATTTTATGTACATTGTGTTCATTATTGTTCTGCATTATTTGTAACTAAGATGGAGGAATAGTAAGCGGGGTACAAATACCACCACGTATAATTCCTCTGAAAAGTGATGGAAATAGTTTTTTTTAGTATCTTTCCTATTGCATTTTATTACCGAAAATAGAGCTCAAGAGGTTCGCACTATAATTGTTCATTTTAAAATTACCAAATTTTCTGTATATTTTACCTGAATACGTTAAACACCCCTAAATATAATGTACCATTCCAAACTACTCTCAAAAATCATACACTTGCCATTCCAAACTACCCCACATCAACGTAAAATGTAAAAAAATTACGATTTCCAAGCAAACTATGCTAAACTCGCGTAAATTACTTCGACTTCCGCTATATCACCCCAACCACTTCTTACCAAGCCAAACTAAACCCAATCACATTAAAATTACCAAAAGTTTCGTTTAATCCGCCAAAGCTAAACCCCGCCAACCATCAATAACCATTCAAAACAATCCCCAAAAAAACCCTTATTATCCAAAACTACACCAAATACATCGTTTTTATGGTGTGAAATTATGTATTTATATATTTCAACATTCTTCGACGACATTCTTTAACGTTGTTAGAGAACTAAATGGGAATAATTTGGAATAATTCAGCTTCTCTGTCAACTCTCCCTCTCTTGAAGAGTGAAAAAAAGGAGCTTGCACCCAGAAACGAAATTATCGTCATTTTCCAAATCATATTGAAGTACCCGGTCCTGGCAATGCAGGTTAATTTCAGCTAATTTGTTTATTTTGTGATTGGAAAAGTAGAGCATTTTTGTTTAATTGTATTATAATGTCGATTAATCTACATCACAAATACACCACTTTTGTCAACACTGCGTTTATTTAATCTACGTCCGGGCAACGCCGGGTACATTCAGCTAGTGAAGAATAAAGTGCGAACCTCTTGAGCTCTATTTCCGGTATTAAAAATGCAATAGGAAAGATAGTAAAAAAGACTATTTCCATCACATTTCACGGGAATTATACATGGTGGTATTTGTTCTCCGCTTACTATTAGATTTTCAAACTGCTCCATCTTAGTTATAAATTATCCAGAACCATAATGAACGCAATGTACGTAAAATAAATAGTGTAAATCTATATATATAAAGCGAAGTGTCCTCACTGACACACTCATCTACACATCTACACATCTACACATCTACACATCTACACATGCACTGATTCACCGACAACCTACAGCCCAAACCGGGAGGGCTGGAGACTTGAAATTTTAGACACGGGTCTATCAAGGGCCGAGAATGAACGCTAATAAGGAGATTTTGCAAAATTCGGTCCGGTTCCTTTGTATTTAAATAAAAACCGAATAAAAACCGGTTAAAATAAGCAAAAAATGATCGGCTCGCGGAGACCGGGTTTTTTTTAGAAGCACGTGTCTAGCCAAAACAACTTCGACGTCGGGCGACCGGTTTACATTAAAAGCACTTTCACTTTCTGCGTTCCTGATCATACTTTTGCCGTACCTAGCGAGGCGCAGATATTTCAATTATAATTTTGATTTCAATTATAATGTCCCCGATCCGTGACTCATTTAAAAATTACCAAACCACTCCAAATTTAATCCGCCTACATTAAAAATCCTCAAATATCTCTTACCATTACAAACTTTACCAAATCAACCCCAAAAAATTCCCGAACTACGCCAAACTGACAAATTAGATCCGTTATCTTAAATCATCCCTTACCACCCCTTAGCAACCCCAAGTAACTCCAATCACTTTAAAATAAAACAAAATGACACAAACCATAGCAGACTATTCTCACACTCACACACATTATTTCGGCTACCAAAATTCACCCCCAACTACCCCTTACCGCCCCAAACTAAGCCCAATCACTTTAAAATTAGAAAAAATGCTACAAACAATAGCAAAACTATGCCAAACTCACCCAAATTACTTCGGCTATCATAAATCACCCCCAACTACCCCTTACCACCCCAAACTAAGCCCAATCACTTTAAAATTACAAAAAATGCCACAAACCATAGCAAACTATGCCAAACTCACCCAAATTACTTCGGCTACCATAAATCACCCCCAACTACCCCTTACCACCCCAAACTAAGCGCAATCACTTTAAAATTACAAAAAATGTTACAAATCATACTAAACTATGCCAAACTCAACCAAATTACTTCGGTTACCATAAATCAACCCCCAACTACCCCTTACCACCCCAAACTAAACCAAATCACTTTAAAATTACAAAAAATGCTACAAACCATAGCAAACTATGCCAAACTCACCCAAATTACTTCGGCTATCATATATCACCCCCAACTACCCCTTACCACCTCAAACTAAGCCCAATCACTTTAAAATTACAAAAAATGCCACAAACCATAGCAAACTATGCCAAACTCACCCAAATTACTTCGGCTATTATAAATCACCCCCAACTACCCCTTACCGCCCCAAACTAAGCCCACTCACTTTAAAATTACAAAAAATGATACAAACCATAGCAAACTATGCCAAAATCACCCAAATTACTACGGCTACCATAAATCACCCCCAACTACCCCTTACCACCACAAACTAAGCCCAATCACTTTAAAATTACAAAAAATGCTACAAACCATAGCAAACTATGCCAAACTCACCCAAATTACTTCGGCTATCCTAAATCACCCCCAACTACCCCTTACCACCCCAAACTAAGCCCAATCACTTTAAAATTACAAAAAATGCCACAAACCATAGCAAACTATGCCAAACTCACCCAAATTACTTCGGCTATTATAAATCACCCCCAACTACCCCTTACCGCCCCAAACTAAGCCCACTCACTTTAAAATTACAAAAAATGATACAAACCATAGCAAACTATGCCAAAATCACCCAAATTACTTCGGCTACCATAAATCACCCCCAACTACCCCTTACCACCACAAACTAAGCCAAATCACTTTAAAATTACAAAAAATGCCACAAACCATAGCAAACTATGCCAAACTCACCCAAATTACTTCGGCTACCATAAATCACCCCCAACTACCCCTTACCGCCCCAAACTAAGCCCAATCACTTTAAAATTACAAAAAATGACACAAACCATAGCAAACTATGCCAAACTCACCCAAATTACTTCGGCTATTATAAATCACCCCCAACTACCCCTTACCGCCCCAAACTAAGCCCAATCACTTTAAAATTACAAAAAATGATACAAACCATAGCAAGCTATGCCAAACTCACCCAAATTACTTCGGCTATCATAAATCACCCCCAACTACCCCTTACCGCCCCAAACTAAGCCCAATCACTTTAAAATTACAAAAAATGATACAAACCATAGCAAACTATGCCAAAATCACCCAAATTACTTGGGCTACCATAAATCATCCCCAACTACCCCTTACCACCATAAACTAAGCTAAATCACTTTAAAATTACAAAAAATGATACAAACCATAGCAAACTATGCCAAACTCACCCAAATTACTTCGGCTACCATAAATCACCCCCAACTACCCCTTACCTCCACAAACTAAGCCAAATCACTTTAAAATTACAAAAAATGATACAAACCATAGCAAACTATGCCAAACTCACCTAAATTACTTCGGTTACCATAAATTAATAATCATTTTCAATCAAAATCTTCCATTTGGTTGTGTCATTTATAAATGCCTTATCGTATTAAATCATAAAATATTAATAAATATCTGCACATAAAAGATATTGTTTCGACTAATAGACGTTATTCTGAATACTAAATTTGCTAATACCAATTTTGATTTTCTTCCACTTTCCAATAATTATTTGTTCCAGTTGAGATGCAAACATAAACGTATTTCTGAATTGCAACACGCTGACGGGGCAAGCCCTACCTTCTCAACATGCGTGAATTTGTATAAACATCTCTATGGTTTTTAACTTTAAAGCGGTATAAACGCGGTGTAAACCCTAGATTTTCGTGAAAATATCTGAAAATTTCGAAATTCTGCAATTGAATTACAGAACTATTGTTGTGTTCGATAGTAAATTTATATTTGGAGTGGCACTGCCAACTCTGCCACCCCTGACGAGCCCCTTGCTGAATACTCTCCTTCCAGGGAAACTTTTGAAATCAACGGCAAAATAATTTAGGGCGCCTGAATGTGAAAATATCACTGTGTAATAAGTTCAGACTGACGTGGAACACTTGAAATTTCGGTATTCGTTTGTAATTCGTCACAGGTCCATGAAGGAATGCATGTTAATGTAAACAAGTGTTAGTTTGTCGGAAAGGCCGAATAAGATTTTTAACATTCCCGTCAAAATATTTATTTACTTTAGAATGTTAATTTCTTAAATTCATTTCGTGAAAATTATGACGGGCCATACGAGTACACCTGTGCGAGTATTATTTGGTACATACAAATTAATCTCTTTTGTTATCCAAATTGTTTTTATACGCACTAGGCACGTGCACCTCATATAATTGTGAAAATTGCTGCTTCAGCGTCTGGAACGCTGGTATTCAACGTCGCCAAGGTCGAGGCGACGCATCGGTATTCGAAGTTCTATCGCTATTAAATAAATTATTTTATTCCCGATATTCCCGATTTGTTCTTGCCGTTAACCACAACTCTCCCCAATCGATTTTCGAAAAATTTCCAGCGTCGGACCGGACTTCACTTATTATCGTACGCTAATTTTTACGTTCAGTTAATGATAGTGGTGTATTTGTTCTTCACCAAACCTGCTCCGGGCAAAATCCGAAATTTTCACTGACATCATACGCTTAAGTATTGTGTGCTTATACACGATTTACACTATTTATTTTACGTACATTGCGTTCATTAATGGTTCTGCATTATTTATAACTAAGATGGAGCAGTTTGAAAATCTAATAGTAAGCGGAGAACAAATACCACCATGTATAATTCCCGTGAAAAGTGATGGAAATAGTCTTTTTTACTATTTTTCCTATTGCATTTTTAATACCGGAAATAGAGCTCAAGAGGTTCGCACTTTAATTCTTCATTTTAAAATTACCAAAATTTTTGTAAAATTTACCTGAATACGTTAAACACCCCAAACATAACGCACCATTCCAAACCATCCCTAAAAGTCATACACTTACCATTCAAAACTACTCCAGGTCAACCCATAATTAAAAAAAAATTACGAATTCTAAGCAAACTACGCCAAACTCGCATAAATGACTTCGAATTCCCCTAAATCACCCCAACCACTTCTTACCAAGCCAACCAAAGCCCAATCACATTATAATTACCAAAAATTTCGTTTAATCCGCCAAAGCTAAACCCTGCCAACCATCAATAACCATTCCAAACAATCCTCAAAGAAACCCATATCATCCGAAACAACCCCAAATCAACCTAATATTTTTGCATTTTTTTGAACCATAGCAAATCACGCCAAATTAACATAAATAACTTCGACTTTTTTTATACATAATTCCCAAATACTTCGTTTTTATGGTGTGAAATTTTGTATTTATATATTTCAACATTGTCTTTAACGTTGTCAGAGAACTAAATGGGAATAATTTGGAATAATTTAGCTTCTCTGTCAACTCTCCTTCTCTTGAAACTTTTGAAAACAACGACAAAATTATTTGGGGCACCTGGATTTGAAAATATCACTCTGTGTAATAAGTTCAGACTGACTAGAGTGAAAAGAAAGGAGCTTGCACCCAGAAACGAAATTAAATGGAACACTTGAAGTTGCAATATTTGTTTGTAATTCGTCACAAGTCCATGAAGGAATGCGTGTTAATGTAAACAAATGTGAGTTTATTGGAGATGCCGAATAAGATTTTTACATTATTGAAGCAGCTTGAGCCTGCCACGTCAAGGGCAAGGTCACAAACGTGAAAAGGCGATGCTCGATTTGGTTTTATTCAATATCTATGCAGAAATTCGCACATTCCAAGCATTGGATAAGCCTTTCTTATCGTTTCTTAGAATTCGAGAATTGCTGGTTCAGCGTGTGGAGCAGTACTCGATCGCGGTGTTTAATTTTAACACAACTACAATTGTGAAAATTGCTGCTCCAGCGTCGGAAACTGTTCGCAAAGTCGCCAAATTCGATGAAGCGACGCATCAGTGTTCGAACGTCTACCACTATCAAATAAAGTATTTTAATTTAACATTTGATCCTCGCGTTAACCAAATCTGCCCCCAATCAATTTTCGAAAAATTACCAGCGTCGAACCGGACTCCACTTATATTTGTACGCTAATTTTTACGTTCAGTTAATGGTAGTGGTGTATTTGTTTTTCACCAAATTTGCCCTGGCTGAAATCCGAAATTTTCACCGTTGTATGTACCAGACATCACTGACATTCATACCCTTAATAATTATGTGCTTATACACGTTTTACACTATTTATTTTACGTACAATGTGTTCATTATTGCTTTACATCATTTATAACTAAGATGGAGAAGTTTGAAAATCTAGCGATGTACAATTACCACACCGTATTATGAAAGGTGATGGAAATTGTCTTTTTTAATATCTATGGTATTGGTATTGATATTTTAATACTGGAACGGGAGCACAAGAGGTTCGCACTTTAATTGTTCAACAAGTTTGTGTTAATGTAAACAAGTGTGAGTTCGTCGGAGAAGCCGAATAAGATTTTTACATCCACCATATTCCCGTCAAAATATTTATTTATTTTATATAGAATGTTAATTTTGCCGTTAACCAAATTTGCTCCCAATCACCATCGTCGTACCGGACCGTTCAGTTAATGATAATGTTGTTTTTATTTTTCACCAAATCTGCCTCGGCTGAAATCCAAAATTTACAGCGTTGGATCAGACTTTACTGACATTGATACGCGTTTTACACTATTTATTTTACGTAAATACATTGTGTTCATTATTGCTTTACATCATTTATAACTAAGATGGACAAGTTTGAAAATCTAGCGATGCACAAATACCACCAAATACCACATTTTACCACATACCAAAATTTTAATACTGGAAAGGGAGCTCAAAAGGTTCGCACTGTAATTGTCCAACCAGTTGCGGCCAGGTTTTAATAATTTTTGTGCAGTTTAGAAGAAGATAATTATGCTGAAGTGTTTGTTTATTCTGAAGATAAGTCAAAATCATCTACATACTGTTCTGTTTGTGAGTTGACTGCAGCAAAAGGAATGGTTCCATTGTGTTTTCAATTTTATCATAACATGATCAGCTAATTTGTAAACTTCGATTTCCCCGAAAATTATCTAAAGTTAATTTCGATTTCCTGGAATCGCTTATAGAACAACTGCGTCTTTGCCTAAAGAGTCTATTCAAGATTTTTCATCTCAGATATCAACCAAGGTATCCTCTTTGTCCAAATCATATTGAAGTACCCGGTCCTGACAACGAAGGTTAATTTCAACAAATTTGTTTATTTTGTGATTGAAAAAGTAGAGGATTCCTGTTTAATTGTATTATAATGTCGATTAGTCAACATCACCACTTTAGTCAACACTGCGTTTATTTAATCTACGTCCGGGCAACGCCGGGTACATTCAGCTAGTCTATATATATAAAGCGAAGTGTCCTCATTGACACACTCATCTACACATCTACACATTCACTGATTCACCGACAACCCACAGCCCAAACCGTGAGGGCTGGCGACTTGAAATTTTAGACACGGGTGTATCATGTGCCGAAACTGAACACTAAGAAGGGATTTTGCGAAATTCGGCCCGGTTCCTTTGTAATTCAATAAAAACCGGCTAAAATAAACAAAAAATGATCCGATCGCGGAGACCGTGTTTATGTTAGAAGCACGTATCTAGCCAAAACAACTTCGACGACGGGCGACCGGTTTACATTAAAAGCACTTATTTAACCTAAACAATTTCAACGTCGAGTTTCTGCTTTCGTGATCATAATTTTGCCGTACCTAGCGAGGCCGCCGATATTTCAATTATAATTTTGATTTCAATTATAATGTCGATCCGTGACTCAATTAAAAATTACCAAATCACTCCAAATTTAATCCGTCAACATTAAACATCCTCAAATATCTCTTACCACTGCAAACTTTACCAAATCAACCCCAAAAAATTCCCGAACTAAGCCAAACTGACATAAATTAGATCCGTTATCTTAAATCATCCCTTACCACCCTTTAGCAACCCCAAGTAACTCCAACCACTTTAAAATAAAACAAAATGACACAAATCATAGCAAACTATGCCTAACTCACCTAAATTACTTCGGCTACCATAAATCACCCCCAACTACCCCTTACCACCCCAAACTCAGCCCAATCACTTTAAAATTACAAAAAATGTTACAAGCAATATCAAACTATGCCAAACTCATCTAAATTACTTCGGCTTCCATTAATCACCCCCAACTACCCCTTACCTCCCCAAAATAGGCTCAATCACCTTAAAATTACAAAAAAATTCTACAAACCGTAGCAAACTGTGCCAAACTCCCCTAAATTACTTCGGCTACCATAAATCACCCCCAGCTACCCCTTACAACCCCAAAATAAGCCCAATCACTTTAAAATTACAAAAAATTCTACAAACCATATCAAACTATGCCAAACTCACTTAAATTACTTCGGCTATCATAAATCACCCCGAACTACCCCTTACAACCCCAAAATAAGCCCAATCACTTTAAAATTACAAAATATTCAACAAATCATAGCTAACTATGCCTAACTCACCTAAATTACTTCGACTACCATAAATCACCCCCAACTACCCCTTACCACCCCAAAATAAGCCCAATCACTTTAAAATTACAAAAAATGCTACAAACCATAGCAAACTATGCCTAACTCACCTAAATTACTTCGGCTACCATAAATCACCCCCAGCTACCCCTTACAACCCCAAAATAAGCCCAATCACTTTAAAATTACAAAAAATTCTACAAACCATACCAAACTATGCCAAACTCACTTAAATTACTTCGGCTATCATAAATCACCCCGAACTACCCCTTACAACCCCAAAATAAGCCCAATCACTTTAAAATTACAAAATATTCAACAAATCATAGCAAACTATGCCTAACTCACCTAAATTACTTCGGCTTCCATTAATCACCCCCAACTACCCCTTACCACCCCAAACTCAGCCCAATCACTTTAAAATTACAAAAAATGTTACAAACAATATCAAACTATGCCAAACTCATCTAAATTACTTCGGCTTCCATTAATCACCCCCAACTACCCCTTACCTCCCCAAAATAGGCTCAACCACCTTAAAATTACAAAAAAATTCTACAAACCGTAGCAAACTCCCCTAAATTACTTCGGCTACCATAAATCACCCCCAGCTACCCCTTACAACCCCAAAATAAGCCCAATCACTTTAAAATTAAAAAAAATTCTACAAACCATATCAAACTATGCCAAACTCACTTAAATTACTTCGGCTATCATAAATCACCCCGAACTACCCCTTACAACCCCAAAATAAGCCCAATCACTTTAAAATTACAAAATATTCAACAAATCATAGCTAACTATGCCTAACTCACCTAAATTACTTCGACTACCATAAATCACCCCCAACTACCCCTTACCACCCCAAAATAAGCCCAATCACTTTAAAATTACAAAAAATGCTACAAACCATAGCAAACTATGCCTAACTCACCTAAATTACTTCGGCTACCATAAATCACCCCCAGCTACCCCTTACAACCCCAAAATAAGCCCAATCACTTTAAAATTACAAAAAATTCTACAAACCATACCAAACTATGCCAAACTCACTTAAATTACTTCGGCTATCATAAATCACCCCGAACTACCCCTTACAACCCCAAAATAAGCCCAATCACTTTAAAATTACAAAATATTCAACAAATCATAGCAAACTATGCCTAACTCACCTAAATTACTTCGGCTTCCATTAATCACCCCCAACTACCCCTTACCTCCCCAAAATAAGCCCAATCACTTTAAAATTATAAAAAATGCTACAAACCATAGCAAACTATGCCAAACTCACTTAAATTACTTCGGCTATCATAAATCACCCCCAACTACCCCTTACCACCCCTAACTCATCCCAATCACTTTAAAATTACAAAAAATGCTAGAAACCATAGCAAACTATGCCTAACTCACCTAAATTACTTCGGCTAACATAAATCACCCTCAACTACCCCTTACTACCACAAAATAAGCCCAATCACTTTAAAATTATAAAAAATGCTACAAACCATAGCAAACTATGCCAAACTCCCCTAAATTACTTCGGCTACCATAAATCACCCCGAACTACCCCTTACAACCCCAAAATAAACCCAATCACTTTAAAATTACAAAATATTCAACAAATCATAGCAAACTATGCCTAACTCACCTAAATTACTTCGGCTACCATAAATCACCCCCAACTACCCCTTACCACCCCAAAATAAGCCCAATCACTTTAAAATTACAAAAAATGCTACAAACCATAGCAAACTATGCCAAACTCACTTAAATTACTTTGGCTTCTATAAATCTCCCCCAACTACCCCTTACCACCCCAAAATAGGCTCAATCACTTTAAAATTACAAAAAAATTCTACAAACCGTAGCAAACTATGACAAACTCCCCTAAATTACTTCGGCTACCATAAATCACCCCGAACTACCCCTTACAACCCCAAAATAAGCCCAATTACTTTAAAATTACAAAATATTCAACAAATCATAGCAAACTATGCCTAATTCACCTAAATTACTTCGGCTACCATAAATCACCCCCAACTACCCCTTACCACCCCAAAATAAGCCCAATCACTTTAAAATTACAAAAAATGCTACAAACCATAGCAAACTATGCCTAACTCACCTAAATTACTTCGGCTACCATAAATCACCCCCAACTACCCCTTACCACCCCAAAATAAGCGCAATCACTTTAAAATTACGAAAAATGCTACAAGCCATAGCAAACTATATCAAACTCACCTGAATTACTTCGGCTACCATAAATCACCCCCAACTACCCCTTACCAAACCCAAACTAAGCCCAATCACTTTAAAATTACAAAAAATGCTACAAACCATAGCAAACTATTCCAAACTCACCTAAATTACTTCGGCTACCATAAATTAATAATCGTTTTCAATCAAAATCTTCTATTTGGTTGTGTTATTTATAAATGCCTTATCGTATTAAATCATAAAATATTAATAAATATCTGCACATAAAATATATTGTTCCGACTAATAGTCGTTATTCTGAATATTAAATATGCTGATACCTATTTTGATTCTCTTCCACCTTCCAATAAATATTTGTTCCAGTTGAGATGCAAACATGAACGTATTTCTGAATTGCAACACGCTGACGGGGCAAGCCCTACCTTTTCAACATGCGTGCATTTGTATAAACAGCTCTATGGTTTTTAACTTTAAAGAGGTATAAAAGCGGTGTAAGCGCTAGAGTTTCGTAAAAATATCTGAAAAATTCGAAATTCTGCAATTGAATCAGAACTATCTTTGTGTTCGATAGTAAATTTATACTTGGAGTGGCACTTCCAACCCTGCCACCCCTGACGAGGCACCTGCTGACTACTCTCCTTCCAGGGAAACTTTATAAATCAACGTCAAAATAATTTAGGGCGCCTGAATGTGAAAATATCACTGTGTAATAAGTTCAGACTGACATGGAACACTTGAAATTTCGATATTTGTTTGTAATTCGTCACAGGTCCATGAAGGAATGCATGTTAATGTAAACAAGTGTTAGTTTGTCGGAGAGACCGAATAAGATTTTTAACATTCCTGTCAAAATATTTATTTACTTTAGAATGTTAATTTCTTAAATTGATTTTGTGAAAATTATGACGGGCCATACGAGTACACCTGTGTGAGTATTATTTGGTACATACAAATTAATCTCTTTTGTTATCCAAATTGTTTTTATACGCACTAGGCACGTGCACCTCATATAATTGTGAAAATTGCTGCTTCAGCGTCTGGATCGCTGGTACTCAACGTCGCCAAGGTCGAGGCGACGCATCGGTATTCAAAGTTCTATCGCTATTAAATAAATTATTTTAATATAATATTCCCGATTTGTTCTTGCCGTTAACCAAAACTCTCCCCAATCGATTTTCGAAAAATTTCCAGCGTCGGACCGGACTTCACTTATTTTCGTACGCTAATTTTTACGTTCAGTTAATGATAGTGGTGTATTTGTTCTTCACCAAACCTGCTCCGGCCGAAATCCGAAATTTTCACTGACATCATACGCTTAAGTATTGTATGCTTATACACGATTTATTTACACTATTTATTTTACGTACATTGCGTTCATTATTGTTCTGCATTATTTATAACTAAGATGGAGCAGTTTGAAAATCTAATAGTAAGCGGAGAACAAATACCACCACGTATAATTCCCGTGAAAAGTGATGGAAATAGTCTTTCTTACTATCTTTCCTATTGCATTTTTAATACCGGAAATAGAGCTCAAGAGCGAAGAATAACTTCGACTTTTTTTATACATAATTCCTAAATTCTTCGTTTTTATGGTGTAAAATTTTGTATTTATATATTTCAACATTGTCTTTAACGTTGTCAGAGAACTAAATGGGAATAGTTTGGAATAATTTAGCTTCTATGTCAACTCTCCGTCTCTTGAAACTTTTGAAAACAACGACAAAATTCTTTAGGGCGCCTGGATTTGAAAATATAACTCTATGTAATAAGTTTAGACTGACTAGAGTGAAAAGAAAGGAGCTTGCATCCAGAAACGAAATTAAATGAAACACTTGAAGTTGAAATATTTGTTTGTAATTCGTCACAAGTCCATGAGGGAATGCGTGTTAATGTAAACAAATGTGAGTTTATTGGAGAGGCCGAATAAGATTTTTACATTATTGAAGCAGCTGGAGCCTGCTACGTCAAGGGCAAGGTCAGAAACGTGAAAAGGCGATGCTCGATTTAGTTTGATTGAGTGTCTATGCAGAAATTCGCACATACCAAGCGTTGGATAAGCCTTTCTTATCGTTTCTTAGAATTCGAGAATTGCTGGTTCAGCGTGTGGAGCAGTACTCGATCGCGGTGTTTAATTTTAACACAACTACAATTGTGAAAATTGCTGCTCCAGCGTCGGAAACTGTTCGCAAAGTCGCCAAATTCGATGAGGCCACGCATCAGTGTTCGAAGGTCTACCGCTATCAAATAAAGTATTTTAATTTAACATTTGATCCTCGCGTTAACCAAATCTGCCCCCAATCAATTTTCGAAAAATTATCAGCATCGGACCGGACTCCACTTATATTTGTACGCTAATTTTTACGTTTAGTTAAAGATAGTGGTGTATTTGTTTTTCACCAAATTTGCCCCGAAATTTTCACCGTTGTATGTACCAGATATCACTGACATTCATACCATAAGCGCTAAATTTTCGTGAAAATATCTGAAAAATTCATAATTCTGCAACTGAATTTCAGAACTAATTTTGTGTTCGATAGTAAATTTATACTTGGAGTGGCACTGCCAACCCTGCCACCCCTGACGAGCCCCACTGCTGACTACTTTCCTTCCAGAAAAATTTTTGAAATCAGCGGCAAAATAAATTTAGGGCATTTGGATGTGAAAATATCACTATGTAATAAGTTCAGACTGACAAGAGTGAAAAAAACCGCTTGCATCCAGAAACGAAATCAAATGGAACACTTGAAATTTAGATATTTGTTTGTAATTCGTCACAGGTCCATGAAGGCATGCATGTTAATGTAAACAAGTGTTAGTTTGTCGGAGATGCCGAATAAGATTTTTACACCCACCACATTCCCGTCAAAATATTTATTTACTTTAGTATGTTAATTCATTTTGTGCAAATTATGACGGGCCAGTCGAGTACACCTGCGCGAGTATTATTTGGTAATCCAAATTCTTTTAATACGCACTAGGCACGTGCACCTTATATAATTGTTAAAATTGCTGCTTCAGCGTCTGGAACGCTGGTACTCAACGTCGCCAAGGTCGAGGCGACGCATCAGTATTCGAAGTTCTATCGCTATTAAATTAATTTTTTTAATATAATATTCCCGATTTGTTTTTGAGGTTGAGTAAATATCTCCCCAATCGATTTTCGAAAAATTACCATCGTCGTACCGGTCTCCACTTATATACCGTACGCTAATTTTTACGTTCATTTAATGATAGTGGTGTATTTGATCTTCACCAAACCTGCTCCGGCCAAAATCCGAAATTTGCAGTTTTACCGGATTTCACTGACATCATAAGTAATGTGTGCTTATACACGATTTACACTATTTATTTTATGTACATTGTGTTCATTATTGTTCTGCATTATTTATAACTAAGATGGAGGAATAGTAAGCGGGGTACAAATACCACCACGTATAATTCCTCTGAAAAGTGATGGAAATAGTCTTTTTTACTATCTTTCCTATTGCATTTTATTACCGAAAATAGAGCTCAAGAGGTTCGCACTATAATTGTTCATTTTTAAATTACCAAATTTTCTGTATATTTTACCTGAATACGTTAAACACCCCTAAACATAATGTACCATTCCAAACTACTCTCAAAAATCATACACTTGCCATTCCAAACTACCCCACATCAACCTAAAATGTAAAAAAATTACGAATTACAAGCAAACTACGCTAAACTCGCATAAATTACTTGGACTTCCGCTATATCACCCCAACCACTTCTTACCAAGCCAAACTAAACCCAATCGCATTAAAATTACCAAAAGTTTCGTTTAATCCGCCAAAGCTAAACCCCGCCAACCATCAATAACCATTCAAAACAATCCCCAAAAAAACCTTATCATCCGAAACTACACCAAATACATCGTTTTTATGGTGTGAAATTATGTATTTATATATTTCAACATTTTTCGACGACATTCTTTAACGTTGTTAGAAAACTAAATGGGAATAATTTGGAATAGTTCAGCTTCTCGGTCAACTCTCCTTCTCTTGAAGAGTGAAAAAGAGTGAAAAAAAAGGAGCTTGCACCCAGAAACGAAATTATCGTAATTTTCCAAATGATATTGAAGTACCCGGTCCTGGCAATGCAGGTTAATTTCAGCAAATTTGTTTATTTTGTGATTGGAAAAGTAGAGCATTCCTGTTTAATTGTATTATAATGTCGATTAGTCTACATCACAAATACACCACTTTTGTCAACACTGCGTTTATTTAATCTACGTCCGGGCAACGCCGGGTACATTCAGCTAGTCGTGTATAAGCACACAATACTTAAGCGTATGATGTCAGTGAAAATTTCGGATTTTGGCCGGAGCAGGTTTGGTGAAGAACAAATACACCACTATCATTAACTGAACGTAAAAATTTTGCGTACGAAAATAAGTGAAGTCCGGTCCGACGCTGGAAATTTTTCGAAAATCGATTGGGGAGAGTTTTGGTTAACGGCAAGAACAAATCGGGAATATTATATTAAAATAATTTATTTAATAGCGATAGAACGTCGAATACCGATGCGTCGCCTCGACCTTGGCGAAGTTGAGTACCAGCGTTCCAGACGCTAAAGCAGCAATTTTCACAATTATATGAGGTGCACGTGCCTAGTGCGTATAAAAACAATTTGGATAACAAAAGTGATTAATTTGTATGTACCAAATAATACTCGCACAGGTGTATTCGTATGGCCCGTCAAAATTGTCACGAAATGAATTTAAGAAATTAACATTCTAAAGTAAATAAATATTTTGACGGGAATGTTAAAAATCTTATCACTGTGTAGATATTTTTACATTCAGGCGCCCTAAATTATTTTGTCGTTGATTTCAAAAGTTTCCCTGGAAGGAGAGTACTCAGCAAGGGGCTCGTTAGGGGTGGCAGGGTTGGCAGTGCCACTGCAAACATAAATTTACTATCGAACACAACAATAGTTCTGTAATTCAATTGCAGAATTTCGAATTTTTCAGATATTTTCACGAAAATCTAGCGCATACACCGCGTTTATACCACTTTAAAGTTAAAAACCATAGAGCTGTTTATACAAATTCACGCATGTTGAGAAGGTAGGGCTTGCCCCGTCAGCGTGTTGCAATTCAGAAATACGTTAATGTTTGCATCTCATCTGGAACAAATATTTATTGGAATGTGGAAGAGAATCAAAATTGGTATTAGCATATTTAATATTCAGAATAACGTCTATTAGTAGAAACAATATATTTTATGTGCAGATATTTATTAATATTTTATGATTTATTACGATAAGGCATTTATAAATGACACAACCAAATGGAAGATTTTGATTGAAAATGATTATTAATTTATGGTAACCGAAGCAATTTAGGTAGGTTTGGCATAGTTTGCTATGGTTTGTAGCATTTTTTGTAATTTTAAAGTGATTTGGCTTAGTTTGGGGCGGTAAGGGGTAGTTGGGGGTGATTTATGGTAGCCGAAGTAATTTGCGTGAGTTTGGCATAGTTTGCTATGGTTTGTATCATTTTTTGTAATTTTAAAGTGATTTGGCTTGGTTTGGGGTGGTAAGGGGTAGTTGGGAGTGATTTATGGTAGCCGAAGTAATTTAAGTGAGTTTGGCATAGTTTGCTATGGTTTGTATTATTTTTTGTAATTTTAAAGTGAGTTGGCTTAGTTTGAGGTGGTAAGGAGTAGTTGGGGGTGATTTATGGTAGCCGAAGTAATTTGGGTGAGTTTGGCATAGTTTGCTATGGTTTGTATCATTTTTTGTAATTTTAAAGTAATTTGGCTTAGTTTGGGGTGGTAAGGGGTAGTTGGGGGTGATTTATGGTAGCCGTAGTAATTTAGGTGATTTTGGAATAGTTTGTTATGGTTTGTAGCATTTTTTGTAATTTTAAAATGATTGTTCTTAGTTTGGGGTGGTTAGGGGTAGTTGGGGGTGATTTATGGTAGCCGAAGTAATTTGGGTGAGTTTGGCATAGTTTGCTCTGATTTGTATCATTTTTTGTAATTTTAAAGTGATTTGGCTTAGTTTGCGGTGGTATGGGGTAGTTGGGGGTGATTTATGGTAGCCGAAGTAATTTGGGTGAGTTTGGCATAGTTTGCTATGGTTTGTATCATTTTTTGTAATTTTAAAGTAATTTGGCTTAGTTTGGGGTGGTAAGGGGTAGTTGGGGGTGATTTATGGTAGCCGTAGTAATTTAGGTGATTTTGGCATAGTTTGTTATGGTTTGTAGCATTTTTTGTAATTTTAAAATGATTGTTCCTAGTTTGGGATGGTAAGGGGTAGTTGGGGGTGATTTATGGTAGCCGAAGTAATTTGGGTGAGTTTGGCATAGTTTGCTCTGATTTGTATCATTTTTTGTAATTTTAAAATGATTTGGCTTAGTTTGCGGTGGTATGGGGTAGTTGGGGGTGATTTATGGTAGCCGAAGTAATTTGGGTGAGTTTGGCATAGTTTGCTATGGTTTGTATCATTTTTTGTAATTTTAAAGTGATTTGGCTTAGTTTGGGGTGGTAAGGGGTAGTTGGGGGTGATTTATGGTAGCCGAAGTAATTTGCGTGAGTTTGGCATAGTTTGCTATGGTTTGTATCATTTTTTGTAATTTTAAAGTGATTTGGCTTAATTTGGGGTGGTAGGGGGTAGTTGGGGGTGATTTATGGTAGCCGAAGTAATTTGGGTGAGTTTGGAATAGTTTGCTATGATTTGTAGCAATTTTTGTAATTTTAAAGTGAATTGGTTTAGTTTGGGGTAGCAAGGGGTAGTTGGGGGTGATTTATGGTAGCCGAAGCAATTTAGGTGAGTTTGACATAGCTTGCTATGGTTTGTAGCAGTTTTTGTAATTTTAAAGTGATTTGGCTTAGTGTGGGGTGGTAAGGGGTAGTTGGGGGTGATTTATGGTAGCCGAAGTAATTTGGGTGAGTTTGGCATAGTTTGCTATGATTTGTAACATTTTTTGTAATTTTAAAGTGATTGTTCTTAGTTTGGGGTGGTAAGGGGTAGTTGGGGGTGATTTATGGTAGCCGACGTAATTTAAGTGAGTTTGACATAGTTTGCTATGGTTTGTAGCATTTTTTGTAATTTTAAAGTGATTTGGCTTAGTGTGGGGTGGTAAGGGGTAGTTGGGGGTGATTTATGGTAGCCGAAGTAATTTGGGTGAGTTTGGCATAGTTTGCTATGATTTGTAACATTTTTTGTAATTTTAAAGTGATTGGGCTTAGTTTGGGGTGGTAAGGGGTAGTTGGTGGTGAATTTTGGTAGCCGAAATAATGTGTGTGAGTTCGAAATAGTCTGTTGTGGTTTGTGTCATTTTGTTTTATTTTAAAGTGATTGGAGTTACTTGGGGTTGCTAAGGGGTGGTAAGGGATGATTTAAGATAACGGATCTAATTTATGTCAGTTTGGCGTAGTTCGGGAATTTTTTGGGGTTGATTTGGTAAAGTTTGCAATGGTAAGAGATATTTGAGGATGTTTAATGTAGACGGATTAAATTTGGAGTGGTTTGGTAATTTTTAAATGAGTCACGGATCGACATTATAATTGAAATCAAAATTATAATTAAATATCTGCGCCTCGCTAGGTACGGCAAAAGTATGATCAGGAAAGCAGAAAGTGAAAGTGTAAACCGGTCGCCCGACGTCGAAGTTGTTTTGGCTAGATACGTGCTTCTAACATAAACACGGTCTCCGCGAGCCGATCATTTTTTGTTAATTTTAACCGGTTTTTATTCGGTTTTTATTTAAATACAAAGGAACCGGACCGAATTTTGCAAAATCTCCTTATATTACTTCCTTTCGGCACATGATACACCCGTGTCTAAAATTTCAAGTCGCCAGGCCTCACGGTTTGGGCTGTATTTGTGATTATCAATCAGTGAATGTGTCAGTGAGGACACTTCGCTTTATATATATAGACTAGCTGAATGTACCCGGCGTTGCCCGGACGTAGATTAAATAAACGCAGTGTTGACAAAAGTGGTGTATTTGTGATGTAGACTAATCGACATTATAATACAATTAAACAGGAATGCTCTACTTTTCCAATCACAAAATAAACAAATTTGCTGAAATTAACCTGCATTGCCAGGACCGGGTACTTCAATATAATTTGGAAAATGACGATAATTTCGTTTCTGGGTGCAAGCTCCTTTTTTTTCACTCTTCAAGAGAAGGAGAGTTGACAGAGAAGCTGAACTATTCCAAATTATTCCCATTTACTTCTCTAACAACGTTAAAGAATGTCGTCGAAGAATGTTGAAATATATAAATAAATAATTTCACACCATAAAAACGATGTATTTGGTGTAGTTTCGGATGATAAGGTTTTTTTTGGGGATTGTTTTGAATGGTTATTGATGGTTAGCGGGGTTTAGCTTTGGCGGATTAAACGAAACTTTTGGTCATTTTAATGCGATTGGGTTTAGTTTGGCTTGGTAAGAAGTGGTTGGGGTGATATAGCGGAAGTCGAAGTAATTTATGCGAGTTTAGCGTAGTTTGCTTGTAATTCGTAATTTTTTTACATTTTAGGTTGATGTGGGGTAGTTTGGAATGGCAAGTGTATGATTTTTGAGAGTAGTTTGGAATGGTACATTATGTTTAGGGGTTTTTAACGTATTCAGGTAAAATATACAGAAAATTTGGTAATTTTAAAATGAACAATTATAGTGCGAACCTCTTGAGCTCTATTTTCGGTAATAAAATGCAATAGGAAAGATAGTAAAAAAGACTATTTCCATCACTTTTCAGAGGAATTATACGTGGTGGTATTTGTACCCCGCTTACTATTCCTCCATCTTAGTTATAAATAATGCAGAACAATAATGAACACAATGTACATAAAATAAATAGTGTAAATCGTGTATAAGCACACATTACTTATGATGTCAGTGAAATCCGGTAAAACTGCAAATTTCGGATTTTGGCCGGAGCAGGTTTGGTGAAGATCAAATACACCACTATCATTAAATGAACGTAAAAATTAGCGTACGGTATATAAGTGGAGTCCGGTACGACGATGGTAATTTTTCGAAAATCGATTGGGGAGATATTTACTTAACGTCAAGAACAAATCGGGAATATTATATTAAAAAAATTTATTTAATAGCGATAGAACTTCGAATACTGATGCGTCGCCTCGACCTTGGCGACGTTGAGTACCAGCGTTCCAGACGCTGAAGTTGCAATTTTAACAATTATATTAGGTGCACGTGCCTAGTGCGTATTAAAAAAATTTGGATTACCAAATAATACTCGCGCAGGTGTACTCGACTGGCCCGTCATAATTTGCACAAAATGAATTAACATACTAAAGTATATAAATATTTTGACGGGAATGTGGTGGGTGTAAAAATCTTATTCGGCCTCTCCGACAAACTAACACTTGTTTACATTAACATTCATGCCTTCATGGACCTGTGACGAATTACAAACAAATATCTAAATTTCAAGTGTTCCATTTGATTTCGTTTCTGGATGCAAGCGGTTTTTTTTACTCTTGTCAGTCTGAACTTATTACATAGTGATATTTTCACATCCAGGTGCCCTAAATTTATTTTGCCGCTGATTTCAAAAATTTTTCTGGAAGGAAAGTAGTCAGCAGTGGGGCTCGTCAGGGGTGGCAGGGTTGGCAGTTCCACTCCAAGTATAAAATTACTATCGAACACAAAATTAGTTCTGTAATTCAGTTGCAGAATTATGAATTTTTCAGATATTTTCACGAAAATTTAGCGCTTACACCGCCACTGGTATGAATGTCAGTGATATCTGGTACATAAAACGGTGAAAATTTCGGGGCAAATTTGGTGAAAAACAAATACACCACTATCATTAACTAAACGTAAAAATTAGCGTACAAATATAAGTGGAGTCCGGTCCGATGCTGATAATTTTTCGAAAATTGATTGGGGGCAGATTTGGTTAACGCGAGAATCAAATGTTAAATTAAAATACTTTATTTGATAGCGGTAGACCTTCGAACACTGTTGCGTCGCCTCAGCGAATTTGGCGACTTTGCGAACAGTTTCCGACGCTGGAGCAGCAATTTTCACAATTGTAGTTGTGTTAAAATTAAACACCGCGATCGAGTACTGCTCCACACGCTGAACCAGCAATTCTCGAATTCTAAGAAACGATAAGAAAGGCTTATCCAACGCTTGGTATGTGCGAATTTCTGCATAGACACTCAATCAAACTAAATCGAGCATCGCCTTTTCACGTTTCTGACCTTGCCCTTGACGTGGCAGGCTCCAGCTGCTTCAATAATGTAAAAATCTTATTCGGCCTCTCCAATAAACTCACATTTGTTTACATTAACACGCATTCCCTCATGGACTTGTGACGAATTACAAACAAATATTTCAACTTCAAGTGTTCCATCTAATTTCGTTTCTGGGTGCAAGCTCGTTTATTTTCACTCTAGTCAGTCTAAACTTATTACACAGAGTTATATTTTCAAATTCAGGCGCCCTAAAGAATTTTGTCGTTGTTTTCAAAAGTTCCAAGAGAAGGAGAGTTGATATAGAAGCTAAATTATTCCAAATTATTCCCATTTAGTTCTCTGACAACGTTAAAGACAATGTTGAAATATATAAATACAAAATTTTACACCATAAAAACGAAGTATTTAGGAATTATGTATAAAAAAAGCCGAAGTTATTCTTCGCTCTTGAGCTCTATTTCCGGTATTAAAAATGCAATAGGAAAGATAGTAAGAAAGACTATTACCATCACTTTGCACGGGAATTATACGTGGTGGAATTTGTTCTCCGCTTACTATTAGATTTTCAAACTGCTCCATCTTATAAATAATGCAGAACAATAATGAACGCAATGTACGTAAAATAAATAGTGTAAATAAATCGTGTCTAAGCATACAATACTTAAGCGTATGATGTCAGTGAAAATTTCGGATTTCGGCCGGAGCAGGTTTGGTGAAGAACAAATACACCACTATCATTAACTGAACGGTAAAAATTAGCGTACAAAAATAAGTGAAATCCGGTCCGACGCTGGAAATTTTTCGAAAATCGATCGGGGAGAGTTTTGTTTAACGGCAAGAACAAATCGGGAATATTATATTAAAATAACTTATTTAATAGCGATAGAACTTTGAATACCGATGCGTCGCCTCGACCTTGGCGACGTTGAGTACCAGCGTTCCCGACGCTGAAGCAGCAATTTTCACAATTATATGAGGTGCACGTGCCTAGTGCGTATAAAAACAATTTGGATAACAAAAGAGATTAATTTGTATGTACCAAATAATACTCGCACAGGTGTACTCGTATGGCCCGTCATAATTTTCACAAAATCAATTTAAGAAATTAACATTCTAAAGTAAATAAATATTTTGACAGGAATGTTAAAAATCTTATTCGGTCTCTCCGACAAACTAACACTTGTTTACATTAACATGCATTCCTTCATGGACCTGTGACGAATTACAAACAAATATCGAAATTTCAAGTGTTCCATGTCAGTCTGAACTTATTACACAGTGATATTTTCACATTCAGGCGCCCTAAATTATTTTGACGTTGATTTATAAAGTTTCCCTGGAAGGAGAGTAGTCAGCAGGTGCCTCGTCAGGGGTGGCAGGGTTGGCAGTGCCACTCCAAGTATAAATTTACTATCGAACACAAAGATAGTTCTGATTCAATTGCAGAATTTCGAATTTTTCAGATATTTTTACGAAACTCTAGCTCTTACACCGCCTTTATACCTCTTTAAAGTTAAAAACCATAGAGCTGTTTATACAAATGCACGCATGTTGAAAAGGTAGGGCTTGCCCCGTCAGCGTGTTGCAATTCAGAAATACGTTTATGTTTGCATCTCAACCGGAACAAATATTTATTGGAAGGTGGAAGAGAATCGAAATAGGTATCAGCCTATTTAATATTCAGAATAACGACTATTAGTCGGAACAATATATTTTATGTGCAGATATTTATTAATATTTTATGATTTAATACGATAAGGCATTTATAAATAACACAACCAAATAGAAGATTTTGATTGAAAACGATTATTAATTTATGGTAGCCGAAGTAATTTAAGTGAGTTTGGCATAGCTTGCTATGTTTTGTAGCATTTTTGTAATTTTAAAGTGATTAGGCTAATTTTGGGGCGGTAAGGGGTAGTTGGGGGTGATTTATGGTAGCCGAAGTAATTTAGGTGAGTTTGGAATAGTTTGCTATGGTTTGTAGCATTTTTTGTAATTTTAAAGTGATTGGGCTTAGTTTGGGGTGGTAAGGGGTAGTTGGGGGTGATTTATAATAGCCGAAGTAATTCAGGTGAGTTTGAGATAGTTTGCTATGGCTTGTAGCATTTTTCGTAATTTTAAAGTGATTGGGCTTATTTTGGGGTGGTAAGGGGTAGTTGGGGGTGATTTATGGTAGCCGAAGTAATTTAGGTGAGTTAGGCATAGTTTCCTATGGTTTGTAGCATTTTTTGTAATTTTAAAGTGACTGGGCTTATTTTGGGGGTGGTAAGGGGTATTTGGGGGTGATTTATGGTAGCCGAAGTAATTTAGGTGAGTTAGGCATAGTTTGCTATGGTTTGTAGTATTTTTTGTAATTTTAAAGTGATTGGGTTTAGTTTGTGGTTGGTAAGGGGTAGTTGGGGGTGATTTATGGTAGCCGAAGTAATTCAGGTGAGTTTGAGATAGTTTGCTACGGTTTGTAGATTTTTTTGTAATTTTAAAGTGATTGAGCCTATTTTGGGGTGGTAAGGGGTAGTTGGGGGTGATTTATGGAAGCCAAAGTAATTTAGATGAGTTTGGCATAGTTTGATATGGCTTGTAACATTTTTTGTAATTTTAAAGTGATTGGGCTGAGTTTGGGGTGGTAAGGGGTAGTTGGGGGTGATTTATGATAGCCGAAATAATTTAAGTGAGTTTGGCATAGTTTGCTATGGTTTGTAGCATTTTTTGTAATTTTAAAGTGATTGGGTTTAGTTTGTGGTTGGTAAGGGGTAGTTGGGGGTGATTTATGGTAGCCGCAGTAATTTAAGTGGGTTCGGCATATTTTGCTATGGTTTGTAGCATTTTTTGTAATTTTAAAGTGATTGGGCTTATTTTGGGGTGGTAAGGGGTAGTTGGGGGTGATTTATGGTAGCCGAAGGAAATTAGGTAATTTAGGCATAGTTTGCTATGGTTTGTAGCATTTTTTGTAATTTTAAAGTGATTGGGCTTATTTTGGGGTGGTAAGGGGTAGTTGGGGGTGATTTATGGTAGCCGAAGTAATTTAGGTGAGTTAGGCATAGTTTGCTATGATTTGTTGAATATTTTGTAATTTTAAAATGATTGGGTTTATTTTGGGGTTGTAAGGGGTAGTTCGGGGTGATTTATGGTAGCCGAAGTAATTTAGGGGAGTTTGGCATAGTTTGCTACGATTTGTAGAATTTTTTTGTAATTTTAAAGTGATTGAGCCTATTTTGGGGTGGTAAGGGGTAGTTGAGGGTGATTTATGGAAGCCAAAGTAATTTAGATGAGTTTGGCATAGTTTGATATGGCTTGTAACATTTTTTGTAATTTTAAAGTGATTGGGCTTAGTTTGCTGCTGTAAAGTGTAGTTGGGGGTGATTTTTGATAGCCGAAGTAATTTAGGTGATTTTGGCATAGTTTGCTATGGTTAGTAGCATTTTTTTGTAATTTAAAAGTGATTGGGTTTAGTTTGTTGTGGTAAGAGTTAGTTGGTGATGATTTATGGTAGCCGAAGTAATTTAGGTGAGTTTGGCCTAGTTTGCTATGGTTACTAGAATTTTTTTGTAATTTAAAAGTGATTGGGTTTAGTTTGTTGTGGTAAGGGTTAGTTGGTGATGATTTAGAGTAGCCGAAGTAATTTAGGTGAGTCTGGCATAGTTTGTTATGATTTGTACACCTTTTTTTGTAATTTTAAGATGATATGGTTTGCTTTGTTGTGGTAAGGGATAGTTGGGGGTGATTTTCGGTAGCCGAAGTAATTTAGGTGATTCTGGTATAGTTTGTTATGATTTTTAGCATTTTTTTGTCATTTTGTTTTATTTTAAAGTGATTGGAGTTACTTGGGGTTGCTAAGGGGTGGTAAGGGATGATTTAAAATAACGGATCTAGTTTATGTCAGTTTGGCATAGTTCGGGAATTTTTTGGGGTTGATTTGGTAAAGTTTGCAGTGGTAAGAGATATTTGAGGATGTTTAATGTTGACGGATTAAATTTGGAGTGATTTGGTAATTTTTAATTGAGTCACGGATCGACATTATAATTGAAATCAAAATTATAATTGAAATATCTGCGGCCTCGCTAGGTACGGCAAAAGTATGATCACGAAAGCAGAAACTCGACGTTGAAATTGTTTAGGTTAAATAAGTGCTTTTAATGTAAACCGGTCGCCCGTCGTCGAAGTTGTTTTGGCTAGATACGTGCTTCTAACATAAACACGGTCTCCGCGATCCGATCATTTTTTGTTTATTTTAGCCGGTTTTTATTGAATTACAAAGGAACCGGGCCGAATTTCGCAAAATCCCTTCTTAGTGTTCAGTTTCGGCACATGATACACCCGTGTCTAAAATTTCAAGTCTCCAGCCCTCACGGTTTGGGCTGTGGGTTGTCGGTGAATCAGTGAATGTGTAGATGTGTAGATGAGTGGGCTGTGGGTTGATTATGAATCAGTGTGTAGATGAATGAGTGTCTCAGTGAGGACACTTCGCTTTATATATATAGATTTACACTATTTATTTTATGTACATTGTGTTCATTATTGTTCTGCATTATTTATAACTAAGATGGAGGAATAGTAAGCGGGGTACAAATACCACCACGTATAATTCCTCTGAAAAGTGATGAAAATAGTCTTTTTTACTATCTTTCCTATTGCATTTTATTACCGAAAATAGAGCTCAAGAGGTTCGCACTATAATTGTTCATTTTAAAATTACCAAATTTTCTGTATATTTTACCTGAATACGTTAAAAACCCCTAAACATAATGTACCATTCCAAACTACTCTCAAAAATCATACACTTGCCATTCCAAACTACCCCACATCAACCTAAAATGTAAAAAAATTACGAATTACAAGCAAACTACGCTAAACTCGCATAAATTACTTCGACTTCCGCTATATCACCCCAACCACTTCTTACCAAGCCAAACTAAACCCAATCGCATTAAAATTACCAAAAGTTTCGTTTAATCCTCCAAAGCTAAACCCCGCCAACCATCAATAACCATTCAAAATATTCCCCAAAAAAAACCTTATCATCCGAAACTACACCAAATACATCGTTTTTATGGTGTGAAATTATGTATTTATATATTTAAACATTCTTCGACGACATACTTTAACGTTGTTAAAGAACTAAATGGGAATAATTTGGAATAGTTCAGCTTCTCTGTCAACTCTCCTACTCTTGAAGAGTGAAAAAGAGTGAAAAAAGAGGAGCTTGCACCCAGAAACGAAATTATCGTCATTTTCCAAATCATATTGAAGTACCCGGTCCTGGCAATGCAGGTTAATTTCAGCAAATTTGTTTATTTTGTGATTGGAAAAGTAGAGCATTCCTGTTTAATTGTATTATAATGTCGATTAGACTACATCAAAAATACACCACTTTTATCAACACTGCGTTTATTTAATCTACGTCCGGGCAACGCCGGGTACATTCAAATGTAGTTTTATATTATTTTTAACATTTTTTGTAATCTTAAAGTGATTGGGCTTAGTTTGTTGCTGTAAAGTGTAGTTGGGGGTGATTTTTGATAGCCGAAGTAATTTAGGTGAGTTTGGCATAGTTTGCTATGGTTAGTAGCATTTTTTTGTAATTTAAAAGTGATTGGGTTTAGTTTGTTGTGGTAAGGGTTAGTTGGTGATGATTTATGGTAGCCGAAGTAATTTAGGTAAGTTTGGCATAGTTTGCTATGGTTAGTAGCATTTTTTTGTATTTAAAAGTGATTGGGTTTAGTTTGTTGTGGTAAGGGTTAGTTGGTGATGATTTATGGTAGCCGAAGTAATTTAGGTGTGTATGGCATAGTTTGCAATGGTTACTAGCATTTTTTTGTAATTTAAAAGTGATTGGGTTTAGTTTGTTGTGGTAACGGTTAGTTGGTGATGATTTAGAGTAGCCGATGTAATTTAGGTGAGTCTGGCATAGTTTGTTATGATTTGTACACCTTTTTTTGTAATTTTAAGATGATATGGTTTGGTTTGTTGTGGTAAGGGATAGTTGGGAGTGATTTACGGTAGCCGAAGTAATTTAGGTGATTCTGATATAGTTTGTTATGATTTTTAGCATTTTTTTGTAATTTTAAAGTGATTGGGCTTAGTTTGCTGCTGTAAAGTGTAGTTGGGGGTGATTTTTGATAGCCGAAGTAATTTAGGTGATTTTGGCATAGTTTGCTATGGTTAGTAGCATTTTTTTGTAATTTAAAAGTGATTGGGTTTAGTTTGTTGTGGTAAGAGTTAGTTGGTGATGATTTATGGTAGCCGCAGTAATTTAGGTGAGTTTGGCCTAGTTTGCTATGGTTACTAGAATTTTTTTGTAATTTAAAAGTGATTGGGTTTAGTTTGTTGTGGTAAGGGTTAGTTGGTGATGATTTAGAGTAGCCGAAGTAATTTAGGTGAGTCTGGCATAGTTTGTTATGATTTGTACACCTTTTTTTGTAATTTTAAGATGATATGGTTTGCTTTGTTGTGGTAAGGGATAGTTGGGGGTGATTTTCGGTAGCCGAAGTAATTTAGGTGATTCTGGTATAGTTTGTTATGATTTTTAGCATTTTTTTTGTAATTTTAAAGTGATTGGGCTTAGTTTGTTGCTGTAAAGTGTAGTTGGGGGTGATTTTTGATAGCCGAAGTAATTTAGGTGAATTTGGCATAGTTTGCTATGGTTAGTAGCATTTTTTTGTAATTTAAAAGTGATTGGGTTTAGTTTGTTGTGGTAAGGGTTAGTTGGTGATGATTTAGAGTAGCCGAAGTAATTTAGGTGAGTTTGACATAGTTTGCTATGGTTACTAGCATTTTTTTGTAATTTAAAAGTGATTGGGTTTAGTTTGTTGTTGTAAGGGTTAGTTGGTGATGATTTATGGTAGCCGAAGTAATTTAGGTGAGTTTGGCATAGTTTGCTATGGCTACTAGCATTTTTTTGTAATTTAAAAGTGATAGGGTTTAGATTGTTGTGGTAAGGGTTAGTTGGTGATAATTTAGAATAGCCGAAGTAATTTAGGTGAGTCCGGCATAGTTTGTTATGATTTGTACACCTTTTTTTGTCATTTTAAGATGATATGGTTTGGTTTGTTGTGGTAAGGGATAGTTGGGGGTGATTTACGGTAGCCGAAGTAATTTAGGTGATTCTGGTATAGTTTTATATGATTTTTAGCATTTTGTTTTAATTTTAAAGTGATTGGGCTTAGTTTGTTGCTGTAAAGTGTAGTTGGGGGTGATTTTTGATAGCCGAAGTAATTTAGGTGAGTTTGGCATAGTTTGCTATGGTTAGTAGCATTTTTTTATAATATAAAAGTGATTGGGTTTAGTTTGTTGTGGTAAGGGTTAGTTGGTGATGATTTATGGTAGCCGAAGTAATTTAGGTGAGTTTGGCATAGTTTGCTATGGTTACTAGCATTTTTTTTAATTTAAAAGTGATTGGGTTTAGTTTGTTGTGGTAAGGGTTAGTTGGTGATGATTTAGAGTAGCTGAAGTAATTTAGGTGAGTCTGGCATAGTTTGCTATGGTTAGTAGCATTTTTTTGTAATTTAAAAGTGATTGGGTTTAGTTTGTTGTGGTAAGAGTTAGTTGGTGATGATTTATGGTAGCCGAATTAATTTAGGTGAGTTTGGCCTAGTTTGCTATGGTTACTAGCATTTTTTTGTAATTTAAAAGTGATTGGGTTTAGTTTGTTGTGGTAAGGGTTAGTTGGTGATGATTTAGAGTAGCCGAAGTAATTTAGGTGAGTCTGGCATAGTTTGTTATGATTTGTACACCTTTTTTTGTAATTTTAAGATGATATGGTTTGCTTTGTTGCGGTAAGGGATAGTTGGGGGTGATTTACGGTAGCCGAAGTAATTTAGGTGATTCTGGTATAGTTTGTTATGATTTTTACGATTTTTTTTGTAATTTTAAAGTTATTGGGCTTAGTTTGTTGCTGTAAAGTGTAGTTGGGGGTGATTTTTGATAGCCGAAGTAATTTAGGTGAATTTGGCATAGTTTGCTATGGTTAGTAGCATTTTTTTGTAATTTTAAAGTGATTGGGCTTAGTCTGCTGCTGTAAAGTGTAGTTGGGGGTGATTTTTGATAGCCGAAGTAATTTAGGTGAGCTTGGCATAGTTTGCTATGGTTAGTAGCATTTTTTTGTAATTTAAAAGTGATTGGGTTTAGTTTGTTGTGGTAAGAGTTAGTTGGTGATGATTTATGGTAGCCGAAGTAATTTAGGTGAGTTTGGCATAGTTTGCTATGGTTACTAGCATTTTTTTGTAATTTAAAAGTGATTGGGTTTAGTTTGTTGTGGTAAGGATTAGTTGGTGATGATATATGGTAGCCGAAGTAATTTAGGTGAGTTTGGCATAGTTTGTTATGATTTGTACACCTTTTTTTGTAATTTTAAGATGATATGGTTTGGTTTGTTGTGGTAAGGGATATTTGGGGGTGATTTACGGTAGCCGAAGTAATATAGGTGATTCTGGTATAGTTTGTTATGATTTTTAGCATTTTTTTGTAATTTTAAAGTGATTGGGCTTAGTTTGTTGCTGTAAAGTGTAGTTGGGGGTGATTTTTGATAGCAGAAGTAATTTAGGTGAGTTTGGCATAGTTTGCTATGGTTAGTAGCATTTTTTGTAATTTAAAAGTGATTGGGTTTAGTTTGTTGGGGTAAGGGTTAGTTGGTGATGATTTAGAGTAGCCGAAGTAATTTAGGTGAGTCTGGCATAGTTTGCTATGGTTACTAGCATTTTTTTGTAATTTAAAAGTGATTGGGTTTAGTTTGTTGTGGTAAGAGTTAGTTGGTGATTATTTAGAGTAGCCGAAGTAATTTAGGTGAGTCTGGCATAGTTTGTTATGATTTGTACACCTTTTTTTGTAATTTTAAGTTGATATGGTTTGGCTTGTTGTGGTAAGGGATAGTTGGGGGTGATTTACGTTAGCCGAAGTAATTTAGGTGATTCTGGTATAGTTTGTTATGATTTTTAGCATTTTTTCGTAATTTTAAAGTGATTGGGCTTGGTTTGTTGCTGTAAAGTGTAGTTGGGAGTGATTTTTGATAGCCGCAGTAATTTAGGTGAGTTTGGCATAGTTTGCTATGGTTAGTAGCATTTTTTTGTAATTTAAAAGTGATTGGGTTTAGTTTGTTGTGATAAGGGTTAGTTGGTGATGATTTATGGTAGCCGAAGTAATTTAGGTGAGTTTGGCATAGTTTGCTATGGTTACTAGCATTTTTTTGTAATTTAAAAGTGGTTGGGTTTAGTTTGTTGTGGTAAGGGTTAGTTGGTGATGATTTAGAGTAGCCGAAGTGATTTAGGTGAGTCTGGCATAGTTTGTTATGATTTGTACACCTTTTTTTGTAATTTTAAGATGATATGGTTTGGTTTGTTGTGGTAAGGGATAGTTGGGGGTGATTTACGGTAGCCGAAGTAACTTAGGTGATTCTGGTATAGTTTGTTATGATTTTTAGCATTTTTTTGTAATTTTAAAGTGATTGGGCTTAGTTTGTTGCTGCAAAGTGTAGCTGGGGGTGATTTTTGATAGCCGAAGTAATTTAGGTGTGTTTGGCATAGTTTGCTATGGTTAGTAGCATTTTTTTGTAACTTAAAAGTGATTGGGTTTAGTTTGTTGTGGTAAGGATTAGTTGGTGATGATTTATGGTAGCCGAAGTAATTTAGGTGAGTTTGGCATTGTTTGTTATGATTTGTACACCTTTTTTTGTAATTTTAAGATGATATGGTTTGGTTTGTTGTGGTAAGGGATATTTGGGGGTGATTTACGGTAGCCGAAGTAATATAGGTGATTCTGGTATAGTTTGTTATGATTTTTAGCATTTTTTGTAATTTTAAAGTGATTGGGCTTAGTTTGTTGCTGTAAAGTGTAGTTGGGGGTGATTTTTGATAGCCGAAGTAATTTAGGTGAGTTTGGCATAGTTTGCTATGGTTAGTAGCATTTTTTTGTAATTTAAAAGTGATTGGGATTAGTTTGTTGTGGTAAGGGTTAGTTGGTGATGATTTATGGTAGCCGAAGTAATTTAGGTGAGTTTGGCATAGTTTGCTATGGTTACTAGCATTTTTTTGTAATTTAAAAGTGATTGGGTTTAGTTTGTTGTGGTAAGGGTTAGTTGGTGATGATTTAGAGTAGCCGAAGTAATTTAGGTGAGTCTGGCATAATTTGTTATGATTTGTACACCTTTTTTTGTAATTTTAAGATGATATGGTTTGGTTTGTTGTGGTAAGGGATAGTTGGGGGTGATTTACGGTAGCCAAAGTAATTTAGGTGATTCTGGTATAGTTTGTTATGATTTTTAGCATTTTTTTGCAATTTTAAAGTGATTGGGCTTAGTTTGTTGCTGTAAAGTGTAGTTGGGAGTGATTTTTGATAGCCGAAATAATTTAGGTGAGTTTGGCATAGTTTGCTATGGTTAGTAGCATTTTTTTGTAATTTAAAAGTGATTGGGTTTAGTTTGTTGTGGTAAGGGTTAGTTGGTGATGATTTAGAGTAGCCGAAGAAATTTAGGTGAGTCTGGCATAGTTTGTTATGATTTGTACACCTTTTTTTGTAATTTTAAGATGATATGGTTTGGTTTGTTGTGGTAAGGGATAGTTAAGGGTGATTTACGGTAGCCGAAGTAATTTAGGTGATTCTGGTATAGTTTGTTATGATTTTTAGCATTTTTTTGCAATTTTAAAGTGATTGGGCTTAGTTTGTTGCTGTAAAGTGTAGTTGGGGGTGATTTTTGATAGCCGAAGTAATTTAGGTGTGTTTGGCATAGTTTGCTATGGTTAGTAGCATTTTTTTGTAACTTAAAAGTGATTGGGTTTAGTTTGTTGTGGTAAAGATTAGTTGGTGATGATTTATGGTAGCCGAAGTAATTTAGGTGAGTTTGGCATAGTTTGTTATGATTTGTACACCTTTTTTTGTAATTTTAAGATGATATGGTTTGGTTTGTTGTGGTAAGGGATATTTGGGGGTGATTTACGGTAGCCGAAGTAATATAGGTGATTCTGGTATAGTTTGTTATGATTTTTAGCATTTTTTTGTAATTTTAAAGTGATTGGGCTTAGTTTGTTGCTGTAAAGTGTAGTTGGGGGTGATTTTTGATAGCCGAAGTAATTTAGGTGAGTTTGGCATAGTTTGCTATGGTTAGTAGCATTTTTTTGTAATTTAAAAGTGATTGGGATTAGTTTGTTGTGGTAAGGGTTAGTTGGTGATGATTTATGGTAGCCGAAGTAATTTAGGTGAGTTTGGCATAGTTTGCTATGGTTACTAGCATTTTTTTGTAATTTAAAAGTGATTGGGTTTAGTTTGTTGTGGTAAGGGTTAGTTGGTGATGATTTAGAGTAGCCGAAGAAATTTAGGTGAGTCTGGCATAGTTTGTTATGATTTGTACACCTTTTTTTGTAATTTTAAGATGATATGGTTTGGTTTGTTGTGGTAAGGGATCGTTAAGGGTGATTTACGGTAGCCGAAGTAATTTAGGTGATTCTGGTATAGTTTGTTATGATTTTTAGCATTTTTTTGCAATTTTAAAGTGATTGGGCTTAGTTTGTTGCTGTAAAGTGTAGTTGGGGGTGATTTTTGATAGCCGAAGTAATTTAGGTGTGTTTGGCATAGTTTGCTATGGTTAGTAGCATTTTTTTGTAACTTAAATGTGATTGGGTTTAGTTTGTTGTGGTAAGGGTTAGTTGGTGATGATTTATGGTAGCCGAAGTAATTTAGGTGAGTTTGGCATAGTTTGTTATGATTTGTACACCTTTTTTTGTAATTTTAAGATGATATGGTTTGGTTTGTTGTGGTAAGGCTTATTTGGGGGTGATTTACGGTAGCCGAAGTAATATAGGTGATTCTGGTATAGTTTGTTATGATTTTTAGCATTTTTTTGTAATTTTAAAGTGATTGGGCTTAGTTTGTTGCTGTAAAGTGTAGTTGGGGGTGATTTTTGATAACCGAAGTAATTTAGGTGAGTTTGGCATAGTTTGCTATGATTAGTAGCATTTTTTTGTAATTTAAAAGTGATTGGGTTTAGTTTGTTGTGGTAAGGGTTAGTTGGTGATGATTTAGAGTAGCCGAAGTAATTTAGGTGAGTCTGGCGTAGTTTGTTATGATTTCTACACCTTTTTTTGTAATTTTAAGATGATATGGTTTGGTTTGTTGTGGTAAGGGATAGTTGGGGGTGATTTACGGTAGCCGAAGTAATTTAGATGATTCTGGTATAGTTTGTTATGATTTTTAGCATTTTTTTGTAATTTTAAAGTGATTAGGCTTAGTTTGTTGCTGTAAAGTGTAGTTGGGAGTGATTTTTAATAGCCGAAGTAATTTAGGTGAGTCTGGCATAGTTTGTTATAATTTGTACACCTTTTTTTGTAATTTTAAGATGATATGGTTTGGTTTATTGTGGTAAGGGATAGTTGGGGGTAATTTACGGTAGCCGAAGTAATTTAGGTGATTCTGGTATAGTTTGTTATGATTTTTAGCATTTTTTTGTAATTTTAAAGTGATTGGGCTTAGTTTGTTGCTGTAAAGTGTAGTTGGGGGTGATTTTTGATAGCCGAAGTAATTTAGGTGAGTTTGGCATAGTTTGCAATGGTTACTAGCATTTGTTTGTAATTTAAAAGTGTTTGGGTTTAGTTTGTTGTGGTAAGGGTTAGTTGGTGATGATTTAGAGTAGCCGAAGTAATTTAGGTGAGTCTTGCAAAATTTGTTATGATTTGTACACCTTTTTTTGTAATTTTAAGATGATATGGTTTGGTTTGTTGTGGTAAGGGATAGTTGGGGGTGATTTACGGTAGCCGAAGTAATTTAGGTGATTCTGGTATAGTTTGTTATGATTTTTAGCATTTTTTTGTAATTTTAAAGTGATTGGGCTTAGTCTGTTGCTGTAAAGTGTAGTTGGGTGTGATTTTTGATAGCCGAAGTAATTTAGGTGAGTTTGGCATAGTTTGCTATGGTTACTAGCATTTGTTTGTAATTTAAAAGTGTTTGGGTTTAGTTTGTTGTGGTAAGTGTTAGTTGGTGATGATTTAGAGTAGCCGAAGTAATTTAGGTGAGTCTGGCATAGTTTGCTTTGATTTGTTCACCTTTTTTTGTAATTTTAAGATGATATGGTTTGGTTTGTTGTGGTAAGGGATAGTTGAGGGTGATTTACGGTAGCCGAAGTAATTTAGGTGATTCTGGTATAGTTTGTTATGGTTTTTAACATTTTTTTGTAATTTTAAAGTGATTGTTCTTAGTTTGTTGCTGTAAAGTGTAGTTGGGGGTGATTTTTGATAGCCGAAGTAATTTAGGTGAGTTTGGCATAGTTTGCTATGGTTAGTAGCATTTTTTTGTAATTTAAAAGTGATTGGGTTTAGTTTGTTGTGGTAAGGGTTACTTGGTGATGATTTAGAGTAGCCGAAAAAATTTAGGTGAGTCTGGCATAGTTTGTTATGATTTGTACACCTTTTTTTGTAATTGTAAAATGATATGGTTTGGTTTGTTGTGGTAAGAGATAGTTGAGGGTGATTTACGGTAGCCGAAGTAATTTAGGTGATTCTGGTATAGTTTGTTATGGTTTTTAACATTTTTTTGTAATTTTAAAGTGATTGTTCTTAGTTAGTTGCTGTAAAGTGTAGTTGGGAGTGATTTTTGATAGCCGAAGTAATTTAGGTGAGTTTGGCATAGTTTGCTAAGGTTAGTAGCATTTTTTTGTAATTTAAAAGTGATTGGGTTTAGTTTGTTGTGGTAAGGGTTAGTTGGTGATGATTTAGAGTAGCCGAAAAAATTTAGGTGAGTCTGGCATAGTTTGTTATGATTTGTACACCTTTTTTTGTAATTGTAAAATGATATGGTTTGGTTTGTTGTGGTAAGGGATAGTTGGGGGTGATTTACGGTAGCCGAAGTAATTTAGGTGATTCTGGTATAGTTTGTTATGATTTTTAGCATTTTTTTGTAATTTTAAAGTGATTGGGCTTAGTTTGTTGCTGTAAAGTGTAGTTGGGGGTGATTTTTGATAGCTGAAGTAATTTAGGTGAGTTTGGCGTAGTTTGCTATGGTTAGTAGCATTTTTTTTTAATTTAAAAGTGATTGGGTCTAGTTTGTTGTGGTAAGAGTTAGTTGGTGATGATTTATGGTAGCCGAAGTAATTTAGGTGAGTTTGGCATAGTTTGCTATAGTTACTAGCCTTTTTTTGTAATTTAAAAGTGATTGGGTTTAGTTTGTCGTGGTAAGGGTTAGTTGGTGATGATTTAGAGTAGCCGAAGTAATTTAGGTGAGTGTGGCATAGTTTGTTATGATTTGTACACCTTTTTTTGTAATTTTAAGATGATATGGTTTGGTTTGTTGTAGTAATGGATAGTTAGGGGTGATTTACGGTAGCCGAAGTAATTTAGATGATTCTGGTATAGTTTGTTATGATTTTTAGCATTTTTTTGTAATTTTAAAGTGATTGGGCTTAGTTTGTTGCTGTAAAGTGTAGTTGGGAGTGATTTTTGATAGCCGAAGTAATTTAGGTGAGTTTGGCATAGTTTGCTATGGTTAGTAGCATTTTTTTGTAATTTAAAAGTGATTGGGTTTAGTTTGTTGTGGTAAGGGTTAGTTGGTGATGATTTAGAGTAGCCGAAGTAATTTAGGTGAGTCTGGCATAGTTTGTTATAATTTGTACACCTTTTTTTGTAATTTTAAGATGATATGGTTTGGTTTATTGTGGTAAGGGATAGTTGGGGGTAATTTACGGTAGCCGAAGTAATTTAGGTGATTCTGGTATAGTTTGTTATGATTTTTAGCATTTTTTTGTAATTTTAAAGTGATTGGGCTTAGTTTGTTGCTGTAAAGTGTAGTTGGGGGTGATTTTTGATAGCCGAAGTAATTTAGGTGAGTTTGGCATAGTTTGCAATGGTTACTAGCATTTGTTTGTAATTTAAAAGTGTTTGGGTTTAGTTTGTTGTGGTAAGGGTTAGTTGGTGATGATTTAGAGTAGCCGAAGTAATTTAGGTGAGTCTTGCAAAATTTGTTATGATTTGTACACCTTTTTTTGTAATTTTAAGATGATATGGTTTGGTTTGTTGTAGTAATGGATAGTTAGGGGTGATTTACGGTTGCCGAAGCAATTTAAGTGATTCTGGTATAGTTTGTTATGATTTTTAGCATTTTTTTGTAATTTTAAAGTGATTGGGCTTAGTTTGTTGCTGTAAAGTGTAGTTGGGGGTGATTTTTGATAGCCGAAGTAATTTAGGTGAGTTTGGCATAGTTTGCTATGGTTAGTAGCATTTTTTTGTAATTTAAAAGAGATTGGGTTTAGTTTGTTGTGGTAAGGGTTAGTAGGTGATGATTTAGAGTAGCCGAAGTAATTTAGGTGAGTCTGGCATAGTTTGTTATAATTTGTACACCTTTTTTTGTAATTTTAAGATGATATGGTTTGGTTTATTGTGGTAAGGGGTAGTTGGGGGTGATTTACGGTAGCCGAAGTAATTTAGGTGATTCTGGTATTGTTTGTTATGATTTTTAACAATTTTTTGTAATTTTAAAGTGATTGGGCTTAGTTTGTTGCTGTAAAGTGTAGTTGGGTGTGATTTTTGATAGCCGAAGTAATTTAGGTGAGTTTGGCATAGTTTGCTATGGTTACTAGCATTTGTTTGTAATTTAAAAGTGTTTGGGTTTAGTTTGTTGTGGTAAGGGTTAGTTGGTGATGATTTAGAGTAGCCGAAGTAATTTAGGTGAGTCTTGCAGAATTTGTTATGATTTGTACACCTTTTTTTGTAATTTTAAGATGATATGGTTTGGTTTGTTGTGGTAAGGGATAGTTGGGGGTGATTTACGGTAGCCGAAGTAATTTAGGTGATTCTGGTATAGTTTGTTATGATTTTTAGCATTTTTTTGTAATTTAAAAGTGATTGGGTTTAGTTTGTTGTGGTAAGTGTTAGTTGGTGATGATTTAGAGTAGCCGAAGTAATTTAGGTGAGTCTGGCATAGTTTGCTTTGATTTGTTCACCTTTTTTTGTAATTTTAAGATGATATGGTTTGGTTTGTTGTGGTAAGGGATAGTTGAGGGTGATTTACGGTAGCCGAAGTAATTTAGGTGATTCTGGTATAGTTTGTTATGGTTTTTAACATTTTTTTGTAATTTTAAAGTGATTGTTCTTAGTTTGTTGCTGTAAAGTGTAGTTGGGGGTGATTTTTGATAACCGAAGTAATTTAGGTGAGTTTGGCATAGTTTGCTATGGTTAGTAGCATTTTTTTGTAATTTAAAAGAGATTGGGTTTAGTTTGTTGTGGTAAGGGTTAGTAGGTGATGATTTAGAGAAGCCGAAGTAATTTAGGTGAGTCTGGCATAGTTTGTTATAATTTGTACACCTTTTTTGTAATTTTAAGATGATATGGTTTGGTTTATTGTGGTAAGGGATAGTTGGGGGTGATTTACGGTAGCCTAAGTAATTTAGGTGATTCTGGTATAGTTTGTTATGATTTTTAGCATTTTTTTGTAATTTTAAAGTGATTGGGCTTAGTTTGTTGCTGTAAAGTGTAGTTGGGGGTGATTTTTGATAGCCGAAGTAATTTTGGTGAGTTTGGCATAGTTTGTTATGGTTACTAGCATTTTTTTGTAATTTAAAAGTGATTGGGTTTAGTTTGTTGTGGTAAGGGTTAGTTGGTGATGATTTAGAGTAGCCGAAGTAATTTAGGTGAGTCTCGCATAGTTTGTTATGATTTGTACATCTTTTTTGTAATTTTAAGATGATATGGTTTGGTTTGTTGTGGTAAGGGATAGTTGGGGGTGATTTACGGTAGCCAAAGTAATTTAGGTGATTCTGGTATAGTTTGTTATGATTTTTAGCATTTTTTTGTAATTTTAAAGTGAATGGGCTTAGTTTGTTGCTGTAAAGTGTAGTTGGGGGTGATTTTTGATAGCCGAAGTAATTTAGGTGGGTTTGGCATAGTTTGCTATGGTTAGTAGCATTTTTTTGTAATTTAAAAGTGATTGGGTTTAGTTTGTTGTGGTAAGGGTTAGTTGGTGATGATTTATGGTAGCCGAAGTAATTTAGGTGAGTCTGGCATAGTTTGTTATAATTTGTACACCTTTTTTTGTAATTTTAAGATGATATGGTTTGGTTTATTGTGGTAAGGGATAGTTGGGGGTGATTTACGGTAGCCGAAGTAATTTAGGTGATTCTGGTATAGTTTGTTATGATTTTTAGCATTTTTTTGTAATTTTAAAGTGATTGGGCTTAGTTTGTTGTTGTAAAGTGTAGTCGGGGGTGATTTTTGATAGCCGAAGTAATTTAGGTGAGTTTGGCATAGTTTGCTCTGGTTAGTAGCATTTTTTTGTAATTTAAAAGTGATTGGGTTTAGTTTGTTTTGGTAAGGCTTAGTTGGTGATGATTTATGGTAGCCGAAGTAATTTAGGTGAGTTTGGCATAGTTTGCTATGGATACTACCATTTTTTTGTAATTTATAAGTGATTGGGCTTAGTTTGTTGCTGTAAAGTGTAGTTGGGGGTGATTTTTGATAGCCGAAGTAATTTAGGTGAGTTTGGCATAGTTTGCTATGGTTAGTAGCATTTTTTTGTAATTTAAAAGTGATTGGGTTTAGTTTGTTTTGGTAAGGGTTGGTTAGTGATGATTTATGGTAGCCGAAGTAATTTAGGTGAGTTTGGCATAGTTTGCTATGGTTACTAGCATTTTTTTGTAATTTAAAATTGATTGGGTTTAGTTTGTTGTGGTAAGGGTTAGTTGGTGATGATTTAAAGTAGCCGAAGTAATTTAGGTGACTCTGGCATTGTTTGTTATGATTTGTACACCTTTTTTTGTAATTTTAAGATGATATGGTTTGGTTTGTTGTGGTAAGGGATAGTTGGAGGTGATTTACGGTAGCCGAAGTAATTTAGGTGATTCTGGTATAGTTTGTTATGATTTTTAGCATTTTTTTGTAATTTTAAAGTGATTGGGCTTAGTTTGTTGCTGTAAAGTGTAGTTGGGGGTAATTTTTGATAGCCGAAGTAATTTAGGTGAGTTTGGCATAGTTTGCTAAGGTTAGTAGCATTTTTTTGTAATTTAAAAGTGATTGGGTTTAGTTTGTTGTGGTAAGGGTTAGTAGGTGATGATTTATGGTAGCCGAAGTAATTTAATTGAGTTTGGCATAGTTTGCTATGCTTACTAGCATTTTTTTGTAATTTAAAAGTGATTGGGTTTAGTTTGTTGTGGTAAGAGTTAGTTGGTGATGATTTAGAGTAGCCGAAGTAATTTAGGTGAGTCTGGCATAGTTTGTTATGATTTGTACACCTTTTTTTGTAATTTTAAAATGATATGGTTTGGTTTGTTGTGGTAAGGGATACTTGGGGGTGATTTACGGTAGCCGAAGTAATTTAGGTGATTCTGGTATAGTTTGTTATGATTTTTAGCATTTTTTTGTAATTTTAAAGTGATTGGGCTTAGTTTGTTGCTGTAAAGTGTAGTTGGGTGTGATTTTTGATAGCCGAAGTAATTTAGGTGAATTTGGCATAGTTTGCTATGGTTAGTAGCATTTTTTTGTAATTTAAAAGTGATTGGGTTTAGTTTGTTGTGGTAAGGGTTAGTTGGTGATGATTTAGAGTAGCCGAAGTAATTTAGGTGAGTCTGGCATAGTTTGTTATGATTTGTACACCTTTTTTTGTAATTTTAAGATGATATGGTTTGGTTTGTTGTGGTAAGGGATAGTTGGGGGTGATTTACGGTAGCCGAAGTAATTTAGGTGAGTTTGGCATAGTTTGCTATGGTTAGTAGCATTTTTTTGTAATTTAAAAGTGATTGGGTTTAGTTTGTTGTGGTAAGGGTTAGTTGGTGATGATTTAGAGTAGCCGAAGTAATTTAGGTGAGTCTGGCATTGTAGTATTGTAGTATTGTAGGGGGGTCGTTTGGCTACTGAAGCCCTTCGTCACTGCGACCATTGTTGGTCTATTGTGAATAACCCTGCTTCCTATTGGAATCCCAGGGAGTCTAGCCCCCTGATGAACTGGGCCAGATCCTTGGGAGTTGATTTACGTATCTGGGCGGCCGTGAGTGCAGCCGCACCCAGATATTGTAACCTATTATGAGCGATGGTGTTGCACTCACAGAGAATGTGTTCGGCCGTTTCTACCGCCGATCCACAGAGTCGACATGTAGCGACTTCTGCTTTCCCCATTTTCTGGAGATGGTATCTGACTGGACCGTGTCCTGTCAGGAGGCCAGTTACTTGCCTCAGATCATTCTTTTCCAGTTTGAGAAGCATCTTAGTCTTCTTTGACGAATAGTGTATGAACTTTTTCGCCTGGCGTTGACCTGGAGTATTTCTCCAGTAGGATTCTTTCTGTTCCTTTTCCTATTTATGGATGTCGGACATTCTCTGGGATTTGGTTAGCCCGCAGAATGGTTCTGGTCCAATAAATGGAGCTGTCGCACCTTTCTTGGCGAGGGCGTCTGCCATTTCATTTCCTTCAATCCCCTCATGCCCTGGAATCCACAACAGAGTGATTCTGTTGCCTATCGCCAGTTGCTTCAGGGATTGTTTGCATTCCCAGACAGTCCTCTGTACACAGCGGTAGGCTCTCAGGGCCTTTAAGGCTGCTTGACTGTCTGACAGTATGTAGATATTTGCACCCTTTATGCGCCTTTCGAGGCATTTCCGAGCACAAACATCTATGGCACATATTTCGGCCTGATGAATCGAGGGGGTACTTCCTAAGGGCTGATGGGTCCTGGTCTGCGGACCATAGACTCCTATTCCAGTCCCCTGCTGCGATTTTGACCCGTCTGTGTACCAGACGAGTGAGTTCTTTGGAAGTCGAGTCGTATCGAATGTTCCACATTGGCGGCCTAAAATGGCCACTTCGAATAGATCATCGAAGTCGAGTTCGGCTGGCATTACGTCCGTTGGTTGGTTCCAGGACTCTGCTCTTATCAGATTCATAATCCTGCAGTGACCAACCATGTCCCCTAGTTTTAGATTTTTTGTCTGTGTTGACCTCAAGGCACTCAGTGCTGCCTCCTTCCTCACATGTAGATGTAAAGGAAGAAGATCAAGCAGCGCCTCTAAGGCGGCCGTAGGGGTGGAGCGCATTGAGCCCGTCACGCCTAGACAAGCAAGCCTTTGCAATTTCTGCATTTTGCTTTGCGTTGTTGTTTCTTCAGTTTTTGGCCACCACAGCAGGGTTGCATAGGTTACCACGGGTCTTACCACCGTCAGGTATGACCAGTAGATCATCTCCGGTTTGAGTCCCCAAGTTCTCCCAAAAAGTCTGCGGCAACACCAGAGTGCCGCTGTGCCTTTTGCAAGAGTTTTGTCAACATGCGTTTTCCAGTTGAGTTTCGCGTCTAGATTTACACCTAGATATTTGACCTCTCTGGAGAACTGCAGCTTTTTCCCGTGCAGAGTTGGAGCTGTTAAATTCAGCTTCCTTCTCTTCGTAAAGGGAACTAGAACAGTTTTGCTCGGATTAACATTGAGCTGTTCGTCCGAGCACCATCTTGAGATGATGTTTAGGGCATTTTGCGCTAGGCCAGAGATCGTGCCTTCGTGTTTGCCCCTGATGAGTACAACCAGGTCATCTGCGTAACCTTGGGTATAGATTCCCGAGTTATTGAGCTTGCTCAGTAGATCGTCGACAACAATCGACCACAGTAGGGGCGATAGAACTCCGCCTTGCGCACACCCTTTTACTGTGGTGACCATCGTCTCCTCTCCACCGACGCTTGCCGTTATGACTCGGCTCCTCAGCATGGATTTTATCCATTCTACGGTTGAGGTTTCGACGCCTCTTAGTAAAGCAGCTCTTTCGATGGATTCATAGGAGGTATTGTCGAAGGCTCCCTCTACGTCAATGAATATTCCCAGAGCTACATGTTTAGCCATCAGCGTCTTTTCAATGCCCTTGATGAGGCACTGTGGATTTGCCTGCTTGATAAGCAAATTGATTAGTATGAAATGGAGTTTGCTTTAGGATAGCTTCTCTGATGTAGTTATCAATTATTTTCTCCATGGTTTTGAGGAGAAAGGAAGTGAGGCTTATGGGGCGGTAAGATTTAGCCTCTTCAGGAGGCCTTCTACCGCTTTTTGGTATGAATACCACTTTAGCCTCTCTCCAGGTCTCGGGTATATATCCGAGAATGTAGCTAGCTTTGAATATTCTCATTAAGCTGGGTATCAGGTAGTCTGTTCCCCTTTGGAGCAGGGCAGGAAAGATTCCGTCTCTGCCCGGCGATTTGAACGGCTTGAAGCTGTTGATCGCCCATTGTATTTTGTTAGCAGTAAACATTTTTCCTGCTAGGCTTTTGGTTTGCCGGGTTGGGCGTGTTATCGGCCCTTGAGTCACGTCTCTGATCTCTATGTCTGTTAGCGCCTTTGACCCAGGAAAATAGGTCTCTAAAAGTACCCTTAAGCTTTCCTTTAGATCGCCGGTGTATTCGCTGTTAGGTTTTTTTATTAAGCCTATTCCGTTTGAGTGGTCTTTTGAGAGCACTTTTTGGAGCCTTACTGCTGGGATCAATTGCTCGATCCCTTCGCAGAAAGTACTCCATGAGCGCCTCTTTGACTTCCTCAATTCTTTGTTGTATTCTGTGAGAGCTTTTTTGTAGTCGATCCACATTCCTAAACTTTTAGCTCTATTGAATAGCTTCCTTACTTCGGCCCTACGTCGGCCGAGTTCTTTGTTCCAACAAGGAACGTTCCTCGAAGTCACTCTTTGTTTCAGAGGACAACTTTTCTCATAGGACGAGACTATGAGATCGCGAAGATGCACCGAGGCCGCATCGAGGTCCTCTCTTGTGTCTATTTGGTAACGGAGTCCGTCGGTTTCGGCTCTGATGTGCTCCGTGTAGAGACACCAGTCCGTCTCCTTTGGCACTCTGCACGTTTCGAGGCTGTGGGGGGATGCCTCCATGTGGAATCGGATTGTGCAATGGTCCGACATAGAGGCCTCGTCCGCCACGTGCCAATTTTTAATAAAATTTGCAATAAATAAACACGCCAGGGTTAGATCTAAAACCTCTTTCCTAATCGCATTTATGAAGGTGGCTTTGTTCCCCCGGTTGATAATGTCCACGTCGTTCGCGGACAAATATTCAAAAAGGGACTCACCTCTTTTGTTTGTGTCCGTGCTGCCCCACATGAGATGGTGTGCGTGGGTACCTCTACAGCTACTGCAACTAAGTCCCTGGAGATGAACTCTGGAATCGGAACAAATTTGATATGTTTTTTGAGCAGAATTGCTGCTCTTGGATGTTCATGGTGGTCACTTATTACCTTACATGATCTGGTTGGAAGTCCCTTTATGTTTCCCCCATTTATCCAGGGCTCTTGGATTAGCCCCACGTCTGCGGACCCTCTGACAAACCCCCAATAATGCACACTGGATGCGGCTTTTGAGTGTTGGAGGTTTATCTGGGTGAAGTTTATCCTGCCTGCCATTGTTGCAGTTACTTCTTTTTGCCGCAGCCTTTCTTTTGCGCTACCTTAGGCAATTTCCTGCCTTTAGGCTTTGCTCCAGAGTTGGCTGCAGCAGACGTTGAGGCGGGCAATCTCCTTTCACTAGCAACACCAGTGCTAGCTGGCTTGGTTGCAGAGCTAATAGAGGTGCTCGCCCCTTTGCCTTGGGCTTTGTTGGCGCCAGCGGTCCTTGGCCTAAGTTGAACTTGACCGAACTTATAGCTTACCTTAAAGCCCATGGTTTTCAATATCTCCGTCGACTGATGGTCGACAGAGAGCGTTGTTTCGAGTGTGGGGCCTATCGGATTTCTCCTAAGCACCCTCCAGCTCTTTGCACTGAGGCCTTCGTTTTGGGCCTCTATTAGATTCAGGATTTTCTCGTTCGAGTAGTCCTGACTTCCGGGAAGATACGCCACCAGGACGACAGTGTGAGGCATTTCTGCCTCTTCTACCATCCTGAGCGACGCACCCTCCCACGGTCTGATTTCATCGGCGATGCTTCGTAGCCACTGCGCGGTGTCTTTGTCGGCACACACCAATGAAAGCCAACCTGGCCTGTAATGGAGGCCGTGGAACTTGGGTCTTATTTTGTCCCCTGCTCCCATGGCCGCCATTTTCTCCACAACAGCCTCCTGCACGGCTTCCTGTTGTGCCGCTGTCAGGAGTGACTGTGGATAGTCTGAGGGTATAATTCCAACCCTCACTCCAGTCACAGCTTGGCTAAATGAGGGCTTGGCAGAACTGCTCTCCTGCTTCTTCGCTCTCTTAGCATTTGCTGTTTCAGGGGTACTGCCGTCAGATCGGATCCTTTTGGCTCCTTTTCCTGGCGGCGTTGCCCTTTCGATTGGCTTCAGCGCCTTCTCAAGGGCCTCTTCCTTGGAGAGTCCTTTGGCGAGAAGATACTTCAGCCTTTTTCTGGCAGCTGCTCCTAATCGGACCTTTTGCTCTTTCACATTGAGAGCCTTAAGGATTTCTCCGATTTTGGTGACGCTGTCAGTTAACTTATCCTCCTCCGGGTGGGGAAGTTCTTCCCTTACCGTTGGAGGATATGTTACGAGGTCTTTGATAACCTCTTGTGTTTTTGTACTTGGTTCCATAAATGTTCCCACGAGTAGCAAGGGAAAAGAGGTCGCGTGTGGCAGAGCCCCGCATTACCACACGAAGGCTAATTGAAACACAGGTGCGCCAGGTTCCTGTGAGTTCGCATATTTATGACCAATCCTACCTCATTGGCCAGGCGAGCCTTTGGCATATGCTGTTCCACCGTGACTCTGAGGGTTTTTTATAGATATTGTCTCCTCGCGGACCGGGCGGTGAAGCCAGGTCCCCCGACTGTCCTCTTAGTGCAACGTACCACTGCCACGCCCCGCAGCGGTCTTTGAAGCACCAGGTTCAGCTTCCGGTTTTAAGCAGATATCTGGCGTTCAGACATCTCTAGCTCGGGTACCCCGGGTTAGAAATACCCGTCCTCTGGCATTTCTGCCAAAGTCCCTAGGTGAGTCTGGCATAGTTTGTTATGATTTGTACAACTTTTTTTGTAATTTTAAAATGATATGGTTTGGTTTGTTGTGGTAAGGGATAGTTGGGGGTGATTTACGGTAGCCGAAGTAATTTAGGTGATTCTGGTATAGTTTGTTATGATTTTTTGCATTTTTTTGTAATTTTAAAGCGATTGGGCTTAGTTTGTTGCTGTAAAGTGTAGTCGGGGGTGATTTTTGATAGCCGAAGTAATTTAGGTGAGTTTGGCATAGTTTGCTATGGTTAGTAGCATTTTTTTGTAATTTAAAAGTGATTGGGTTTAGTTTGTTTTGGTAAGGCTTAGTTGGTGATGATTTATGGTAGCCGAAGTAATTTAGGTGAGTTTGGCATAGTTTGCTATGGTTACTACCATTTTTTTGTAATTTATAAGTGATTGGGCTTAGTTTGTTGCTGTAAAGTGTAGTTGGGGGTGATTTTTGATAGCCGAAGTAATTTAGGTGAGTTTGGCACAGTTTGCTATGGTTAGTAGCATTTTTTTGTAATTTAAAAGTGATTGGGTTTAGTTTGTTTTGGTAAGGGTTAGTTAGTGATGATTTATGGTAGCCGAAGTAATTTAGGTGAGTTTGGCATAGTTTGCTATGGTTACTAGCATTTTTTTGTAATTTAAAAGTGATTGGGTTTAGTTTGTTGTGGTAAGGGTTAGTTGGTGATGATTTAAAGTAGCCGAAGTAATTTAGGTGAGTCTGGCATAGTTTGTTATGATTTGTACACCTTTTTTTGTAATTTTAAGATGATATGGTTTGGTTTGTTGTGGTAAGGGATAGTTGGAGGTGATTTACGGTAGCCGAAGTAATTTAGGTGATTCTGGTATAGTTTGTTATGATTTTTAGCAATTTTTTGTAATTTTAAAGTGATTGGGCTTAGTTTGTTGCTGTAAAGTGTAGTTGGGGGTGAGTTTTGATAGCCGAAGTAATTTAGGTGAGTTTGGCATAGTTTGCTAAGGTTAGTAGCATTTTTTTGTAATTTAAAAGTGATTGGGTTTAGTTTGTTGTGGTAAGGGTTAGTTGGTGATGATTTATGGTAGCCGAAGTAATTTAATTGAGTTTGGCATAGTTTGCTATGGTTACTAGCATTTTTTGTAATTTAAAAGTGATTGGGTTTAGTTTGTTGTGGTAAGGGTTAGTTGGTGATGATTTAGAGTAGCCGAAGTAATTTAGGTGAGTCTGGCATAGTTTGTTATGATTTGTACACCTTTTTTTGTAATTTTAAGATGATAAGGTTTGGTTTGTTGTGGTAAGGGATACTTGGGGGTGATTTACGGTAGCCGAAGTAATTTAGGTGATTCTGGTATAGTTTGTTATGATTTTTAGCATTTTTTTGTAATTTTAAAGTGATTGGGCTTAGTTTGTTGCTGTAAAGTGTTGTTGGGGGTGATTTTTGATAGCCGAAGTAATTTAGGTGTGTTTGGCATAGTTTGCTATGGTTAGTAGCATTTTTTTGTAATTTAAAAGTGATTGGGTTTAGTTTGTTGTGGTAAGGGTTAGTTGGTGATGATTTATGGTAGCCGAAGTAATTTAGGTGAGTTTGGCATAGTTTGTTATGATTTGTACACCTTTTTTTGTAATTTTAAGATGATATGGTTTGGTTTGTTGTGGTAAGGGATAGTTGGGGGTGATTTACGGTAGCCGAAGTAATTTAGGTGATTCTGGTATAGTTTGTTATGATTTTTAGCATTTTTTTGTAATTTAAAAGTGATTGGGCTTAGTTTGTTGCTGTTAAATGTAGTTGGTTGTGATTTTTGATAGCCGAAGTAATTTAGGTGTGTTTGGCATAGTTTGCTATGGTTAGTAGCATTTTTTTGTAATTTAAAAGTGATTGGGTTTAGTTTGTTGTGGTAAGGGTTAGTTGGTGATGATTTATGGTAGCCGAAGTAATTTAGGTGAGTTTGGCATAATTTGCTATGGTTACTAGCATTTTTTTGTAATTTAAAAGTGATTGGGTTTAGTTTGTTGTGGTAAGGGTTAGTTGGTGATGATTTAAAGTAGCCGAAGTAATTTAGGTGAGTCTGGCATAGTTTGTTATGATTTGTACGCCTTTTTTTGTAATTTTAAGATGATATGGTTTGGTTTGTTGTGGTAAGGTATAGTTGGAGGTGATTTACGGTAGCCGAAGTAATTTAGGTGATTCTTGTATAGTTTGTTATGATTTTTGGCATTTTTTTGTAATTTTAAAGTGATTGGGCTTAGTTTGTTGCTGTAAAGTGTAGTTGGGGGTGATTTTTGATAGCCGAAGTAATTTAGGTGAGTTTGGTGTAGTTTGCTATGGTTAGTAGCATTTTTTTGTAATTTAAAAGTGATTGGGTTTAGTTTGTTGTGGTAAGGGTTAGTTGGTGATGATTTATGGTAGCCGAAGTAATTTAAGTGAGTTTGGCATAGTTTGCTATGGTTACTAGCATTTTTTTGTAATTTAAAAGTGATTGGGTTTAGTTTGTTGTGGTAAGGGTTAGTTGGTGATGATTTAGAGTAGCCGAAGTAATTTAGGTGAGTTTGGCATAGTTTGTTATGATTTGTACACCTTTTTTTGTAATTTTAAGATGATATGGTTTGGTTTGTTGTGGTAAGGGGTAGTTGGGGGTGATTTACGGTAGCCGAAGTTATTTAGGTGATTCTGGTATAGTTTGTTATGATTTTTAGCATTTTTTTGTAATTTTAAAGTGATTGGGCTTAGTTTGTTGCTGTAAAGTGTAGTTGGGGGTGATTTTTGATAGCCGAAGTAATTTAGGTGAGTTTGGCATAGTTTGCTATGGTTAGTAGCATTGTTTTGTAATTTAAAAGTGATTGGGTTTAGTTTGTTGTGGTAAGGATTAGTTGGTGATTATTTATGGTAGCCGAAGTAATTTAGGTGAGTTTGGCATAGTTTGCTATGGTTACTAGCATTTTTTTGTAATTTAAAAGTGATTGGGTTTAGTTTGTTGTGGTAAGGGTTAGTTAGTGATGATTTAGAGTAGCCGAAGTAATTTAGGTGAGTCTGGAATAGTTTGTTATGATTTGTACACCTTTTTTTTGTAATTTTAAGATGATATGGTTTGGTTTGTTGTGGTAGAGGATAGTTGGGGGTGATTTACGGTAACCAAAGTAATTTAGGTGATTCTGGTATAGTTTGTTATGATTTTTGGCATTTTTTTGTAATTTTAAAGTGATTGGGCTTAGTTTGTTGCTGTAAAGTGTAGTTGGGGGTGATTTTTGATAGCCGAAGTAATTTAGGTGAGTTTGGCACAGTTTGCTATGGTTAGTAGCATTTTTTTGTAATTTAAAAGTGATTGGGTGTAGTTTGTTGTGGTAAGGGTTAGTTGGTGATGATTTATGGTATCCGAAGTAATTTAGGTGAGTTTGGCATAGTTTGCTATGGTTACTAGCATTTTTTTGTAATTTAAAAGTGATTGGGTTTAGTTTGTTGTGGTAAGGGTTAGTTGGTGATGATTTAGAGGAGCCGAAGTAATTTAGGTGAGTCTGGCATAGTTTGTTATGATTTGTACACCTTTTTTTGTAATTTTAAGATGATATGGTTTGGTTTGTTGTGGTAAGGGATAGTTGGGAGTGATTTACGGTAGCCGAAGTAATTTAGGTGATTCTGGTATAGTTTGTTACGATTTTTAGCATTTTTTTGTAATTTTAAAGTGATTGGGCTTAGTTTGTTGCTGTAAAGGGTAATTGGGGGTGATTTTTGATAGCCGAAGTAATTTAGGTAAATTTGGCATAGTTTGCTAAGGTTAGTAGCATTTTTTTGTAATTTAAAAGTGATTGGGTTTAGTTTGTTGTGGTAAGGGTTAGTTGGTGATGATTTATGGTAGCCGAAATAATTTAGGTGAGTTTGGCATAGTTTGCTATGGTTACTAGCTTTTTTTTGTAATTTAAAAGTGATTGGGTTTAGTTTGTTGTGGTAAGGGTTAGTTGGTGATGATTTAGAGTAGCCGAAGTAATTTAGGTGAGTCTGGCATAGTTTGTTATGATTTGTACGCCTTTTTTTGTAATTTTAAGATGATATGGTTTGGTTTGTTGTGGTAAGGTATAGTTGAGGGTGATTTACGGTAGCCGAAGTAAGTTAGGTGATTCTGGTATAGTTTGTTATGATTTTTAGCATTTTTTTTCTAATTTTAAAGTGATTGGGCTTAGTTTGTTGCTGTAAAGTGTAGTTGGGGGTGATTTTTGATAGCCGAAGTAATTTAGGTGAGTTTGGCATAGTTTGCCATGGTTAGTAGCATTTTTTTGTAATTTAAAAGTGATTGGGTTTAGTTTGTTGTGGTAAGGATTAGTTGGTGATGATTTATGGTAGCCGAAGTATTTTAGGTAAGTCTGGCATAGTTTGTTATGATTTGTACACCTTTTTTTGTAATTTTAAGATGATATGGTTTGGTTTGTTGTGGTAAGGGATAGTTGGGGGTGATTTACGGTAGCCGAAGTAATTTAGGTGATTCTGGTATAGTTTGTTATGATTTTTAGCATTTTTTTTGTACTTTTAAAGTGATTGGGCTTAGTTTCTTGCTGTAAAGTGTAGTTGGGGGTGATTTTTGATAGCAGAAGTAATTTAGGTGAGTTTGGCATAGTTTGATATGGTTAGTAGCATTTTTTTGTAATTTAAAAGTGATTGGGTTTAGTTTGTTGTGGTAACGGTTAGTTGGTGATGATTTATGGTAGCCGAAGGAATTTAGGTGAGTTTGGCATAGTTTGCTATGGTTAGTAGCATTTTTTTGTAATTTAAAAGTGATTGGGTTTAGTTTGTTGTGGTAAGGGTTAGTTGGTGATGATTTAGAGTAGCCGAAGTTATTTAGGTGAGTCTGGCATAATTTGTTATGATTTGTACACCTTTTTTTGTAATTTTAAGATGATATGGTTTGGTTTGTTGTGGTAAGGGATAGTTGGGGGTGATTTACGGTAGCCGAAGTAATTTAGGTTATTCTGGTATAGTTTGTTATGATTTTCAGCATTTTTTTGTAATTTTAATGTGATTGGGCTCAGTTTGTTGCTGTAAAGTGTAGTTGGGGGTGATTTTTGATAGCCGAAGTAATTTAGGTGAGTTTGGCATAGTTTGCTATGGTTAGTAGCATTTTTTTGTAATTTAAAAGTGATTGGGTTTAGTTTGTTGTGGTAAGGGTTAGTTGGTGATGATTTAGAGTAGCCGAAGTTATTTAGGTGAGTCTGGCATAGTTTGCTATGGTTAATAGCATTTTTTTGTAATTTAAAAGTGATTGGGTTTAGTTTGTTGTGGTAAGGGTTAGTTGGTGATGATTTAGAGTAGCCGAAGTTATTTAGGTGAGTCTGGCATAGTTTGTTATGATTTGTACACCTTTTTTGTAATTTTAAGATGATATGGTTTGGTTTGTTGTGGTAAGGGATAGTTGGGGGTAATTTACGGTAGCCGAAGTAATTTAGGTTATTCTGGTATAGTTTGTTATGATTTTCAGCATTTTTTTGTAATTTTAATGTGATTGGGCTCAGTTTGTTGCTGTAAAGTGTAGTTGGGGGTGATTTTTGATAGCCGAAGTAATTTAGGTGAGTTTGGCATAGTTTGCTATGGTTAGTAGCATTTTTTTGTAGTTTAAAAGTGATTGGGTTTAGTTTATTGTGGTAAGGGTTAGTTGGTGATGATTTATGCTAGCCGAAGTAATTTAGGTGAGTTTGGCATAATTTGCTATGGTTACTAGCATTTTTTTGTAATTTAAAGGTGATTGGGTTTAGTTTGTTGTGGTAAGGGTTAGTTGGTGATGATTTATAGTAGCCGAAGTAATTTAGATAAGTCTGGCATAGTTTGTTATGATTTGTACACCTTTTTTTGTAATTTTAAGATGATATGGTTTGGTTTGTTGTGGTAAAGGATAGTTGGGGGTGATTTACGGTTGCCGAAGTAATTTAGGTGATTCTGGTATAGTTTGTTATGATTTTTAGCATTTTTTTGTAATTTTAAAGTGATTGGGCTTAGTTTGTTGCTCTAAAGTGTAGTTGGGGGTGATTTTTGATAGCCGAAGTAATTTAGGTGAGTTTGGCATAGTTTGCTATGGTTAGTAGCATTTTTTTGTAATTTAAAAGTGATTGGGTTTAGTTTGTTGTTTTAAGTGTTAGTTGGTGATGATTTAGAGTAGCCGAAGTAATTTAGGTGAGTCTGGCATAGTTTGCTTTGATTTGTACACCTTTTTTTTTGTAATTTTAAGATCATATGGTTTGGTTTGTTGTGGTAAGGGATAGTTGAGGGTGATTTACGGTAGCCGAAGTAATTTAGGTTATTCTGGTATAGTTTGTTATGATTTTTAACATTTTTTTGTAATTTTAATGTGATTGGGCTTAGTTTGTTGCTGTAAAGTGTAGTTGGGGGTGATTTTTGATAGCCGAAGTAATTTAGGTGAGTTTGGCATAGTTTGCTATGGTTAGTAGCATTTTTTTGTAATTTAAAAGTGATTGGGTTTAGTTTGTTGTGGTAAGGGTTAGTTGGTGATGATTTAGAGTAGCCGAAGTTATTTAGGTGAGTCTGGCATAGTTTGCTATGGTTAATAGCATTTTTTTGTAATTTAAAAGTGATTGGGTTTAGTTTGTTGTGGTAAGGGTTAGTTGGTGATGATTTAGTGTAGCCGAAGTTATTTAGGTGAGTCTGGCATAGTTTGCTATGGTTAATAGCATTTTTTTGTAATTTAAAAGTGATTGGGTTTAGTTTGTTGTGGTAAGGGTTAGTTGGTGATGATTTAGAGTAGCCGAAGTTATTTAGGTGAGTCTGGCATAGTTTGTTATGATTTGTACACCTTTTTTTGTAATTTTAAGATGATATGGTTTGGTTTGTTGTGGTAAAGATAGTTGGGGGTGATTTACGGTTGCCGAAGTAATTTAGGTGATTCTGGTAAAGTTTGTTATGATTTTTAGTATTTTTTTGTACTTTTAAAGTGATTGGGCTTAGTTTCTTGCTGTAAAGTGTAGTTGGGGGTGATTTTTGATAGCAGAAGTAATTTAGGTGAGTTTGGCATAGTTTGATATGGTTAGTAGCATTTTTTTGTAATTTAAAAGTGATTGGGTTTAGTTTGTTGTGGTAAGGGTTAGTTGGTGATGATTTATGGTAGCCGAAGGAATTTAGGTGAGTTTGGCATAGTTTGCTATGTTTAGTAGCATTTTTTTGTAATTTAAAATTGATTGGGTTTAGTTTGTTGTGGAAAGGGTTAGTTGGTGATGATTTAGAGTAGCCGAAGTTATTTAGGTGAGTCTGGCATAATTTGTTATAATTTGTACACCTTTTTTTGTAATTTTAAGATGATATGGTTTGGTTTGTTGTGGTAAGGGATAGTTGGGGGTGATTTACGGTAGCCGAAGTAATTTATGTTATTCTGGTATAGTTTGTTATGATTTTTAGCATTTTTTTGTAATTTTAATGTGATTGGGCTTAGTTTGTTGCTGTAAAGTGTAGTTGGGGGTGATTTTTGATAGCCGAAGTAATTTAGGTGAGTTTGGCATAGTTTGCTATGGTTAGTTGCATTTTTTTGTAATTTAAAAGTGATTGGGTTCAGTTTGTTGTGGTAAGGGTTAGCTGGTGATGATTTATGGTAGCCGAAGTAATTTAGGTGAGTTTGGCATAGTTTGCTATGGTTACTAGCATTTTTTTGTAATTTAAAAGTGATTGGGTTTAGTTTGTTGTGGTAAGGGTTAGTTGGTGATGATTTATAGTAGCCGAAGTAATTTAGATGAGTCTGGCATAGTTTGTTATGATTTGTACATTTTTTTTTGTAATTTTAAGATGATATGGTTTGGTTTGTTGTGGTAAGGGATAGTTGGGGGTGATTTACGGTAGCCGAAGTAATTTAGGTGATTCTGGTATAGTTTGTTATAATTTTTAGCATTTTTTTGTACTTTTAAAGTGATTGGGCTTAGTTTCTTGCTGTAAAGTGTAGTTGGGGGTGATTTTTGATAGCCGAAGTAATTTAGGTGAGTTTGGCATAATTTGATATGGTTAGTAGCATTTTTTTGTAATTTAAAGGTGATTGGGTTTAGTTTGTTGTGGTAAGGGTTAGTTGGTGATGATTTATGGTAGCCGAAGAAATTTAGGTGAGTTTGGCATAGTTCGCTATGGTTAGTAGCATTTTTTTGTAATTTAAAAGTGATTGGGTTTAGTTTGTTGTGGTAAGGGTTAGTTGGTGATGATTTAGAGTAGCCGAAGTTATTTAGGTGAGTCTGGCATAGTTTGCTATGGTTACTAGCATTTTTTTGTAATTTAAAAGTGATTGGGTTTAGTTTGTTGTGGTAAGGGTTAGTTGGTGATGATTTAGAGTAGCCGAAGTTATTTAGGTGAGTCTGGCATAGTTTGTTATGATTTGTACACCTTTTTTTGTAATTTTAAGATGATATGGTTTGGTTTGTTGTGGTAAGGGATAGTTGGGGGTGATTTACGGTAGCCGAAGTAATTTAGGTTATTCTGGTATAGTTTGTTATGATTTTTAGCATTTTTTTGTAATTTTAAAGTAATTGGGCTTAGTTTGTTGCTGTAAAGTGTAGTTGGGGGTGATTTTTGATAGCCGAAGTAATTTAGGTGAGTTTGACATAGTTTGCTATGGTTAGTAGCATTTTTTTGTAGTTTAAAAGTGATTGGGTTTAGTTTATTGTGGTAAGGGTTAGTTGGTGATGATTTATGCTAGCCGAAGTAATTTAGGTGAGTTTGGCATAGTTTGCTATGGTTACTAGCATTTTTTTGTAATTTAAAAGTGATTGGGTTTACTTTGTTGTGGTAAGGGTTAGTTGGTGATGATTTATAGTAGCCGAAGTAATTTAGATGAGTCTGGCATAGTTTGTTATGATTTGTACACCTTTTTTTGGAAATTTAAGATGATATGGTTTGGTTTGTTGTGGTAAGGGATAGTTGGGGGTGATTTACGGTAGCCGAAGTAATTTAGGTGATTCTGGTATAGTTTGTTATAATTTTTAGCATTTTTTTGTAATTTTAAAGCGATTGGGCTTAGTTTGTAGCTGTAAAGTGTAGTTGGGGGTGATTTTTGATAGCCGAAGTAATTTAGGTGAGTTTGGCATAGTTTGCTATGGTTAGTAGCATTTTTTTGTAATTTAAAAGTGATTGGGTTTAGTTTGTTGTGGTAAGGGTTAGTTGGTGATGATTTAGAGTAGCCGAAGTAATTTAGGGGAGTCTGGCATAGTTTGTTATGATTTGTACACCTTTTTTTGTAATTTTAAGATGATATGGTTTGGTTTGTTGTGGTAAAGGATAGTTGGGGGTGATTTACGGTTGCCGAAGTAATTTAGGTGATTCTGGTATAGTTTGTTATGATTTTTAGCATTTTTTTGTAATTTTAAAGTGATTGGGCTTAGTTTGTTGCTCTAAAGTGTAGTTGGGGGTGATTTTTGATAGCCGAAGTAATTTAGGTGAGTTTGGCATAGTTTGCTATGGTTAGTAGCATTTTTTTGTAATTTAAAAGTGATTGGGTTTAGTTTGTTGTGGTAAGTGTTAGTTGGTGATGATTTAGAGTAGCCGAAGTAATTTAGGTGAGTCTGGCATAGTTTGCTTTGATTTGTACACCTTTTTTTTGTAATTTTAAGATCATATGGTTTGGTTTGTTGTGGTAAGGGATAGTTGAGGGTGATTTACGGTAGCCGAAGTAATTTAGGTGATTCTGGTATAGTTTGTTATGGTTTTTAGCATTTTTTTGTAATTTTAAAGTGATCTTAGTTTGTTGCTGTAAAGTGTAGTTGGGGGTGATTTTTGATAGCCGAAGTAATTTAGGTGAGTTTGGCATAGTTTGCTATGGTTAGTAGCATTTTTTTGTAATTTAAAAATGATTGGGTTTAGTTTGTTGTGGTAAGGGTTAGTTGGTGATGATTTAGTGTAGCCGAAGTTATTTAGGTGAGTCTGGCATAGTTTGCTATGGTTAATAGCATTTTTTTGTAATTTAAAAGTGATTGGGTTTAGTTTGTTGTGGTAAGGGTTAGTTGGTGATGATTTAGAGTAGCCGAAGTTATTTAGGTGAGTCTGGCATAGTTTGTTATGATTTGTACACCTTTTTTTGTAATTTTAAGATGATATGGTTTGGTTTGTTGTGGTAAGGGATAGTTGGGGGTGATTTACGGTAGCCGAAGTAATTTAGGTTATTCTGGTATAGTTTGTTATGATTTTTAGCATTTTTTTGTAATTTTAAAGTAATTGGGCTTAGTTTGTTGCTGTATAGTGTAGTTGGGGGTGATTTTTGATAGCCGAAGTAATTTAGGTGAGTTTGGCATAGTTTGCTTTGGTTAGTAGCATTTTTTTGTAGTTTAAAAGTGATTGGGTTTAGTTTATTGTGGTAAGGGTTAGTTGGTGATGATTTATGCTAGCCGAAGTAATTTAGGTGAGTTTGGCATAGTTCGCTATGGTTACTAGCATTTTTTTGTAATTTAAAAGTGATTGGGTTTAGTTTGTTGTGGTAAGGGTTAGTTGGTGATGATTTATAGTAGCCGAAGTAATTTAGATAAGTCTGGCATAGTTTGTTATGATTTGTACACCTTTTTTTGGAATTTTAAGATGATATGGTTTGGTTTGTTGTGGTAAGGGATAGTTGGGGGTGATTTACGGTAGCCGAAGTAATTTAGGTGATTCTGGTATAGTTTGTTATAATTTTTAGCATTTTTTTGTAATTTTAAAGTGATTGGGCTTAGTTTGTAGCTGTAAAGTGTAGTTGGGGGTGATTTTTGATAGCCGAAGTAATTTAGGTGAGTTTGGCATAGTTTGCTATGGTTAGTAGCATTTTTTTGTAATTTAAAAGTGATTGGGTTTAGTTTGTTGTGGTAAGGGTTAGTTGGTGATGATTTAGAGTAGCCGAAGTAATTTAGGTGAGTCTGGCATAGTTTGTTATGATTTGTACACCTTTTTTTGTAATTTTAAGATGATATGGTTTGGTTTGTTGTGGTAAAGATAGTTGGGGGTGATTTACGGTTGCCGAAGTAATTTAGGTGATTCTGGTAAAGTTTGTTATGATTTTTAGCATTTTTTTGTACTTTTAAAGTGATTGGGCTTAGTTTCTTGCTGTAAAGTGTAGTTGGGGGTGATTTTTGATAGCAGAAGTAATTTAGGTGAGTTTGGCATAGTTTGATATGGTTAGTAGCATTTTTTTGTAATTTAAAAGTGATTGGGTTTAGTTTGTTGTGGTAAGGGTTAGTTGGTGATGATTTATGGTAGCCGAAGGAATTTAGGTAAGTTTGGCATAGTTTGCTATGTTTAGTAGCATTTTTTTGTAATTTAAAATTGATTGGGTTTAGTTTGTTGTGGAAAGGGTTAGTTGGTGATGATTTAGAGTAGCCGAAGTTATTTAGGTGAGTCTGGCATAATTTGTTATAATTTGTACACCTTTTTTTGTAATTTTAAAATGATATGGTTTGGTTTGTTGTGGTAAGGGATAGTTGGGGGTGATTTACGGTAGCCGAAGTAATTTATGTTATTCTGGTATAGTTTGTTATGATTTTTAGCATTTTTTTGTAATTTTAATGTGATTGGGCTTAGTTTGTTGCTGTAAAGTGTAGTTGGGGGTGATTTTTGATAGCCGAAGTAATTTAGGTGAGTTTGGCATAGTTTGCTATGGTTAGTTGCATTTTTTTGTAATTTAAAAGTGATTGGGTTTAGTTTGTTGTGGTAAGGGTTAGCTGGTGATGATTTATGGTAGCCGAAGTAATTTAGGTGAGTTTGGCATAGTTTGCTATGGTTACTAGCATTTTTTTGTAATTTAAAAGTGATTGGGTTTAGTTTGTTGTGGTAAGGGTTAGTTGGTGATGATTTATAGTAGCCGAAGTAATTTAGATGAGTCTGGCATAGTTTGTTATGATTTGTACATTTTTTTTTGTAATTTTAAGATGATATGGTTTGGTTTGTTGTGGTAAGGGATAGTTGGGGGTGATTTACGGTAGCCGAAGTAATTTAGGTGATTCTGGTATAGTTTGTTATAATTTTTAGCATTTTTTTGTACTTTTAAAGTGATTGGGCTTAGTTTCTTGCTGTAAAGTGTAGTTGGGGGTGATTTTTGATAGCCGAAGTAATTTAGGTGAGTTTGGCATAATTTGATATGGTTAGTAGCATTTTTTTGTAATTTAAAGGTGATTGGGTTTAGTTTGTTGTCGTAAGGGTTAGTTGGTGATGATTTATGGTAGCCGAAGAAATTTAGGTGAGTTTGGCATAGTTCGCTATGGTTAGTAGCATATTTTTGTAATTTAAAAGTGATTGGGTTTAGTTTGTTGTGGTAAGGGTTAGTTGGTGATGATTTAGAGTAGCCGAAGTTATTTAGGTGAGTCTGGCATAGTTTGCTATGGTTACTAGCATTTTTTTGTAATTTAAAAGTGATTGGGTTTAGTTTGTTGTGGTAAGGGTTAGTTGGTGATGATTTAGAGTAGCCGAAGTTATTTAGGTGAGTCTGGCATAGTTTGTTATGATTTGTACACCTTTTTTTGTAATTTTAAGATGATATGGTTTGGTTTGTTGTGGTAAGGGATAGTTGGGGGTGATTTACGGTAGCCGAAGTAATTTAGGTTATTCTGGTATAGTTTGTTATGATTTTTAGCATTTTTTTGTAATTTTAAAGTAATTGGGCTTAGTTTGTTGCTGTAAAGTGTAGTTGGGGGTGATTTTTGATAGCCGAAGTAATTTAGGTGAGTTTGACATAGTTTGCTATGGTTAGTAGCATTTTTTTGTAGTTTAAAAGTGATTGGGTTTAGTTTATTGTGGTAAGGGTTAGTTGGTGATGATTTATGCTAGCCGAAGTAATTTAGGTGAGTTTGGCATAGTTTGCTATGGTTACTAGCATTTTTTTGTAATTTAAAAGTGATTGGGTTTAGTTTGTTGTGGTAAGGGTTAGTTGGTGATGATTTATAGTAGCCGAAGTAATTTAGATGAGTCTGGCATAGTTTGTTATGATTTGTACACCTTTTTTTGGAATTTTAAGATGATATGGTTTGGTTTGTTGTGGTAAGGGATAGTTGGGGGTGATTTACGGTAGCCGAAGTAATTTAGGTGATTCTGGTATAGTTTGTTAGGATTTTTAGCATTTTTTTGTAATTTTAAAGTGATTGGGCTTAGTTTGTTGCTGTAAAGTGTAGTCGGGGGTGATTTTTGATAGCCGAAGTAATTTAGGTGAGTTTGGCATAGTTTGCTATGGTTAGTAGCATTTTTTGTAATTTAAAAGTGATTGGGTTTAGTTTGTTGTGGTAAGGGTTAGTTGGTGATGATTTATGGTAGCCGAAGTAATTTAGGTGAGTTTGGCATAGTTTGCTATGGTTACGAGCATTTTTTTGTAATTTAAAAGTGATTGGGTGTAGTTTGTTGTGGTAAGGGTTAGTTGGTGATGATTTAGAGTAGCCGAAGTAATTTAGGTGAGTCTGGCATAGTTTTTTATGGTTTTTAGCATTTTTTTGTAATTTTAAAGTGATTGTTCTTAGTTTGTTGCTGTAAAGTGTAGTTGGGGGTGATTTTTGATAGCCGAAGTAATTTAGGTGAGTTTGGCATAGTTTGCTATGGTTAGTAGCATTTTTTTGTAATTTAAAAGAGATTGGGTTTAGTTTGTTGTGGTAAGGGTTAGTAGGTGATGATTTAGAGTAGCCGAAGTAATTTAGGTGAGTCTGCATAGTTTGTTATAATTTGTACACCTTTTTTTGTAATTTTAAGATGATATGGCATGGTTTATTGTGGTAAGGGATAGTTGGGGGTGATTTACGGTAGCCGAAGTAATTTAGGTGATTCTGGTATAGTTTGTTATGATTTTTAGCATTTTTTTGTAATTTTAAAGTGATTGGGCTTAGTTTGTTGCTGTAAAGTGTAGTTGGGGGTGATTTTTGATATCCGAAGTAATTTAGGTGAGTTTGGCATAGTTTGCAATGGTTAGTAGCATTTTTTTGTAATTTAAAAGAGATTGGGTTTAGTTTGTTGTGGTAAGGGTTAGTAGGTGATGATTTAGAGTAGCCGAAGTAATTTAGGTGAGTCTGGCATAGTTTGTTATAATTTGTACACTTTTTTTTGTAATTTTAAGATGATATGGTTTGGTTTATTGTGGTAAGGGATAGTTGGGGGTGATTTACGGTAGCCGAAATAATTTAGGTGATTCTGGTATAGTTTGTTATGATTTTTAGCATTTTTTTGTAATTTTAAAGTGATTGGGCTTAGTTTGTTGCTGTAAAGTGTAGTTGGGGGTGATTTTTGATAGCCGAAGTAATTTAGGTGAGTTTGGCATAGTTTGCAATGGTTACTAGCATTTGTTTGTAATTTAAAAGTGTTTGGGTTTAGTTTGTTGTGGTAAGGGTTAGTTGGTGATGATTTAGAGTAGCCGAAGTAATTTAGGTGAGTCTTGCAGATTTTGTTATGATTTGTCCACCTTTTTTGTAATTTTAAGATGATATGGTTTGGTTTGTTGTGGTAAGGGATAGTTGGGGGTGATTTACGGTAGCCGAAGTAATTTAGGTGATTCTGGTATAGTTTGTTATGATTTTTAGCATTTTTTTGTAATTTTAAAGTGATTGGGCTTAGTTTGTTGCTGTAAAGTGTAGTTGGGGGTGGTTTTTGATAGCCGAAGTAATTTAGGTGAGTTTGGAATAGTTTGCTATGGTTAGTAGCATTTTTTTGTCATTTAAAAGTGATTGGGTTTAGTTTGTTGTGGTAAGGGTTAGTTAGTGATGATTTATGGTAGCCGAAGTAATTTAGGTGAGTTTGGCATAGTTTGCTATGGTTACTAGCATTTTTTTGTAATTTAAAAGTGATTGGGTGTAGTTTGTTGTGGTAAGGGTTAGTTGGTGATGATTTAGAGTAGCCGAAGTAATTTAGGTGAGTCTGGCATAGTTTTTTATGGTTTTTAGCATTTTTTTGTAATTTTAAAGTGATTGTTCTTAGTTTGTTGCTGTAAAGTGTAGTTGGGGGTGATTTTTGATAGCCGAAGTAATTTAGGTGATTCTGGTGTAGTTTGTTATGATTTTTAGCATTTTTTTGTAATTTTAAAGTGATTGGGCTTAGTTTGTTGCTGTAAAGTGTAGTTGGGGGTGATTTTTGATAGCCGAAGTAATTTAGGTGAGTTTGGCATAGTTTGCTATGGTTAGTAGCATTTTTTTGTAATTTAAAAGAGATTGGGTTTAGTTTGTTGTGGTAAGGGTTAGTAGGTGATGATTTAGAGTAGCCAAAGTAATTTAGGTGAGTCTGGCATAGTTTGTTATAATTTGTACACCTTTTTTTGTAATTTTAAGATGATATGGTTTGGTTTATTGTGGTAAGAGGTAGTTGTGGGTGATTTACGGTAGCCGAAGTAATTTAGGTGATTCTGGTATAGTTTGTTATGATTTTTAGCATTTTTTTGTAATTTTAAATTGATTAGGCTTAGTTTGTTGCTGTAAAGTGTAGTTGGGGGTGATTTTTGATAGCCGAAGTAATTTAGGTGAGTTTGGCATAGTTTGTTATGGTTACTAGCATTTTTTTGTAATTTAAAAGTGATTGGGTTTAGTTTGTTGTGGTAAGGGTTAGTTGGTGATGATTTAGAGTAGCCAAAGTAATTTAGGTGAGTCTTGCATAGTTTGTTATAATTTGTACACCTTTTTTTGTAATTTTAAGATGATATGGTTTGGTTTGTTGTGGTAAGGGATAGTTGGGGGTGATTTACGGTAGCCGAAGTAATTTAGGTGATTCTGGTTTAGTTTGTTATGATTTTTAGCATTTTTTTGTAATTTTAAAGTGATTGGGCTTAGTTTGTTGCTGTAAAGTGTAGTTGGGGGTGATTTTTGATAGCCGAAGTAATTTAGGTGAGTTTGACATAGTTTGCTATGGTTAGTAGCATTTTTTTGTAATTTAAAAGTGATTGGGTTTAGTTTGTTGTGGTAAGGGTTAGTTGGTGATAATTTATGGTAGCCGAAGTAATTTAGGTGAGTTTGGCATAGTTTGCTATGGTTAGTAGAATTTTTTTGTAATTCAAAAGTGATTGGGTTTAGTTTGTTGTGGTAAGTGTTAGTTGGTGATGATTTAGAGTAGCCGAAGTAATTTAGGTGAGTCTGGCATAGTTTGCTTTGATTTGTACACCTTTTTTTGTAATTTTAAGATCATATGGTTTGGTTTGTTGTGGTAAGGGATAGTTGAGAGTGATTTACGGTAGCCGAAGTAATTTAGGTGATTCTGGTATAGTTTGTTATGGTTTTTAGCATTTTTTTGTAATTTTAAAGTGATTGGGCTTAGTTTGTTGCTGTAAAGTGTAGTTGGGGGTGATTTTTGATAGCCCAAGTAATTTAGGTGAGTTTGGCATAGTTTGCTATGGTTAGTAGCATTTTTTTGTAATTTAAAAGAGATTGGGTTTGTTTGTTGTGGTAAGGGTTAGTAGGTGATGATTTAGAGTAGCCGAAGTAATTTAGGTGAGTCTGGCATAGTTTGTTATAATTTGTACACCTTTTTTTGTAATTTTAAGATGATATGGTTTGGTTTATTGTGGTAAGAGGTAGTTGGGGGTGATTTACGGTAGCCGAAGTAATTTAGGTGATTCTGGTATAGTTTGTTATGATTTTTAGCATTTTTTTGTAATTTTAAATTGATTAGGCTTAGTTTGTTGCTGTAAAGTGTAGTTGGGGGTGATTTTTGATAGCCGAAGTAATTTGGGTGAGTTTGGCATAGTTTGTTATGGTTACTAGCATTTTTTTGTAATTTAAAAGTGATTGGGTTTAGTTTGTTGTGGTAAGGGTTAGTTGGTGATGATTTAGAGTAGCCAAAGTAATATTTAGGTGAGTCTTGCATAGTTTGTTATAATTTGTACACCTTTTTTTGTAATTTTAAGATGATATGGTTTGGTTTGTTGTGGTAAGGGATAGTTGGGGGTGATTTACGGTAGCCGAAGTAATTTAGGTGATTCTGGTTTAGTTTGTTATGATTTTTAGCATTTTTTTGTAATTTTAAAGTGATTGGGCTTAGTTTGTTGCTGTAAAGTGTAGTTGGGGGTGATTTTTGATAGCCGAAGTAATTTAGGTGAGTTTGACATAGTTTGCTATGGTTAGTAGCATTTTTTTGTAATTTAAAAGTGATTGGGTTTAGTTTGTTGTGGTAAGGGTTAGTTGGTGATAATTTATGGTAGCCGAAGTAATTTAGGTGAGTTTGGCATAGTTTGCTATGGTTAGTAGAATTTTTTTGTAATTCAAAAGTGATTGGGTTTAGTTTGTTGTGGTAAGTGTTAGTTGGTGATGATTTAGAGTAGCCGAAGTAATTTAGGTGAGTCTGGCATAGTTTGCTTTGATTGGTACACCTTTTTTTGTAATTTTAAGATCATATGGTTTGGTTTGTTGTGGTAAGGGATAGTTGAGAGTGATTTACGGTAGCCGAAGTAATTTAGGTGATTCTGGTATAGTTTGTTATGGTTTTTAGCATTTTTTTGTAATTTTAAAGTGATTGTTCTTAGTTTGTTGCTGTAAAGTGTAGTTGGGGGTGATTTTTGACAGCCGAAGTAATTTAGGTGAGTTTGGCATAATTTGCTATGGTTAGTAGCATTTTTTTGTAATTTAAAAGAGATTGGGTTTAGTTTGTTGTGGTAAGGGTTAGTAGGTGATGATTTAGAGTAGCCGAAGTAATTTAGGTGAGTCTGGCATAGTTTGTTATAATTTGTACACCTTTTTTTGTAATTTTAAGATGATATGGTTTGGTTTATTGTGGTAAGGGATAGTTGGGGGTGATTTACGGTAGCCGAAGTAATTTAGGTGATTCTGGTGTAGTTTGTTATGATTTTTAGCATTTTTTTGTAATTTTAAAGTGATTGGGCTTAGTTTGTTGCTGTAAAGTGTAGTTGGGGGTGATTTTTGATAGCCGAAGTAATTTAGGTGAGTTTGGCATAGTTTGCTATGGTTACTAGCATATGTTTGTAATTTAAAAGTGTTTGGGTTTAGTTTGTTGTGGTAAGGGTTAGTTGGTGATGATTTAGAGTAGCCGAAGTAATTTAGGTGAGTCTTGCAGAATTTGTTATGATTTGTACACCTTTTTTTGTAATTTTAAGATGATATGGTTTGGTTTGTTGTGGTAAGGGATAGTTGGGGGTGATTTACGGTAGCCGAAGTAATTTAGGTGATTCTGGTATAGTTTTGTAATTTTAAAGTGATTGGGCTTAGTTCGTTGCTGTAAAGTGTACTTGGGGGTGATTTTTGATAGCCGAAGTAATTTAGGTGAGTTTGGCATAGTTTGCTATGGTTAGTAGCATTTTTTTGTAATTTAAAAGTGATTGGGTTTAATTTGTTGTGGTAAGGGTTAGTTGGTGATGATTTAGAGTAGCCGAAGTAATTTAGGGGATTCGGGCATAGTTTGTTATGATTTGAACACCTTTTTTTGTAATTTTAAGATGATATGGTTTGGTTTGTTGTGGTAAGGGATAGTTGGGGGTGATTTACGGTAGCCGAAGTAATTTAGGTGATTCTGGTATAGTTTGTTATGATTTTTAGCATTTTTTTGTAATTTTAAAGTGATTGGGCTTAATTTGTTGCTGTAAAGTGTAGTTGGGGGTGATTTTTGATAGCCGAAGTACTTTAGGTGAATTTGGCATAGTTTGCTATGGTTAGTAGCATTTTTTTGTAATTTAAAAGTGATTGGGTTTAGTTTGTTGTGGTAAGGGTTAGTTGGTGATGATTTATGGTAGCCGAAGTAATTTAGGTGAGTTTGGCATAGTTTGCTATGGTTAGTAGCATTTTTTTGTAATTTAAAAGTGATTGGGTTTAGTTTGTTGTGGTAAGGGTTAGTTGGTGATGACTTAGAGTAGCCGAAGTAATTTAGGTGAGTCTGGCATAGTTGGTTATGATTTGTACACCTTTTTTTTAATTTTAAGATGATATGGTTTGGCTTGTTGTGGTAAGGGATAGTTGGGGGTGATTTACGGTAGCCGAAGTAATTTAGGTGATTCTGGTATAGTTTGTTGTGATTTTTAGCATTTTCTTGTAATTTTAAAGTGATTGGGCTTAGTTTGTTGCTGTAAAGTGTAGTTGGGGGTGACTTTTGATAGCGGAAGTAATTTAGGTGAGTGTGGCATAGTTTGCTATGGTTAGTAGCATTTTTTTGTAATTTAAAAGTGATTGGGTTTAGTTTGTTGTGGTAAGGGTTAGCTGGTGATGATTTATGATAGCCGAAGTAATTTAGGTGAGTTTGGCATAGTTTGCTATGGTTACTAGCATTTTTTTGTAATTTAAAAGTGATTGGGTTTAGTTTGTTGTGGTAAGGGTTAGTTGATGATGATTTAGAGTAGCCGAAGTAATTTAGGTGAGTCTGGCATAGTTTGTTATGGTTACTAGCATTTTTTTGTAATTTAAAAGTGATTGGGTTTAGTTTGTTGTGGTAAGGGTTAGTTGGTGATGATTTAGAGTAGCCGAAGTAATTTAGGTGAGTCTGGCATAGTTTGCTATGGTTACTAGCATTTTTTTGTAATTTAAAAGTGATTGGGTTTAGTTTGTTGTGGTAAGGGTTAGTTGGTGATGATTTAGAGTAGCCGAACTAATTTAGGTAAGTCTGGCATAGTTTGTTATGATTTGTTCACCTTTTTTTGTAATTTTAAGATAATATGGTTTGGTTTGTTGTGGTAAGGGATAGTTGGGGGTGATTTACGGTAGCCGAAGTAATTTAGGTGATTCTGGTATAGTTTGTTATGATTTTTAGCATTTTTTTGTAATTTTAAAGTGATTGGGCTTAGTTTGTTGCTGTAAAGTGTAGTTGGGGGTAATTTTTGATAGCCGAAGTAATTTAGGTGAGTTTAAAAATGATTGGGTTTAGTTTGTTGTGGTTAGGGTTAGTTGGTGATGATTTAGAGAAGCCGAAGTAATTTAGGTGAGTCTGGCATAGTTTGTTATGATTTGTACAGCTTTTTTTGTAATTTTAAGATAATATGGTTTGGTTTGTTGTGGTAAGGGATAGTTGGGGGTGATTTACGGTAGCCGAAATAATTTAGGTGATTCTGGTATAGTTTGTTATGATTTTTAGCATTTTTTTGTAATTTTAAAGTGATTGGGCATAGTTTGTTGCTGTAAAGTGTAGTTGGGGGTGATTTTGGATAGCCGAAGTAATTTAGGTGAGTTTGGCATAGTTTGCTATGGTTACTAGCATTTTTTTGTAATTTAAAAGTGATTGGGTTTAGTTTGTTGTGGTAAGGGTTAGTTGGTGATGATTTAGAGTAGCCGAAGTAATTTAGGTTAGTTTGGCATAGTTTGCTATGGTTACTAGCATTTTTTTGTAATTTAAAAGTGATTGGGTTTAGTTTGTTGTGGTAAGGGTTAGTTGGTGATGATTTAGAGTAGCCGAAGTAATTTAGGTAAGTCTGGCATAGTTTGCTATGGTTAGTAGCATTTTTTTGTAATTTAAAAGTGATTGGGTTTAGTTTGTTGTGGTAAGGGTTAGTTGGTGATGATTTAGAGTAGCCGAAGTAATTTAGGTAAGTCTGGCATAGTTTGTTATGATTTGTACACCTTTTTTTGTAATTTTAAGATGATATGGTTTGGTTTGTTGTGGTAAGGGATAGTTGGGGGTGATTTACGGTAGCCGAAGTAATTTAGGTGATTCTGGTATAGTTTGTTATGATTTTTAGCATTTTCTTGTAATTTTAAAGTGATTGGGCTTAGTTTGTTGCTGTAATATGTAGTTGGGGGTGACTTTTGATAGCCGAAGTAATTTAGGTGAGTGTGGCATAGTTTGCTATGGTTAGTAGCATTTTTTTGTAATTTAAAAGTGATTGGGTTTAGTTTGTTGTGGTAAGGGTTAGTTGGTGATGATTTATGATAGCCGAAGTAATTAAGGTGAGTTTGGCATTGTTTGCTATGGTTACTAGCATTTTGTTGTAATTTAAAAGTGATTGGGTTTAGTTTGTTGTGGTAAGGGTTAGTTGGTGATGATTTAGAGTAGCCGAAGTAATTTAGGTGAGTCTGGCATGGTTTGTTATGGTTTGTACACCTTTTTTTGTAATTTTAAGATGATATGGTTTGGTTTGTTGTGGTAAGGGATAGTTGGGGGTGATTTACGATAGCCGAAGTAATTTAGGTGATTCTGCTATAGTTTGTTATGATTTTTAGCATTTTTTTGTAATTTTAAAGTGATTGGGCTTAGTGTGTTGCTGTAAAGTGTAGTTGGGGGTGATTTTTGATAGCCGAAGTAATTTAGGTGAGTTTGGCATAGTTTGCTATGGTTAGTAACATTTTTTTGTAATTTAAAAATAATTGGGTTTAGTTTGTTGTAGTAAGGGTTAGTTGGTGATGATTTATGGTAGCCGAAGTAATTTAGGTGAGTTTGGCATAGTTTGCTATGGTTACTAGCATTTTTTTGTAATTTAAAAGTGATTGGGTTTAGTTTGTTTTGGTAAGGGTTAGTTGGTGATGATTTAGAGTAGCCGAATTAATTTAGGTGAGTCTGGCATAGTTTGCTATGGTTAATAGCATTTTTTTGTAATTTAAAAGTGATTGGGTTTAGTTTGTTGTGGTAAGGGTTAGTTGATGATGATTTAGAGTAGCCGAAGTAATTTAGGTGAGTCTGGCATAGTTTGTTATGGTTACTAGCATTTTTTTGTAATTTAAAAGTGATTGGGTTTAGTTTGTTGTGGTAAGGGTTAGTTGGTGATGATTTAGAGTAGCCGAAGTAATTTAGGTGAGTCTGGCATAGTTTGCTATGGTTACTAGCATTTTTTTGTAATTTAAAAGTGATTGGGTTTAGTTTGTTGTGGTAAGGGTTAGTTGGTGATGATTTAGAGTAGCCGAAGTAATTTAGGTAAGTCTGGCATAGTTTGTTATGATTTGTTCACCTTTTTTTGTAATTTTAAGATAATATGGTTTGGTTTGTTGTGGTAAGGGATAGTTGGGGGTGATTTACGGTAGCCGAAGTAATTTAGGTGATTCTGGTATAGTTTGTTATGATTTTTAGCATTTTTTTGTAATTTTAAAGTGATTGGGCTTAGTTTGTTGCTGTAAAGTGTAGTTGGGGGTGATTTTTGATAGCCGAAGTAATTTAGGTGAGTTTAAAATGATTGGGTTTAGTTTGTTGTGGTTAGGGTTAGTTGGTGATGATTTAGAGAAGCCGAAGTAATTTAGGTGAGTCTGGCATAGTTTGTTATGATTTGTACAGCTTTTTTTGTAATTTTAAGATAATATGGTTTGGTTTGTTGTGGTAAGGGATAGTTGGGGGTGATTTACGGTAGCCGAAATAATTTAGGTGATTCTGGTATAGTTTGTTATGATTTTTAGCATTTTTTTGTAATTTTAAAGTGATTGGGCATAGTTTGTTGCTGTAAAGTGTAGTTGGGGGTGATTTTGGATAGCCGAAGTAATTTAGGTGAGTGTGGCATAGTTTGCTATGGTTACTAGCATTTTTTTGTAATTTAAAAGTGATTGGGTTTAGTTTGTTGTGGTAAGGGTTAGTTGGTGATGATTTAGAGTAGCCGAAGTAATTTAGGTTAGTTTGGCATAGTTTGCTATGGTTACTAGCATTTTTTTGTAATTTAAAAGTGATTGGGTTTAGTTTGTTGTGGTAAGGGTTAGTTGGTGATGATTTAGAGTAGCCGAAGTAATTTAGGTAAGTCTGGCATAGTTTGCTATGGTTAGTAGCATTTTTTTGTAATTTAAAAGTGATTGGGTTTAGTTTGTTGTGGTAAGGGTTAGTTGGTGATGATTTAGAGTAGCCGAAGTAATTTAGGTGAGTCTGGCATAGTTTGTTATGATTTGTACACCTTTTTTTGTAATTTTAAGATGATATGGTTTGGTTTGTTGTGGTAAGGGATAGTTGGGGGTGATTTACGGTAGCCGAAGTAATTTAGGTGATTCTGGTATAGTTTGTTATGATTTTTAGCATTTTCTTGTAATTTTAAAGTGATTGGGCTTAGTTTGTTGCTGTAATATGTAGTTGGGGGTGACTTTTGATAGCCGAAGTAATTTAGGTGAGTGTGGCATAGTTTGCAATGGTTAGTAGCATTTTTTTGTAATTTAAAAGTGATTGGGTTTAGTTTGTTGTGGTAAGGGTTAGTTGGTGATGATTTATGATAGCCGAAGTAATTAAGGTGAGTTTGGCATTGTTTGCTATGGTTACTAGCATTTTGTTGTAATTTAAAATTGATTGGGTTTAGTTTGTTGTGGTAAGGGTTAGTTGGTGATGATTTAGAGTAGCCGAAGTAATTTAGGTGAGTCTGGCATGGTTTGTTATGGTTTGTACACCTTTTTTTGTAATTTTAAGATGATATGGTTTGGTTTGTTGTGGTAAGGGATGGTTGGGGGTGATTTACGATAGCCGAAGTAATTTAGGTGATTCTGCTATAGTTTGTTATGATTTTTAGCATTTTTTTGTAATTTTAAAGTGATTGGGCTTAGTGTGTTGCTGTAAAGTGTAGTTGGGGGTGATTTTTGATAGCCGAAGTAATTTAGGTGAGTTTGGCATAGTTTGCTATGGTTAGTAACATTTTTTTGTAATTTAAAAATAATTGGGTTTAGTTTGTTGTAGTAAGGGTTAGTTGGTGATGATTTATGGTAGCCGAAGTAATTTAGGTGAGTTTGGCATAGTTTGCTATGGTTACTAGCATTTTTTTGTAATTTAAAAGTGATTGGGTTTAGTTTGTTTTGGTAAGGGTTAGTTGGTGATGATTTAGAGTAGCCGAATTAATTTAGGTGAGTCTGGCATAGTTTGCTATGGTTACTAGCATTTTTTTGTAATTTAAAAGTGATTGGGTTTAGTTTGTTGTGGTAAGGGTTAGTTGATGATGATTTAGAGTAGCCGAAGTAATTTAGGTGAGTCTGGCATAGTTTGTTATGGTTACTAGCATTTTTTTGTAATTTAAAAGTGATTGGGTTTAGTTTGTTGTGGTAAAGGTTAGTTGGTGATGATTTAGAGTAGCCGAAGTAATTTAGGTGAGTCTGGCATAGTTTGCTATGGTTACTAGCATTTTTTTGTAATTTAAAAGTGATTGGGTTTAGTTTGTTGTGGTAAGGGTTAGTTGGTGATGATTTAGAGTAGCCGAAGTAATTTAGGTAAGTCTGGCATAGTTTGTTATGATTTGTTCACCTTTTTTTGTAATTTTAAGATAATATGGTTTGGTTTGTTGTGGTAAGGGATAGTTGGGGGTGATTTACGGTAGCCGAAGTAATTTAGGTGATTCTGGTATAGTTTGTTATGATTTTTAGCATTTTTTTGTAATTTTAAAGTGATTGGGCTTAGTTTGTTGCTGTAAAGTGTAGTTGGGGGTGATTTTTGATAGCCGAAGTAATTTAGGTGAGTTTAAAAATGATTGGGTTTAGTTTGTTGTGGTTAGGGTTAGTTGGTGATGATTTAGAGAAGCCGAAGTAATTTAGGTGAGTCTGGCATAGTTTGTTATGATTTGTACAGCTTTTTTTGTAATTTTAAGATAATATGGTTTGGTTTGTTGTGGTAAGGGATAGTTGGGGGTGATTTACGGTAGCCGAAATAATTTAGGTGATTCTGGTATAGTTTGTTATGATTTTTAGCATTTTTTTGTAATTTTAAAGTGATTGGGCATAGTTTGTTGCTGTAAAGAGTAGTTGGGGGTGATTTTGGATAGCCGAAGTAATTTAGGTGAGTTTGGCATAGTTTGCTATGGTTACTAGCATTTTTTTGTAATTTAAATGTGATTGGGTTTAGTTTGTTGTGGTAAGTGTTAGTTGGTGATGATTTAGAGTAGCCGAAGTAATTTAGGTTAGTGTGGCATAGTTTGCTATGGTTACTAGCATTTTTTTGTAATTTAAGAGTGATTGGGTTTAGTTTGTTGTGGTAAGGGTTAGTTGGTGATGATTTAGAGTAGCCGAAGTAATTTAGGTAAGTCTGGCATAGTTTGCTATGGTTAGTAGCATTTTTTTGTAATTTAAAAGTGATTGGGTTTAGTTTGTTGTGGTAAGGGTTAGTTGGTGATGATTTAGAGTAGCCGAAGTAATTTAGGTGAGTCTGGCATAGTTTGTTATGATTTGTACACCTTTTTTTGTAATTTTAAGATGATATGGTTTGGTTTGTTGTGGTAAGGGATAGTTGGGGGTGATTTACGGTAGCCGAAGTAATTTAGGTGATTCTGGTATAGTTTGTTATGATTTTTAGCATTTTCTTGTAATTTTAAAGTGATTGGGCTTAGTTTGTTGCTGTAATATGTAGTTGGGGGTGACTTTTGATAGCCGAAGTAATTTAGGTGAGTGTGGCATAGTTTGCTATGGTTAGTAGCATTTTTTTGTAATTTAAAAGTGATTGGGTTTAGTTTGTTGTGGTAAGGGTTAGTTGGTGATGATTTATGATAGCCGAAGTAATTAAGGTGAGTTTGGCATTGTTTGCTATGGTTACTAGCATTTTGTTGTAATTTAAAAGTGATTGGGTTTAGTTTGTTGTGGTAAGGGTTAGTTGGTGATGATTTAGAGTAGCCGAAGTAATTTAGGTGAGTCTGGCATGGTTTGTTATGGTTTGTACACCTTTTTTTGTAATTTTAAGATGATATGGTTTGGTTTGTTGTGGTAAGGGATAGTTGGGGGTGATTTACGATAGCCGAAAAAATTTAGGTGATTCTGCTATAGTTTGTTATGATTTTTAGCATTTTTTTGTAATTTTAAAGTGATTGGGCTTAGTGTGTTGCTGTAAAGTGTAGTTGGGGGTGATTTTTGATAGCCGAAGTAATTTAGGTGAGTTTGGCATAGTTTGCTATGGTTAGTAACATTTTTTTGTAATTTAAAAATAATTGGGTTTAGTTTGTTGTAGTAAGGGTTAGTTGGTGATGATTTATGGTAGCCGAAGTAATTTAGGTGAGTTTGGCATAGTTTGCTATGGTTACTAGCATTTTTTTGTAATTTAAAAGTGATTGGGTTTAGTTTGTTTTGGTAAGGGTTAGTTGGTGATGATTTAGAGTAGCCGAATTAATTTAGGTGAGTCTGGCATAGTTTGCTATGGTTACTAGCATTTTTTTGTAATTTAAAAGTGATTGGGTTTAGTTTGTTGTGGTAAGGGTTAGTTGATGATGATTTAGAGTAGCCGAAGTAATTTAGGTGAGTCTGGCATAGTTTGTTATGGTTACTAGCATTTTTTTGTAATTTAAAAGTGATTGGGTTTAGTTTGTTGTGGTAAGGGTTAGTTGGTGATGATTTAAAGTAACCGAAGTAATTTAGGTGAGTCTGGCATAGTTTGCTATGGTTACTAGCATTTTTTTGTAATTTAAAAGTGATTGGGTTTAGTTTGTTGTTGTAAGGGTTAGTTGGTGATGATTTAGAGTAGCCGAAGTAATTTAGGTAAGTCTGGCATAGTTTGTTATGATTTGTTCACCTTTTTTTGTAATTTTAAGAAAATATGGTTTGGTTTGTTGTGGTAAGGGATAGTTGGGGGTGATTTACGGTAGCCGAAGTAATTTAGGTGATTCTGGTATAGTTTGTTATGATTTTTAGCATTTTTTTGTAATTTTAAAGTGATATGGCTTAGTTTATTGCTGTAAAGTGTAGTTGGGGGTGATTTTTGATAGCCGAAGTAGTTTAGGTGAGTTTAAAAATGATTGGGTTTAGTTTGTTGTAGTTAGGGTTAGTTGGTGATGATTTAGAGAAGCCGAAGTAATTTAGGTGAGTCTGGCATAGTTTGTTATGATTTGTACAGCTTTTTTTGTAATTTTAAGATAATATGGTTTGGTTTGTTGTGGTAAGGGATAGTTGGGGGTGATTTACGGTAGCCGAAATAATTTAGGTGATTCTGGTATAGTTTGTTATGATTTTTAGCATTTTTTTGTAATTTTAAAGTGATTGGGCATTGTTTGTTGCTGTAAAGTGTAGTTGGGGGTGATTTTGGATAGCCGAAGTAATTTAGGTGAGTTTGGCATAGTTTGCTATGGTTACTAGCATTTTTTTGTAATTTAAAAGTGATTGGGTTTAGTTTGTTGTGGTAAGGGTTAGCTGGTGATGATTTAGAGTAGCCGAAGTAATTTAGGTTAGTTTGGCATAGTTTGCTATGGTTACTAGCATTTTTTTGTAATTTAAAAGTGATTGGGTTTAGTTTGTTGTGGTAAGGGTTAGTTGGTGATGATTTAGAGTAGCCGAAGTAATTTAGGTGAGTCTGGCATAGTTTGCTATGGTTACTAGCATTTTTTTGTAATTTTCAAGTGATTGGGTTTAGTTTGTTGTGGTAAGGGTTAGTTGGTGATGATTTAGAGTAGCCGAAGTAATTTAGGTGAGTCTGGCATAGTTTGTTATGATTTGTACACCTTTTTTTGTAATTTTAAGATGATATGGTTTGGTTTGTTGTGGTATATGATAGTTGGGGGTGATTTACGGTAGCCGAAGTAATTTAGGTGATTCTGGTATAGTTTGTTATGATTTTTAGCATTTTTTTGTAATTTTAAAGTGATTTGGCTTAGTTTGTTGCTGTAAAGTGTAGTTGGGTGTGATTTTTGATAGCCGAAGTAATTTAGGTGAGTTTGGCATAGTTTGCCATGGTTAGTAGCATTTTTTTTTAATTTAAAAGTGATTGGGTTTAGTTTGTTGTGGTAAGGGTTAGTTGGTGATGATTTATGGTAGCCGAAGTAATTTTGGTGAGTTTGGCATAGTTTGCTATGGTTACTAGCATTTTTTGTACTTTAAAACTGATTGGGTTTAGTTTGTTGTGGTAAGGGTTAGTTGGTGATGATTTAGATTAGCCGAAGTAATTTAGGTGAGTCTGGCATAGTTTGTTATGATTTGTACATCTTTTTTTGTAATTTTAAGATGATATGGTTTGGCTTGTTGTGGTAAGGGATAGTTGGCGGTGATTTACGGTAGCCGAAGTAATTTAGGTGATTCTGGTATAGTTTGTTGTAATTTTTAGCATTTTTTTGTAATTTAAAGTGATTGGGCTTAGTTTGTTGCTGTAAAGTGTAGTTGGGGGTGATTTTTGATAGCCGAAGTAATTTAGGTGAGTTTGGCATAGTTTGCTATGGTTAGTAGCATTTTTTTGTAATTTAAAAGTGATTGGGTTTAGTTTGTTGTGGTAAGGGTTAGTTGGTTATGATTTATGGTAGCCGAAGTAATTTAGGTGAGTTTGGCATAGTTTGCTATGGTTAGTAGCATTTTTTTGTAATTTAAAAGTGATTGGGTTTAATTTGTTGTAGTAAGGGTTAGTTGGTGATGATTTAGAGTAGCCGAAGTAATTTAGGTGAGTCGGGCATAGTTTGTTATGATTTGTACACCTTTTTTTGTAATTTTAAGATGATATGGTTTGGTTTGTTGTGGTAAAGGATAGTTGGGGGTGATTTACGGTAGCCGAAGTAATTTAGGTGATTCTGGTATAGTTTGTTATGATTTTTAGCATTTTTTTGTAATTTTAAAGTGATTGGGCTTAGTTTGTTGCTGTAAAGTGTAGTTGGGGGTGATTTTTGATAGCCGAAGTACTTTAGGTGAGTTTGGCATAGTTTACTATGGTTAGTAGCATTTTTTTGTAATTTAAAAGTGATTGGGTTTAGTTTGTTGTGGTAAGGGTTAGTTGGTGATGATTTATGGTAGCCGAAGTAATTTAGGTGAGTTTGGCATAGTTTGCTATGGTTACTAGCATTTTTTTGTAATTTAAAAGTGATTGGGTTTAGTTTGTTGTGGTAAGGGTTAGTTGGTGATGATTTAGAGTAGCCGAAGTAATTTAGGTGAGTTTGGCATAGTTTGCTATGGTTACTAGCATTTTTTTGTAATTTAAAAATGATTGGGTTTAGTTTGTTGTGGTAAGGGTTAGTTGGTGATGATTTAGAGTAGCCGAAGTAATTTAGGTAAGTCTGGCATAGTTTGTTATGATTTGTACACCTTTTTTTGTAATTTTAAAATGATATGGTTTGGTTTGTTGTGGTAAATGATAGTTGGGGGTGATTTACGGTAGCCGAAGTAATTTAGGTGATTCTGGTATAGTTTGTTATGATTTTTAGCATTTTTTTGTAATTTTAAAGTGATTGGGCTTAGTTTGTTGCTGTAAAGTGTAGTTGGGGGTGATTTTTGATAGCCGAAGTAATTTAGGTGAGTTTGGCATAGTTTTCTATGGTTAGTAGTGTCGTCGTCCAGCGCCGTTCAGCGATTCTTCCTCAGTCGATGTGGGCGGGACGCGCACTAAGTTCGTCGGACAACTGAACAAATTTCGACACTTTTAAAAAAAAAACCCTTAACTCAAAGTTTCTTCTCTATATTTTACTTTTTTCCAAAAAATCCACAACACCCCGTCTCCCCGACAATATCTCTCAAAAAATTAAAATAGCTAACTACATATAAAGTATTAAAATTTGGGCAACTTTGATCAACTACAACACTTTCCCTCCTCCAAATGGCCAAATTTTAATCTAATTCTAATCTACGGGTGATAACACCTCTTGTCAGCATCTTCTCTGTCATGACCAGTCTCCTTTGAATCATATTCGAAGTCGCTGATTTCGCTTGATGTTGTCACACTCTGATCTTGGACTACCTCGGATGAAGATGGATTCTGTCTTTTTTTCCGTCGGTAGATCCGCAGTTCTGTTCCATCGTCTGGATCCTCACGTGACGTTGGGAATGTTCCGCGATGTGACGGCGCCCGGCGAATATTATCTATATGTTCCCGAACGGTAACGCCATTGCGGTCCACCAGGTAGCAATTCCCTGCGACACCAGTTATTTTGACGGGGCCGATCCATTTCCCCTTAAAACCAGACCGGACATGTCTTCTAACCATTACTTGTTCGCCTACATTGTAACGGCAAGAGTCATCCATGTCTCGGTCATAGCGTCGTCGATAGAGCTTTTGATTTGTTAGTGCATTTTTAATACGTTCTTCCGGTAAAAGTGCAGTAGACTCATTTTTCTCTGGATGGCCAGGTCGCATAATGTCGAAGCCAAGAAGTGTCACGCTAGGAGTTTGTCTGGTGGCAGCATTCCGACGTCGCCGCAAAGAAAATAACGCCTGGCCCAGCTGACGGTCCCATGGCCGTTTTGAATCAGCAAACTGAAGATGGCGTATAATTTTCTTTAGTTCTTGATTACGGCGCTCAGTTGGGTTGGCTCGTGGATGATAAACTGCTGTGGGCCAGTGTTTAATTTTCCACCGCCGACATGCAGCTTGAAACGTCTCGCTCCTGAACTGAGGACCATTATCGCTGATTAGGGCGCGTGGATACCCCCAGCGTGGAAAAATTTCGTCGCGCAGAACTGCAAGCGTAGATTTTGCGGTCATGCGTTTTGTTGGAAATGCCTCTACCCATCTCGAGAAAGTGTCCATGACAACGAGAATAAAGCGATTTCTTTTTGGTGTTTCTTCGAAAGGACCCATGTAGTCAACCGCAATTGTTTGCCACGGCTTCGTCGGAACATATGCACGCAAAGGTGCATGTGTCTGTGTTGTTTCAGGTTTGGTGGTCGCGCACACAAGACAGTTTCGTACGTAGGTTGCAACGTCATTGTTAAGAGACGGCCAGGTGTATTCTTCACGAATTGCACGAATAGTTTCATCGCGTCCAGGATGGTTTATAATGTCGTGGAATTCGTGCAGGACCCGTTCGCGCTCTTTTTTAGGTACCCAGAGTTGGGACACTTCTCCTTTTCGGTAAAGGTAGCCGTCACGCAATTCATAATATTTCTGGAATGTGGCAGTACCCCGTTGATGGTTCGTCTGCGTGAGGCGCTGGACCATTAACGGAAACTCAGGATCTTTCTGTTGTGCCTCTTTGACTGTGTCCATAAATGTGACACTTTCCATCAGACACAATCGATCGGATGGCAGCGTGGGAACAAACATCCTGTCGAGATCTTCGGCTTCCACCGGTACCTCTGACGCCTCGGGTTGTCGGGAAAGAAGATCTGGAAGTTCGTTGTGTTTTCCTTCACAGTGTTCGACGCGAAAACGAAATTCCTGCAACAATAACGCCCACCTAGTTAATTTGGCGTTACTGTCTTTGGCAGTATTGAGCCACAATAACGCTTTATTATCCGTTCTCAGCGTAAACGGCACATCCTCCAGGTATGGTCGATATCTCTTAATCGCCCATACAATCGCCAAACATTCTTGCTCATTTATGTGATATTTCCGTTGCGTCGCAGTGAGTCGTGCGCTACTATATGACACTACGTGTCGCACGTCGTCTTTTTCTTGAAATAAAACTGCAGCTATACCAACTCCGCTGGCATCAGTCTGCAAGACAAACGGCAGTTGCGGTTCCGGTCTCTTCAACTGAAGCGGTTGGTCAATCGCCTTCTTCAACTCGTCGAATGCTTTTTGTGCGTTATGGTCCCATTTAAAAAGCTTTTTGGTGGTGAGGAGGTCGGTCAATGGGGCTGCGATGATAGCGTAGTCCGAGATGTACTCACGCACCCAATTGGCCAATCCAAGGAATTTTTGAAGTTGTTTCCGGTTTCTAGGTGGTACAGCTTCTTGGATCTGTCGCAAGTGAGTCGATTGTGGCTGATTACAATAACGTCCTATCGTGTGGCCAAGATATGGAAGTTCGGTAACGCCGAAACGACACTTGGCAAAGGCGCATCGTAACCCAAACTCACGAAGACGCTGAAAGACCCGTTGAAGATGTTCCAGGTGTTCCTCATAACTTGATGAGTATACGATAATGTCGTCGAGGTACACGTGTACGCATTCTCCCAGTAATCCGACCAAAACACGGGTCATCAACTTCTGGAATGTCGCGGGTGCATTTTTCAACCCAAACGGCATAACGTTGTACTGATAAGTAGCTCCGTCTGGAGTTGAAAACGTTGTGAGGTGCTTCGACTCCGGGTGCATTGGAATTTGCCAATATCCAGATTTTAAATCTATGGATGAAAATACAATCGCCGCACCAAAATCGCGTAACGCTTCCGTTATGCGCGGTAAAGGAGCCGCTTCGTCACGCGTTATAAGATTAAGGCGACGATAGTCTGTGCAAAACCTCACTGTACCATCTTTTTTCCGTACTAACACAGCAGGGGAACAATAGTCACTAGTTGAGCGTTCTATAACACCCGCGGCTAGCATATCTTTCACGCAACTGTACATCTCGCGTTTTTTGTCGTCATTTAAGTGATATGGACGTAAGCGGAAAGGTTCGTCTTTTATTAATCTAATTTTGTGACTGACCGTTTGCGCTGAACCTACAACTTTTTTTTCATCTAAAACTTTTTCGTACTCGCGCACTATCTGTTTAAACTGATCAATGTATTCCTCTGGAAAACCGTGTGTCGGAAGCCGAACTTCTACACTGTCGGAAGCCCCAATAAAAGGATTCGTCCAGTATGTTGTCGTTCTATGTTCTCGGCCATGATGGATGCATCGCAGGTCGTAATCTAGCATGGCACGTGTTTCGCGAAGCCATGGTGCGCCCATGATTACATCCTCAACGAGGTCCTCGACGATGGTGAACTCCACGTCACGATACTCTCTGCTTCCGAGCTGGATATCCAAGCGCTTTGTACCGATTGCGTTGGCAGACGCGTTACTGATACTTAATTGTACGTAGTGTTGGCAATGTTTACTTGGTTCAGCGATGTGTGCATTTATGAAGTTGAGGGTGGCACCGGTGTCTAGCGTAGCAGCGTAGCTTTTTCCTGCAACAACAACCGGTACCTGGGGTATGTTATATGTACCTAAGCCGAGGGACCGGACCGGGATGGAGACTTGTCCGCGGTCCTCCTCCAGTTTTCCGACTGCTTCTTAGGGTTTTGTTCGTAATGGAACTGTTCCAGAACTCGTCGTAACACTTTGGTGAAGCTATCGACGTTTGAAAACTCATTCAGAACAAGAATGGGTCGGCAAGATCTCGGCATTTGTTTTATTAGCAGAGATATTAATCGTTGTTTCGGTGCTTCCGGAAACAATCGTCGAAACAACCGCTCTTGCTGATCTACGTAGAATTCGACATCTTGGGGCGGACCATTGAACGAGCGTCCAATAAACCGTTCGTGCAAGGCCGTAAAATTGTTTTCTACGCTGTAGTGGTTCTTTAGTCGCCCAAACACAATTTCTGGTGGTTCGTTGCGCCCGATAAAGGCTTTATAACGACGAGCCGCGGCACCCCGAAGTTGTCGGAACACAATTGCCGTCTGCGCCTGCGGAGACAATTGAGTCCCCTCTGCACGGAAGTACTCCCGGAGAAGCTGCTCGAACTCTTCTGGATCCTCTTCAGGTTCTCCACTAAAAGTGACGAGCGTCTCTTCTGGTCGAATCGGTGTTGGATTTTTCTGTAATATCTTTGTTAATGTCATTAAAATTTCCGTCATTTGGACGGCCTCCGTCGCAGAACTAATCGACGATCCTTCTGTTGTATCTTCTATTTTTGACGACTCCCTAACAGAAGCCATTGCTCTAGTCATTGGTGGCGGTGTCATCTGAAATTTGTTCTCGTCCGGCGTCTAGAGCCAATCTTTCACTCTTCTGTAGTTCGCTTCACAGCAATGTGAAGAATCAGAATTGAGATTTGCCCCACGTTGGGCGCCATGTGTCGTCGTCCAGCGCCGTTCAGCGATTCTTCCTCAGTCGATGTGGGCGGGACGCGCACTAAGTTCGTCGGACAACTGAACAAATTTCGACACTTTTAAAAAAAAAACCCTTAACTCAAAGTTTCTTCTCTATATTTTACTTTTTTCCAAAAAATCCACAACACCCCGTCTCCCCGACAATATCTCTCAAAAAATTAAAATAGCTAACTACATATAAAGTATTAAAATTTGGGCAACTTTGATCAACTACAACAGTAGCATTATTTTGTAATTTAAAAATGATTGGGTTTAGTTTGTTGTGGTTAGGGTTACTTGGTGATGATTTAGAGTAGCCGAAGTAATTTAGGTGAGTCTGGCATAGTTTGTTATGATTTGTACAGCTTTTTTTGTAATTTTAAGATAATAATGGTTTGGTTTGTTGTCGTAAGGGATAGTTGGGGGTGATTTACGGTAGCCGAAATAATTTAGGTGATTCTGGTATAGTTTGTTATGATTTTTAGCATTTTTTTGTAATTTTAAAGTGATTGGGCATAGTTTGTTGCTGTAAAGTGTAGTTGGGGGTGATTTTGGATAGCCGAAGTAATTTAGGTGAGTTTGGCATAATTTGCTATCGTTACTAGCATTTTTTTGTAATTTAAAAGTGATTGGGTTTAGTTTGTTGTGGTAAGGGTTAGTTGGTGATGATTTAGAGTAGCCGAAGTAATTTAGGTTAGTTTGGCATAGTTTGCTATGGTTACTAGCATTTTTTTGTAATTTAAAAGTGATTGGGTTTATTTTGTTGTGGTAAGGGTTAGTTGGTGATGATTTAGAGTAGCCGAAGTAATTTAGGTAAGTCTGGCATAGTTTGTTATGATTTGTACACCTTTTTTTTTAATTTTAAGATAATATGGTTTGGTTTGTTGTGGTAAGGGATAGTTGGGGGTGATTTACGGTAGCCGAAGTAATTTAGGTGATTCTGGTATAGTTTGCTATGGTTACTAGCATTTTTTTGTAATTTAAATGTGATTGGGTTTAGTTTGTTGTGGTAAGGGTTAGTTGGTAATGATTTAGAGTAGCCGAAGTAATTTAGGTGAGTCTGGCATAGTTTGCTATGGTTACTAGCATTTTTTTGTAATTTAAAAGTGATTGGGTTTAGTTTGTTGTGGTAAGGGTTAGTTGGTGATGATTTAGAGTAGCCGAAGTAATTTAGGTGAGTCTGGCATAGTTTGTTATGATTTGTACACCTTTTTTTGTAATTTTAAGATGATATGGTTTGGTTTGTTGTGGTAAATGATAGTTGGGGGTGATTTACGGTAGCCGAAGTAGGTGATTCTGGTATAGTTTGTTATGATTTTTAGCATTTTTTTGTAATTTTAAAGTGATTGGGCTTAGTTTGTTGTTGTAAAGTGTAGTTGGGGGTGATTTTTGATAGCCGAAGTAATTTAGGTGAGTTTGGCATAGTTTGCTATGGTTAGTAGCATTTTTTTGTAATTTAAAAGTGATTGGGTTTAGTTTGTTGTGGTAAGGGTTAGTTGGTGATGATTTATGGTAGCCGAAGTAATTTAGGTGAGTTTGGCATAGTTTGCTATGGTTAGTAGCATTTTTTTGTAATTTAAAAGTGATTGGGTTTAATTTGTTGTGGTAAGGGTTAGTTGGTGATGATTTAGAGTAGCCGAAGTAATTTAGGTGAGTCGGGCATAGTTTGTTATGATTTGTACACCTTTTTTTGTAATTTAAAGATGATATGGTTTGGTTTGTTGTGGTAAGGGATAGTTGGGGGTGATTTACGGTAGCCGAAGTAATTTAGGTGATTCTGGTATAGTTTGTTATGATTTTTAGCATTTTTTTGTAATTTTAAAGTGATTGGGCTTAGTTTGTTGCTGTAAAGTGTAGTTGGGGGTGATTTTTGATAGCCGATGTAATTTAGGTGAGTTTGGCATAGTTTGCTATGGTTAGTAGCATTATTTTGTAATTTAAAAATGATTGGGTTTAGTTTGTTGCGGTAAGGGTTAGTTGGTGATGATTTAGGGTAGCCGAAGTAATTTAGGTGAGTCTGGCATAGTTTGTTATGCTTTGTACACCTTTTTTTGTAATTTTAAGATAATATGGTTTGGTTTGTTGTGGTAAGGGATAGTAGGGGGTGATTTACGATAGCCGAACTAATTTAGGTGATTCTGGTATAGTTTGCAATGGTTACTAGCATTTTTTTGTAATTTAAATGTGATTGGGTTTAGTTTGTTGCGGTAAGGGTTAGTTGGTGATGATTTAGGGTAGCCGAAGTAATTTAGGTGAGTCTGGCATAGTTTGTTATGATTTGTACACTTTTTTTTGTAATTTTAAGATAATATGGTTTGGTTTGTTGTGGTAAGGGATAGTTGGGGGTGATTTACGATTAATTTAAAAGTGATTGGGTTTAGTTTGTTGTAGTAAGGGTTAGTTGGTGATGATTTAAATTAGCCGAAGTAATTTAGGTGAGTCTGGCATAGTTTGCTATGGTTACTAGCATTTTTTTGTAATTTATAAGTGATTGGGTTTAGTTTGTTGTGGTAAGGGTTAGTTGGTGATGATTTAGAGTAGCCGAAGTAATTTAGGTGAGTCTGGCATAGTTTGTTATAATTTGTACACTTTTTTTTGTAATTTTAAGATGATATGGTTTGGTTTGTTGTGGTAAATGATAGTTGGGGGTGATTTACGGTAGCCGAAGTAATTTAGGTGATTCTGGTATAGTTTGTTATGATTTTTAGCATTTTTTTGTAATTTTAAAATGATTGGGCTTAGTTTGTTGCTGTTAAGTGTAGTTGGGGGTGATTTTTGATAGCCGAAGTAATTTAGGTGAATTTGGCATAGCTTGCTATGGTTAGTAGCATTATTTTGTAATTTAAAAATGATTGGACTTAGTTTGTTGTGGTAACGGTTAGTTGGTGATGATTTAGAGTAGCCGAAGTAATTTAGGTGAGTCTGGCATAGTTTGTTATGATTTGTACACCTTTTTTTGTAATTTTAAGATAATATGGTTTGGTTTGTTGTGGTAAGGGATTGTTGGGGGTGATTTACGGTAGCCGAAGTAATTTAGGTTATTCTGGTATAGTTTGTTATGATTTTTAGCATTTTTTTGTAATTTTAAAGTGATTGGGCTTAGTTTGTTGCTGTAAAGTGTAGTTGGGGGTTATTTTTGATAGCCGATGTAATTTAGGTGAGTTTGGCATAGTTTGCTATGGTTAGTAGCATTTTTTTGTAATTTAAAAGTGATTGGGTTTAGTTTGTTGTGGTAAGGGTTAGTTGGTGATGATTTAGAGTAGCCAAAGTAATTTAGGTGAGTCTGGCATAGTTTGTTATGATTTGTACACCTTTTTTTGTAATTTTAAGATAATATGGTTTGGTTTGTTGTGGTAAGGGATAGTTAGGAGTGATTTACGGTAGCCGAAGTAATTTAGGTGATTCTGGTATAGTTTGTTATGATTTTTAGCATTTTTTTGTAATTTTAAAGTGATTGGGCATAGTTTGTTGCTGTAAAGTGTAGTTGGGGGTGATTTTGGATAGCCGAAGTAATTTAGGTGAGTTTGGCATAGTTTGCTATGGTTAGTAGCATTTTTTTGTAATTTAAAAGTGATTGGGTTTAGTTTGTTGTGGTAAGGGTTAGTTGGTGATGATTTAGAGTAGCGGAAGTAATTTAGGTGAGTCTGGCATAGTTTGTTATGATTTGTACACCATTTTTTGTAATTTTAAGATGATATGGTTTGGTTTGTTGTGGTAAGGGATAGTTGGGGGTGATTTACGGCAGCCGAAATAATTTAGGTTATTTTGGTATAGTTTGTTATGATTTTTGGCATTTTTTTGTAATTTTAAAGTGATTGGGCATAGTTTGTTGCTGTAAAGTGTAGTTGGGGGTCATTTTGGATAGCCGAAGTAATTTAGGTGAGTTTGGCATAGTTTGCTATGGTTACTAGCATTTTTTTGTAATTTAAAAATGATTGGGTTTAGTTTGTTGTGGTAAGGGTTAGTTGGTGATGATTTAGAGTAGCCGAAGTAATTAAGTGATTCTGGTATAGTTTGTTATGATTTTTAGCATTTTTTTGTAATTTTAAAGTGATTGAGCTTAGTGTGTTGCTGTAAAGTGTAGTTGGGGGTGATTTTTGATAGCCGAAGTAATTTAGGTGAGTTTGGCATAGTTTGCTATGGTTAGTAACATTTTTTTGTAATTTAAAAGTGATTGGGTTTAGTTTGTTGTGGTAAGGGTTAGTTGGTGATGATTTATGGTAGCCGAAGTAATTTGGTGAGTTTGGCTTAGTTTACTATGGTTACTAGCATTTTTTTGTAATTTAAAAGTGATTGGGTTTAGTTTGTTTGTGGTAAGGGTTAGTTAGTAATGATTTACAGTAGCCAAAGTAATTTAGGTGAGTCTGGCATAGTTTGCTATGGTTACTAGCATTTTTTTGTAATTTAACAGTGATTGGGTTTAGTTTGTAGTGGTAAGGGTTAGTTGGTGATGATTTAGAGTAGCCGAAGTAATTTAGGTAAGTCTGGCATAGTTTGTTATGATTTGTACACTTTTTTTTGTAATTTAAAGATGATATGGTTTGGTTTGTTGTGGTAAGGGATAGTTGGGGGTGATTTACGGTAGCCGAAGTAATTTAGGTGATTCTGGTATAGTTTGTTATGATTTTTAATATTTTTTTGAAATTTTAAAGTGATTGGGCTTAGTTTGTTGCTGTAAAGTGTAGTTGGGGGTGATTTTTGATAGCCGAAGTAATTTAGGTGAGTTTGGCATAGTTTGCTATGGTTAGTAGCATTATTTTGTAATTTAAAAGTGATTGGGTTTAGTTTGTTGTGGTAAGGGTTAGTTAGTGATGATTTATGGTAACCAAAGTAATTTAGGTAAGTTTGGCATAGTTTGCTATGGTTAGTAGCATTTTTTGTAATTTAAAAGTGATTGGGTTTAGTTTGTTGTGGTAAGGGTTAGTTGGTGATGATTTAGAGTAGCCGAAGTAATTTAGGTGAGTCTGGCATAGTTTGTTATGATTTGTACACCTTTTTTTGTAATTTTAAGATGATATGGTTTGGTTTGTTGTGGTAAGGGATAGTTAGGGGTGATTTACGGTAGCCGAAGTAATTTAGGTGATTCTGGTATAGTTTGTTATGACTTTTAGCATTTTTTTGTAATTTTAAAGTGATTGGGCTTAGTTTGTTGCTGTAAAGTGTAGTTGGGGGTGATTTTTGATAGCCGAAGTAATTTAGGTGAGTTTGGCATAGTTTGCTATGGTTAGTAACTTTTTTTTTTAATTTAAAAGTGATTGGGTTTAGTTTGTTGTGGTAAGTGTTAGTTGGTGATGATTTATAGTAGCCGAAGTAATTTAGGTGAGTTTGGCATAGTTTGCTATGGTTACTAGCATTTTTGTGTAATTTAAAAGTGATTGGGTTTAGTTTGTTGTTGTAAGGGTTAGTTGGTGATGATTTAGAGTAGCCGAAGTAATTTAGGTAAGTCTGGCATAGTTTGTTATGATTTGTACACCTTTTTTTGTAGTTTTAAGATGATATGGTTTGGTTTGTTGTGGTAAGGGATAGTTGGGGGTGATTTACGGTAGCCGAAGTAATTTAGGTGATACTGGTATAGTTTGTTATAAATTTTAGCATTTTGTTGTAATTTTAAAGTGATTGGGCTTAGTTTGTTGCTGTAAAGTGTAGTTGGGAGTGATTTTTGATAGCCAAAGTAATTTAGATGAGTTTGGCATAGTTTGCTATGGTTAGTAGCTTTTTTTGTAATTTAAAAGTGATTGGGTTTAGTTTGTTGTGGTAAGGGTTAGTTGGTGATGATTTAGAGTAGCCGAAGTAATTTAGGTGAGTCTGGCAGAGTTTGTTATGATTTGTTTTTTTTTTTTGTAATTTTAAAATGATATAGTTTGGTTTGTTGTGGTAAGGAATAGCTGGGGGTGATTTACGGTAGCCGAAGTAATTTAGGTGATTTTGGTATAGTTTGTTATGATTTTTAGCATTTTTTTGTAATTTTAAAGTGATTGGGCTTAGTTTGTTGCTGTAAAGTGTAGTTGGGCTTGATTTTTGATAGCCGAAGTAA